>CM055126.1:115658492-116858492 GCA_029206835.1 Rana muscosa | reverse complement strand
GCAAGCAAAATTGCTTTATTTTTATTTTTCTTGCAGGTGATTGGGTATTCTTTGTACAGTAAAGCTTTACCCCTTTTACTAAGATCTGAAGCAACTGCACTTGCAAAGTGTCACTATTTTCCTTTAGTATGCAAATAAGAATTGTCTCTGACTTTCCTGATCTGAATGCACAGAAAGTATTGAAGCCTCTGGATCAACATAACAAGCAGTCAACTAATACTGTAAAAGAAAAAAAAAACTGTAATGGGAGCCCTGTACGTATTTCAGGAAATGATGAATTAAATACAAATTTACTGAATAAAACCATCTAGTATGTATATCTACTTAATAATCAATAAATATCTTTAGACAGTTGTCCGCTGTCACAGATTGTTCCTTTGGACATTTCCTGTGTAGTGCCCCGTGTCTCATAGTTTGAATTGCAGTTGTCACTCCCCTACTAATACACCTGTCATTGCATGAGTCTGTTGCAGTATGCATTCAGGCATGTTTGTCTATGTCTGTTTATAGCATCTGTCAGCCGATACACAAGAAACAAAAAGACTCATGAAAACCGATCTGCTCCTTTTTGCTGAATATTTAATGCTGGCTGCACCAAAGAAAAGGCGCACACATCTTTCCTTTTTTCCCATGCTTGTCTTCTTGCCCTCTTTAATTTTCCCCGGGGAAGGATGGGTTTCAGCCTTGGTTGCTCGAAGAGCCCATTTACTCGGAAAAGATCTTTAATAACCCCCTGTTTTGGCGTTCTTCCTGTCTCTGCAAGATTACATTTATTTCATCCCAGCCACCTTCTAGCAGACTTTTGTGTATATATTTTCAGGGAAATTTGATTGCTTGTATAGATTTTTAAATCAGTTTTTCGGATCAAGTTCAGAAATATGTAAACTGTTTGCCTTGTTGCAAGCAACTCTGTAATGAGTCTCTTTCAATGGCATCAAGTGATCTCCAAGCAAGGCCTAAGCAGATTAAAGCAGGCAGTAATTGGAAAGCAAGTAACCTTTCCAAGACCAATTGCAAGAAATTTAAGCCTCCTTCCAAATGTTTATTAAATTGAGGCCATATTCACACTTATTGTGGTCTGAAATATGAACCAGTATTTTCTGTCCTGGGGTGACTGACTTTATAGAGCGTTAATGTACTCATAATGTACAATATTGTATGGCTGTTTTAGATGGGCAGAAGTGGTGATTGCATTTGGATTGAATAAACTGCATTAAAAGACTGTCCTTCCCACAGCAAAGACCAATGGAACAAGAATTACACTTAAAACATTTAGATGCTTTTGGCTCACCGCATATAACCCATTGTATGCTGGGCTGCTCACCAAACACCCTGTTCTGTAAAGAACTATGGATATATGTATGGGATGGAACAGATTATTAAACGCAGACTCTGGGAAAACAGCTTAAAATACAGTTGAAATACATATATTTTTCAAGTTTTACCTGCCAAAGGATTTTTAAATCTGTACAGCCAATCTTGATTTACAAACATTTCTCACACAAATAGTTCTAATTAAGAAATTCAGCTTCCTTTGAAATTTTTAGCCTCCTTATTAGACAGTAAATCAGCTTCATCGCCTTTGCCCAGCGAGCATGCAGCTGACCAAGGAAGCAGCTACCAGAAAGTAGCAGAGCATCAACAAAACTGTTTAGTCCATTAGAAATACTAAATGACTGTAAAAATGTAGCAGAGTGCTCATTTACTTACCATTCTCAGAAGCAAGTGCAGTCTCTTTTGTTTTTGCACACATCCAGTGAAGTTATGTTTCTTTGCTTCCCTCCCTCAGCAGCCCAGAGCAGCCACACTAAATAGGGTATAGGTAGCTAAGCAAGTGATCTACAGCCAGGTGAGAGACCTCCACTGTTAGAATTGGTGTGTGGGGAGCAGTGGCGACCGGTCCATAAGGGGTGCAGGGGTGCCGCCCCCCCTAGTTTGCATGCAGGGCGCCAGACTAATGGCTTTCTATGAGGTCTGCCATTTTTTTACAAGCACATGATTAGAGTCTGAGGCTCTAATTGGCACAGAGCACTGCACCCCAAACCCTCCCACTTAGGTGAAACTGGTGAATCCGGGTGGTAGCAATTGAAAACAGGGGTGCAGCGTAACATCAAGGCACCAGGTGGCAGCTGGTATAGCTGCTAGTTCCACGAAAACTCCCAAATGCATGGCAGGTGGATACTGCTGACTCAGCGTAATACCATTTTCCAAGAGGAGAGCGTGGATTTGAGACTGGGTGAGAGTCGGACCGGAGTGCTCATGGCTTGGCTGCATCAAGCTGCCTGGAGGCGGTGACAGAGACTGTAAAAGCCACCACTGAAGCTGTAGCCGGTGAGCGGCGCCGGCAGAACCTGAAGACATTGGAGATGGAGTGGACAGAGACAGAGTGGATACTGGTGCCACAGCGGGGGAGCGGAACTAGCAGTAGCTAAGGATGGAGACAGGGGTGAAATTAGCCATGGGACCTGCTGTCGGGCAAGCGGTAACCAAAAACAGTGATCAGCTCAGATAGACCCGGAGCCCGCCACCAAAACAACAATGACGGGGAGCAGAATCGCTGGACACACTGTCCTGCAGTGAACTGCATTCAATAAAAAAGGCCCGATGGAAGCCTGGGAAGCCGGAAATCCGCGGCGCCAAGGCCACTAGAGGGGTGAGAACAGACCTGGGGAGATTTGTTTTCCGCCCCCCCAAATATCATTAGCCTAATAGCATGCAACTTATCTTATAGACCCATATACTGTGAGGAGCCTATACCCTACTGGATTTCAATTGGAGTGGACCCCCCATTTCATCAAGCTTTAAATCCCTTCAGATGTTCACCTGTGTTACCAGAACTACCCTGGACTTCACTGACAGAGATGTTGACTGTGAAGATTACCTGTGGTCTCCCTGCAGCTTATCTTTCTCCATTACTAACTGACCATGTCTTTGTATTGGGATGGCCATCTTGGTAGAGGCAGGGCCTTGCTTCCTCATTACAGAGCCTCCAGCAAAGAGAAACAGTAACCAGCAAAATAGTGACATTAACAAATCTGACTCCAAACCTCAAGAAACCATCAGTCAGTGGCATCAGTGCCTTAGAATTCACACAGCAGATATAAGTTTGGTACAATATACAGTAGGTACAGGAACATATTAGCACCCTTGTGTACTAGTAAGTGCCCTGCTATTTTTTAGAAGGAATTCCAGACAAAATGTACATTTTTAGGGACTGCTCTGGTTTAAATAATATTTCTTGGTGTTCCCTATAAAATAGAAAATGTCCACTTTTTGAGTTCAAGTCCACTCTATACTGTTCTATCTATAATTCATATCAGTGTTAAAGAGACACTATCACTTTACTCACTCAGGACAAAGAGACAGGTGGCCTAAAATAATCCCTCACCCACAATTCAGTGCCTCTAAGACTGAAACTTTAAGTACACTTCCCTGTTGGATGGCGTCAGAGCTTACACAGGGCCAACTTCTTCTCCTTTTTACCCACATAACACATGTACAGGACTGGGGTTTGCCCACTCCAACAAGAGCACTGCATCCTAGGAGGAGATCACATGCTCCTTAAAACCTTGAAAGATAAAGGATTTAAAGAGGGCTACAAATCATCACAGTGTAAAGGCAACCCAGCTTATTTCCACATAGCTGACAAGAACAGCTGTCATACAGGGTTGCAGGGCATCATGCTGGTGTTCAGCCAAAACCTCATAATGTCACATAAATAGATGACGGTCCTAGACCTCTTCTCCCCATGTTCCTGGTCACCACATCTTTAGAAGAAGAGAAACAAGGGTGCACCAACCTAGTGTATTATCATTAGGATAGATTTTTATTTAAAAGAAAACATCAATACTACTCACAAATGTAGCAGCAAAAATCGCATTGCAACAAAGTTTCTTGTAAATGGCAGCTGTGAGAGGTACTCGAAACCACACTCCACAAGATCACTGAGGATGTAAAGAGGGCCATTGCCGGCTTACGCGTTTCGAAGCACAGAGCTTCTTCCTCAGAGCCCAGCAGTGTAGCAACCCTATACAGCACCCTATTTATAGGCATATGGACATGTGAAACTCAAGACAGGTGGAGGGCGGGCCACCCCGGAGCCAGGGAGACTCCTCCCACACTAGCAAGTGGAAGTGAAGTACTGGAAGGAAACGCCCACAGGGTTAGGTCCAAAGGACTGTACACACCCGAGGTAGTCATATGCTATATGCTTGCAAAGAAACCACATGTTGTCACTAATCATGCTGGGAGAAACCAAGGCTAAGATAAAGCTGATGGTATTAAAGCGAACACAGCAGCAATCCTATAGGAGGCCGATCCGCGCCAAAAGCCATTTTGCGGCAAGTTCAACACAAGCACCTTCTCAGCAAACAGCGTGGCCACGTAAGAAGGACCACCGGCTGACTTCAAATCCAATAAGAGCAAAGCTGACATTACCTCCACCATTAGGGACAGAGCCCCTGGATGCACATGCATATTGGAATCGGTATCGATATAAACTAGTGTTGGTCAAAATATACATATATATATATATGTGTGTGTGCACACACTAAGGTGTCCCCTTGTCACTCACAGGCTGCGCCTGGAACGCAAACAAACTTGTCCGCGTTCCACAAGGCTGGAAGTGCATCTCTCGCATCACTTCCTGTGCGCCGACCGTTGCCACATCTTTAACCTCTTCCTACCTAGGGTACTCACATGCAAAACCACACATTTGACACATGGTGCAGACAGAAGCTCCAGAAAGCCAACTGTTCACCCAGAGCCCATGAGACACGAGTGCTCGTGGCACCCAACACATTAAACACAAGGGTGTTCTCTCTCACTGTCAGGTGGGGGACTCCTTTTCCTCCAACACTACCCACCCCAGAGCCGACCAGATTTGCACCAGTAAAAAAATGAAAACATAACATTCCAAATTCAGGGTGCAGATATTCCAAATCATGGTTGGTCAATTTCTACTAGACATGTGCAGAACGGAAAAATTTGTTTTGTTTTGTTTCGAATAGATTCATCATGTTACTAATTTAGTTTGGTTTATTCGTTTTGGAATCCGTTTAGTTTAGTTTCATTCAATTTCATTTTGTTTATTCATTTTGGATTGGTCGAAAAATTATCGACTGATTCAAATTCTGTGTGAAGAATAGCTGGTTGTTAAGGAGCAGCCTGGGAAGCTGGACACCCTGTCCTTAAAGAGGAACTGCAGTCTGCTCACATAATTTGTAATAAAAATGTCTTTGCCAATCTGAAGATTCTCCCCCAATCACTTTGCATATTATTTTATATATACTGTGATTCTGTACTTGCCAAATATGCTGCAGAAATCTCCCTCCACTGAGTCTGGCTGCAACCATTTTAACTGTGGGCAGCTGAAGCTGCTGTCTGTGCACTTCCTGGATTTACACAGATAGACAGAGGCACACCTTCAGCTCTGCAGCCCTCCCTTCCTGGCAAACTCTCACGAGAGTGAGAGAGAGAGAGCTGTGGATGATGTCCTAAGCCTAGGCTTTTTACCAGACAAGAAACAGGAAGTGGGCTGTATAAGGTATTTACTGGCAGAAAATAAATGTTTTACTATCCAAAGTTAAAACAACAAGGGCAGAGGATTTCATCGATGAAAAGATGAAAAAATGACTGAAGTTCCGCTTTAACAACTGATGACTCATCAGCTGTCAGCGGGCGTCAAGGGGGTGTGCAACATTGGGGTGTGCTTTGGGGCAGGGGGGGCTCTGCCTGGCCAGTGGTTGTGGGGGTCTGTGGGTAGGGGGCTTACCGGAATTCTGAAGCCCCTTTAACAAGGGGGCCCCCAGATCCCGGCCCCCCCCATGTGAATACTTTTACCAAAAAAGTATAAAAGTAAATAAAAACACAACACAAGTTTTTGACAAGTCCTTTATTAAAAAATGCAAAATTGCCCCCTGGAGAAGATCAATCGTCAATCACAATGCACAACACCACCGCCGATCCGAAAAAACAAAACAAAAAAAAAACTCCAGTCCCGACGAAGGCTTCTATCGCCTGCCAACTTCACCGTCTGACAGGTCCTAAATAGTGAAGGGACCGGGCCCACCCCCTTGTGACATCATCGACTGGGGCATGCTGGCCAGGGTTGTGGGGAAGAGGCCATTGTCCCCATCAACATGGGGACAAGGACCTTTTTGTGGGGCAGAGCCCCAAAGCACCGCCCATGTTGTGGCATGTGGTCTGGTATGGTTCAGGAGGGGGTGGGCACTTGCTCATCCTCCTCTTTCCTGACCTGACAGGTGCATGCTCGGATAAGCGTCTGGTATGGATTTTGGGGGGACCCCACACCATTTAAAAAAAAATTGGTGTGGGGTTCTCCTTAAAATCCATACCAGACCCAGAGAGCCTGGTATATATTGGCGGGTACCCCACGCTGATGTTTACCTACATTTTTCATTGTCAGCATTCATTTGTTTGCATTCATCTGTCAGCGGGAAAGCCCGCTGACAGCTGATGAGTCATTGGTTGTTAAGGATGCAGCGGCCAGCTTCCTGGCCCACTCCTTAACAGCCAGCTATTCTTTACACAGAATTTGAATTGGTGGATCACTTTTCGCCCAATTTGAATTTGAATTGTTCTGAAAATCTGTTTTTTTTTTTAAAACAAATATGCGAAACAAAATGAAATGAATTTCAACTAAATTCATTACTATTTCATTTGGCGATTCGCATACATCAGAATCTCTGAATAACCAAAAATTTGTCTGAATTTATATTCGGACCGAAACAAATTGTACATGTCTAATTTCTACAATATTATGACATTGTCCACTTGTAACAAAGTATGAGCATAGTGGTACTTGTACCCTTGTGTCCACTTCCAAATAGACTTTTACCAGGTAATTCTCTAAAGTATGCTAGCCGCCCCTTCCCCATAGGGAAGAGCACACAAAACCCTCTCCGGGACTTTTTCCTTCGCAGACCACAGTTCCAGAAAAAATAATCCTTGACCCAGGCTCCTCCCACCTTATATAAAGGCAACCAATGTCACCACTCCTCTTCTATGGAGAAGCAACCATTAAAGGGGAACTCTACCTGCCTACAAGTGGGTGAGAAGTTATTCTAAGAATAGAACCTGACCTTTGCCCTGAGTGAGCAAAGTCACAGATTCTCCTTAAAGTGGTTGTAAACCCATACAAAAAAAAACCTGCAAGACAAAGGCATAATGAGCTAGTATGCATAGCACACTAGCTAATTATGAAATACTCACCTTAGATCGAAGCCCACGCAGCGGTCCCCGTACACTGCTCCAGCCGGCGACATCGCTTCCGGAGTTACTTCCTGGTATAACGGGCCCCCGGCTCTGTGATTGGCCGGAGCCACGATGAAGCCACTCCCACGCATGCGCACAGGAGCCCCACACTAACTGAAGCAACGGCTTCAGTGAGCATGTGCCGATGACATCGGCACATGCTGATACAGGGGATGTCTCCTAAACCGTGCAGGTTTAGGAGATATCTGGGGTAGCTACAGGTAAGCCTTATTATAGGCTTACCTGTAGTCAAAAGTGGATTGTAAGTGTTTACAACCACTTTAAGTTACATAGTCCATAGCCAGTAGTTATTATCATTATTTTGGGTTGTAGGCATTCAAACAAACTGAATGGGCCAATAGTGTCTTATAAATGTAAGTTAAAATCAACATTGTTCATAGAAAGGGGGGGGATTCCGGCGCTCCTAGCGATGTGATGCCTTTAAAATGAATGTAATAGTGGCTCTAATGGCACTTCTAAGTCTATCTGTATATTAAAAAACAAGAGGAGGCAGCCATCCTCAGAGAGTGTCCATGTCCTCTGTCAGCAAGAAGTGTAAAAAAGAAGGGGGTGGAGGCGCCAACTAAATTAATCCTACTGTAATCATTAATGTAAGTATAGTATATATACTTACAGGTTCACTTGAAAATTATGTCCATCGAGGATGGGGGTGTTCTGAGGTCTGTTGGTGCCGCTCTGCTGGCTCTGGCAAAGTCAGCAGAGCGGCATTAATGATTACAGTAGGATTAATTTAGTTGGCGCCTCCACCCCCTTCTTTTTTTAAATCAACATTGTGCTTGTGGTATAAAATGGCAATTAAGGTGGCGTTACTGCCATTTTTCAACAGGAAAATTGTTGTCACCCAACATCACAGTAACATTGTATAGAGCAGTGATGGCAAACCTATGGCACGCGTGCCACAGCTGGCAAGTCAAGCCCTCTCTGTCGGCATGCCAGGGGAATCCCCCAAGCCAGGCAGTCACTGGCACTGACGGTGTAGGCAGGGAGGAGCCGGCTACCTTCCTTGCATCAGTGGTGGGGGGTGGGCAGCCAATCATCTTGTTCCATGTGCGCCGTTTAGGAGGGGTGTAAAATTCTTCTTCCTCCACCGTCCCGACTCTGTTCGGCAGCTTATTGCCTCCCCCAGACCCCTACACCTCTGGTAAGGCATTCGGGATTCCTTTCTGCAGGTACCCTTTTCCAGCTCCCCCCTGCTCCAGGATGACTTTGGTTCAGTCTGTCCTAGTGCAGCCTGTGGAAAAGCGGAGGGGGAGGGGCGGTGCTTGGACCTGATCTTCCATGAAGAGAGGGGCAATAGCTTCTAGCGGACATCCAGGCGGCAGGGATATCGAGGAGCGGCTGGATTGCGGGGATTCTTTAAATACTGCCCAGGGAGAGCTGGACGATGAGGCTGTGGAAAGGTAAGGAGAAGGATGGATCCTCCGATCTACATTGTACTGTGTGTGGGGGGATGTTAGTGTAGGAAGCACGTGTCATGTAGGTGAGTGGTAATGGTCATGTAGGTGAATGGTAATGGTCATGTAGATGAGTGCAATGGTCAGGTAGGTGAGTGCAATGGTCAGGTAGGTGAGTGGTAATGGTCATGTAGGTGAGTGGTAATGGTCATGTAGGTGAGTGGTAATGGTCATGTAGATGAGTGCAATGGTCAGGTAGGTGAGTGAAATGGTCAGGTAGGTGAGTGGTAATGGTCATGTAGGTGAGTGGTAATGGTGAGTGCAATGGTCATGTAGGCGAGTGGTAATGGCCATGTAGGCGAGTGGTAATGGCCATGTAGGCGAGTGGTAATGGTGATGTAGGCGAGTGGTAATGGTCATGTAGGCGAGTGGTAATGGCCATGTAGGCGAGTGGTAATGGCCATATAGGTGAGTGGTAATGGTCATGTAGGTGAGTGCAATGGTCATGTAGGTGAGTGCAATGGTCAGGTAGGTGAGTGCATGTTGCACAGTGCATTCTGCATTCTTTTTGGTCCCTTAGGGCTCATTCAGAGGGATAATCAGTCCCATCCTCTGTACAGAGATGCTGGCAGGTTTAATTCTGTGTTGGCCCTTTTAAAGAAATAAGTTGGTTTTGCGTCGCGGTTTGGGCACTCAGGCCTTGTACACACGGCCGAGATTCTCGTTGAAAAAAACATGTCGTTTTTTTCGACGAGATTCTTGGACAAGAAACTTGTCCCGGCCGAGTGTACACACGCTCGTTTCAAAGAACCCGCGGTTCTTTGAATGGAGCGTACGCGGTGACGTCATCGACTACGACGAGCATGCGCTTTTCACATTCGATGCCGTCGCCGCCATCTTGGTATACCCTACGTATGCCTATGAAGCTACCGCGCATGCGTCGAATTCATTTCGAACATGCGCGGGCTTCCGGGAGGACAGGTAAGTGTACACACACTCACTTTTCTCGTCGAGAAACATGCCGAGGAGAATCTCGACGAGAAAATAGAGAGCTGGTTCTCTATTTTCTCGTCGAGGTTTCTTGTCGGTTTTCTCGACGAGAAACCCGATAGCCGCGTACACACGACCGATTTACTCGGCAAGACCTCTCTGCCAGCAAGTTTCTTGCTGGTTCTTGCCGAGAAAATCGGCCGTGTGTACGAGGCCTTTGGCTCAAAAAGGTTCGCCATCACTGGTATAGAGTCTGTCTATTGCAAATCCCCTCATTGGAGATGTAAACTGCTCTACTTCGGAAACAGCTGATTGGTGGTGTTTGAGGGTGGCTACACCCATTGTTGATGGATTCCCACTTTGTTGAAAATTAAGAATACCACTTTAAAGAAAACATTACGAAATGTGTGTCATATGGTATTGGCACCCTTTAATCCAGAATGACAAATGCTCTGTTCTATCTGCTGCAATATCAGATTACAGTAGGAAAGTGTAATAAGAAATCTTTCCTTATTAAGTCAGATATAAAGAGCCCTCTTCCCGCATTTCTTCAAACGGAATACTTACTCTGCAGCACACATAACTAATTGATCTACAGTGTATTCCATTCTTCTATTTCATTATTATAGATGAAGTGTCACCTTTCTTCTGAATGTCTCATAACCAGATTCCACAAGTCATTAGCTGTTTATACAATCAAACATTTTAACAGACAGCCCTATTACTCTATAATATTTCCTTTATCCATGCTGCAGCTGGTAAGACCGTGTAACAGAGGTGACGTTTTTAAATGTCGCGTAACAAGATAGAGAGGGCTGCTACGTGTCTTTTTGTCATTCAACAGTGGGAAAATGTCTTTAGAATATTTTATCTGTTTCAGCATCTAATTCTCCTTATTAGAACTAATATTAATAGAGGTGTGTGTGATATCTTTATTGAGCACAGCATGCCTGAGGCTCAGTCCTTCCTAGCGGTTCCATATCAGATCCTATTAACATCACATGTCACTGCCTAATTGCATTATTACAAGTGAAGAGATTGCAGCTCATCTCTAATTGGACCTGCTAAGATATAATCCAGCACCAGCCTTGTATTAAGCTTTACCTTGTCACATGACTTTCTTGCCAACAGCCACCTCATTTTTCATGGCAGCCGAGTAGTTATCTTGGCTTGGTAAACCTAATAACACTAAACTCTATAACAATTCTTCTACATCTTGGCATGCTCTAATTGTATTAGCTGTCTGATTCATCAACTCGAAAAAATGCGTTAATGCCAACTTGGATGTTTTTTTGAGATAATGCATGTGGACACATTAACAATGTTATTTTTTCAATTATTTGTTTAGGGGCACAGTTAAAAGATCTCCCCACAAAATGAAGGGGACCCAATGGTATACATTTTTCCTTGGAATGATACTTCCCTTGTTGATTCCTGCATGGTGCAGGCACCCCCATACCAAGTCTAATGCTGAGGAACTCATATGCATTCTGGCATCACTTTCAATAAAAGTCATTGGACTGTTGTGCTATCCAGTTAGCATTTGCAGGATGTTAAAATCTTGTTTTTCTTACTGCATTCCTTACCTTTTAGCATTCTTTATTAGCAGTACAACCTCTTCTTTACATAAAAACCTTTAGGGTTCCAACATGATGAGAAAATGAATAACCCATTAAATATACAATTTTGCTGCAGTATTCACCTTCAGCCTGGAGATTTCTCACACTGTACTTTTTTTTGCTACTAGATGTCCTTAGTTGGATGGCTTGCATCATTTAACCCAAATAAAGTGGAGGTAAACTTACCTTCCCTTCAACAGTCCCCATCCCTTGCCAGCACTGGCATCTTCTGCTGGGTGCTGGTCTTCAACCATCTTCATTGGTTGGCACAGCATGACATTACTCCTGTGCATGCACAGGAGTCCGTCATCCCAGCATACATGGACCATGTTGGCGATGTACGTTGAGCTGCACATGTGCAGCCTAATTTACATGCTGAAGAAAAGGCAAACAGACAGGTAGGTGTATTTAAAGATCATGAAAAATAGGGGTATATACTGCGCTGTCTTCTGACAGGCTAAACACCAACCTATGTGATATAAGTGATGTGATTGAGCCAATAATAAGTGCTGCAACTTAAATGTGAGACACACACACAATGGAAACAAATAAATATAAATAAAGCTGCGCAAAAACTGTGAATAAAAAATCCTTATGGTATGAAAGGATTGCCCAGAACCCTATCTATCCAATAGGGGCAAACAACTGATTACTGAAATGTTCTGGCTGTTACCAGGCCAAAATTTTCCAATGTTGAATAAAAAAGTCCTGTAAATAAAAAATCCTAAAGAAAATGTCCAACAAATTGATATCATTGAAGGTCTCCTATAACGCTGTTGGTGACTTCAAACTCACAAAACACCCGATGGAAAAGTGCTGTTACTCTGATAGACAAAGATTCCACCACCATTAGAGTTTACTGCCGCTTACCGGAACTTCTGATCCCTTCAGAGATCAGTAAATGCAGATGGCTGTTATCCCCTGCCAGGGTCTCTAAGTGTGTCTGTGAATCTGAACTCCTCCACTAGATTACACGCCAGTCCTCTCCATACTCCTCTGCCACCAGATCCAGCAACGTCTCCTCTCTACTTTCTATTAGGAAGTAAAGAGGAGACGTTGCTGGATCTGGCGGCAGAGGAGTATGGAGAGGACTGGCGCGTAATCTAGTGGAGGAGTTCAGATTCACAGACACACTTAGAGACCCTGGCAAGGGATAACAGCCATCTGCATTTACTGATCTCTGAAGGGATCAGTAGTTCCGGTAAGCAGCAGTAAACTCTAATGGTGGTGGAATCTTTGTCTATCAGAGTAACAGCACTTTTCCATCGGGTGTTTTGTGAGTTTGAAGTCACCAACAGCGTTATAGGAGACCTTCAATGATATCATTTTGTTGGACATTTTCTTTAGGATTTTTTATTTACAGGACTTTTTTATTCAACTGTAGCGGGTATGTACTTTCCCGGGTGTAAATTTGAATTTGACAGAGACATTAGTGATGTGCAATTCCCTGCAGCCCAGTAGGTGGCGCTGTTGCCCTGGGCTGGGGTTGAATCATTGCTGTGTGCTGTGCCTCCTTTTTGTCCTCCCTCGGCAGCGGTATGGTGGGGCGGGGAACCCGCCATGCTTGCTGGGAGAGGGTATAAAGGGCCGGGCCATCTTTGTCACGGGGTCGAAGTCCCAGGCACCTTCAGCTTGCGGACGGTGGTTCGTGTCGGTCCTCTGGGTGGCCTAGGCCTAGAGGACAGCCGGAGGTCGTGTTCCATCCCAGGCACCTTTAGCCTGGGGTGAGGTACTCGGATGGAGGTCCGGAGCTCAGTGCCCAACACTGAGTTCCGCGAGGGAAGGAGATCCTAGGGAACCCCGGGAGTGGGTACCCGAATCCGGAAGGCGTAATGGACCGGGGGGAGCTCCTCACTTGAAGACCCGGTGCAGCATATTGCCGATGACAGGTGAGCCTCTCGTCGGAGACCGCCTGGAAGGAAATTCCTCCTCGTGCGGAGACCCTAAGCCACTTTCAGGAAGGAAAGTGGAGAACCAAATTGTGTCTGGGCCTATTCGCATCCACACCTCCTTTTCTGTTCTGTTCCTACTAAGGGAGTTCAACTGATTGTGTTCATTCAAAAAGAATAAAGGAGTGTTGAACTTTAAGCGTGTGGGGCTCATTTCTAACAGACATTGTTCAAGGTGACTCTTGGAGGGAGGATCCAGGTGCACGGCACTGACCCGAAGGTAATACAAGAACGTTGCTTATACCGCACTGACACATGTGGTGGAAGCCAGGCGTGGTGTCCCCGCTCCCTCCCCTCTAAGATACCCCTAGACAAGAGACAAGATGAGACGAGAGAAAGAGGGGAGTGAGAAGGCCGCTACACAACATTGGCAAATTTTGGCCTGGTAACAGCCAGAACATTTCAGTAATCAGTTGTTTGCCCCTATTGGATAGATAGGGTTCTGGGCAATCCTTTCATACCATAAGGATTTTTTATTCACAGTTTTTGCGCAGCTTTATTTATATTTATTTAGGTGTATTTAAAGAGCCTGCCTGCTCACAGTTTTTGGCAGCATTAATCTGAGCTCAGGTCATCCTGGACCCACCCCAGTCTGTTACTGAACAGTGAAAGAAGAAACAACACAATGAGGCGCTCATCTCTCTGGCATTCAGCTTTCTCTTCCTATCAGCATATGTCTCATCATCACATAAACTGATTGGCTTCTTGTGGTGCTTCTTAAGCCTCATACACACGATTGGACTTCCATCTGACTTTTCTGTGGATTTTGGTCCGTGAACTTGGTATGCATACACACGGCAGGACTTTTTCAGCCAACTTTCACCAAATCACGTGTTTTTTTCAGCTCTTTACCGCCACCCTTTGGGCAACTTCTGCTATTGCTGTCTGATCTTTAGCATTGGTTCTGAGCATGCGTGTTTCTACTTTAGTCTGATGGACTTGTGTACACATGATCGGATTAGCCGACGTAGGACATTTGTTGGTTTAAAACAAGAAAAAAAAAGAAAGGCGCACCAGCCTTGTGCATTATCGTTGGATAAATTTATTAAAAAGAAATAAAAGAATCCTACTTACAAACAAATGTTTAAAACCATGCGTTTCAAAAAGCCACAAGGTCGCAGCAATGCGTCCAGAAACGAACCCACTCAGATCGGTCACGGAGGGATTGACAAAGGTCACTGCCGACTGACGCGTTTGAGGACAAGTCCTCCTTCTCAGAGCTCAGCTGGTGCTTCGATGAGGCTTTGATGAGGGTTCGATGAAGCTTCAGTGGGGCTTTGGTGGAGCTTGAGCTTTGGCAAGGCTTCGGTGAGGCTTCGTGGGGCTTTGGTGGGGCCTCTGTGAGGCTTCGTGGGGCTTCGTGGGGCTTCAGTGGGGCTTCAAGTGAGCTTTGCCATAGACATCTATGGAGGCTTTGAAGACACTTTGAAGCACCGCTGAAGCTACATGGGGTATAATTTTTGAAGCAAAGCCATAGCAAAGCAAAGCAAAAGCAAGGTGTAAACAGGACTGTAAGCTAACCATTTTATTTAGTGACAGGAGCTTTGACTAGCGTTCAGAGAGTTTTAACAAAGCGTGTTCGAAGCCTTGTTGAAGCCGAAGCAAGTGTAAATGAGCCCTTACAGCTATGGTGGACACAGACAATTCACGTAATATTCAAAATAATACTTTCTATTCTTAGGTCACTTGTTTTGTATTATTCAACCACTACCCAAATGGACTGACTAGCTTTAGTTTTATGCTAACCAGATCAGATGCCATAGCCACAGATAGCAAGCCAGGGTTGGAAGGATGTCTAGTATAAGTGACCTCTTGAGTTACAGTATATGACAGGAAGCCTTGGCTAATGAAAGCTTGGCATGTATCTAGAAGAGGCTTCCTACCCTTAACTGACCAATATTTTAGAATGAAGTAGGAACATTATTCACTATTCATAAGGGATGGGGATAAAGCTTCTATTTAAAGCGGAGTTCTGCCAAAACCCCAAAAAAATGAAAAGTCAGCAGCTACAAATACTGCAGCTGCTGACTTTTAAAAAATGGACACTAAAGCCGTGTACACACGATCGGTTTTACCGATGAAAACAGTCTGATGGACTTTTTTCATCGGACAAACCAATCGTGTATGGGCCCCATCTGTCTTTTTTTTCCCATCGGTGTTAAAAAATAGAACATGTTTTAAATTTATCAAAAAAAAAAAAAACCACGCATGCTCAGAATCAAGTCGACACATGCTCAGAAGCATACAACTTAAATTTTCTTGGCTCGTCGGAGTGTTTTACGTCACGGCGTTTGGGACGATCGGTTTTTTGACTGATGGTGTGTAGGCAAGACTGATGGAAGTCAGCTTCATCGGATTTCCGATGGAAAAATCCATTGGTTTAAAATCCATAGGAAATCCGATTGTGTGTACAGGGCTTTACCTGTCCTGGGCGCCCGCAATGTCGGCACCCGAATCCGATCTGTCCCTTTGGCTCTCGGGTGGAGGCACTGCCATCTTGCGGCTTCACTTCCTGGTTCCCTACTGCACATGCGCGAGTCACGCTGCGTGTTCCCACTGGTCCCTACTGTCTTCTGGGACCTGTGTGCCTCCCAGAAGACAGCGAGGGGGACAGAGGAAGCGCCGGACGTGGCGTAGGTCGCGGTGGATACTGCAGCGATCTATGCCCGGAAGAGGGAGCAAATACCTGCATTATACAGGTATCTGCTCCCTCCTCCCCCCTGAAAGGTGCCAAATGTGACACCGGAGGGGGGGAGGAATCCGAAAAGTGGAAGTTTCATTTTTGGGTGGAACTCCGCTTTAAAGCGGTGTTTAATCCAAAAACAAAAATGTGTACAGCTTACCAATCCTTAGATGTGGTGGCTGCATTCGTTTTCTTTCTTTTTTTTTTTTTCCTTTCTTTTCACCTGATCCTGCTATTTTTAACTTTCTTTCAAAGTGGTAGTTAGATGGTTGAGACAAACTGTTTGACATTTACAATGTTTAACTGTTATTCATTTATACAATGCAAACTGTTGCTGTAATTGCTTAAACAGTTTTAGCTGTTGTTTGGATTTTATTTGTTAGTCAAGTCCATCTAAATCTGCTGATCCATCTAAAACAAACCTAATGCACAGTTTAGCAGTGCTGCTGTCCAAAGGTTTCTCCATTTGGATGGTGGCCTCTCCATCCAGAGTGGAAACACTCTGGCAGGGAGTGTGTTTTTGGCTGGATCACAAGGTGAAATTAAAGGAAAGACCCTAAAGAAGCAAACTAATGCAGTCAACACATTTAAAGTGATTCTAAAATAAAAAAATAAAAATCTGCAAAAATACCAAACATGTCATACTTACCTGCTCTGTATAGTGGTTTAGCACAGAGCAGCCCAGATCCTCCTCTTCTCGGGTCCCTCTATGGTGCTCCTGCCCCCCCCCCCTCCTGTTTAGTGCCATCACAGCAAGCAGCTTGCTATGGGGGCACCTGAGCCGAGCAACAGCTCTGTGTGCCCCTTTAGACATAGAGCCGTGGTTCGTCTCACCCCCCTCTCTCTCCAGACTTTGACAGCAGCGGGAAGCCAATGGCGCTGCTGCTGTGTCTCAGCCAGTCAGGAGGGAGAGTCCCGGATGGTCGAGGCACTTGTGCACATCGCTCGATAGAGATGGGGCTCAAGTAAGTATTAGGGGGGCTGAGGGGGGCTGCTGCACACAGAAGGCTTTTTATCTTAATGCATAAAATGCAATAAGATTAAAAAAAACTCCTGCCTTTACAACCAATTTAAAAACTGGCAAGCTGAAATTTATAATTTTTTTGTTTTTGGGCTTAGTACCGCTTTAAGTATGGGGGGTGGGAAATAATAACCTAGAACTTCTTTCTGTCTCCTGGCTAGTTCCCATGCCCCATCCCTATTTATTGTCATGTTTTACCTTGCCAGCAGTTAAATGGTATCTATTCCATGCCCTCTGGTGCCTATGGTTAGTCAGAACTTGTGGCTAGGAGAGGCATTTAGGTAAGGTTATGAGAGGTTCAGTATTCACAGTTGTCTGTGGTTGGAAAGGGAGTTTGCTCGGACTGCATGGTTGCCATGTGCTATGATAAAACAAATATGTGCTTTAGTAACCTTATAAATCTGTGGCCTGGTTTCAGAGTCTTTATTGGGTAGTGCTCTACTATGTTTGTATTAATTCCTATGCTTCGCAGCAGTCATGAGCCAAAACGTTGGCTAATTCTGCAATGAGTTTTATTCTACATTGACCACCTAAGGACTGCCCCATGTACAAATACTGCAGTAAGGTGGCCCACAAGCGCAAAATCACATACCTGTATGTGATCTCTATTTCTGGGTCTGGGGCGCCCCCAGCAACCCACTACCGCTGTGATTGGACAGAGCATGAGCCGTACCCGATGTTCGCCGGGACCCACGGATCGTTAAAGAGCCAGGCAGAAACAAGGCAGATCACCGTTCTGTGACAGGAGAAGACAGATCTTGTGTTTCTGCTAAACAGGAATACGGACCTCTGCATTCTTACAGTACAATCACCCCCCCACAGTTAGAAAACACCCCCTAGGGACACATTTAACCCTTTCATTGCCCCTAATGTTGACCTCTTTCCTGCCAGTGTCATTAGTACAATGACAGTGCATATTTTTTAACACTGATCACTATATTAGTGCCACTGGTCCCCAAAAAAGTGTCAAAAGTGTCACTTAGTGTCTGATGTGTCCGCCGCAATGTCCCAGTCCCACTATAAGCCAATGATTACTGATCACTGGCATTACTAGTGAAAAAAAAAATCTATAAAAATATAGTTTTACCTAGTACACACGACCGGCGGAAATCCCGGGGGGACTGCTCTCTAGTTTTCCCCCATACAGACGCTCGGTTTTCCCGTCCAGAAAGCTCCAATGAGAGCATTTCCTCGGGAATCCCGACCGTGTATATTGCTCCATCTGAGTTTTTCCCCACAGGAAAACAGCCAAATATGTCAGTTTTCTGCTACACACGGCCGGGTTTTTTCCGACGGGAAAAAGTCAGTCGGGAAACCCGGCAGGAAAAAAGAGAGCTGGTTCTCTTTTTTTTGCCGGCAGTTTTCCCGCCGGAAAAACTGCAAGGGAGCATACACACGGCCGGGATTCCCGGCCAAAAGCTCTCCTCGCAGTTTTCCCGTCGGGAAACCCGTCCGTGTGTCCGAGGCTTTTGTCTTTGGTAAGTAAGGTGAGGAAACTTCCTTTTAGGACGGCATATCAGGTAATGCAGAGAAAGATAGAGAAACGAGGGGCCCCAATGGTGAAGTATATAAAGCTTGGTATTTATTTGTAACAATATCTATCTTTCTCTGCATTACCTGATATGCCGTCCTGAGAGGAAGTTTTCTGACCTTAATTACCTAAGAGAAGCAATCATAGAGGAAGGAACCATTAGGCTATATACAGACCGGAACCGCTAGGAGGGACCCCTGCAGGATTTGATACTCTGATTACCCTTGGCTATCCTTTTTATGCTGTTTACCTTACAGCAGCAAGGTAAGGAGCCAGTACACCTGTGGGCGAAAAACGCACTGAAGATAGGAATCACTGGAGTCACAGTGTCACTCTGTATACATTGATATTCAGCACTTTAAGTCACCAGCACCTTCTCTGAAGACACTATTTTACCTTTTTTGAAGCTTTAACACTTGCACTTTATTATATGTGGACTCATATAATGAAATACTAGACATGTGCACACTAAAATATTTCGTTTCGGAATTTTGTTTTCGTCCGAAAACTAAATTCATTAGTCCGAAAATCCAAATTAATTAAGGTCGAATCTGTCATTGAAGGCTTATGGTGTCTGTCGAATGTTCTAAGAAGATTTGACGGAGCAGTTAAACTGTACGACGCCGCAATCGTACATTTCCGCTTGAATGTTCCGCCTACAAGCTATAGAAGAATTCTAATGTTGTATGACACTAGTAATAATTATATTTCTAAATCACTATTACTAGTCAACCAACATTCAAATTCTTCTATAGCCTATGGGCCGAACATTTGACCGGAAATGTACGATTGCGGCGTTGTACAGTTTAGCTGCTTGTCGAATATTCTTAGAACTTTCGACAGACACCATAAGCCTTCAATGACAGATTTGACGTTTGTATGTTTTTCGCTGCCTTGTCGAATCTTCATCGTTCATTTTGAATGGTCTACCCCAACACGGTCTCTATAATGTCGAATCTTTTCTCTCCTATGTCGAATCTTTCTCTCCTATGTCGAATCTTTTCTCTCTATAATGTCGAATCTTTCCTCTCTATGTAGAATAATCTTGGACTAATAGAGTTAAGGTTAGGCATATTCGACCACAGGTTCGATAGACACAGATTGTTATTGTCATCGTCATGTCAAATCTCCTATCTATATCGAACTGTTGTAGCAACGAAAACTAAAATAAAGCATTTTTTTATGTCGGATCTTTCGGATTTCGGATTCTGCGCGTTTGTTTTCGTTTGTTAAAACGATAACGAAAATACCCGAAATTCGGTCGAAAATGCATTCGGACAAAAACGAATTCACATGTCTATGAAATACACCTTATGAACTGTATTATTTTTTTATACAACGGATTTCTTTGATAATTAATATTTAATATGAAGTAATTATGATGAATTCACTTTCATTTGCATATTTATTATAAATCTATATTCCGCACTTTATCTGTCACACTAGCACTTTTATTTTTGGAGCGCAGCACCATATATTGGTTTATTTATTTTTAAGTAATTACAGTACTATACCATGATAATGCTTCCAATGGTGCAGTGATGGAAGAATCAAATAAACAGTTCTTACCCAGGTTTATGAGCCTGATAGTAGTTGCTACGTCTGCCTCCCTTTTGCTGCACTGCTATTTTAGGTATTATTCAGTAAGGCTATAGTTCTTGATGGCTAGTCTGCCAAGGCTCCTGTCAATACCAGTCCTATGTGAGAACTGCAAGCTCTCCCGTTTCAGATTAATTAAAGCTCAAAATACCTTAAAGGATGAATAAATTAAACCAAAGTGTATAAAAATGTATTTATTTTTCCCTCTAACATGTTCCAGCACCAGCACAGGAGTGGTAATCCCCACCGCAGGGTGAATAATGTATGGAGTTTAAAAGGGGGGGGGTAAAAAAGGGATTTTTATAACAGCTTACCTGTAAAATCCTTTTCTTGGAGTACATCACGGGACACAGAGCGACTTAGTCATTACTAATGGGTTATATAGATTACCTTCAGGTGTTGGCACTGGCCAATTCCAAACCGGAAGTACCCTCCCCTATATAAGCCCCTCCCACCCGGGAGCACCTCAGTTTTGTAGCCAAGCAATAAGTGTCCCAAAAAGAGGGGTGGGAGCTCTGTGTCCCGTGATGTACTCCAAGAAAAGGATTTTACAGGTAAGCTGTTATAAAAATCCCTTTTTCTTTTTCGTACATCACGGGACACAGAGCGACTTAGTCATTACTAATGGGACGTCCCAAAGCAATGCCAAATGAGGGGAGGGATACATAAGCTGGGCGCCATCAGGCATGAGGCTCTTTTGCGGCCTGCAACACACTGCGCCCAAAGGCGACATCCTCCTGACTTGTGACGTCTACCTGGTAGAATCTAGTAAACGTGTGTACTAAGGACCATGTTGTGGCCTTACAGTACTTGAGCCAGGGAGGCTTGGTGATGCACTGCCCATGAAGTTCCAACTGCTCTTGTGGAGTGCGCCCTAACTTTGAACGGAGGCGGTCCCCTTTTCAAGCCATAGGCTTGTATTATGACCTGTCGAATCCACTTGGCTAAAGTAGATTTTTGATGCTGCCTGACCCTTTCTGGGGCCTTCCGGCAGAACAAACAAAGTATCCGTTCTACGAATCTGAGCAGTGGCTTTAAGATAAGCTTTAACTGCTCTTATTACATCCAAAGAATGCAATAACTTTTCCTCTACCGAACTAGGTTTGGGGAAAAAGGAAGGAAGAACCACATCTTGGTTCAAATGGAACCTCGATACCACCTTAGGAAGAAGGCTGGATGAGGACGTAATACTACTCTGTCCTTATGGATAACCAGATATGGCTCCTTACAGGACAAGGCGGCTAATTCCGATACTCTTTTAGCCGAACAAATGGCTACAAAGAAAATCAATTTCCTGGTGAAAAGAACCAAGAAAATGTGCCGCAATGGTTCAAATGGTTGTTTCTGTAGAACCGACAGAACCAGGTTTAAGTCCCATGGACATATGGGAATACTAACCGGAGGGCTAATACGCATCACTCCTTGTATGAAAGCTTTGATTAATGAATGCAAAGCCAAGGGCCTTTGAAAAAAAAAATATTGACAAGGCCGTCTGACCCTTGATAGTACTCAAGGCAAGCTTCCTATGTACAGCCCACTGTAGGAAGTCCAGAATCCTACCTATTACGTACTTACGTGGATGCCATTTCCTGGCCTCACCCCACGTGATGTACGCCTTCTAGATCCTATAATAGATCTGCCTGGATACCGGCTTCCTGGCATTGATCATGGTAGATACCACAGGATTAGAGAGCCCTCTCTTTTTTAGAATGTAGGCTTCTATAGCCAGGCCGTCAACCTAGGGCTGGTAAGGAAGGGTAGTATATCGGTCCTTGCGAAAGCAGGTCCGGACGATGTGGGAGGGTCCAAGGACTTCCCACTGACATTTTTACAAACTCCGCGTACCATGCCCTTCGGGGCCACGCTGGAGCCACCAGAATCACTGGTTTCTTTTCTACCCTGATTCTGCGGATTAATCGCGGTGGGAATGCATATATCAGCTTGAACTGATCCCAAGGGAACACTAGGGCATCCGAACCGCAAGCTAGGGGATCCTTTGTGCGAGACACAAATCTGTCCACCTTTGCGTTGAATCTGGATGCTAGCAGATCTACATCCGGTGTTCCCCACCGCTGGCATATTGCCTGGAAAACCTCGGGGTGAAGAGACCATTATCCCGGGCATAATTGCTGGCGACTTAAAAAAGTCCGCTCTCCAATTTTCCACTCCTGGGATGAAAACCGCGGATATGGCTGTGACATACCTTTCTGCCCATTCCAGGATGCATTTCGCTTCCCTCTGGGCTGCACGACTCCTGGTGCCACCCTGGAGATTGATATATGCCACTGCTGTGGCATTGTCTGATTGAATTCTGACAGGTGACCCTTGGAGTTTGGATGTCCATACTACTAGGGCATACCGGGCTGCTCGTATCTCTAAGAGATTGGTGGGCAGGGCCTTCTCTGCTTCTGACCACTTGCCCTGGAGAGACCATTGCTCCAGTACTGCCCCCCAGCCTATGAGGCTGGCAACTGTAGTGACCACCTTCCAAGAAACCGGACTGAAGGGGACAGGGACATTGGTAAGTCTAAAGCCTGAACTTTTTTGTTCCAGGCTGACAGTATGGCCCTCTGCAAGTTCCTTGAATGGAATTGACCGTAGGGTACCGCTTCGAATGAAGCCACCATTTTTCCCAGCAGCCTTATACACAGGCGTATGGATGGTTTTTCTTTTTTGTACCCACTAAGTGGGTCAAATCTTTCAAAGACGACACCTTCTCTGGAGGTAAGAAAATCTTTCTCTGATTTGAATCCAGTCTTAGCCCCCAAGTATTCCAGGCTTTTGACTGGTTTTAGGGCTGACTTGTCTCGGTTGATAATGCAACCGTGAGATTCCAGATACTTGATTATCTTGTGAACGACCACTTCTAGTTTTTTTCACTGAGTGGTCTATCAGCAACAAGTCGTCTAGATATGCCATTATCGTTACACCTTGTGTCCCTAGTTTGGCCAATCGTAGGGCCAGAATTTTTGTGAACACTCGTGGTGCCGTGGCCAGACCGAAAGGTAAGGCTCTGAACTGAAAATGGCGCCCTTCTACTGCAAGGCGTAGAAATTTCTGGTGGGCCGGACAGATGGGAATATGCAAATAAGCATCCCTTATGTCGATCGAGGCTAACCATTCCTGCCCTTGTAGGGCGGTGGCCACCGATCGGATCGACTCCATCCGAAAAAAGTCCTGATATGTAGGAACTTGTTTAGCCCTTTTATATTCAATATGGGCCTCATGTCCCCATTTGGTTTGGGGACTGTGACAAGGTTCGAGTAAAACCCGAACCCGTTTTCTTTCACGGGAACCTTCATGATTACCCTTGGGGCAATAGTTGCTCTAGTGCCAGAAGGAGGGATCCACTCTTCTGGGGATCGCTTGGCATGTTTGACCTTATAAAATGGGCAGGAGGAATGTCTTTTAACTCCAGCCTGTATCCCAGACTTACTGCGGGGATCACCCATCTCTGATGGTGTCCCGCCAGGTCTCTGTGAACAACTGAAGTCTTCCCCTCACCCGACTGAGTGGGGGCAACCCTTCATGACTTAGGGGGAGGTCTTGTACCTCTCTTGATCCAGGGTTTCTTGATACCCTGTGATTGTCCCTGATTTCTGCCCCCTGGATTTGACCGCGGAGGCCGTCGGAACTGTTTCACAGCCGATGTGCCAGGGACTGGAGAAGTAGGCCTCTTCCAAGAGGGACTCCTACCCTTGTTCTTAACCGGTAAGAGTGAACTTTTACCGGCAGAAATTTTCTGGATATATTTGTCCAGATCTTCTCCAAATAAGCGTTCTCCATGAAATGGGAAGCTAACCAGCAGTTTTTTACAGGGAGCTTCAGCAGACCAGTTTTTGAGCCACAGAAGCCTACGCATATGTACTATAGACAGCGTAAAGCGGGAGGCCTGTTGGATTGTATCCTTTATGGCGTCCACCGCAAAACACAAGGCTCTAGGCAGGTCAGCTAGGGCAAGAGCCTGCTGATCTGGTAAGTCCCTTAAGACTTGTTTCAACTGATCTTTCACTGCTTGGCAGACTCCAATCGCTGCTACCGCAGGTTGTGTCACCATGCTTGCTGTAGAGAAAGCAGATTTTAGTAAAGACTCCAATTTTTTATCTATTGGGTCTTTGACATTGGAACATTATCTACTGGACATGTCAGTGATTTGTTAACAGAAGAGATGGCTGCGTCCACTGTAGGGACCCTCCATTTTTTTATGAACTTATCCTCCATGGGATAGATCACCGGAAATCTCTTGGGGGGAGCAAATATTTTATCAGGATGCTCCCAATCCTGGTAAATAAGCCCTTCTAATAAAGGGTGGATTGGGAAGGAACAGACAGCCTGGGGAGCTTTTAGCGACCCCAGCGAGGAAACCGTAGTGGATGGTGGTTCCGCTAGAGGCATTTTAAATGCTGATCGGACCATATTAGTCAGAGACTGAACCCATAATCTTTCAGCCTGAGATGCTGAGAAAGGTTCTTCCACTGTTGATTCCTCCATAACTGAATCAACCTCATCCTGATCCCCTTCAGGTAGGTCGATCTCTGTGTGGGGCTGTTCCTTCACTAACAGGCACTCTGAAGGAGGAGACGGAGATCGGACGCGCTTTTCCTGAAACAGGGAAGCAGCGATCAATGCTGTTAATCTCTCTTCCAATCCTCCCAGAGTTGAGGATAAAACCTCCTCTGTTATATATACAGGAGCAGGTGGACTGGGGACAGCCGCAGCACCAGGCATTCCTGCGGGGTTTCTACAGCTACTGACCTCTGAATTCTCAGGGGAGATTGGTGCAGTACAAGCATGCCCAATATCCTCAGAGCCCGATGGAGACCCCTTTGGCTTCCTGGAAGATCTATTTCCGGAGCGTCTGGACGACATATCCTTTAAGCACAAAGCTGAGGTATTCCCGTCGTCATACACCAATTTTGCTGGTAATAATCTAACACAGGTGCTGCTATATACCAGCTGGTGTCCACTAAAGTGCCTTTCTATGGGGATGCCTGCATCAACCGCCTCTGTGTGCCACTGTTTGTTGCTAGCTCTGTTTGCATCCAGCTGACACTTGTACTGTGTCTTTTAACTATGCTGGGACGCCCGCACATGCGCAGAAGCGCCGCGGCGCGCATCGAGCGTCATCCACCCGCCCCGCCCCTTTTTTTCATAGGAGGCGCGTGCACGCGCCCGCGCGCGCGCCCGTGCGCCAATGGCGCCCTTTTCGAAAACCAACAGAGGACTAGGAGCCAGGGCCCTTTTTGCCGGAGGGCCTGTGCGGTGGATGAACGCAGCAACAGGGCAGAGGAAGTGGATTCCCTCAGAGAAACTTACCAGCTGCCTGGATCTTTTGAGTTGAGAAAACCAAAGATCCACATTTACAAGAAAAAATGGACTACAGCGGCCTCTAGTGGTTTAACACAGGTACCGCGGTCCCTGTTTTTTTTTTTTTTTTTTCTTGACTACTATTAAAATTTTACATTTTCAGTAGTTATAGGCAAACACAGATATTTAGCGGGAATACCGTTAGGTAACAGACAGAAAGACAAATTAGGCTTGGGGGTCCCCCAATAGAACCAAGTTCCTGAGGGCCCCCACTTACCTGATCCCCGCCGCAGGACTTTGTTTGGTCCACAAAAGTCCAAACTTCACCTATCACGGCAGGCATTGTAATTAAACCTTCAGGGACCGGGTTCCCAAGGATTCCACTCCCCTGGACCTGTATAGCACCCTGCACAGACAGCGTCTTGGTCGTGGGTATGACCAGAGCTCTGGATCCCAGGGTCCAGCCCTCCTAAGAGAAGCATTACAGGCAAAACCTTGCTCTTCTGCTGCAAGGCCCGGGTACCGACCGTTTAGCTATGAAGCTTTTTTGGTGGGATCCGGAACAGCTTACTAAGGCCCAAAAGAACCTGTACGCAAGCCCAGTGAAAACACATGTTACTCTTTGGCCAACACCTTAGACACTGGCAAAAAACTGAGGTGCTCCCGGGTGGGAGGGGCTTATATAGGGGAGGGTACTTCCGGTTTGGAATTGGCCAGTGCCAACACCTGAAGGTAATCTATATAACCCATTAGTAATGACTAAGTCGCTCTGTGTCCCGTGATGTACGAAAAAGAAATAAGTGCGCTGTCCCCAAATGATTCACTTTATGACATAAAAATCACGTATAAAATATGTGCAAAATGTATGATACAGTATTGATAAATAGAGTAAAGTGTCAATCAATTACGAAAATCTGTGATATTAAAAATCAATGAAACATGAATAAAGTGCAACGTGCCATATAATCAATCAAACAAAGCAATACTATAAAGTGCCCAGTGCAAGCCCAACATGTGACACTCTCACTGATAAAGATTTATATTAGACAAAAATCAGGCTGTGTTCCGTGCAATATGGAAGAAAGAAAAGGTGTTCCGTGCTGAATATGGTTGTGTCCACTAAGAGAGACTCAACACCCCTCCACCTGGGTGCTCATGTATATAAGCTGCTTACCAGATCCCCAAGGGATCCGACCACGCTCTAGTTATATGCCATGGGGCAGCTGCAGCTCGCTCCCAACAGACCCCACACAGCTCCCGCAGGTAACCAATCAGCTCTGTGTTAAATTCATATGTAAAGTAAGGAGGAGAGATCATAGTGCATGACCGTTTATTGAGAATTAAAAGGTATTGCACTTACAATATGAAGTAAAAACACTGGCATAAAAACTTCTACAGTGCACAACCGCGACTCCGCTCGATCAACTCGTACACGCTGACGTCACCACTAGCTCCGCCCGATTCATTTCCCCTAAACAGGCGTCATCTGGGATTGGAGGCTTCCAACATGGCATCTCTGCACATGCTCAGATTTTAGAGCGTTTCTATGCTGAGCATTTTCTTCCCTATCACATCTGAGCAGCCCATGTGACTATAGAGTCACACATGTAGGTGTATACACAGTGGTAAATGGCAGCCCACCCCCTCCCTCCTCCTTCATGCCCACTAAACAGCTAAACACAATTACATCTTGATTGATGGAATCACCAACATCAGAGCAACCTCCAGGACTCAAAACAGTAGATGGAAATGCTAAGCAATCCTCAGCAGGAAGTTAACCCAATGAAAAAAGAAAGCCAGCAATAGTGAAGCCTGTAAGGTAAAAACATACAATTTATTAGTAGTCTACTTACAGGTGTACAAAGATCATCATGGCATAAAACAACTCCGCGGCTCTCAGCGTGCTTGCATCGGCCAGCCTGACATGTTTCATCCTATGTGGATATCATCAGAGGTGTGTTTAATATCACTAGCCGACCAGCTCACGCAGATATACTGCAGTAGGTCGGCTCTCCTGCGCGAACCGATGTACCTGTAAGTCGGGCTGTGCAAGGAGGATAGCTGGCACGCGTGCACCGCGGGAGTGTGCCTGCGGGTCCCGTGGACTTGATGTCCACCGGCGACCCACGATCGCGATGAGGAGAGGCGGAACGGGGAACTACCTATGTAAACAAGGCGATTCCCTATTCTGCAAGTTAACATGACAGAGATCTTCTGTTTCCCAGTGATCTCTGTCATGTCCCAGGCAGCCCACCCCCCTACAGAGCACACCCAGGGAACACACTTAACCCCTTGATCGCCCCCTAGTGTTAACCCCTTCCCTGTTAGTGTCATTTTTACATTGATCAGTGCATTTTTATAGCACTGATCAATGTAATAATGTCACTGGTCCCCAAAAAGTGTAATTTGGGGTCAGATTTGTCCGGCACAATGTCGCAGTCCTGCTAGAAATCGCAAATCGCTAGTATTACCAGTAAAAACAATAAAAAAAAAGTCCCTAAATCTATCCCTTAGTTTGTAGACGTGATAACTTTTGCGCAAACCAATTAATATACGCCTAATCGCCTATTGCGATTTTGTTTTTACCAAAAAATATGTAGAAGAATATATATTGGCCTAAACTTATGAATAAATTAGTTTTTTTATAGTTTTTTTAATGGATATGTATTATAGCAGAAAGTAAAAAATATATATTTTTTAAATTAAAATTGTTGGTCTTTTTTTGTTTATAGCGCAAAAAATAAAAACCGCAGAGGTGATCAAATACCACCAAAAGAAAGCTCTATTTGTGGGTAAAAAAGAACAACAATTTTTTGTTTGGGTACAGCGTCGCACGACCACGCAATTGTCAGTTAAAGGGACGCAGTGACGTATAGCAAAAAATGGCCTGGTGACCACTTCAGCCCCTGAAGAATTGGCTGCCCAATGACCGGCCCATTTTTTGCGATTCGGCACTGCGTCGCTTTAACTGACAATTGCGTGGTCGTTGCACACAAACAAAATTGACGTCCTTTTTTTCCCACAAATAGAGCTTTCTTTTGGCGATATTTGATCACCTCTGAGGTTTTTATTTTTTGCGCTATAAAAAAAAAAAAGAGCGATAATTTTGAAAAATAAACTATATTTTTTACTTTTTGCTATAATAAATATCCCCAAAAAATATATATAAAAAAAATAATTTTCCCTCAGTTTAGGCCAATATGTATTCTTCTACATATTTTTGGTAAAAAAAAAAATCACAATAAGCGTATATTGATTGGTTAACGCAAAAGTTATAGCGTCTACAAAATAGGGGATAGTTTTATAGCATTTTTATTATTTTTATTTTTTTACTAGTAATGGCGGCGATCTGCGATTTTTATCGTGATTGCGATATTGCGGCAAACACATCGGACACTTTTGACACTATTTTGGGACCATAGCCATTTATACAGCGATCAGTGCTATAAAAATGCACTGATTACTGTGTAAATGACACTGCCAGGGAAGGGGTTAACCACTAGGGGGCGAGGAAGAGGTTAAGTGTTTCCTAGGGAGTGATTCTAACTGTGAGGGGGCTGGGCTACAAGTGACACGACAGTGATCACTGCTCCCGATGACAGGGAGCAGTAGATCACTGTCCTGTCACTAGGCAGAACAGAGAAATGCCTTGTTTACATAGGCACCTCCCCGTTCTGCAGCTCCGTGACACGATCGCGGGACACCGACAGACATCAAGTCCACGGGTCCCGCGGGCATGGTCACAGAGCTCGCCGCGGGCATGCGCCCGATAGGCGGCAGATTCAAACCAACTTAAAGGTAAGTTGCTTTGCCTGCCCGTGCCCTTCTGCCAACGTATATAGTCGTGAGGCAAGTAGTTAAGGGGGCAAATCCTTCCGAGGCTGAAGTGGTTAATCTCCCTCATGTGATTTGAAAGTGCCTTATGTTTAATTATTTTTTGTGCATTTTCATGTTTTTTTTTTGTTTTTTTTATTTTTTTATTTTGTATCCACATTGGATGCAATAGTGGTAAATTGTTTCTCACTATTTCTGAGCAAATTAACTTGGATGTATCCACTGAATACTGGATGTTATACCTGTTTTCCTACTTTTTCAATAAAAAGTTTGTAAACAAAAAAAAATAAAAATTATACTGTGTTTCCCTAATGTATTAATAACTTGGAGTAAGAATAGAGCAAAATAAGCAGGTTCAAAAACAATGCATTATATACCATGGTGTGTAATAGATCTATTACATAGAACCAGAAGTGTATATACACTCATGTACACTCATGTACTAAACATGTCACACAGTTTTATAGTGAAAGGAATGGTGTTCCCTTGAAATGCTGACACTAATGCATCCATGGTATTCAGCTCTGAACATTCTCCCTTTCTCCTCTGCAAGCAGAACAGCAACACTTTACAGAAAAAAGCATTTGGGCTAACCTAAAGGAAAATACAACCAGCGACTCTTCTTTCCTGAGCGACTTTAATTGTATTGTTTTCATTTCTACGCGCCGTAAACAACACAGTTATCCGCATGGCCAATGTTTTCTGTTATGTACAAACAAAAGCCCAGGAAAATGGAATAAGATGTCGGTGTCAGAACCGCGTACAGCCGGTAGTCATGGAAACACCGGAGTTCAAAGAGTGAGGCCATATTATGCATCTTTGTGTTTTCTACCACTTTATCTTCAACAATATTTTACTTATGCAGAATTAACATATCCTCATATGTCATAAAAGAGTGAAAGAAACATGTATGTGTAAAATAATTACATTCCCAGCTTAGTGGCAGAGGGCAAGCTAAGTTTGGGGAAAAACTATGGTGGCCCAAGATAGTCAGATTTTTATTTCATCTCATCACATTTCTAGGTTTGCCAGGATGAGACAATGAAGAATGTATTTTTCTCTATACAGAATGACACTATTTTAAGACTTGGTTTTGCACAGAGGGAATGGAGCTGGGCATATCTGTCGCGAGACGGCACCATAGTAAAGTTGCCTCTTCGGGAAATGTTATTAATATTCAACACTGGTAATAAAAAAAGGAGAATGGCGTAAAAGTTTACCTGATATTCTGCATGACAATGTTACAGTAATGCAAATCCTTCTTTGAACATAGGGCTATGTTTGTATAAGGCAGTGATGGCGAACCTTGGCACCCCAAATGTTTTGGAACTACATTTCCCATGATGCTCAACTACATTGCAGAGTGGATGAGCATCATGGGAAATGTAGTTCCAAAACATCTGGGGTGCCAAGGTTCGCCATCACTGGTATAAGGTATTAATGGACTGGTGCCTACTGCTTTGAGCAGCAGGGGATAAGTGGGTGGCAAAGCTTACTGGCGGAGGGCAGAGCTGTGTTGGTGGAAAAACCATGGTGGCTCAAGACAGTAAAAATAGAACATGTTTTAAATTTTTCCGATGGGAAAAAAAACGATAGCAAAATCCGATCGTCTGTGTGGAACTCCATCGGATAAAAAACCCACGCATGCTCAGACTGAATTTTGAGATGGGAGCGCTCGTTCTGGTAAAACTAGCGTTCGTAATGGAGATAGCACATTCGTCATGCTGTAACGGACTGAAAAGCACGGAGACTGAAAATCGCGAATCGGCTCGCACCAAACTTTTACTAACACACGGTAACACAAAATCAGCAAAAGCAGCCCAAAGGGTGGCGCCATTGGATTTGAACTTCCCCTTTATAGTGCCGTCGTACGTCACTGCGTTTGGGACGATCGGTTTTTTGACTGATGGTGTGTAGGCAAGACTGAAGGAAGTCAGCTTCATCGGATTTCCGATGGAAAAATCCTTAGGATTAGAATCCATAGGAAATCCGATTGCGTGTACAGGGCTTAACAGCTCAGGCTGATTTTTATTTAATCTCATCACATTTCGTTGAAACAATAAAGAATGCATGTTTCATGATACAGAAATTATACTTTATTTTAAGACGTGGTTTTGTGCAGAGGCAAAGGAACTGGACATACAGTATCTGTGGATATGGCATCACTGTAAATTTTCCTTATGGGGGGCATGTCATTGATATGTATAACTGGTCTATGAAAGTTTAACTCATATTCTGTATGATGAAGTTACAGTCATGCAAGTCCCTCTCTGAACATGGGGCCATATTTGTATAAGGTGTTCGTGGACTGGTGTTCGTGGAGGGCAGCAAAGGACAGGAGGGTAGCAAAAAAAACACAACATATGTTCATAACATAAATTTTTAACATTTGTTTTCACCTTGTTGTTACACCTATTAACACTTAAAGGTATTGTACACTTTAAATAAATTTAAGTTTTTTTTAAAGGGGTGTTTAAAGCGGTGTTTAAAACGGAGTTCCAGCCTCCCCTTCAAAAATTAAAAGTCAGCAGCTACACATACTGTATATTGTATATAATATTAGAACACTTACCTGTCCTGGAATCCAGCGATGTTTCCATTGGCTGGCACTGCCATTGCCGGTAAGGGAACCTGGCAGTGAAGCCTTGCAGCCTCACAGCCAGGTCCCTACTGCGCATGCGTGAAGTGTGCTGCGCTCTCTTACTGGCCTGGCAGCAGGGGAAGGAGGAGGGAGAAGGGGGCCGAACTTCTGACCTACCTTGCCGCAGCGAGGTCCAACGGAAGTAGGAACAGGGAATCTGTCAAAAACAGGCATTCTGTTTATTGCGCTACCTAATTGTGGCTGTGTGAAATGTATTTACTGTTTATCTTTCACCTGCAGGGCACTAGCCTGACTTGCAAATGATGTTCCAAGTCATCCCAAAGATGCTCAATAGGGTAGAGGTCAGGGCTCTGACCAGTGGCGGCTTGTGCTGCGGGGACACTAGACTGACCTTACCACAGACCCCACCCCCCTTTGCTCCAGCCCGTCCACGCACCAATCCCACACCCCCCGGTCGCCGGCTCACTCTGTGCTGCCCCCTCCATCGGTTGGGCTTCCCCTGCATCTCACGGCGGCCGTGCATCTCCTCTCTCCTTCTTCCTCCTCCTAGGCCATTAGGATGGCTTCTCCTTTTGGCCAATTGGGAGGAGAACTTGCTATTGTCAAATAACTGGGTGGGCTAAAGGCGCAGTGCTCTGCGCTCCAAGCCCGCCATTTTTTAAAGCCTATTAGAGCCTCTGGCTCTAATCACGTGCTTAAAAAAAATATAAAACCCTCATTGGAATCCATGTGTCCGGCACACTGCATGTAGATTAGTGGGCCAGAAGCATGAATAGAGGGACGGCGCCCCTGCGATTCTAAGGCCCCTGTCACACTGAGGCGCTTTGCAGGCGCTATTGCGCTAAAAATAGCGCCTGCAATGCGCCCCAAAAAAGCCGCTCAATAGTATCCAATGTGAAAGCCCGAGGTCAAAAATCTCCTGCAAGCCGCATCTTTGAGGTGCAATAGGAGCGCTAAAAATAGCGCTCCTATAGCACCCCTGCCCATTGAAATCAATGGGGTAGTGCCTCCAAAACGTCCGCAAAACGCTGCAAAGAGGCGTTATTGCGGGCGTTTTTAACCCATTTTCCGCCGTTAGCGGGAGTTAAAATCGCCCTGCTAGCGCCCGCAAATCGCGACAAAAAAAGGTATAGCGGCGCTAAAAATAGCGCCGCTATACCGCCAGCGCATCCAGCGCCTCAGTGTGACAGTAGCCTAATGGATATGTTGCTACTGTCTCTGACGCTCAAGTTCCTAAACACTAGGGATGAGCTTCGTGTTCGAGTCGAACATACGTTCGACTCGAACATTGGCTGTTCGATCGTTCGACGAAGATCGAACGATTTGGGCCGTTCGCGCCAAATTCGAGTGACGCGAACGGCCCACAATGCACTACGCCATCGCAGTGTCATCCAGGCGCTGTGATTGGCCAAGCATGCACTGTGACCCCGCATGCTTGGCCAATCACAGCGCCGGCAGCGAGGAGAGCAATGATTGGCCACAGGCAGGATGCCTGTGGCCAATTATTGCTGAGGGTGTTTAGTACACGCCCCACACTATAAAAGGCCGCCAGCACGGCGGCCTAGTGTAGTGTGTTCCGGAGCAGGGATAGAGTAGCATAGGCAGGGACAGTGACTGTTATTTCTTTCTTGCTTAACCTGGATTCCTTTAGTTTAGGGAAAGAGAAGGATAGGTAGGGAGAGTGTCAGTGTGTTTTGTGCTTCTGCTATAGTGTGCTTAAAAAAAACATTTATTCTAGGGACAGAAAACTCTAGGTAGGGACAGTGTCAGTTTCTTTCACTCTGCAAGTCCTTGTTTCCAGGGACCTGTAAGGACAGTGAGTTAATTGTCCTTGTGCTATATTGTGCTTAAAAAAAACATTTATTCTAGGGACAGAAAACTCTAGGTAGGGACAGTGTCAGTTTCTTTCACTCTGCAAGTCCTTGTTTCCAGGGACCTGTAAGGACAGTGAGTTAATTGTCCTTGTGCTATATTGTGATTAAAAAAAACATTTATTCTAGGGACAGAAAACTCTAGGTAGGGACAGTGTCAGTTTCTTTCACTCTGCAAGTCCTTGTTTCCAGGGACCTGTAAGGACAGTGAGTTAATTTTCCTTGTGCTATATTGTGATTAAAAAAAACATTTTTTCTAGGGACAGAAAACTGTAGGTAGGGAGAGTGTTTTTTTTCTTTCACTCTGCAAGTCCTTGTTTCCAGGGACCTGTAAGGACAGTGAGTTAATTGTCCTTGTGCTATATTGTGCTTAAAAAAAACATTTATTCTAGGGACAGAAAACTCTAGGTAGGGACAGTGTCAGTTTCTTTCACTCTGCAAGTCCTTGTTTCCAGGGACCTGTAAGGACAGTGAGTTAATTTTCCTTGTGCTATATTGTGATTAAAAAAAACATTTTTTCTAGGGACAGAAAACTGTAGGTAGGGAGAGTGTTTTTTTTCTTTCACTCTGCAAGTCCTTGTTTCCAGGGACCTGTAAGGACAGTGAGTTAATTTTCCTTGTGCTATATTGTGCTTAAAAAAAACATTTTTTCTAGGGACAGAAAACTGTAGGTAGGGAGAGTGTTTTTTTTCTTTCACTCTGCAAGTCCTTGTTTCCAGGGACCTGTAAGGACAGTGAGTTAATTGTCCTTGTGCTATATTGTGCTTAAAAAAAACATTTATTCTAGGGACAGAAAACTCTAGGTAGGGACAGTGTCAGTTTCTTTCACTCTGCAAGTCCTTGTTTCCAGGGACCTGTAAGGACAGTGAGTTAATTTTCCTTGTGCTATATTGTGATTAAAAAAAACATTTATTCTAGGGACAGAAAACTCTAGGTAGGGACAGTGTCAGTTTCTTTCACTCTGCAAGTCCTTGTTTCCAGGGACCTGTAAGGACAGTGAGTTAATTTTCCTTGTGCTATATTGTGCTTAAAAAAAACATTTATTCTAGGGACAGAAAACTCTAGGTAGGGACAGTGTCAGTTTCTTTCACTCTGCAAGTCCTTGTTTCCAGGGACCTGTAAGGACAGTGAGTTAATTGTCCTTGTGCTATATTGTGCTTAAAAAAAAACATTTATTCTAGGGACAGAAAACTCTAGGTAGGGACAGTGTCAGTTTCTTTCACTCTGCAAGTCCTTGTTTCCAGGGACCTGTAAGGACAGTGAGTTAATTTTCCTTGTGCTATATTGTGATTAAAAAAAACATTTATTCTAGGGACAGAAAACTCTAGGTAGGGACAGTGTCAGTTTCTTTCACTCTGCAAGTCCTTGTTTCCAGGGACCTGTAAGGACAGTGAGTTAATTTTCCTTGTGCTATATTGTGATTAAAAAAAACATTTTTTCTAGGGACAGAAAACTGTAGGTAGGGAGAGTGTTTTTTTTCTTTCACTCTGCAAGTCCTTGTTTCCAGGGACCTGTAAGGACAGTGAGTTAATTTTCCTTGTGCTATATTGTGCTTAAAAAAAACATTTTTTCTAGGGACAGAAAACTGTAGGTAGGGAGAGTGTTTTTTTTCTTTCACTCTGCAAGTCCTTGTTTCCAGGGACCTGTAAGGACAGTGAGTTAATTGTCCTTGTGCTATATTGTGCTTAAAAAAAACATTTATTCTAGGGACAGAAAACTCTAGGTAGGGACAGTGTCAGTTTCTTTCACTCTGCAAGTCCTTGTTTCCAGGGACCTGTAAGGACAGTGAGTTAATTTTCCTTGTGCTATATTGTGATTAAAAAAAACATTTTTTCTAGGGACAGAAAACTGTAGGTAGGGAGAGTGTTTTTTTTCTTTCACTCTGCAAGTCCTTGTTTCCAGGGACCTGTAAGGACAGTGAGTTAATTTTCCTTGTGCTATATTGTGATTAAAAAAAACATTTTTTCTAGGGACAGAAAACTGTAGGTAGGGAGAGTGTTTTTTTTCTTTCACTCTGCAAGTCCTTGTTTCCAGGGACCTGTAAGGACAGTGAGTTAATTGTCCTTGTGCTATATTGTGCTTAAAAAAAACATTTTTTCTAGGGACAGAAAACTGTAGGTAGGGAGAGTGTTTTTTTTCTTTCACTCTGCAAGTCCTTGTTTCCAGGGACCTGTAAGGACAGTGAGTTAATTGTCCTTGTGCTATATTGTGCTTAAAAAAAACATTTATTCTAGGGACAGAAAACTCTAGGTAGGGACAGTGTCAGTTTCTTTCACTCTGCAAGTCCTTGTTTCCAGGGACCTGTAAGGACAGTGAGTTAATTTTCCTTGTGCTATATTGTGATTAAAAAAAACATTTTTTCTAGGGACAGAAAACTGTAGGTAGGGAGAGTGTTTTTTTTCTTTCACTCTGCAAGTCCTTGTTTCCAGGGACCTGTAAGGACAGTGAGTTAATTTTCCTTGTGCTATATTGTGATTAAAAAAAACATTTTTTCTAGGGACAGAAAACTGTAGGTAGGGAGAGTGTTTTTTTTCTTTCACTCTGCAAGTCCTTGTTTCCAGGGACCTGTAAGGACAGTGAGTTAATTGTCCTTGTGCTATATTGTGCTTAAAAAAAACATTTTTTCTAGGGACAGAAAACTGTAGGTAGGGAGAGTGTTTTTTTTTTTTCACTCTGCAAGTCCTTGTTTCCAGGGACCTGTAAGGACAGTGAGTTAATTTTCCTTGTGCTATATTGTGCTTAAAAAAAACATTTATTCTAGGGACAGAAAACTCTAGGTAGGGACAGTGTCAGTTTCTTTCACTCTGCAAGTCCTTGTTTCCAGGGACCTGGAGAGACATTGAGTGAATTGTCCTTGTGCTATATTGTGATTAAAAAAAAAAATTATTCTAGGGACAGAAAACTCTAGGTAGGGACAGTGTCAGTTTCTTTCACTGTGAAAGTCCTTGTTTCAAGGGACAGAGAAGGACACCTGAAGGTAGCCCTTATTGCTTTTTTCCCATCTCCCTGCAGGCCATCTATTAGAATGTCTGGAAGGCAAACAAGGAGAGGCAGACAGTCAGGAGGCAATAAAAGAGGGCAAGCAGGCTCTGTGTCTGGGGGCAACAGTGCTGGTCGTGGACGCGGTGCATTGTCATCAGCACATGGCCATGGGACACGCTTGTCCTTCTTTTCGGCAGCTGGACATGTTGAGCCACATCATGCCGAAGACTTGGTAGAGTGGATGACCAAGCCCTCCTCCTCCTCCTCATCCTCTCTCACCCAGGCTCAGGGTACTGGAAAAGCAGCTGCCAAAGCGTCGTCTTCCCTGGTATCAATGTCAGACAAATCATCAGTCACTCCTTCCCTAGACCCACCATGTCCTCCTCCTGAGGAGTCCCCCGAACTGTTTCAGCACAGTGTTGGGTACATGCTCCAGGAGGATGCCCAGCGTTTCGAAGGGTCTGATGATGAAACCCAGCTAGAGGAAGGCAGTAGCGTGAGAGCAGACAGAGGGGATGCTCAAGAAGGACACCAATCTGGCAGTCATGTTCCAGCAGCTGCAGCATACTGCCAGATTGGCTCCAGTGATGAGGAGGGAGGGGATGATGAGGTCACTGACTCCACGTGGGTGCCTAATAGGAGAGAGGAGGAGGAGGAGGATGAGGAGGAGGCACATCTCCAACGAGGCAGGATGCCCTTTGGTGGCCAGCGTAAGGGCAGTACACCGACGGAATCACACCGCAGAGCTCCGCCTGTGCAGGGCGCTGCCTCTGCCCGTCATTCAAAAAGTTCTTTGGTGTGGGCCTTTTTTGAGGCTAGTGCATCAGATCGCACAGCTGCTGTTTGCAACATATGTCTCAAGCGTATATCGCGTGGCCAAAACATCAGCCGCTTGGGTACCACATGCCTGACCAGACATATGTTGACCTGCCATGCAGCTCGTTGGCAAGCCTACCTCAAAGACCCACACCAAAGAACAAAGCGGACCTCTCCTTGCACCGCATCAGCTGGGATCTCCAACCCCACTATAACTTCAGTCCTCTCTGAAACATGCACTGAGAGGAATGAAGGTGTAGAATTAGGTGTGTCACAGCCAAGTACTTGCGCCCACTCTGCTAGCAGTACACCGACGTCCGATTCTAGCAGGCAAATTTCCCTGCCCCAGCTGCTGGACCGTCGAAAGAAGTTCACTCCCAGCCATCCACATGCCCAGCGGTTGAATGCTAGCTTGGCTAAATTGCTAGCGCTTCAACTGCTGCCTTTTCAGTTGGTAGACTCGGCCCCCTTCCGTGAGTTTGTGCAATGTGCAGTTCCTCAGTGGCAGGTTCCCAAACGCCACTTTTTCTCACGGAAGGCTATTCCGGCTCTCTACCGGCATGTGGAAGGCAATGTCTTGGCCTCGCTGGACAGGGCGGTCAGCGGTAAGGTGCATATTACCGCTGACTCATGGTCCAGCAGGCATGGACAGGGACGTTACCTTTCTTTCACGGCCCATTGGGTCACTCTTTTGGCAGCTGGGAAGGATTCAGGACAAGGTGCAGTAGTGTTGGAGGTTGTCCCACCGCCACGCCTCCAAAATGCTACTACTGGTTGTGACACACCTCTCTCCTCCACCCCCTCCTCTTCTTCTTCCTCCATGGCCTCTTCCTGTGGTTTGTCCTATGAACCAGCGGTGCTCCGTAGCCGTTCACGGGGCTACGCAAGTACGCAGGCAAAAAGATGCCATGCCGTGCTTGCGCTGGTGTGTTTGGGGGACAGAAGCCACACTGGGGCAGAGGTCCTGTCTGCTCTGCAGGGCCAGGCCGAGAGGTGGTTGACGCCACGCCAGCTTAAGCCAGGAATGGTGGTTTGCGACAATGGCACCAACCTCCTCTCCGCCCTCCGACAGGGACAACTGACCCATGTGCCCTGTGTGGCTCACGTCCTTAACCTGGTGGTGCAGCGCTTCTTGGGCAGGTACCCGGGCTTACAGGATGTCCTGAGGCAGGCCAGGAAAGTCTGTGTGCATTTCCGCAGATCTTATAATGCCAGTGCTCGCCTGGCTGAGCTGCAAAAGGAGTTGAACCTGCCCAAGAACCGCCTTATATGTGACATGCCCACCAGGTGGAACTCAACGTTGGCCATGCTGCAGCGGCTGCACACGCAGCAGAGGGCCATCAATGAGTACCTGTGCGACTACGGCACCAGGACAGGGTCAGGGGAGCTTGGTTTTTTTTCTCCACGCCAGTGGGGCATGATCAGGGATGCATGCACTGTCCTGGCACCATTTGAGGAGGCCACGAGGATGGTGAGCAGTGACAGTGCATGCATCAGTGACACTGTACCTCTTGTCCACCTGTTGGAGCACACGCTGCGTGGAATAATGGACAGGGCACTTGAGGCAGAACAGAGGCAGGAAGAGGAGGACTTCCTTGCCTCTCAAGGCCCCCTTTACCCAGACAGTGTTCCTTCTGTCCCACCCATCGCACAGGAAGAGGAGGAGGAGGAGGAGGAGGAGGAGGAGGATTGTGTCAGCATGGAGGTGGAGGCTGGCACTCAGCATCATCAGCAGCAGTCTTTTAGGGATGATTTACAGTCCCAAGAAACCAGTGGACTTGTACGTGGCTGGGAGGAGGTGGCTGCGGATCATGTCGTCCTTAGTGACCCAGAGGACTCCGGAGCGAATGCCTCAGCAAACCTACGCTGCATGGCCTCCCTGATCCTGCAAAGTCTGCGGAAGGATCCTCGTATTCTTCGGATCAAGGAGAGGGACCATTACTGGCTGGCCACTCTCCTTGATCCACGGTACAAGGGTAAGGTTGCGGACCTTATGTTACCGTCGCAGAGGGAGCAGAGGATGAGACAACTCCGGGAGGCCTTGCAGAAAGGTCTGTGCAACGCGTTCCCAGAGACTGGGAGGTTGCAAACTCCTGGTCCTGGACAACGAGTTGCTGAGGCTTCGGCCAGTCAAAGAAGGAGCGGTGGGGAAGGTGGCCGTCTGACCGATGCGTTCAGACAATTCTTTAGTCCGCAGCCCCAAAGTATGATCGGTTCCAGCAACCATCGCCAGCGTCTGATAAACATGGTGCAGGAATATCTAGGGGCAAGGTCAGACTTGGACACCTTCCCCACCGAAAATCCTCTGGCTTACTGGGTCTTGAGGATGGATCACTGGCCAGAGCTTGCACAGTATGCAATTGAGCTACTGGCCTGTCCTGCATCCAGCGTTCTTTCGGAACGCACATTCAGTGCTGCTGGAGGATTTGTCACGGATCACAGGGTGCGCCTGTCCACCGACTCGGTTGATCGACTGACTTTCATCAAGATGAACCAGTCTTGGATCACCACCAGCTACCACACACCTGATGCTGATATAACAGACTAATTGATTTTAAAATGTCACATCCCTTCAAGACTGATGCTGATGCTGAGTGCCTGTGCTGTTATGTTGACTGGCTATCCTCCTCCTCCGAGTCCTCAATGATACGATTGATGATGATAGCTTGGAAGATCATTTTTGTTTATGGGTGCCGCCACCAGTGCCTAACGCCCAATTTTTCAGCCCCTGTTTAACAGGGGCGTGTAATTACAATTTTTGAAGCAATACTTTGCAACAGGGCTCATTGCTGTGCTCCAAGTACAGTATCTGTGAGGAGTTGCAGTGTTGTGCCACCAGTGCCTAAGGCCCAATTTTTCAGCCCCTGTTTAACAGGGGCGTGTCATTACAATTTTTGAAGCAATACTTTGCAACAGGGCTCATTGCTGTGCTCCAAGTACAGTATCTGTGAAGGGTTGCAGTGTTGTGCCACCAGTGCCTAAGGCCCAATTTTTCAGCCCCTGTTCAACAGGGGCATGTAATTACAATTCTTGATCTAATAATTCACAGCAGGGCCCATTGCTGCACCCACCAAGAGTAACTGTCAGGGCTTACAGTGTTGTGGCACCAGCACCACCATCAAAGGCCCAATTTTTACTACCACTGTTCAACAATTATATGTAATTAAAATTCCTGATATAATAGTTGACAGCAGGGCGTTCCAGCACCAACCAAGAGTAACTGTGAGTGCTTACAGTGTTGTGCCAACACCAACAACTAAGGGGCCTATTTCTGCAGAGTATATACGGCAGGTCCCTACTTTCAAACATCCAACTTACAAACGACTCCTACTTGCAAACGCAAGAAGACAACAGGAAGTGAGAGGAAATCTACCACTAGGAAGGAAAATTCTCTCCTGTAAGAATAAATATGGGAGAAAGGTGTCTCCTCTGTACTGATGCTTTATCAGCAATCCTTGTTTCAAGAAAAACACCACATTTCAAAAACAGTTGTCATTAGGACGGAAAGTGAGGTGAAATGTTCTGAACAGGGGCACAGACAGCAAAACAAATGTTACAGGGGTGATAACCCTTACCTATGTTTTCCAAAAAGTTTAAAAATAGATTTTTGGTCTGGAGCTACACTTCAACAATGTACCTGTTCAAAATTACAAACAGATTCTACATAAGAACAAACCTACAGTCCCTGTCTTGTATGCACCGCCTGTATACGGCTGTTCAGAGTATATAGGGCCTTTTTTATTTTATGTGCGGGGTTCCCCTTAATATCCATACAAGACCCAAAGGGGCTGGTAATGGGCTGGGGTAGGGGGGGGGTCATGGGGTAGCTATGCCATTTTTCTTAAAGATTTTAATCCATATTACCGGGACCAGACATTACATTAAAGCCGCAAGCAGTTTTAAATGGCTTTTTTTTCCTTTAGAAGTGTCATTTTGTGCAGGGACAGTTCTAAACACGGGAAACACGTGGCACTTCACAGGCATACTTTAGACACCCCCCAGGTACGATATTTAAAGGAATATTTGACTTTTTTTTTTTCACTTTATGCATCATTAACCACTTAAGCCCCGGACCATTTCGGGCCATTAGGACCAGGCCTGTTTTTGGGATTCGGCACTGCGCTGCTTTAACTGTAAATTGTGCGGACATGCAATGTTGTACCCAAATGAAATTTGCGTCCTTTTCTTCCCACAAATAGAGCTTTCTTTTAATGGTATTTGATTGCCTCTGCGATTTTTATTTTTTGCGATATAAACGGAAAAAGACCGAAAATTTTGAAAAAAAATGATATTTTCTACTTTTTGTTATAAGAAAAATCGAATAAACTCAATTTTAGTCAGACATTTAGGCCAAAATGTATTCAGCCACATGTCTTTAGTAAAAAAAATGTCAATAAACGTATATTTATTGGTTTGCGCAAAAGTTATAGCGTTTACAAACTAGGGTACATTTTCTGAAATTTACACAGCTTTAAATTTATGACTGCCTATCTCATTTCTTGAGGTGCTAAAATGGCAGGGCAGTACAAAACCCCCCCAAATGACCCCATTTTGGAAAGTAGACACCCCAAGGAAATTGCTGAGAGGCATGTTGAGCCCATTGAATATTTTTTTTTTTTGTCCCAAGTGATTGAATAATGACAAAAAAAAAAAAAAAAAAAAAAAATTACAAAAAGTTGTCACTAAATGATATATTGCTCACACATGCCATGGTTATATGTGGAATTGCACCCCAAAATACATTTTGCTGCTTCTCCTGAGTACGGGGATACCACATGTGTGGGACTTTTTAGGAGCCTGGCCACGTACGGGACCCCGGAAACCAAGCACCGCCTTCAGGATTTCTAAGGGCGCAAATTTTTGATTTCATTCCTCACTACCTATCACAGTTTCGAAGGCCATAAAATGCCAAAATAGCACAAAACCCCCCCAAATGACCCCATTTTAGAAAGTAGACACCCCAAGGAAATTGCTGAGAGGCCTGTTGAGCCCGTTGAATATTTTTTTTTTTTTGTCCCAAGTGATTGAATAATGACAAAAAATAAAAATAAAAAATAAATTACAAAAAGTTGTCACTAAATGATATATTGCTCACACATGCCATGGTTATATGTGGAATTGCACCCCAAAATACATTTTGCTGCTTCTCCTGAGTACAGGGATACCACATGTGTGGGACTTTTTAGGAGCCTAGCCGCGTACGGGACCCCGAAAACCAAGCACCGCCTTCAGGATTTCTAGGCACAAATTTTTGATTTCACTCCTCACTACCTATCACAGTTTCTAAGGCCATAAAATGCCAAAATAGCACAAAACCCCCCCAAATGACCCCATTTTGGAAAGTAGACACCCCAAGCTATTTGCTGAGGAGGCATGGTGAGTATTTTACAGCTCTCATTTGTTTTTGAAAATGAAGAAAGAAAATTTTTTTTTTTTTTTTTTTTTTTTCAATTTTCAAAACTTTGTGACAAAAAGCGAGATCTGCAAAATACTCACAATACCTCTCAGCAAATAGCTTGGGGTGTCTACTTTCCAAAATGGGGTCATTTGGGGGGGTTTTGTGCCATCTGGGCATTCCATGGCCTCCGAAACTGTGATAGGCAGTGAGAAGTAAAATCAAAAATTTACACCCTTAGAAAGCCTGAAGGCGGTGCTTTGTTTTTGGGGTCCCGTACGCGGCTAGGCTCCCAAAAAGTCTCACACATGTGGTATCCCTGTACTCAGGAGAAGCAACAGAATTTATTTTGGGGTGAAATTCCACATATGCCCATGGCATGTTTGAGCAATATATCATTTAGTGACAACTTTGTGCAAAAAAAAAAAATAAAAAAAAAAAATTGTCTTTTTTCCGCAACTTGTGTCAACATATAAAATATTCCATGGACTCGACATGCCTCTCAGTATATAGCTTGGGGTGTCTACTTTCCAAAATGGGGTCATTTGGGGGGGTTTTGAACTGTTCTGGCATTTTATACACAACATTAGGAAGCTTACATCCACTCTTCTAACCACTTGCAGACAAAGCCCTTTTTGACACTTTTTGTTTACATGAAAACATATTTTTTTTTTGCAAGAAAATTATGTTGAACCCCCAAACATTATATATATTTTTAAAGCAAAGGCCCTACAGATTAAAATGGTGGGTGTTGCATTTTTTTTTTCTACACAGTATTTGCGCAGCGATTTTTCAAACGCATTTTTTGGGGAAAAAATACACTTTTTTTAATTTTAATGCACTAAAACACACTATATTGCCCAAATGTTTGATGAAATAATAAAGATGATCTTAGGCCGAGTACATAGATACCAAACACGACATGCTTTAAAATTTCGCACAAACGCGCATTGGCGACAAACTACATACATTTTTAAAAGCCTTTAAAAGCCTTTACAGATTACCCCGTTAGATTTACAGAGGAGGTCTACTGCTAAAATGACTGCCCTCGATCTGACCTTCGCGGTGATACCTCACATGCATGGTGCAATTGCTGTTTACATATGACGCCAGACCGACGCTTGCGTTCGCCATTGGGCAAGAGCAGGGCAGGACAGGGGTGCTTTTTTTTTTTTTTTTTTTTTTTTTATTATTAATTTTGCTTTTTTATTTTATTTTTAAATTGTTCCTTACATATATTTTTTTTTTTATAATTTTTATTGTTATCTCAGGGAATGTAAATATCCCCTATGATAGCAATAGGTAGTGACAGGTACTCTTTTTTTGAAAAAACTGGGGTCTTCTAGACCCTAGATCTTTCCTCTGCCCTCAAAGCATCTGACCACACCAAGATCGGTGTGATAAAATGCTTTCCCAATTTCCCAATGGCGCTTTTTATATCCGGGGGGGGGACATTCCCTCCCACTGCTTGTAAAAGCAGTCCAGAGGCTAATTAGCCGCTGTGATTGCTTTTACATGAAAGCCGGCCGCTGGCTGAAAAGAATGATACCAAGATGATGCCTAAACCCGCAGGCATCAATCTGGTATAACCATTCAAAGTCCAGCAACATACCAGTACGTTGCTGGTCCTTGTTGGACATGTATTGTAATCTTTTTTTTTCATGCAGCCTGTTGGCTGAACGAAAAAAGAGATTGATTGGTGGGTATGCCCACCATTAGAATACCGCCCTTCATCCACCCACTTCTAATGATGGGCATACATGCACCATTTATATATGCCGAAGCATGGGGGCATCCTCCCGCAAAAAAGTTATGCCGCACACACATGGTCAAACGTTTCCACGGGCAAGCCTCCATCGGAATTTCGACCGTATGTATGCGGCATTAGGAGCAAAATTGCTCCTCCGCCCTGCTGCCCCTGCTGCCCCCATGCTTCGGCATATATGCTTTTTTTTTTTTAACTGTGGTGGTGAAATCACCTCCTACAGCACTGGAGTCGCAGGGATCAGGCCTGTCTCTGCGAACGCTGCAGTTATGTGTGTTGTGTTTTGTAAGTGACAGTGATCGATCGATACTGCACTTGGGTGGCCTGGGCTGGACGGAGGGGCAAAACGCAGGTGCTAGCAGGTATCTGGGCTGATCCCGCTAACACTGCGTTTTTGGGAACCCTAAACCGCTGGTATAGATCTGATCAGATCAGATATTGATCTGTTCAGATACTATACCACTAAGGGGGGTGTATGCTTTACGCGTGGGTGTTAGCGTTACTGGCACTAACCTGACGCTGCCTGGGGTGTGACGCAGACCCTCTCTGACGCTAAAACCTAATTGATATCACCCACCGGGCGATCAGGGGGTTAAACCTTTATTGGGTTATATACGGCGGGTGCCCTGACACTATAAAAAGCAAACTAACTAACCAGCGTCACCCGTAACACTTATATGGTGATCACTGGTGAAAGGGTTAACTAGGGGCAATTAGGGGGTTAAAACCTTTATTAGATCATATTTGGGGGTACCTGACGCTATAAAAACCTGCGGCGAACCTAAAAAAAATGACTGGCTACCGATTGGCATCACCGACACGAAGACAGCGATCAGAAAAACGATCGCTTAGTGACAGTGGTGATAGGGGGTGAAAGGGTTACCTGGGGGGCGATCAAGGGGGTTAAACCTTTATTAGATAATATATTGGGGTACCCGACGCTATAAAAACCTGCGGCGAACCTAAAAAAAATTACTGGCTACCGATCGCCATCACTGATGCTAAGACAGCCATCAGAAAAATTATCGCATAGCGACAGCGGTGATAGGGGGTGAAAGGGTTACCTGGGGGGCGATCAAGGGGGTTTAACCTTTATTAGATAATATATTGGGGTACCTGACGCTATAAAAACCTGCGGCGAACCTAAAAAAAATTACTGGCTACCGATCGCCATCACTGATGCTAAGACAGCATCAGAAAAACGATCGATTAGCGACAGCGGTGATAGGGGGTGAAAGGGTTACCTGGGGGGCGATCAAGGGGGTTGAACCTTTATTAGATAATATATTGGGGTACCCGACGCTATAAAAACCTGCGGCGAACCTAAAAAAAATTACTGGCTACCGATCGCCATCACTGATGCTAAGACAGCCATCAGAAAAATGATCGCATAGCGACAGCGGCGATAGGGGGTGAAAGGGTTATCTGGGGGGTGATCAGGGGGTTAAACCTTTATTAGGGGGGGTTAGGGGGCTACACTGGACCTAAAACTAAACTTTAGTGACACTTTCACAGTCACAAATGTCACTGATTGCAGTGATCACTAAATAAATGGTCACTGCAATCAGTGACACTGTGACTGGGGGCTGGGGGGTGATCTGGGGGGTGATCTGGGGGGGTCTGGGGGTCCTGGGGGGGGCGATTAGTGTTCCTATGTGTCCTGGTGTCAGTGTAGTGTTGTGCTCACTGACCTGATGTCTTCTCTTGTACGGCGCTCGGTATATGTGAGCGCCGCACAGGAGATGACATCACTTCCTCCTGCTTCCTCTGTCTGAAACAGACAGAGGAGGCATTTCCATTCGCCGGGAGCGATCGCGAGGGGGGGGCCGGAATCGAAAGGCCGCCCCCTCATCTGGGATCGCTCCCGGTGAAGTAACGACCGCTCACGGCACAGAAGGGGGGTCCGGATGGACCCCCCAACTGTACAAAGGCAGTCACGTAGATCTACGTGATTCTGCCTGTCCGTGCCATTCTGCCGACGTAAATCGGCGGTGGGCGGTCGTTAAGTGGTTAAAATGACTGCTCCCGGAAAACGACCGTTTTTAAAACTTATTTTTGCATTGATACATGTCCCCTGGTGCAGAACCCGGGTTCCCAAACCCTTTTTAGGACAATAACATGCATAATAGTTGTTATAATTAGCACTTTAGAATTCGAACGTTCGCATCCATTGTATTTAATAGGGTTCTAATGTTCGTTCGAACTTTCGGTCCGTTCGCGGGTTCTGGTGCGAACCGAACCCGGGGGTGTTCGGCTCATCACTACTAAACACCAGACTCATTAAAGCATGTCTTTCTTTATGTACCTTGCTTTGTGCGCAGCGGCCCAGTCATGTTGGACCAGAAGAGCACCTTCCCCAAACTGTCGTTGCACAGTTGGAAGCACACAATTATCTAAAGTGTCCTCATGATGCTGGGTTTGACATGTTTCACAGAATGAAAGTACTATATGTTTCCAGGGTCACTTTGAAGTCTTCTGATGTTTTTCACTTTCTATGATATTTTGATATTGAAATAAAGGAGCACAAATAAGAATAAATGTGGTTTAATAGTTTCCATAATGATACTGATTAACAAAATGTTGGTGAGAAATGGAAATGGGGTTGGTGGCGCTACCTATATCCTGAAAAGTAATATACACAAATCTTCATAGGGTGTGTCTCCACTGGTATAACTAATGTATATAGGTGTGAGTGTGCCACCTACAGCAGCTCAAAAACTTCCTCTATTAGCGTACCATACCCTAATATAGTGCAATAAATTAAATAAAATTAAACATCTTGTATTAACGTGCCATAGACTCTGTGCTTAATAAGTGTAATTTAAAAAATATATACATGTGCACTAACTCCCCTTTCCGAAGCTGCACCTATACCTTATGATAAATATATTAATTAATGTACGTAATTGTAATGCTAAAAAGCTTGTGTATAAAGTGCAAGTGCAATATCAATATTTCATATACCCAAACGTACCAAAAGTTGTGCTAAACCCCCCTAGCTGGGGGTGCACCTATTCCTTAAAGTAAAAATTAGAAAATAATAATGATAAAAAACGTATAGATAATGTGCGTGCGCAATAAACCAATAATTCATGTGAACTCTGACGTGAACAGTCCAAAAGTTCATAGGTGTTATAAAGCAGGCAAAATCTTTAGGCCAAAGTCTTTAAAAAAAAGGAAGATTCCAAAGTGACCAGTGCTTGTGAGTTCAAAAATATCCAGGTGACTTTTCGTGCTCCCCCTCCTGGGTCCCCACTCACCAGCTCCTCTCACCCCTGCAAGGGTATCTTACATATAGGGTAGATGTGCAGCTTAAATCTGGATGATCCTTCCAGATTAATCCAGCAAGCGGGATCCCTCCAAGCTCTCCGTTGTCACCCTTCGATCTTCAAAACAAGGAAATTCCTTCTATCGCTTGCAATGATAGGTTCTCCTGATGCCGCGTACACACGACCGCTTTTCTCGACGAGAAAAACTGCATTTTCTCTTTTCGCCGAGAAAAACGATCGTCTGTGGGCTTTATGTCGTTTTTCTCGTCGAGAAAAACGGCATAAAAAACGACGAGAAAAATTAGAACATGTTCTAAATTTTCTCGTCGTTTTTTCCAGCATTTTTTTCCGCTGCAGTTTTCCCATAGGGAAACACTGCCGCGGAGCCCACAGACGGTCGTTTTTCTCGTCAAGAGAAAAAATGACGGGAAAAACGACCGTGTGTAGGGAACCAAGCGGTTCCCTCGTTTTTCCTGTCATTATTCACGGCGGTTTTTTAACCGCCGTGAATAATGATCGTGTGTACGCGGCATAAGCCTTTCATACGGCAACTTTCTCAGTTTATTTCTATAGCCCCGTTAGGGGATATATTTAGGGGAGGCTGCAAACCTATTGTGTGTCTTAAGCGTGGATCTATATCTATTCCAATAAAATGCTAGTCCTTTCAGAAGGGTCCAAATCTTTGAAGAACAATACAAAGACACTATGTTAAAAGGAAGGAAAAAATATGCAATTCTCATTTTTGAAAAGTGGATACATCTAATTTGGGTTGTCATAGGTTATTTATGCTAATACAGTATTGTCTTCTCTAGCAAGTCTTTGTGTCTTGCTCTATTTGTAGCATCTCCCAAGTAGACTCCCTTCTCACCTTGGAGGTTGAAGGATACTGCTGTTTATTGCCAGAATAGCAAGATCACTTGGTAGAAAAGGCAAAGGAGGCAAAGGAGATGAAGAAAGGACTAATGCCGCGTACAGACGATCAGACATTCCGACAACAGAACCGTGGATTTTTTTCCGACGGATGTTGGTTCAAACTTGTCTTGCATACACACGGTCACACAAATGTTGTCGGAAATTCCGAACGTCAAGAACGCGGTGACGTACAATACATACGACGAGCCAAGAAAAATTACTTTCAATAGCCAGTGCAGCTCTTCTGCTTGATTGCAAGCATGCGTGGAAATTTGTGTGTCGGAATTGTGTACACATGTTTTGTTGTCGGAAAATTTGAGAACCAGCTCTCAAATTTTTGTTGTCGGAAATTCCGACAGAAAATGTACGATGGAGCCTACACACGGTCGGAGTTTCCGACCAAAAGCTCCCATCGAACATTTGTTGTCGGAAATTCCGAGCGTGTGGACGCGGCATAAAAGTTATGACCACTCCAACTCTCACAGCTTAGTGGTTTTGCAGATCATAGAGGGTTTATGTGACATTTCCTGTGAGATGCTACAGCTCCCAGACTTTGTTATATTAATCCAATCACTTATGGAGGTGTGCTATAAGATGGTATTTTAATTTGACTTTCCAGATCGCTGCATGAAGTTCTAAAATGGATGGGTGGTCAGCACTTATTTAAGGGCTACTAGACATCTTGCCACTGTGCGTATGAGTGTCAGTAATTTTTTTGCTGGTTTGGAAATATTGATGGTAGACCCAAAAGGGTAAGTTTTAGGAGAAAAAGGATCCAAGTGTCAAACATTCAATGGATTAAGACATGAACGGTTTCCCATTATGTTTTAATAAGTGGGTGTTGCCAAAATATATGTTACAATGAGCTAAGATCTTTTTTGCGTCTCCTTTGTCTGTGCCTGTTGGATATATGTTGTAGAGAAGTTCTATATTATAAGTTGAAAAGTTTTTTATATTGATTTTCTGTGTACTGTATGTAAAGCTTGGGACCATATGATTTGCCAGATTTTCAAATATAACTCCTTTTCCAGAATCTTCTCCTATTTACACATATAGGGGTGTTTATGAGCCCATTCACACAGGAGCAACACGACTTCCAGCGCGACTTTGGGAGGCAACTTGGACACGACTTGAGTATGAATCACAGAGCGACTCCAGGCAACTTACAAGGCAACTTCAAGTTGCCTCCAGGACAGGCTACTTTCCAGTGGCCAATCACACAATAATCAGCTCTGTGGGAGGGAGGGGGAGGGAGGGGTTTGCCTGGAAAACTATTTTTACTTCCTGGAAAGTTGCTTCAGTTAAGACAGGGGATCCGACTTGGAGGCAACTTCCATTGAAATCTATGGGTACAAGTTGCCTACAAGTCGCCTAGAAGTCGGATTGAAGTAGTACAGGAACCTTTTTTGAAGTCGGAACAACTTCAGTAGTGTGCATTAAGACGGTTCTTATTCACTTACATTGATTTTCTCATGCCGCGCGACTTGGGGCGACTTCAAGTCGGATCCAAAGTCGCCCCTGTGTGAATGGGCTCTTAGTGAGGGTTATGGGTGAAATGTATTCAATATTTATAAATATCTGAGATCAAGCTTTTGCTGAAGGAGCCTGATATTTATTCAAATGGGGTCAAGTTAGAGGAATGTGATGTGTTAGAGGTTGTCTTGGCATAGTGTTGGATATGCAAGTATGTATAAAATGCTTGTTTAGGTAAATCTAGCTTGTCATCTACCAAGTATCCAAAGTGAAAATTGATCCTGACAGCCTCATTTCTTGAGGCCCTAAAATGCACAGAACAGTATCAATACCCCCCAAATGACCCCTTTTGAAAAGTAGACAGACCCAGATATTTAGTGACTGGTGAAAGTATGTAACATTTTTTTATCATTTAAAAAAAAAAATTAAACTTGTTTTTGTTTTAGAATTTTTATTTTTATTTTTTTACATACATACCACAGTGACACATTAATGCCCTGGGGAAGTAATTATGATTTTTTTTTCTTTACACTGTGATGATCACTGTTACAAGCAATCATGTTTCTGAATGGAATCCATTCATGTGCCCTTGTGCACAATTGTGACAGCTGTGATTGGCCACAGCTATTACATGGTACAGGAGCACTGTGATTGGCCCTGTCTGTACCAATCACATAGATCACAATAGTACACAACAAATGGCTTTGAATGAAAGCCATTGGGGTTGATTTACTAAAACTGGAGAGTGCAAAATCTGGTGTAGCAGTGCATGGTAGCCAATCAGCTTTTAACTTCAGCTTGTTTAATTAAACTTTGACAAAAAAAAAATGTGGAAGCTAATTGGTTTCTATGTAGAGCTGCCCCAAATTTTGCACTCTACAATTTTAGTAAATCAACCCCACTGTGTACTATTGATTGGTCACAGTGATCACAGGGTACCAGGGCCATCCTGGTACAACGATCTGCTTTCCAGTGTGTCCAGTGGACACAGCAGGTGATAGATATCACCGCTGCATGGCCCCTAGGGATACCTGGAGGAGGTCATATGACATCCAGTAAGGATAACAGTGCTCCCACTTGGTCATTATTTTACAACAGGCCAAGTGGTTGGTGGTTTTTCAACAGGAGAGACATGGTTATAGCTGCCTTCGGAGTGAACAATTGTACTAGTGGTCATAAGTGGAATTGCTAGGTCATCTGAATTAAATCTGCTATATCATTAGCACATGCGAAAGGAATGTAGAACATTTTCCAGGAACATTGTTTCAATTAGTGATTGAATGTCAGTTATAATGATTTTAACTACACCTGGTTCATTTAGGTGACTCTTCATCGGTTCAAACAATAAATTGTCCTCTCCAAAGCTATCCTTACTGGACTTGTTTTTGTTATAGTACATAAGGGCGGCTGCCAGCAAAAGGAAAAATGTACCAAGAATTAAATTAATTCAGCGATTCTTACAAGTTTAAAATATTTCTAGCCATGTATTTAAAAAATAATAAAAGGGAAGAAGAATTACTTTTGAAAAAGAGAACTATTTGACTAGAATTAAACAGGTCATTTTGATCTCCCCCTCCTCCAGGCGCCTGCAAAGCTCACAAAATCTGAAACAGCCAAACACGATATTTCAACAATCTGTTAAACACTGAAACCAGCCTGCGTTCTTCCATTAACACTGCAATCAATTTTAAACAGCCATTTAAAGCTGTTGTAATACTTGTAACATAATAGCAATAATCTGGAGATGAGTTTTCCTGCGCTTTTTTTTTTTTTATCTTTTCTTGCACAAGCCTAAAATACTGAACTAGTGCACAGGTCAGGTGACATTCAGCAGAAATATTTAAAATGTTACATGTAGCAAACCTAACACAGTGTGGATCATTTATGATATACAAATACACACCATATAATGTTTATAGTATATATATATATATATATATATATATATATATATTCGAATGTATATAAATGTATAAAATAGGATCAGCATTTTTGAACAAAATCTTCCTTAAAAATTAAAACAACTGAGAATATTGAAAAGATATGTGAACCCTAAAGTGAATGTGCATCCTAACTAGGTGATGTTTAGTTTCTTAAAGCCCAAAATATCATAATCAATAAAAAAAAAAATATATATATATATATATTAAATACAGTTATCACCTTTTTAAATTTTTTCTTGCATTTCAGTGTTGCTGATCACCTGCAGCAGCTTTCTATCTATGTATATGGAATCTGGCAATGGCTGCATTACATTTCCTTGATGGTGGCAACAGTGGACCATACTTGTGTGATGAGTGTTATAACAGTCTATTGTAGTTTCCATTGGAAGCCTATGCAACAATGCAGGAGCACAATTGGGGAACAGGGACAGAGCGTTATCACCCTATAACAGGAAGTGCTTGAACATGGACCCTTATGGCACAACTACCAGGGATTATTTTATTAAAACAGAAGAATTAAAATTTAGAAAATGAGTTTTGAATTTACATTAAACTACATATAATTGCTAGTAATGAACTGCTCTTATTTTCCCCCTTTCTGTCTGTTAACCACTTAAGGACGATGTACGTCGACAGATTGGCACGGCTGGGCACAATGGCGTACAGGTATGTCCCCTTTAAGATCCCAGTCGTAGGTCGCGCCGCCAGCGGCGCACTCGCGACCCGGTCCTGAGCTCCGTGACCACGCCCGCATGACCCGTGGAGCCGATCGCCGCCGGTGTTCCGCGATCGGGTCACAGAGCTGAAGAACGGGGAGAGGTAAGTGTAAACAAACCTTTCCCCGTTCTTCCTTGTGGCAGTGTCAGTGATCGCCTGTTCCCTCCCTGTCAAAGGGGAACGACGATCAGTGATGTCACACGCCAAGCCACGCCCCCTTCAGTTAGAATCACACATTAAGCCACACTTAACCCATACAGCGCCACCTAGAGGTTAACCCCTTCACTGCCAGTGTCATTTTTACAGTAAACAGTGCATATTTATAGCACTGATCGCTGTAAAAATGACAATGGTCCCAAAATGGTGTCAAAAGTGTCCGATGTGTCCGCCATAATGTTGCAGTCACGATAAAAATCGCTGATCGCCGCCATTACTAGTAAAACAAAAAATATTAATAAAAATGCCATAAAACGATCCCCTATTTTGTAGACGCTATAACTTTTGCGCAAACCAATCAATAAACGCTTATTGTGATTTTTTTTACCAAAAATATGTAGAAGAATACGTATCGGTCTAAACTGAGGAAAAAAATATTTTTTTTATATATATTTTGGGGATATTTATTATAGCAAAAAGTAAAAAATATTGATTTTTTTTCAAAATTGTCGCTCTATTTTTGTTTATAGCGTAAAAAATAAAACCCGCAGAGGTGATAAAATACCACCAAAACAAAGCTCTATTTGTGAGAAAAAAAGGACGCCAATTTTGTTTGGGAGCCACGTCGCATGACCGCGCAATCAGTTAAAGCGACGCAGTGCCGAATCGCAAAAAGTAGCCTGGTCCTTTAACTACAAAATGGTCCGGGGCTTAAGTGGTTAAATATAGCATTTTGTTATATCTGTTTGATAAGTGCAAAAAATCCCTGATGATTTTGCCAGAAACCTTGTCAGCAGATAATTTCCTATACGCTCTGCCTATAATGTACTCTCTAATTAGGCAAATTAGGCGGTCGCCTGAGGCCTCACGGCCACCTAATTTGCCTGTGATCAATACTAATGTCGGCGCCATCGGATCTCTTTATCACTCCTCTCTTTCTCACCCCCCCCCCCCTCTTGCATTGGCTGAATATGTCTGATGGGTGAGGAGGGTGCCCTGGAAGTGGTGCTGATCACCTGTGTGCTAGATACGTGCATTTTCTGCAGCCATTTTTCTTGCTTGAATTATTTTTCCTATTATGGGCGTGAGTAGGGCCTCATGTCTAAGTTTTGCCTAAGGCCTCACAAAGCCTAGAGCCGCCTCTGAATGTACTGTTATCAGTAATGTTACAGAGCTACATTCATTTGTGTGAAAACTCAATTACTATAATTTTAACAAGTTAAAGTGTATCTTAATCAAAAGTGTAATATATTGCAACATACTATTCATTAGATGTGGTGGCTGCATTTGTTTTTTTTTTTTGGTTTTTTTTTCATGTAATTCTCACACATTTGATGTATTTTATTTCCACCTGGTGATTCCACCAGTAACATACTTCCAATCTTCCTAGATGACATTACTCACTTACCCCTCTGTATCAGGACAACAGAATAAGGTCAGGGCTACTGGAAACTGGGCAGTGACGTCATTGACCATATATCTTCATCATGTCTATATATGGCCAATGACGTCACCAAGGAGACCTCACCCCTTTATATATAACATCTGTCATCCACCAGACTCGTCATTTGAAGGGTGACAAGTGAACTCACAGGATGTGTCATTGGCAATTTGTTTTTCTTTTGGCAGTCATTGAGCATTATATTTAACTTGGATCTGCATCGCTGATTGAGAATAGATTTACAACAAGGGACATTTTTGGGGATTTTTTTTTTTTAAAGTTCAAAAATGTGGGTGTCTTTATTTCCAGGTTACAACTTTTCTTCTTTGTAAATGAGTAGGGGTACGCTTATTTGTTGTATCCAGGTGCCCTCTTAGTCTTAAAGTGGGCTTCCAGATTCCAATAAGCCTCCTGCCCACAGACCCTCATAACCATGGGGTTGCATGGGGTACCTCACAAAATCTATACCTTACTAAAAGGGTATGATATGTATTGGGGGGGGGCTCTATGCCCATTTTTGTTTTAATTTTTACTGTATGATGTACTACAGCAATTTTTTGACACCCCTTCCCTATTAGCACAGAACATTTTTAGTTTGACAGATTTGGCTCTACTTAATTTCAATTGGGTTTAGGTCTGGCATCCAAACTTTTTGCTAAACTCTGCTTGAAACCAAACCGAGGGCCTGAGGAATTAAGTATAATGCCGCGTACAGACGATCGGACATTCCGACAACAAAACCGTGGATTTATTTCCGACGGATGTTGGCTCAAACTTGTCTTGCATACACACGGTCACACAAAAGTTGTCAGAAATTGCGAACCTCAAGAACGCGGTGACGTACAACACGTACGATGAGCTGAGAAAAATGACGTTCAATAGCAAGTGCGGCTCTTCTGCTTGATTCCGAGCATGCGTGGAATTTTGTGCGTCGGAATTGTGTACACACGGTCGGAATTTCCGACAACAAGTTTTGTTGTCGGAAAATTTGAGAACCAGCTCTCAAATTTTTGTTGTCAGAAATTCCAACAGCAAATGTCCGATGGAGCCTACACACGGTCGGAATTTCCGACAACAAGCTCCCATCGAACATTTGTTGTCGGAAATTCCAACCGTGTGTACGCGGCATTACATCTTAATTATCTACCCTCTAGAATAAATGAGCATTTATTGTTGTGTGAAGTAGCCCCACTTCAAGGTTTTTTTCTTATGTATTCAAATTCATCTTTAAGAATAAGGCAGTGTGTTAGAGTTAGGTTTAAGTGTTAAATTTAAAGATCAAGTGGTAGGGCATTGGTTAAAGTGGTTGTAAACCTTTTTTTTCCCATTAAAATAACAAACATGTCTATACTTACCTGCTCTGTGCAATGGCTTTGCACATAGCAGCCCCGATCCTCCTATTCCAAGGTCCTGCGCTGGTGCTCCAGGCCCCTCTTCTATAGTAGGTCCCCCTTGGAAAGCTACTTTCCATGGAGGCACCCGTGCATGCTCCCTCGGCCTTGCCCACCCCCCTGTTAACCGTCCAATCATAATATATATATATATTATGATTGGACGGTTAGTTAACCTTTGTGTCACAGTATTTGATAAAAAGCAGCGCGAGCAATGCTTTCAAGCTGCCCAATGAGGAGACAGACAGCTGCTGTCATACTAAAAAACTGCACATTCTTATCTTTTTTGCTCCCCTATCGACCTTTCCAGCCACCAGAAGCAGGGGGAGTGAGCTCTGTGTAATCACCAAGTCATGACTCTACACAGAGTCAGGATGCTCCCCTGCCCCATCTGACACTGCTGGGTGCCTAAATTTCAAACCACAAAGCAACAGCATTACTATGTGGAAGGAAGGAAATTGAGTCACATGTTACATCACGTCCACCAGATAGCCGAATGGAATGAGTGAGAAGTTGAAGCGGTGTTAAACCCAAATCCAAAAAAATATATATATTGCAGCTTACCAATCATTAAATGTGGTGGTTGCATTTGTTTTCTTTTTTTAGACTTTTTTCCTTCTTTTTACATCTGGTGATCTGGCTGGTAACACATCTCCTGTATTAGAGTGCCCCCACTGTTGGTGAAGGTGCACAGGAGCACATCCTATGACCAATCATAGCGATCTAATTATTACATTGTAAACAAATAATTCATGAATGGCTTCCATTCATAACTGTTTTTCTTACTACTGTGATGCAGTGATTGGCCTACAGCTATCACATGGTACCTGAGCCAATCGCAGCACCCTGTACCATATGAATAGCTCTAGCCAATCTTAGATCACAATAGTAAGCAAGCTGTCATGAATGAAAGTCATTCAAGAGAGCTAAAACTATTACTTATAATATTACTTATAATAGTGATCATCAGGGTGTGCATTTTGGTGTGTTTTTTTTTTTTTTTGCTTTTTTGCTGAGGAGGACAGTAGTTTTAGTATGTGAAATATGATATCTTTATCCCTTTTTTTCTCTTTTTTATTTGGTATTGTTTGTATACATTCTTTTCTTTGTAGTGCTGACCGGGGCTTTTTTCTCAGAGACAGAACTCCCCCCAGCTGAGTCACTCCTTGTCTCCACCCCCTACCCATCCATGAGTATTGTCCCTTGGTTCCACCCCCTACCCACCTCCCAGTACTGGCCCTTTTAGAGAGTACAGAACCAAGTATAATTTTGTGGTACTAAATAATTTGTATGGGATTTGTTTATAATAACAAGAAAAGCAGTAAAATACTGTAGATCCTCTGCAGCCAGCAACAATAGATCACCCCAGCAACAATAGATACCCCTCAGCAACAATAGACCCCCCAGTAATAGATACCCCTGGAAACACTAGACCCACCCCAGCAACAATAGATCTCCTACACAACAATATACCCTCCAGCAACAATGGACTGCCCATTCCAAAATACCACCCCAGCAACAATAGATCCACCCCAGCAACAATAGACCCCCAGCAACAACAACAGATTTCCCAGCACCCAGCAACAATAGACCATCCAGCAACAATAGACCTCTCCCTCAACAATTGACCCCCCCACACACACCTCCTCAGCAACAATAGACCTCCCACAAAAAAAAGATTCTTTCCAGCATCAATAGACCCTCCAGCATAACCCAGTACCCCTTGTCATTACATACAGTACATTCAGTTCTGAAGGTGCCGGAACTGCATTCCTCCACGTTCCCGCTGAAAAAAAGCACTGGTGCTGACTATTGTGACTGTGGCTGGACAATTCTAGCAAACTTGACAATATATGTTCCTGATGAAGCAGGTTGACCCATGAAACACATAGACCAATTTGTACCATTTAGATCATAATATGTGACATCACTGGGACCTGTGCATCCCATGATATTATTCCATTCTATTTAGCAGAGGCCCTAGAGAATAAAATGGTGGGTGATGCATATTTTTATGTCACACAATATTTGTGCGGCGGTTTTTCACTTTAAAACATGGAAAGGTTCCCCACTGGGTTTTTTAGCAGCAAAATAAACAAAATATGTAATTGTAAAAAAATGATTATTTTATTCAATGAAAAGTATTCAAATAGCTAAAGAGTTTAAAATATGAGCTCTGGTTGATGACATAAAAAACAGGTTAGCCAAAACTGATGGTGACATTATATATCATAGGAACAATGTGTTACAAATTACGTTACAACTTAGGATGCATACGAATACCCCGATGCACTTTAATGCACAAAAACAATGCACTTTATTGCACAAAAACACAATATAATACCCAATTGTTTGTAAAATATAAAAGATGATATTACGGCGAGTAAATAGATACTAAACATGTCATGCTTTAAACTTACGTCCACCTGTGAAACGGTGCCAAATTAAGGTACCAAAAAGTTTCCATAGGCAATGCTTTAAAAGCCTTTACAAGTTATCAGTTTAGAGTTACACAGGAGGTCTGGCACTAAAATTATTGCTCTTGCTCTGATGTTCGCTGCCATACTTCACATTTGTGGTGCAATCACCATTTACATATGCGTGTGGGGCCTACGCGCGCATTTGCATTTGTGCGCGAGCACAAGGGAACAGGGGGCTTTTTAATACAATGTTTTTTTTTAATCTTTTTTTATTTCGTTTTTTTTTAACACTACGCCTTTAACTTTTTTTATCAACTTTATTGCTATTACAAAGGATGAACAACATCCCTTGTAATAGCATGGCCCATGATTAGTCCTCTTTATGGAGAGATCTGGGGTTTTTTAGACTCCAAATCCCTCCTCTAGACTCCAATGCAGCCGTCCAGACACAGATCGGTCTGATTGGCTGCTTCCCTGGCCGAGAGCGGCCAGGTAAACAAAGATCTGAAACCAGAAGTGACTAAATCCTCATCGCTTCCTGTTTTTGATGTCACACAGTGGGAGGAACAACATCCGTTCCTTTCACTGTGTGCCTAGAGCTGGATGCCGCCGGTCGCATCCTTATCGGGCTCTCCGATCGCACAGGAGAGCCCGGTAAAGGCGGGATGGGGTTGAGACCTCCTTCCGCCACCTAAAAAAAAAAAAAGTAATCTGAGCGGCTAACAAGCCACTGGATTACTTTTTTTTAAACGGAATCGTTGGGGCTAAGGAATGGCATTTTAATCATTGCTTCAGCGATAACCGAGATATCAATATTCCCATCTGAGGACATTTATAAACGTACGGTGGACAGGGAGTGGTTATAGAAAGCCGATTCCATACATACAAAATGTTCTAGCAACAGAATGGACAACCAGAAACAATATTAATCTAATGTGATCAGGAATAAACTATTTTCAAAAGTATTACAAATGTAGCCAATGAGGTTATAGCATTCATTTTACTTAAAAAAAGAATTCACAAAAAAAAAAAAAAAAAAGGATTCTGATTATTTATGTGAGTGACCATTCCAAAATGTGTGCCTATTTATTTTTGATTGGAATTAAAGGGGAACTGTATTTTTCATTAGAATATTTTTATTTTTGGCATTTGTTTTTCAATGTAATGTAATGTCAATATTTATGTTAATATTTTAAAAACCTTACTTCTATGTGTAGTTTGAAATTATTTATGTACATGGAGCAGCCTTTAAATAAATAAATTCTGTGTGCCGGTAATGAATGTAGCCAGAAACCATGTTACCCAGCACGCCTAAGCTGGGAGTTGGAGCACAACATTTTCTAAATTCCCAATATGAATAAGATTTGAGTTTTGGGCCAAATAATAAGGTGATTTGGAAGTGCTGACGTGTCATTTTTTAATATGAAATATTGATTTTATTGTCCAATTTAATAAATCGGCCACTAATGTGTCTTATATAAAATTCAAATTAGTTTTGTTTTCTAAAATCATGCCATGGATTTGTATAATACTACAAATGGAACATAACTTCTTTACATAAACACATTAAGCATTACATGCTCCCTCATTAACAGGCCAAGTGCTTCATTCTATAAACAAACAAAGCCATATTCATGCTTAGACGGACCTCGATCCTGAAGCATTGCTAAGTTATGAACTCATCTGGGTCAGGCCTTCTGACCTTAGCTGTCTCGCACCTACTTAAATATTGATGAGGACAATGCAACTGGATAGCAAAATGAACTGTGCTGCAGTTTTAGCAATTAATTTTATTGACAGAACAATCTGCCATCATACTGGCATTCATGGTGCCAAACGTTGCCTCTCAAAGTTCTATTAGGAGTCTGCACTGGGAAAAAAAAAAAAAAAAAGTTTGTGTGCCGCCACAATTAAATGGTACTGTAATAACACAAGTCCGAATCAAAGTGTAATTTGCTGCATCTATTGCATGGTGTAAAGTGCTGCCCTGCAGAGGCAGACAACACAATGTAGAGGCCATTGGAGGACAAAGAAGCAGACTCTGCATAAATACATGCTAGAATAGCATCCTCTTCCCCACATGTGACAACCATCTCTCTGAACTGTAAATCTGTAATTGTAGTAAGCGTTTTATTTAGGAAAAAGAAGCAAGCTCCTTACCTCGCAAGCTCGCTTATAATGCAGAGGCACAGTGAACTTGCCCACCATGTGGTCCAACAGAGAATGCTGTGCCAGCCCTTGTACATAAGAGCGTCTCACAGTGTGCGGTTTATCTTTAATGTGGATAGTTTTTACCCTGTGCAATCTATTACCAGAGGATCAATACTTAAGAAAGAGAAAAAATCCATAAGGAGCAATCAGCTTATTGTTTAAAATGCATTTAATTTGCATGAGCATTTTCATCCTGTCTACAGCTGGAGGGCTTATGAAGAAGCTACAAGTCTTTCTAATCGCTGGGTGATAACTCTTTCACTACTGGAGGCTTTGTGATGTACAGACAACTCTTCTTAGTAGACATTAGAAGGTTTATTTTTATTTTTTTGTGCTTTGTTTCATATTGTAAGACAAAAGTTGATTAATAAAATCCCCACTTTTACCTTCAGATTTGTATAATCTATTTTGCAGTCAGACTTATAAAGAAATAATTGCACATTTATTAAAGGGGTTGTAAAGGTTCGTGTTTTTTCACCTTAATGCATCATATGCATTGGGGTGAGAAAGCACCTGGTAATCACGGGCCCTCCAGCCCCCCCGTTTTACTTACCTGTGCCAGTTCACCTGCTGGGCTTGTCCCCCGGCGTCCTCTTCTTTACGGAGTCTCGGCGTTGATTGGATCGATTGATAGCAGCGCAGCCATTGGCTCCCGCTGCTGTCAATCAAATCCAATGACGCGGTCGCTGGGGGGGGGCGGGACCGAGTCATACACTCGCGTCTATGGATGCCGACTGTATGACACAGGAGCGCGCCCGCAAGGTAACCCCCTCGGGATAGAGCTTCCCAGAGGGGGTTATCTATTGCGGGGAAGAGCCGCCGTGGGACCCCAGAAGAGGACGGTTCGGGGCCACTCTGTGCAAAACGAACTGCACAGTGGAGGTAAGTATGACATGTTTTAAAAGGAACCTTTAGTACCACTTTAAGGTCACTTACCTTATCCCAACTCAAAAACTGCGCTTGGAAAACCGTGAATAACAGTGAAAAGTATAGATAATGCAAAAACAACATCTGATGAGAAGCAGCAGCTATGCTGCAAGATATTTACACAGATAAGCAATAGATCAAGAGAAAAATAGCCACGCTATAATCAAGCGATTAAACATATGAATCAAAACATTGTAAATCCCAGTTCAACTTGTGAACAATTATATATCACCCATGTGCATCAAAGTCCAAGTGCAAATACACTGATATGCTGTTGAAGTTATTGTAAAAATTGGATCAGATACTCCTCATAGTTATTCAGATGAGATAGAGTGCATCAAATCACCAATAGGGTCTCCGGACCATGACACCACCACCTTAGTCAAGATCCGGGCTTAACAGATTTAGTGGACCCTCTAATTAAAGAGAGGTCCGATGGGCGTGTTGCCAAAACACTCTGGCCAGCGTATTCCTAGGACTCTCCGATAGGATACCCTCAAAGATTATGGATATGCACTGAAATTCTTATCTCGGTGGTATCCAGGTGTGGCCACAATAAATATAAAAGAAGACGCTCCACGTAGTGTAAAACCTTACTATTAACTTTATTGTAAAAATAGATTGCACTTACATGTCAAAAGTAATTAAATTGAATGGTGAATAATCTATGGCCACTTTCCTATCTGAGTATGCGTCTCCTAGCTGGCCAATTTTAGGGAAGAGGAAAAAAAATAATCAAATATACTATATACAATGTGACCAGCACTCAGACCTTCTTAATATTGTAAGCCAAATACTTCATAAAGTGCTACAAAATTATGACTTACATTAAAATAAATATGAAGTGTTCAAAAAACAATCATGTGCAAATATGCAATAATTACTATATATATATATATTTTTTTTTTTTTATGTGCTCAAAGAAGTACATCCATAATGTGCAAAATGTGTCCATAATAATCACAGTATCCGTTTCAATGCAAATTGTCACACTTCTTGTAGTGACCAAATGTGCTAATTCTTTAACACTGCACCTGTGTTCTCCAAACTCCCCTAAGAATGATCACTCACCGGACTTTTTTGACCCCTTATATTAAATAAGTAGATCAAACTGCGCTCTAACAGGACAGGTCACTTTAAATTCCTACTCCAACTGCCACAGGAACTATGCTGAATGGTCTTAAATGGCCTTCTGATACACCTTGGTAAGCTCAAAGAATGCAGGAAATACAGACCAGAATACCCATCATTGTAAACCTCTTTATTAACAGCAGCCCATAAAATGCCATAAAATTGCACTTACATTAAAATGTGCCTCACTGGATTCTAGTGAAACCAGTCAGCTGAATGCGATTCACTGAGCGTCTTCCTGGATCCAGCATGTGCTCCAATGTGCAGATGTGACATCAGACCGGAAGTCCCTTCCCTATGCCTTTTGTCAGGTGTCATGTTTATGAACCATTTGGAGTCATTCAGCGTAGATCCTTTTGAGCATTTCATGTTTATATTAATGGTGAATCATAATTTTCTAGCACTTTATAAAGTATTTGGCACACAATATTGAGAGGGTATGAGTGTTGGTCACATTTTATAGAGTATATTTGGATCATAACGGGTAACGGATACATCAGACACAGCAACTTGACTGTGAAGATTTTTTCGTTTTTTTAATTTTTATTTAGTTTTTTAATTTTTTTATATGTTTTTCTTTGTCATTGATTATTTACTTGATTAAGGTTGGCTTTGAGAGTTCTGTTTAATTAAACACATCAGTGCAGGTATAATCATCTCACATTATATAAGAAAAAAAAATAGTGTACACACAAACAGAAATTCCGACAAGAAAAGTCTGATGTGAGCTTTTGGTCGGAAATTCCGACCGTGTGTATGCTCCATCAGACTTTTGCTTGTCGGAATTTCCGCCAACAAAATATTGAGAGCTGGTTCTCAAATTTTCAGACGAAAACAGTTTCTATCGGAAAATACGCTCGTCTGTATGCGATTCCGACGCGCAAAAAAACACGCATGCTCAGAACCAAGCAGAAGAGCCGAACTGCCTATTGAACTTCATTGATCTCGGCTCGTCGTACGTGTTGTACATCACTGCGTTCTTGATGGTCAGAATTTCCGACAGCACTCGTGTGACCGTGTTTATGTAACACACGTTTGAGCTAACATTCTGTCGGAAAAAAAACACGGTTTTCTTCTCGGCATTTCCGTTCGTGTGTACACCGCATTATAATTGTTTTTCTGAGATAAGACCGGCATTAGTAATGTCTGTCCAAAAACATACGTGCTGGGTATTTATGTATAGGGAGCTGTGGCAGTGGGCTTTTTTTCACTTTAAGTGGGCTTTGCATACTCATACAAGTCTATGGAAATGCAAAACATGCTTTAGGTAGGTCAAATGTTGATCAGGAGGTGGTCAAATGCACCTGTCAACAATTTTCACAAAGTGATGTCAAACTGATGCCATTAACACAAGCCCATAGCTCATCCACAATTAACAATTGATTGCTTAGTCTTAAAGTGGTTGTAAACCATTTACAACCACTTTATGCTACAGGTAAGCCTATATTAAGGCTTAACTGTAGCTACCCAGGATATCTCCAAAACCTGCACGTTTTAGGAGATATCCCCTGTCCCATGCATATGCCGATGTCATAGTCACATGCGCACTGGCGCAAACTGAAGAAATGGCACCATTGCTTCAGTCCGTGTGCCGAAACCGTCGGCTCCCACTCGCATGTGCGGGAGTGACGTCATTGGCCGCGATACCGGAAGTAACCCCCGGGAGTGCTGACGGCCGCCGGAATGGTGTACAAGGGTTTACAACCACTTTAAGATCTTCTAACCACGCACTATCTATGGGAACCTTTACTATTGTAGAAATCAGAATCAGTTTTTCTAAAGTGGTTTTAAAACCAAAATCAAAAATTTCATATAAATCCTATAACAGCTTACCAATTCTTAGAAGTGGTGGTTGCATTCGTTTTATTTTGTTAGGCTTTTTTCCTTGGTGATCCAACCAATAACACACTTATGCCGCGTACACATGTTCGGAATTTCCGACAACAAATGTTCAATGTGAGCTTGCTGTCGGAAAATCCGACCATGTGTAGGCTCCATCGGACATTTGCTGTCGGAATTTCCTACAACAAAAATTTGACAGCTGGTTCTCAAATTTTCCGACCGTGTGAACACAATTCAATGCACAAAAATCCTACACATGCTCAGAATCAATTTGTGCATGCTCGGAATCATTGAAGTTAATTTTTCTCGGCTCGTCGTAGTGTTGTACGTCACCGTGTTCTTGACGTTCGCAATTTCCGACAACATTTGTGTGACCGTGTGTATGCTAGTCAAGTTTGAGCCAACATCCGTCTGAAAAAAATCCACGGTTCTGTTGTCGGAATGTCTGATTGTGTGTACGCGGCATAACTGTAAGGGTGTCTCCATTTTGGATGGAGGAGCGATTGGAATGCCTCTCACTAGCAAATTTAGATGAACTTGACTTACAAATTAAAGCAGAACTCCAGCTAACACTTTTTAAGCAGTTACAAGGACAGGTTTTCTTTTTTTGTGGGATGAAGGTTTTACAGAAATGAAGAAAAGCTAGCCATTGCGAGCACGACTGTCTGTGTTCAATGGTTTGTCTCTTCCCTCTAACTGCTGCTTTTTACTGGGCAGCTTGGTCTGTTAAAGGCAATTAAAATTAGAAGATTTACTGGCCAGATCACCAGGTGACAATAAAGGGGAAAAAAAAAACGAAAATAGAAGAAGACTGGAGCCACCACATAAGAATTGGTAAGCTGCAATATAATATGTTTTTGGGTTTATTTATTTATGTTTGATTAGATCTATTTTTGCTGTTGTAGCCATGGCTGTATTTAATATTACAGGATTTGTGGGCCATTGCCTAGGGCAGCAAAGATTAACCACTTCCTGACCACCCCATAGCAGATTTACTGCTACAGAGCAGCCGCACTGCGCACTTTCGGGTAACGGGCGTGAGTGCTTGCTGCCGGCAGCTTGCTTCCGCTGTGCTTTTACACAGCGGGTCCCACAGATCCGATGTCCGCCGGCACCCACTGAGCGTTTAGTACGCTGACAAAATGGCAGTCTGCCTATGTAAACAAGGCAGATTGTCATTCTGTGACTACAGAAGAAGACATGGATCCTGTGTTTCTGTAAAGCAAAAACACTGATCCATGCCTTCCACTAGTAAAAGCACCCCCCTCACTACACTGAATCACAGGCTAGGCACACAGGTAACCCTTTGATCGCCCCTGATGATAACCCCTTCCCAGCCAGTGTCATTAGTACAGTGACAGTGCATATTTTTAGCACTAATCACTGTAATAATGTCACTGGTCCCCAAAAAAGTGTCAAAAATGTAGGTTAGGTGTCCAATTTATCCATTGCAATATCACAGTCCCACTATAAGTCGCTGATCGCCGCCATTTCTAGTAAAAAAATAAAAATAAAATCATCCATAGTATGTAGACGCTATAACTTTTGCGAAACCAACCAATATACTCTTATTGGGATTTGTTCTACCAAAAATATGTAGCAAAATATATATTGGACTAAATTGATGAAGAAATTTTATTGGATATGTTTTATAGCAGAAAGTAAAAAATATTGTTTTTTTTTTTTTTTTAATTGTCGGTCGTTCTCTGTTTATATCGCAAAAAATAAAAACGGCAGAGGTGATCAAACTCCACCAAAAGACAGCACTATTTGTGGGAAAAAAGGAAATACAATTTTTTGGGGTACAGCGTTGCACGACCGCGCAATTGTCTGTTAAAGGAACGCAATGCCGTATCGCAAACAATTTCCTGGTCAGGAGGGGGGAGGGGAGGTAAATCTTCTGGAGGTGAGTAAACTGAGAGAATACGAGCCGGTAATAAGAGCCGGTTCACACAGGGGCGTCCTGGGAACCGACTTCAAGTCGCCCCAAGTCGCCCGGTTTAGAAAAGTAATGGAAGTGAATGGAGCAGTCCTAATGTACACTACTGCAGTCGCTCGGACTTCAGAAAAGGTTCCTGTACGACTTCAATCCGACTTCTAGGCGACTTGTACCCATAGATTTCAATGGAAGTTGCCTCCAAGGATCCCCTGTCTTAACTGAAGCAACTTTCCAGGAAGTAAAAATAGTTTTCCAGGCAAACCCCTCCCTCCCCCCTCCCTCCCTCCCACAGAGCTGATTATTGTTTGATTGGCCACTGGAAAGTCGCCTGTCCTGGAGGCAACTTCAAGTTGCCTTGTAAGTTGCCTGGAGTCGCGCTGTGATTCATACTCAAGTCCAAGTTGCCTCCCAAAGTCGCACTGGAAGTCGTGCTGCCCCTGTGTGAACCGGCTCTTAAACTCCAACATTTGCAAATTGAAATAACTTATTTTCTTATTTTGATATCTTCTTCAGCCCACCACTGGACCAAATTCAGCCAGAGAACAATAGGGGGAAGGGTATGCAGGGAAAGTTGAAAGTTTATAGGTTATGCAACATGAAGCCATCTTTCCGTTCTCTTGTTTAGTTCTCTGGATTGTTGAAAACTAGACCTCATGCTGCCTCTAATGTCAGATTCTGGAAGTAGTCTTTATTGATAATAAAAGTTGTTTATGCACAAGTAATAATCCAGGTGTGCCTAGAGCAGCTTGATGACTAAATACACTCCCAGTAGCAGTAATGTGCAAAGCAGTGCTGGGAGGATAGTTTTGCTAATGCTAATAAGGGAATGAAGGATATTTGGGTATGAACTCCCAGATCTACTCACATACACTATATTACCAAAAGTATTGGGACACCTGCCTTTACACACACATGAACTTTAATGGCATCCCAGTCTTAGTCCGTAGGGTTCAATATTGAGTTGGCCCACCATTTACAGCTATTAAGCAAGGTCCATAAAGACATGGATGAGCAATTTTAGGGGGGAGGAACTTGACTGGGCTGCACACAACCTGATAGAACACCTTTGGGATGAAGTAGAGTAAAGACTGGAGCCGGGTCTTCTTGTCCACATCAGTGCCTGACCTCACAAATGCACTTCTGGAAGAATGGTCAAACAGTCCCATAGACACACTCCTAAACCTTGTGGACAGAATTCCCAGAAGAGTTGAAGCTGTTATAGCTGCAAAGGGTGGGCCAACTCAATATTGAACCCTACGGACTAAGACTGGGATGCCATTAAAGTTCATGTTAGTGTAAAGGCAGGCGCCCCAATACTTTTGGTAATATAGTGTATATCCTCTGATTTCAAGGAAGCAAAATTAGAGAACTAACACCACTACGTTTTCAGCAGTCTTTCATTAAATGTATTTAGAATAAGAATTACACAGTTAGTATATACTTTTATTTTATTACTGTATATATGTAATTTTCTCTCATCGCAATAATGGAAACTAGGACTCCACTAAGGATATATGATTATAAATGGGTTTAAACAGCTCAATATGAAACAAGACAATCATATTTTTAATACCACATCTTTCCTCGAATTTATAAGGGCTGTTACAATAAAGTACCTTCTGCAGTGTCCACAAGCAACAGTCATGACCTTGTCCATATTAAAGTCTAGTTCAATGAGCAAAATATTTGTATCTGCTCTTAAAAGGTAATCAGTATTTACCCATTAGAAATATGGAGGCAGCCATTGCTGACCTTCTCCTGAAAATTCTTGTTATCTTTTGTCGAACCTTTGTCTTCAGTAGTTGTTTAGTCACTGGAATAGAATACGTATGCAGATCATTATTCAGAAATTTAATTTAGAGGCTCTTTTTTGCATTCCTAATTGCAGTCAGACATCTAGCATTTTCAGGAGGAGGTCTCAGTAAAAGAAGTCACCAATTTTTTTTAAATGACAGAATGTTAGAAATTAAGCTGGCCACAAGCTGCAAAAAGCTTCTACAATCAAGTTTATGTAGAATTCCCCAAAAATGTATATGTGTAAGGGCTCACATAAGATCCAGTGTAATTATAAAATGTCAATGAGGTTAATCAGCAACTGTGTAATTCAAAAAATATTAATACATCAAAGCAGATACAGTCTCCTCTTTCAATATTTTTTTTAATTCATTTTGATTGTAATATATATTCATTTTTGTACTATTCAACATAAAAAGAATAGCTTGTACAATCAGATTGTAATATGTGTAGCCAACTTTATAGATGTCCAGCATGACATACATCTTTCTTAGTGTATTTTACATGCAAGCTTAAGCTCTCTCTTATCTTTTTTTTTCCATCTTTTTCCTACAGACATTAATATTGCAGCACTTCATCTGTAAAATTCTGTTTTTTTAACTTGAAGGGCTGGAATAAATCTTCCTATGCTGCTAGCATACTTTGAAAACTTTCTTTCATATTTCTATGAAACAACATCAAAACAACATAAAGATACAAAAGAAAGCAAAAAGGACTTATCGAAAGGACCAATTCAAATAAAAAATAATTCAAACAATATGTTTCTTTAAACTTTATTCCAGTTCTTTTGACAACTGTATGCTCCTATTATCCACACTTATTTTTCAATGACCTTTATCGAAATCAAAATATTAAAAACAGATATCCATGTCATTGGATGTGAATACTTTTCTTCTGTAACCTATGCCTAATGTCCTGTTCTCATTTCTTGTATACCCTTTGAAACCTTCAATAAAAATCTAATATTAAAATAAAAAAAATATATATTAAAAACTATTTTAACATATGCATACAGTATACTTTTTTTCAAACTTTATCAAGTTCAGAAAATGGATGGTATTTTGTCTTGTAATGCATTTAGATAAAGCTCTGACCTGGTGATATTACGCCTTATCTTCTGGGAACATGTGAATAAATGCTATCTCAATGTGATTTCAATATATATAAAAAGGACAATTACAAATGTAGAATTTGGCATCTGCACCATGCAGCAGTAAAGGAGAACTGTGATTCCAACATACACACGTACACATAAGTGTCACTAAAGAGCCAACAAGGAAAAAAAAATTACTTAAAGGATCAGTTACGTCTAAAATCGTGAAATCAATAACAATATTTTACTCTAGGTCCTTTCCTTCTGATAAGCAAAATCTTGACTTAAAAGCCCTATGAAAATTTAATGGCAAACCATGTGCTTTGGAAAACGATCAGGCTACCACAGCTGTTTCCGTCTTTGTTTAACTCACTCAGACCTTCTGTTTAAATCCTTGTCTTCTCAGATTGAAGCGATGGGTGATATAAAAACACAGAGCAGGCAACCTTTTCTCAAGATGGCGTGAACTATACATGATGTGAATGGACCTCCTGCTAAATCACATTTTTTTTTTATTTGTCCATGGGAAAAAGTTGGACTGCAGCTGCTAGACTGACAAGATTCATATTATGCATTTTTTCTTAATAATGAGATTCAGTTAAAGAAGTATTTAAAAAAAAAAAAAAGTATTTAAAATTTAACTTTTGCATAATTGTCACAGTGATAAATTAATTTTAAGGGGCACTGCTGCTGAGTTGCTGTAAGCACTTACTCCATTGAAATTGGATTCAATCTATACCCAGGTTAGACTATGAGATTGGTTATATGTTGCTTTATATATTGCTAATAAATAATAATAATATATTTCAAAATGCTAATGGTATATTAAAGGTGAGCTCATGTATAGATTTAACCTTTTGCAAAGGCATTTGATGCAGACATGGACCATAAGGTTTGTGCTTGGGTAAAAAAATGGTTACAGGGGCATGTCCAAAGGGTGGTGATAAATAAAATGAACTCAGACTGGTCTGGAGTGGTAAGTGGGGTACCCCAAGGTTCTGTCTTGGGACCAGTTCTATTCAATTTATTCATAAATGTTATAGGAGATGGGATAAATAGCTCAATCTCAGTTTTTGCGGACTACACAAAAATAAGCAGGGCAATGACGTCACATCAGGATACAGAAATTTTACAGAATGACTTGAGCAAAATAATAGAGTGGGCAACCACATGGCAAATAAGGTTTAATGTGGAGAAATGTAAAGTAATGCACTTGGGGGCAAAAAACATTAGGGAAAATGACTCACTAGAGGGAGAACCGCTGGGGGGGAATCAAGGATGGAGAGAGATCTGGGGGTCCTGACAGATTGAGCAATAGCATGCAATGCCACGCTGCAGCTACCAAAGCCAGCAGAATATTAGCATGCATAAAAAAAGGGATATGCTCCAGGGATGAAACGATAATTCTGCCACTTTATACAACTCTGGTTAGGCCTCATCTGGAGCACTCTGTCCAGTTCTGGTCACCAGTCCTCAGGAAGGATGTGCTGGAGCTGGAGCGAGTCCAAAGAAGGGCAACAAAACAAATAAGGGGACTGGATGCCCTCAATTACGAGGAACGACTACAAGCACTAAATATATTCTCGCTGGAGAACGGGGAAATTATAGCGATCTACAAATACCTCAATGGTGATCCCAGCATAGGAAAAAAACTATTCAGTCTCAGGGAGTGTACGAGGACACGGGGCCACACAATGAGATTGGAGGAGAAGCGGTTAAACCTTAACCACATCAATACTGGTTACTTTCGCCACCTTCCTTCCCAGGCCAATTTTCAGCTTTCAACGCTCTCGCATTTTCAATGACAATTGTGCGGTCATGCTACGCTGTACCCAAATGAAATTTTTATCATTTTGTTCGCACAAATAGAGCTTTCTCTTGGTGGTATTTATTCACAACTCCGTTTTTTTTTTTTGCGATATAAGCGAAAAAAGAGTGGAAATTGGAAAAAAAACAATATTTTCTTTATTCTATTTTAAAAGAAGTCCAATAAAATCGAATTTTGTCATAAATTTAAGCCAAAATGTATTCTGCTACATGTCTTTGGTAAAAAAAAAATCCCGTTAAGTGTATAATAATTGGTTTGTGTGATCACGGACATATGTACGCAAATGATCATGTACAGATGTGCGCAGGTGATCACGGACATATGTGTGCAGATAATCATTGGGACATATGATTTTACTGTTACATATGTGGGGGACAGGTGTTTTTTCTATGTGGGGACATGTGTGTGGGAACATGTGTTTTGGGGACATTATGTTTTACACTGTGTGTTACTAGGCTGGTGATCAGTGTGAAAAAAGCTGTAAAAAACAGCTCATACACACTGATCACCAGCCGGCTGCAGCGATCCGCTCTCCTCTCCTCACCGACAACTAATGTGGGAGGAGAGGAGAGCCGATCGCCTAGCAACTGACTCTCTGTTTACATCACATGATGGCTGTGATTGGACACGGCCATCATGTGATCAGGAGGGCCAATCACAGAGCCCTCCTAACTGAGATGCGCCGTGTCCGGGTGACACAAGCGCATCGGGATTGCGCCGCTGCGTGGGCTCATGCGCGCGATCCCCCTCCTTCTGAGGGACGTTCCCAAATGTCCACTCAGAAGGAGAGAGCGCCCACCCGGCCGTACATATGCAGTGGCCGGGTGGGAAGTGGTTAAACTGCACAGAGGGGTTTTCTCTGTCAGGGCAATAAGGATGTGGAACACTCTTCCACAATCGGTGGTGGCAGCAAGAAGTATGGATATTTTTAAAAGACTCTTGGATGTGCATCTTAAAGAGCACAATGTACAGGGATACTGGAAATAATTATAGACACTGACACACGTGCACCTACACAGGTTGAACTGGATGGACTCTGAGGCTCTGAGAATGAAGGTACTCCTTCGAAACGCATCCTCCCCTTTGCTATCTGGAGACTGTTGGTTCCAGGACTGATTGCCACAAATAAGGTGTCTCTCACAAGCAATAATTCTCCACATGTTTGTGAGTAGTTTTTATCTTGTTTTTATTATCAAATTCCCTTGAGATAATGCACGAGGCTGGTGTGCCCTCTTCTTTTTATTTATTTTTAACTGTGTATAACTGTGTTAACTATGTAACTATGTAAATTTGTGCAGTTTTGTCCGGATGTCAGTATATTGGTGCAGAAATCCCTGTCCTGGCTACGGCACCTAGAGTTGGACCCATATGGGTGATATTGTGATACACGCTATGATTGAATGCTTAGAAATGGTGCTGGTGGGACTCTATATACCTCCTCTTGCTTCCCTTTAAATTCCTCATAGATGAACTGCTATTATCTCTAACTTTTCCATGGATAATGTCATCATTATGGCAATGGAGTCCTGGGGGGGGGGGGTGGCCTCTCTTGAGACTGAAAAAGCATTTGACTCTCTTGAGTGGGATTATCCTTGGCTGGTATTGGAGTGTTTTGGCTTCGGACCTACGTTCATTTCCTGGATAAAATTTTTGTGCAGGGGACAAGACAGGGCTGCACACTATCTTCAGGCCTTTTCGCTCTAGCGATAGATAGAACCCTTGGCAATTCTTCTCCGCCAAGACCCCAGGGTGAAGGGAATTCCAGTTGGACCACTCCAAGAAAAACTTTCTTTGCATGTCAATGACTCCTTACTGTATCTGGCAGATGCGGATTCCTCTTTGCGCTCTGCGTTGGAAATTATAGATCAGTTTTGCCATTATTCTGGAATATGCATCAGTTAGGATAAATCGGTCCTTTTTTCCCTTCATCCCTTGGGTTCTGGAGTGGACACACAGACACCACTGCAATAGGTCGAGAGATTTGCTTACCTGGGTGTGCCCTGATTAGAGGGCGGTTGGCCAACTATCTTGAGGATAACATTAATTCCCTAATTACCCAGTTTGTGCAGAAATGTTAGTCCTAGAAGACCCTTGTGTTGAGCCCTGTGGGTAGGGTGAATCTGCTTAAAATGGTGTAGTTGCCCAAATTTCTTAACTTTTTTTAGGAACACTCCGATACCTATACCCAAAGCGATTTTCATTAAATTGGACAGCCTTATAGCCTGCTTTATTTGCTTGGGGAAAACTCATAGACTGGCCAAAAAAATGCTCCAGCTTCCCTTATCTGAGGGGGGCTTGGCATTGCTAAACTTTGAACTTTATTACTGGGCAGTGGTAATAGTCACTGCGCGGTGGTGGTTTAGTCATTTCTGACCTTTCTGAAGAGGATTGGGAGGACTGTGTAGGCACCTATGACACTACTATGATTTCTGCTAAGAATAGATTTATTCAACTTAAATACCTACATAGGGCCTATTACACTCCGTAGAGATTGGCTGCTATTTACTCTACTGTAAGCCCTCTTTGTACACATTGTAATTCCTCCCCTGGTACATTTTTTTATATGGTATGGTTGTGCTGTCATATTCGTACCTTTTGGTAGTCAGTGGTTGATGCTGTGAATCACAATGGGGACTTGGCCTTTCGGCCGAACCCAACACTGTTATTGGTGGGGGTCACTGAGAATATTGTAGCTACTAGACACCTGAAACTATTCTTGTTCTAAGCACTTTACTACACCAGAAGGGAATTTCTCACTAGGTGAAAGCAGCCTACCCCACCTACTGTGGTTAGTTAGATAGCTGCAGTGAACGTGGTTTTACTACTATAAAAGCTGACTTAATGAAAGCAGGAATTGTCCTAAAAAATTCAATAAAGTTTGGTCAGATTGGATAGACGCATATGGCTCAGGCCTGTTTCCGGGTTTTCTCTTTCATCCCAGTAGAGTGCATGCTGGGCACTGTAGTCTGCTCCCTGCTGAGAACAACTGGACCACCTATCTCTGGGACTACATTTCCCATGATGCCCTCTATTTTTTTGTGGTTATCTCTCTGGTGGTGCGGGTACAGCGTGGCTCTCTCTCTGGTGGTCCAGGTGGTCCGGGTACAGCGTGGCTCTCTCTGGTGGTGCGGGTACAGCGTGGCTCTCTCTGGTGGTGCGAGTACAGCGTAGCTCTCTCTCTGGATGTGCGGGTACAGCGTGGCTCTCTCTCTGGTTGTGCGGGTACAGTGTGGCTCTCTCTTCTGGTGGTACGGGTACAGCAAGGCTTACTCTGGTGATGCGAGTACAGCGTGGCACTCTCTGGTGGTTCGGGTACAGCGTGGCGCTCTCTGGTGGTGTGGGTACAGCGTGGCTCTCTCTTGTGGTGCGGGTACAGTGTGGCGCTCTCTGGTGGAGCGGGTACAGCGTGGCTCTCTCTGGTGATGCTGGGGCTATTAGTTCCCCCAGCACAGTCCTATTTCTTTAACCATGTCTCCTGTAGTAGCTGCTCAGCCTGTTTCCGGGTTTTCTCTTTCACCCCAGCAGAGTGCATGCTGGGCACTGTAGTCTGCTCCCTGCTGAGAACAACTGGGCCACCTATCTCTGGGACTACATTTCCCATGATGCCCTCTATTTTTTTCTGATTGGCCCTCTGCTGTGGCCAATGGGGAGGGAAGAAGAACGGGCAGGAAAGACTTCTCTTCCCCTGCTGCCGACATGAGAAGGAGAGGGGGGGCGAGCGGGGGAAACATCTGGACTGCAGCCTGCAGCTCTCCCCACCTGTACGGACGCTCATGGCTGGAGGAGGAGGAGTGGAGAGCGGAACTGTCAGCGTGGCTCTGAGGCTGAGCTGTGTGTGAGAGAGACACACAGCTCAGCCCATGCAGCCGCTAGTTCCACCAGAGATGACAGATATGGCTGCATAGCGGTGGGCGAGCGGCAGCTGCGGCCTGTGTTAACCCTGTCCAGGCCACGGTCGTCGCTTACCTCCCGCTGTGTGGCCTGATCTGCAACATATCACGAAGCGGGTGGCACCGGCCCACCGGGCATTTGCCCGGTCTGCCCTATGACCAGCCTGATTGTATCCCTCTGTTTGCAGTACTAAAATATTATGGCCATATCATCACTCACTGTGTATAGTTGATGCAGAGGGATCATTTCTAAACTTTCATTAACAGTAATAGGAGTGAGTGATCTGATAAACTGAACAATGTCACCCGCTAAGCACATTAAAAATTGATGTGGCATCCATTGAAATAAGTAGATTTACTGACAAAACATAGAACGCAATAGCTTACATTTGCACATAGCTGTTATTTTAACATCCTGAATCACATAATTTTTCACATGGGTTTTTATAAACTGCCAGATTCCTCCAACTACCTAAATTAGGCCTTTTCCTTTGTTAGTCACATGAAGTAAGACAAACAGAGGCTTGTTTCATTTGGATGCATGCTTATACCAAGTACTGGTTTAAATTTTCAGCATCTATACAGCCAAAAAAAACACAAAATCACATAGAAACCTTATTTTTAGAGGAAAGGAATATAATTATTTTTATGATAACTACAGTACTACTATCAACTTTTGTTTTCATATAAACATATGTTAGGGGAATTGTCCTGTGCCAACCAGAAGAGGGGACCAAGAGAAAGTGGATCATAGCCTACAAACTTTGACAGCAAAAGTAAAATATGGCCTTACCACTTTAAAACACAAAGAAAAAACTGTGGTAACTGAACTGGGAAAGAAGTGTAGGTATTGTAGACACTTACCTCCATATCCCTCATTCCCCAGTTCTCCACTCGTATGCAACTGGGTTATGTATGTTCACTATACCCTAACTGTTATCCCTGTACAAGTCAAATAGAGAAATCACCAACACCCAGTTAAATATAGGAATCAGTGGCAAAATAAATCATTGCAAAGGAAATATGAAAAAAGTATGGAATTAAAGATACAGATGTTTGGGACATTTGTATATTTCAATTATGATTGTGACTGGTGTTATTGAATCGGAGTCAGAGGAAGCTTTTGGAAGATGTTCTAAAGTTTGGAACCTGGGCTTCAATTGTAGGCTGGTCAACTAGGGATGGAGGGATGACAATGGTGGTGCCCTTCAAAGACGTGTCATGGATAAATTAATGTGAGGAGACCCCCAAAAAAACAATGGCAGGAGACAAATCTGGAAAACACATTTACTTCCATTAAAATGCCAAGTGTTTTGAGGATTAAAATGTACACTGTTCCATAGGTCCAATATTCTTGTAGGATGTTGTTTTCATGGGGATAGTTTTAGACTTAAGTGTTCCAGTGATCACAGTACATCATACAGCAGGAACTCCATGAAGACATAGCCAAAAAATAATGAATTGCAGTCACCTAGTGCAGTGCCCTTGTGTGCCTACAAGTACTGGTGTTAGTCTTTAGATCATGCCTATGTGAAGGCCTTTGGATACTAAGCCAAGGCAGCACACAAGGCTTGACCTCTCTCCTTGTTAAGATCGAGCTCCATCCCCTCCTTGTAAAAATTCATGCTCCTGTCATTCCACTGTCCTACTGCTCACTAGGTTTCAGCATTTGACAATTAAATGAAAGGAGTGGGGATAAGGAGGGATGTGGTTCCATCCCAACTTAGAGGAAACTGACAGTTCTTTATACAGCCTGAATGCCTGAATATAGTAACTTCTGGGTGCCTGAATATAGTATCCTTAGGGTGCCTGAATATAGTATCCTCTGGGATATTTTGATTGATTTATTAATCATTTATTTAATATATTCTTTCAAGTACATTGCCTATTCTAGATGATCTCCATGTAATAAATAATATTATGTAACAATTTTTCCAAAGCTTGACCATACCACTCTGATGCTGAGCAATGGCTTATCCTACAGATGAAACTTCTCCAACCAACTATACTAGCAAGGCAAATTGCAAGTTACAAGTTAATTTGTGTGACAATATATCTCCTCAGTTATGTACTGATAAGATTTTTGCCCAAAGCCCACAGTTTTTTGCTTGTTACATACATAGTCTACACAAATTCAGTGTCTTCCATAGGGTATAGGGTGCACCATTATACAACATTATTCTTTATCTCCGTCACTTTAATGCAGTGGGCAAAAACTGTTTGTAGTCTAACAGTTATCTTAAATTAATATGAAATATTCATATTTGGAACACAGTTACTTTCCCTCCTACTTGAACTGAAGTCAGAAAAATAAATTCTAATTCCGTGAAATGTGAACAGTATTAAGTTTTGTTTTCAAGTTGCAAATTAGGAAACATATGGGGTTACTTGAGCAATAGATCTCCATGGTGACAGAAGACATATATCAATTTCTGTTCATTCCAACTAAAATCTTCACCGACAATGGGACCATATTGTATTTTCCAACAGCATGTTTGTTGTGTATTGATTACATTGATCTGAAACTGGATGCTTCCCATGTTGTGAGAACTTTTATTACTGTAGCATAGAAATTGTACCAAAAGCATCATGAGTTTTGTACAATGTTAGTAACTGTGTGCTGTTAACAAACCTTTAAAAGGCCTACTTAGAAATGTGTAGAATATGTAAGAAGGCTTAATTTCAGATCATATTTCTGTTCTTTCTTGATGTACATCAGGAGATGCTATACTTGCCTGTTATTCATATCATCAAATTTTGGGAAGAGCCATTAGTTTTTAGGAGCATCCCACAATCCATCTGCTGGCCTAGACAGATAACAGAATGGCAGACCTTCATCATCATACCAACAAGTAGAAATGAGCACAGCTGTCTGGGTTTGGTCTGTGAACAGTTTCACAAATCTTACTCGAAGTTTGCCAACTTTGCGTCAAACCCTATTGACATTTGGGGGAGTTGTTGTTTTTTGCCCATTTGTAGGGCTAAGAAGCAAGCTATTGTCAAACTAAAGGCATGGTGAGCCAGCCATGAGCCAATGCCAAAATTAAAATTTTTATATAATAAAAAATATATAAAAAACAGTAGTGTCCCTACACAGAATTGTGAGCTCTCCCTAACAACTCCAACATATGGTAGCTGCTGTAAGCTCAGCCTTTAATAGAAGGAGGCCTGGTTAACTAATTTCTTTAAATTATTGGCTCTTTTAACTCAGCTGACCAGGAGCAAAGGCTATGCACTTCAATATAGGTTGATTCCTATTTCTGGTGGCAAACCTGCAAACTTTTTGGATAAAGGTTCACAATTTGTGAACTTCACAAATCTAGGAGATTTGGCTTAACCTAAGCTGATCCTCATCCCTTCCCTTCCCTACCAACAAGAACAATCTATCTTCAGTGCCTGCGCAAATGGTTCATGGTGGTTCATCAGAGCTGTAGTACTTGTCTCACAAATTCTAATTAATATTCTGGTTATGATCCCAGCCTGATATTTACTTACTCTTGTTTATCTATCTGCCATCTATCCTTGCCACCTTCCAGCAGTCACCACCCAGCAGTTTCCTGCTTAACGCTTAAACTTTGTAGACAATGCCCTTATCTAACAGCTTGGTTTTTTTCTTTGGTCACTTATCTAGCTAACAGCTGTTTTAAGCAGGGAAGACTCAAAGGCCACTAGTTGGTATCATTGACTAGTGAAATCCACATACCCTGGCAGATAGTGGAGCCGACAGCTACCACTGCACTTTGGGTCCACAAAAATCCTTGAAACATACTGTAAGAATGTGGGATCAGATTTCTTCAGCTAATCCTACTTACTGGAGATACTTTTTTCAAATGGTACTGTCATCCACAGTGTGGTACGTTTTATCAGGGGGATAACTTAATTGCATGTTATCATTGGCCACAATGATGTTGCAATGGGTTAGCTTATTTCTGCCTATTAATGATCCTCCAGTCAACAACTCTATAAACTAGCATTTTGCTTTTATAGGTTAAAAAAAATAATTTAGGATCATCTACATTCCCAAAAATGTTAACATTTTGCATGACAGTGACATTATCATTGCTATACTTGCCCAACTTTTCTTTGCATAAATAACTTCTGCTTTGTCAATTAAACAACAGCAAGTACAGCATAGTGAAAGATTTATTTCAGCCAGTATTAAAGGTATTATAACATATAGTAAAGACTACTAATTGTAAAAAAAGGCTTGTTTTAAATGACATACTTTAGTTCTAAGTGTATAAATGTGAAGATTATCCTGCTGTGTCTCAACAGTGGCTATCAAGAAGACACGACTTTTACATAGCTTTAGCCTTTATTATATGACAAAAGAACTAGAGAAGAGTTTGTTTTGATAAGCAGAACCCAGGTGAGTAATATCCTGTGCACAGCCCTACATGAAAAGGGTACACAGTTCTGTTTTAGTGAAATCCTTGAAACAAATGCCCTAGGTCACATCACTGGTCATGGCAAAGTAGTTACCACTTCCACTCTTTATACCCTTTAACCCGTTCCCAACAGGGCTATAGCAAAGAAAGCTAAAACAGGAATATATCAATTAATGTTGTTTTTCCTTTTTTTCATCCTGACAAAACAAAGCAATAGTAATCCTCTCTCAATCAACAAAAACCAACATAATGAGAGATTTGGGCGGGGAGTTCTTTGCATGGAGAATCTTTAAAAGACTTAAGCCCCTGCAAAGCACCTTTTGTCTTTTCTTCATCCCTAATTACTATTTGTAAAAGCCATTGTGGCTATGAGGAAGTGATGGCTATTACCTCAACGGGAGCCACAGAGATGTGAAGAATAACCTATGGTCTGCAGCCAGTGGCTGGAAATATTGGCCCATGAGGGGAATTCATCATCAAGAAGTGCTGTTCTTAGGCTACTGCGAAATAAGGTGCTTTCAGGGTTGGCAGCTGGAAAATCAAATTAATTAATGAATTGATTATATGAATTCCAATAGACATGGAAATCAATGAAGAACTTAATTTAATAATCATGTATACAATTGTTATAGTAAAATATTTTTCAGATTATTTAGTAAGTACATTGACAAACTTGTCATCAAATACAAACAATACTAGATGCAGTGGTTTTACAAGAACCATCAGAAAACCATAACGGACCAGGATAGCGCAACAATCCAGTAAGTTACTGTCGGAAATGTAATCAACATTATGGTATGTGCAACGTTATAATAAAAATTAAAGAGTAAATGATTGCCTCGGTTATAGTTTCTTCATCCTAAGGTGTAAAGTGTAGCCAAACCCAAGAACAAAAACTAATATATTGCAACTTACCAGTCCTTAAATGTGGAAATTGCATTATTTTTAGTTTTTGCATAGTTTTCCTGGCAATAACACATTTCCTTCCTAGGGTGACAACGCTCACTTACTGTACTGCATCTATGGAGGAGCAGCATTGTCAATCTAGGACAGAAAGTGTGTTAGGACTGCAGAGTGCCACTTCCTTTTCTCTTCTTAACTTAGGAGGAGATGTTCTGTATTAACAAGCATTTTTGTGCACTGTTTCAACATATAATAAAGTACTTTTGAGATATTTAACAGACCAGAAGGGATCAAATATAAGAAGTTCCTTAGTTGGTGTTCACATATTACAGGTAATGTTTAATCATTTAGTAGTATAAGATTATCTTTCTGTTGACAGAGGTAAATCCCCTTTGAATGAAACCATCAGCTCTGTCGCATTCATTTTACCAGGCTTATAGACAACAGTGATGCAAAAATCCAGCAATTTTCTGTTACATTATGTTACCTTTTTTGAACAGACAAATTTCAGCTTTAATGTACTTTATAAGATCCATAATCTGTTCTCTGAAATTATTGTTTCAAAATCTTGCCCATTACGAATGTAAATGAACACTTTCACTGTCCTCAAGTTCTAAAATGCGGGAAAATGTCTTCAACCAATTTGGATGCTTTCAATAATTTTCTTACAAATGTTTTTTTTCATTTCATTTATGGTATATACTGTTCGGTGTGAAGAATAGCTGGTTGTTAAGAAGGGGGTGAGAAGCCGGCCACCGCGTCCTTAACAACCGATAACTAATAAGCTATTAGCAGGTTTCTCTGTTGAAAGCGGAAATATAAACAAAAGAATGCCTGAATATACAAACGGAATGCCGAACATATGAAAGAATTCCGAAAATTAATTGGACCACTATTGCGTCAATGGACCAATTTGTTTTCGGAATTGCAGAATAAATTTTGTATTTTTAGTAATGTTTTTTCAGAATGGCATTACATTTTTTTTTTATTGCATTGGTCCCGTCCCTAAATTTATACCAGCCCCTTAGGGTTGTCGGGAAGAGGCCCTTGCCCCTTGAGGGCTTGTGGCCTGCTATGGTTCAGGAGGGGAGTTCTCACTCGCCCCCCCCCTTTCCTGGCCTGCTGGGCTGCATGCTCAGATAAGTGACCCGAAGGGCCTGCTATGGATAGGGGGGAACCCCACACAGTTTTTTTCAGCATTTTTCATTGCCGGCATTATTTTGTTTACATTTCAGCTGTCAGTGGGGAAACCCGTTGACAGCTGATGAGTCATCAGTTGTTAAGGACATGGCAGCCAGCTTCCCGGCCTGTTCCTCAACAACCAGCTATTCTTCACAAAGAATCAGGATCGGTCGATCATTTTTCGACAAATCTGAATTTGAATCCTTCCACAAATTTAAAATTGGTTAGAAAATGAGTTAACTAAACTAAACTATTGCAACTCCCTTCTTATTGGCCTGCCTCTCCATAGGTTATCCCCTCTTCAGTCTATCATGAATGCTGCTGCCAGACTTATCCACCTTACCAACCGCTCAGTGTCTGCCAACCCTCTCCTCCAATCCCTACACTGGCTTCCGATCACCCAGCGAATTAAATTCAAAATACTAACCACAACCTACAAAGCCATCCACAACTCTGCCCCGAGCTACATCACCAATCTTGTCTCCAAACATATCCCAAACCGTCCTCTCCGCTCTTCTCAAGACCTCCTACTGTCAAGCTCTCTCGTCTCCTCCTCCCATGCTCGTCTCCAGGATTTCTCCAGAGCCTCTCCCATCCTCTGGAACTTGCTACCTCAACCTGTCCGGCTATCCCCTACTCTTGCTACCTTCAGGCGATCCCTGAAAACTCACCTCTTCAGGGAAGCCTATCACGTCTCCAACTAATCTTTTACCACTTCCATCAGCTCATTCCCCACAGTTACAACCTTTTGTACCACCTGCCCCACCCTATTAGATTGTAAGCTCTTCTGAGCAGGGCCCTCTTAATCCTCTTATATTTTATTGTATTGTAACTGTATTGTCTCCCTTTTATATTGTAAAGCGCTGCGTAAACTGTTGGCGCTATATAAATCCTGTATATTAATAATAATAAACCAAACAAATTCCGAAACGAATCAACAAAACAAAATTAGTAATATAACGAATACATCCGAAACTAAATTAAATAAATTTTTAGGTTCTGCACATGTCTTTTTGGGAATGATGTAGAAGAGGAATGCCTATACACTTTTTCTTCACTTCTGTCTCTCGTTTATACAAAGCCTTATGTAAAAAAAAATCCTGGAAGAAAACCATCTCTTTTTTCCAAAGAAGTGAACATCCCTTTAGGACCAGTTCACACCAGACGCAGTTCCGTTCAGTTTCGTGTGCTTTTTTTTTAGTGCAGAAAAAATGCACACAAAACTGTACGGAACTGCGTCTGTTCCGCAGGCCCTTAAAGTTTTAATATGATGATACAGGAAGCTGATACAGGAAGCAGAGACAGTTAAACAGCCAAAGTTTTTTGAAGTACTTTTCCAGTGACTGTTGGAGAGGGCTGAAATCCTGCAAAAAAATTAATAATTTAGTTTTTTGCCAGAAGAGACATGCAAAGTTGACCCTGGAAAATATTAAACCATTGCTGAAGAATAGTGATGAGCCGAACACCCCCGGGTTCGCACGAACTTTAGAACCCTATTAAATACAATGGATGCGAACGTTCGAAATCTAAAGTGCTAATTATAACGACTATTATGCATGTTATTGTCCTAAAAAGGGTTTGGGAACCCGGGTTCTGCACCAGGGGACATGTATCAATCCCAAAAAAAGTTTTAAAAACGGCCGTTTTTCGGGAGCAGTCATTTTAACCACTTAAGCCCCGGACCATTTGGTAGCTAGAGGACCAGAGGTGAATTCAGAATTTTGCACTGCGCTGCTTTAACTGTAAATTGTGCGGACATGCAATGTTGTACCCAAACGAAATTTGCATCCTTTTCTTCCCACAAATAGAGCTTTCTTTTAATGGTATTTGATTGCCTCTGCGATTTTTATTTTTTGCGATATAAACGGAAAAAGACCGAAAATTTTGAAAAAAAATGATATTTTCTACTTTTTGTTATAAGAAAAATCGAATAAACTAAATTGTAGTCATACATTTAGGCCAACATGTATTCAGCCACATGTTTTTAGTAAAAAAAATGTCAATAAGCGTATATTTATTGGTTTGCGCAAAAGTTATAGAGTTTACAAACTAGGGTACATTTTCTGAAATTTACACAGCTTTAAATTTATGACTGCCTATCTCATTTCTTGAGGTGCTAAAATGACAGGGCAGTACAAACCCCCCCCCAAATGACCCCATTTTGGAAAGTAGACACCCCAAGGAAATTGCTGAGAGGCATGTTGAGCCCATTGATTTTTTTATTTTTTTGTCCCAAGTGATTGAATAATGACTAAAAAAAAAAAAAAAAAAAAATTACAAAAAGTTGTCACTAAATGATATATTGCTCACACATGCCATGGTTATATGTGGAATTTCACCCCAAAATACATTTTGCTGCTTCTCCTGAGTACAGGGATACCACATGTGTGGGACTTTTTGGGAGCCTAGCCGCGTACGGGACCCCGGAAACCAAGCACCGCCTTCAGGATTTCTAAGGGCGCAAATTTTTGATTTCACTCCTCACTACCTATCACAGTTTCGAAGGCCATAAAATGCCAAAATCGCACAAAACCCCCCCAAATGACCCCATTTTGGAATATAGACACCCCAAGCTATTTGCTGAGAGGAATGGCGAGTATTTTACAGCTCTCATTTGTTTTTGAAAATGAAGAAAGAAAATATATATGTATATATATTTTTTTTTTTTCAATTTTCAAAACTTTGTGACAAAAAGCGAGATCTGCAAAATACTCACAATACCTCTCAGCAAATAGCTTGGGGTGTCTACTTTCCAAAATGGGGTCATTTGGGGGGGTTTTGTGCTATCTGGGCATTCCATGGCCTCCGAAACTGTGATAGGCAGTGAGAAGTGAAATCAAAAATTTACACCCTTAGAAAGCCTGAAGGCGGTGCTTGGTTTTTGGGGTCCCGTACATGGCTAGGCTCCCAAAAAGTCTCACACATGTGGTATCCCCGTACTCAGGAGAAGCAACAGAATGTATTTTGGGGTGTAATTCCACATATGCCCATGGCATGTTTGAGCAATATATCATTTAGTGACAACTTTGTGCAAAAAAAAAAAAAAAAAAATTGTCGTTTTTCCGCAACTTGTGTCAACATATAAAATATTCCATGGACTCGACATGCCTCTCTGTATATAGCTTGGGGTGTCTACTTTCCAAAATGGGGTCATTTGGGGGGGGGTTTGAACTGTTCTGGCATTTTATACACAACATTAGGAAGCTTACATCCACTCTTCTAACCACTTGAAGACAAAGCCCTTTTTGACACTTTTTGTTTACATGAAAACATTTTTTTTTTTGCAAGAAAATTATGTTGAACCCCCAAACATTATATATATATTTTTAAAGCAAAGGCCCTACAGATTAAAATGGTGGGTGTTGCATTATTTTTTTCTACACAGTATTTGCGCAGCGATTTTTCAAACGCATTTTTTGGGTTAAAAAATACACTTTTTTTAATTTTAATGCACTAAAACACACTATATTGCCCAAATGTTTGATGAAATAAAAAAGATGATCTTAGGCCGAGTACATAGATACCAAACACGACATGCTTTAAAATTTCGCACAAACGCGCATTGGCGACAAACTACATACATTTTTAAAAGCCTTTTAAAGCCTTTACAGGTTACCCCAGTAGATTTACAGAGGAGGTCTACTGCTAAAATGATTGCCCTCGATCTGACCTTCGCGGTGATACCTCACATGCATGGTGCAATTGCTGTTTACATATGACGCCAGACCGACGCTTGCGTTCGCCATTGGGCAAGAGCAGGGCAGGACAGGGGTGCTTTTTTTTTTTTTTATTATTAATTTTGCTTTTTTATTTTATTTTTAAATTGTTCCTTCCAAGTATTTTTTTTTTTTATCATTTTTATTGTTATCTCAGGGAATGTAAATATCCCCTATGATAGCAATAGGTAGTGACAGGTACTCTTTTTTTTTAAAAACTGGGGTCTTCTAGACCCTATATTTTTCCTCTGCCCTCAAAGCATCTGACCACACCAAGATCGGTGTGATAAAATGCTTTCCCAATTTCCCAATGGCGCTTTTTATATCCGGGGGGGGCATTCCCTCCCACTGCTTGTAAAAGCAGTCCAGAGGCTAATTAGCTGCTAGGATTGCTTTTACATGAAAGCCGGCCGCAGGCTGAAAAGAATGATACCAAGATGATACCTAAACCCTAAGGCATCATTCTGGTATAAACATTCAAAGTCCAGCAACATACCAGTACGTTGCTGGTCCTTGTTGGACATGTATTGTAATCTTTTTATTTCATGCAGCCAGTTGGCTGAACGAAAAAAGAGATTGATCGGTGGGTATGCCCACCATTAGAATACCGCCCTTCATCCACCCACTTCCAATGATGGGTATACACGCATCATTTATATATGCCGAAGCATGGGGGCATCCTCCCGCAAAAAAGTTATGCCGCACACACATGGTCGGACTTTTCCACGGGCAAGCCTCTGTCGGAATTTCGACCGTATGTACGCGGCATTAGGAGCAAAATCGCTCCTCCGCCCCTGCTGCCCCAATGCTTCGGCATATTTGCTTATTTTTTTTAACTGTGGTGGTGAAATCACCTCCTACAGCACTGGAGTCGCAGGGATCAGGCCTGTCTCTGCGAACGCTGCAGTTATGTGTGTTTTTGTTTTGTAAGTGACAGTGATCGATCGATACTGCACTTGGGTGGCCTGGGCTGGACGGAGGGGCAAAACGCAGGTGCCAGCAGGTATCTGGGCTGATCCCGCTAACACTGCGTTTTTGGGAACCCTAAACTGCTGGGGACGCTAGTATAGATCTGATCAGATCAGATATTGATCTGTTCAGATACTATACCACTAAGGGGGGTGTATGCTTCACGCGTGGGTGTTAGCATTACTGGCACTAACCTGATGCTGCCTGGGGTGTGACTCAGACCCTCTCTGACGCTAAAACCTAATTGATATCACCCGCCGGGCGATCAAGGGGTTAAACCTTTATTGGGTTATATACACGGCGGGTGCCCTGACACTATAAAAAGCAAACTAACTAACCAGCGTCACCCGTAACACTTATATGGTGATCACTGGTGAAAGGGTTAACTAGGGGCAATCAGGGGGTTAAAACCTTTATTAGATAATATATGGGGGTACCTGACACTATAAAAACCTGCGGCGAACCTAAAAAAAATTACCAGCTACCGATCTGCATCACCGACACTAAGACAGCGTTTAGAAAAACGATTGCTTAGCGACAGTGGTGATGGGGGTGAAAGGGTTACCTGGGGGGGCGATCAAGGGGGTTAAACCTTTATTAGATAATATATTGGGGTACCTGACGCTATAAAAACATGCGGCGAACCTAAAAAAAAATACTGGCTACGATCTGCATCACCGACACTAAGACAGCGTTTAGAAAAACAATTGCTTAGCGACAGTGGTGATAGGGGGTGAAAGGGTTACCTGGGGGGCGATCAAGGGGGTTAAACCTTTATTAGATAATATATTGGGGTACCTGACGCTATAAGAACCTGCGGCGAACCTAAAAAAAATTACCGGCTACCGATCTGCATCACAGACACTAAGACAGCGTTTAGAAAAACGATCGCTTAGTGACAGTGGTGATAGGGGGTGAAAGGGTTACCTGGGGGGCGATCAAGGGGATTAAACCTTTATTAGATAATATATTGGGGTACCTGACGCTATAAAAACATGCGGCGAACCTAAAAAAAATTACTGGCTACGATCTGCATCACCGACACTAAGACAGCGTTTAGAAAAACAATTGCTTAGCGACAGTGGTGATAGGGGGTGAAAGGGTTACCTGGGGGGCGATCAAGGGGGTTAAACCTTTATTAGATAATATATTGGGGTACCTGACGCTATAAAAACCTGCGGCGAACCTAAAAAAAATTACCGGCTACCGATCTGCATCACAGACACTAAGACAGCGTTTAGAAAAACGATCGCTTAGTGATAGTGGTGATAGGGGGTGAAAGGGTTACCTGGGGGCGATCAAGGGGGTTAAACCTTTATTAGATAATATATTGGGGTACCTGACGCTATAAAAACCTGCGGCGAACCTAAAAAAAATTACTGGCTGCCGATCGGCATCACTGACGCTAAGACAGCGATCAGAAAAATGATCGCTAAGCGACAGTGGTGATAGGGGGTGAAAGGGTTATCTGGGGGGTGATCAGGGGGTTAAACCTGTATTAGGGGGGGTTAGGGGGCTACACTGGACCTAAGACTAAACTTTGGTGACACTTTTACAGTCACAAATGTCACTGATTGCAGTGATCACTAAATAAATGGTCACTGCAATCAGTGACACTGTGACTGGGGGCTGGGGGGTGATCTGGGGGTGATCTGGGGTGTCTGGGGGGGCCTGGGGGGGCGATTTATGTCCCTATGTGTCCTGGTGTCAGTGTAGTGTTGTGTGCACTGACCTGATATCTTCTCTTGTACGGCGCTCGGTATATGTGAGCGCCGCACCAGAGATGACATCACTTCCTCCTGCTCCCTCTGTCTGACACAGACAGAGGGGGCATTTCTATTCGCCGGGAGCGATCGCGAGGGGGTGGCCAGAAACGAATGGCTGCCCCCTCATCCCGGAACGCTCCCGAACACTTAGCCACCGCTCACTGTATAGAAGGGGGGTCCGATTGGACCCCCCAACTGTACAAAGGCAATCACGTACACTCTACGTGATTGTGCCTGTCGGTGCCATTCTGCCGACGTATATATACAGTGAGCGGTCGTTAAGTGGTTAATGATGCATAAAGTGAAAAAAAAAAGTCAAATATTCCTTTAAATATCGTTTCTGGGGGGGTGTCTAAAGTATGCCTGTGAAGTGCCACGTGTTTCCCGTGTTTAGAACTGTCCCTGCACAAAATTACATTTCTAAAGGAAAAAAAGCCATTTAAAACTGCTTGCGGCTTTAATGTAATGTCTGGTCCCGGTAATATGGATGAAAATCTTTAAGAAAAATGGCATAGCTACCCCATCACAGCCCCCCCCCCCTTACCCCAGCCCATTACCAGCCCCTTTGGGTCTTGTATGGATATTAAGGGGAACCCCGCACACAAAATAAAAAAGGCCCTATATACTCTGAACAGCCGTATACAGGCGGTGCATACAAGACAGGGACTGTAGGTTTGTTCTTATGTAGAATCTGTTTGTAATTTTGAACAGGTACATTGTTTAAGTGTAGCTCCAGCCAAAAATTATATTTTTAAGCTTTTTAGAAAACATAGGGAAGGGTTACCCCTGTAACATTTGTTTTGCTGTCTGTGTAGTGTGCACCTGTTCAGAACAGTTCACCTCACTTTCCGTCCTAATGACAAATGTTTTTTGAAAATTTGGGGTTTTTATTGAAACAAGAATTGGTGATAAAGCATCAGTGGAGAGGAGAAATTTTTTTCCCATATTAACTCTTACAAGAGAGAATTTGCCTTCCTAGGGGTAGATTTACTCTCACTTCCTGTTGTATCCTTCCATTTGCAAGGAGGAGTCGTTTGTAAGTTGGATGTTTGAAAGTAGGGGCCTGCCGTATATACTAAGCTGAAATTTGCCCCTTACATGTTGGTGTTGCCACAACACTGTGAGCCCTCACAGTTACTCTTAGTGGGCGCATGAATGGGCCCTGCTGTGAATTATTAGATCAAGAATTGTAATTGCATGCCCCTGTTGAACAGGGGCTGAAAAATTGGGCCTTTGGTGGTGGTGGTGGTGGTGTTGACACAACACTGTAAGGCCTCACAGTTACTCTTGGTGGGCGCAGGAATGGGCCCTGCTGTAAATTATTAGATCAAGAATTGTAATTACATGCCCCTGTTAAACAGGGGCAGAAAAATTGGGCCTTAGGCACTGGTGCCACAACACTGCAACCCCTCACAGATACTGTACCTGGAGCACAGCAATGAGCCCTGTTGCAAAGTATTGCATCAAAAATTGTAATTACACGCCCCTGTTAAACAGGGGCTGAAAAATTGGGCCTTAGCCACTGGTGCTGGTGCCACGACACTGCAACCTCTCCCAGATACTCTAGTTGGAGTGCAGGATTGAGCCCTGCTGCAAAGCATTTCATAAAAAATTGTAATAACACGCCCCTGTTAAACAGGGGCTGAAAAATTGGGCCTTTGCCACTGGTGCTGGTGCCACGACACTGCAACCTCTCCCAGATACTCTAGTTGGAGTGCAGGAATGAGCCCTGCTGCAAAGCATTGCATAAAAAATTGTAATAACACGCCCCTGTTAAACAGGGGCTGAAAAATTGGGCCTTAGCCACTGGTTCTGGTGCCACGACACTGCAACCTCTCCCAGATACTCTAGTTGGAGTGCAGGAATGAGCCATGCTGCAAAGCATTGCATAAAAAATTGTAATTACATGCCCCTGTCAAACAGGGGCTCAAAAATTGGGCCTTAGCCACTGGTGGCGGCACCCAGAAACAAAAATGTTCTTCCAAGCTATCATCATCAATCGGATCATTGAGGAGGAGGAGGATAGTCAGTCAACATAACAGGACAGTCTCTCAGCATCAGCATCAGTCTTGAAGGGATGTGACATTTGAAAATAAATTAGTCTGTTATATCAGCTTCAGGTGTTTGGTAGCTGGTGGTGATCCAAGACTGGTTCATCTTTATGAAGGTCAGTCGATCAACCGAGTCGGTGGACAGGCGCACCCTGTGATCCGTGACAAATCCTCCAGCAGCACTGAATGTGCGTTCTGAAAGAACGCTGGATGCAGGACAGGCCAGTAGCTCAATTGCATACTGTGCAAGCTCTGGCCAGTGATCCATCCTCAAGACCCAGTAAGCCAGAGGATTTTCGGTGGGGAAGGTGTCCAAGTCTGACCTTGCCCCTAGGTATTCCTGCACCATGTATATCAGACGCTGGCGATGGTTGCTGGAACCGATCATACCTTGGGGCTGCGGACTAAAGAATTGTCTGAACGCATCAGTGAGACGGCCACCTTCCCCACCACTCCTTCTTTGACTGACCGAAGTCTCAGCAACTCGTTGTCCAGGACCAGGAGTTTGTAACCTCCCAGTCTCTGGGAACGCGTTGCACAGACCTTTCTGCAAGGCCTTCCAGAGTTGTCTCATCCTCTGCTCCCTCTGCGACGGTAAGATAAGGTCCGCAACCTTACCCTTGTACCGTGGATCAAGGAGAGTGGCGAGCCAGTAATGGTCCCTCTTCTTGATCTGAAGAATACGAGGATCCTTCCGCAGACTTTGCAGGATCAGGGAGGCCATGCAGCGTAGGTTAGCTGAGGCATTCGGTCCGGAGTCCTCTGGGTCACTAAGGACGACATGATCCGCAGCCACCTCCTCCCAGCCACGTACAAGTCCACTGGTTTCTTGGGACTGTAAATCATCCCTAAAAGACTGCTGCTGATGATGCTGAGTGCCAGGCTCCACCTCCATGCTGACACAATCCTCCTCCTCCTCCTCTTCTTCCTGTGCGATGGGTGGGACAGAAGGAACACTGTCTGGGTAAAGGGGGCCTTGAGAGGCAAGGAAGTCCTCCTCTTCCTGCCTCTGTTCTGCCTCAAGTGCCCTGTCCATTATTCCACGCAGCGTATGTTCCAACAGGTGGACAAGAGGTACAGTGTCACTGATGCATACACTGTCACTGCTCACCATCCTCGTGGCCTCCTCAAATGGTGCCAGGACAGTGCATGCATCCCTGATCATGCCCCACTGGCGTGGTGAAAAAAACCCGAGCTCCCCTGACCCTGTCCTGGTGCCGTAGTTGCACAGGTACTCATTGATGGCCCTCTGCTGCGTGTACAGCCGCTGCAGCATGGCCAACGTTGAGTTCCACCTGGTGGGCATGTCACATATAAGGCGGTTCTTGGGCAGGTTCAACTCCTTTTGCAGCTCAGCCAGGCGAGCACTGGCATTATAACATCTGCGGAAATGCACACAGACTTTCCTGGCCTGCCTCAGGACATCCTGTAAGCCCGGGTACCTGCCCAAGAACCGCTGCACCACCAGGTTAAGGACGTGAGCCACACAGGGCACATGGGTCAGTTGTCCCTGTCGGAGAGCGGAGAGGAGGTTGGTGCCATTGTCGCAAACTACCATTCCTGGCTTAAGCTGGCGTGGCGTCAACCACCTCTCGGCCTGCCCCTGCAGAGCAGACAGAACCTCTGCCCCAGTGTGGCTCCTGTCCCCCAAACACACCAGCGCAAGCACGGCATGGCATCTTTTTGCCTGCGTACTTGCGTAGCGCTTTGAACGCCTACAGAGCACCGCTGGTTCCGAGGCCAAAGCACAGGAAGAGGTCACGGAGGAAGAAGAAGAGGAGGGGGTGGAGGACAGAGGTGTGTCACAACCAGTAGTAGCATTTTGGAGGCGTGGCGGTGGAACAACCTCCAACACTACTGCACCTTGTCCTGCATCCTTCCCAGCTGCCAAAAGAGTGACCCAATGGGCCGTGAAAGAAAGGTAACGTCCCTGTCTATGCCTGCTGGACCATGAGTCAGCGGTAATATGCACCTTACCGCTGACCGCCCTGTCCAGCGAGGCCAAGACATTGCCTTCCACATGCCGGTAGAGAGCCGGAATCGCCTTCCGTGAGAAAAAGTGGCGTTTGGGAACCTGCCACTGAGGAACCGCACATTGCACAAACTCACGGAAGGGGGCCGAGTCTACCAACTGAAAAGGCAGCAGTTGAAGCGCTAGCAATTTAGCCAAGCTAGCATTCAACCGCTGGGCATGTGGATGGCTGGGAGTGAACTTCTTTCGACGGTCCAGCAGCTGGGGCAGGGAAATTTGCCTGATAGAATTGGACGTCGGTGTACTGCTAGCAGAGTGCCCGCAAGTACTTGGCTGTGACACACCTAATTCTACACCTTCATTCCTCTCAGAGCAGGTTTCAGAGAGGACTGAAGGTATAGTGGGGTTGGAGATCCCAGCTGATGCGGTGCAAGAAGAGGTCAGCTTTGTTCTTTGGTGTGGGTCTTTAAGGTAGGCTTGCCAACGAGCTGCATGGCAGGTCAACATATGTCTGGTCAAGCATGTGGTGCCCAAGCGGGTGATGTTTTGGCCACGCGACATACGCTTGAGACATATGTTGCAAACAGCAGCTGTGCGATCTGATGCACTCGACTCAAAAAAGGCCCACACCAAAGAACTTTTTGAATAATGGGCAGAGGCAGCGCCCTGAACAGGCGGAGCTCTGCGGTGTGATTCCGTTGGTGTGCTGCCCTTACGCTGGCCCCCCGAGGGCATCCTGCCTCGTTGGAGATGTGCCTCCTCCTCATCCTCCTCCTCCTCTCTCCTATTAGGCACCCACGTGGAGTCAGTGACCTCATCATCCCCTCCCTCCTCATCACTGGAGCCAATCTGGAAGTATGCTGCAGCTGCTGGAACATGACTGCCAGATTGGTGTCCTTCTTGAGCATCCCCTCTCTCTGCTCTCACGCTACTGCCTTCCTCTAGCTGGGTATCATCATCAGACCCTTCGAAACGCTGGGCATCCTCCTGGAGCATGTACCCAACACTGTGCTCAAACAGTTCGGGGGACTCCTCAGGAGGACATGGTTGGTCTAGGGAAGGAGTGACTGATGATGACATTGATACCAGGGAAGAGGACGCTTTGGCAGCTGCTTTGCCAGTACCCTGAGCCTGGGTGAGAGAGGATGAGGAGGATGAGGAGGGCTTGGTCATCCACTCTACCAAGTCTTCGGCATGATGCGGCTCAACACGTCCAGCTGCCGAAAAGAAGGACAAGCGTGTCCCATGGCCACGTGCTGATGGCGATGCACCGCGTCCACGACCAGCACTGTTGTCTCTAGACACAGAGCCTGCTTGCCCTCTTTTATTGGCTCCTGACTGTCTGCCTCTCCTTGTTTGCCTTCCAGACATTCTAATTGCCTGCAGGGAAATGGGAAAACCAGCAATACAGCTAAGTTCAGGTGTAATATGGTCAGGAGGCACACTCCGCCCGCTGTAAGTGCCGCAAAATCATGTTGGTGTAACACACCAGGAAAAAGCAGCAATACAGGCTAAGTTCAGGTGTAATATGGTCAGGAGGCACACTCCGCCCGCTGTAAGTGCCGCAAAATCCTGTTGGTGTAACACACCAGGAAAAAGCAGCAATACGGGCTAACTTCAGGTGTATAATGTGCAGGAGGCTTAGCAACAATGACACTGACACTGTCCCCTGCCTACCCTTCTCTCTCCCTGCACACAAGGTTTATCAAAGTATATGACACTGACACTCTCCCTGCCTATCCTTCTCTCTCCCTGCACACAAGGTTTAGCAAAGAATATGACACTGACACTGTCCCCTGCCTATCCTTCTCTCTCCCTGCACACAAGGTTTATCAAAGTATATGACACTGACACTCTCCCTGCCTATCCTTCTCTCTCCCTACACACAAGGTTTAGCAAAGAATATGACACTGACACTCTTCCTGCCTATCCTTCTCTGTCCCTATACACAAGGTTTAGCAAAGAATGGATTTGACACTGTCCCTGCCTATCCTTCACTTTCCCTGCTCCGGAACACACTACACGAGGCCGCCGCGCTGGTGGCCTTTTATAGTGTGGGGTGTGTACTAAACCCCCTCAGCTATAATTGGCCACAGGCATCCTGCCTGTGGCCAATCATTGCTCTCCTCGCTGCCGGCGCTGTGATTGGCCAAGCATGCAGGGTCACAGTGCATGCTTGGCCAATCACAGCGCCGGGATTACACTGCGATGGCGCAGTGTATTGTGGGGCGTTCGCGTCACTCGAATTTGTCGCGAACGGCCCAAATCGTTCGTTGTTCGCCGAACGCGCGAACAGCCGATGTTCGAGTCGAACCTATGTTCGACTCGAACACCGAGCTCATCCCTACTGAAGAAGAGCACAGTGTGGAGTAAACATGCTATAATGTGAAAGTGTGCACAGCAACATCCCCCCCACCCCTACAATGGACTTTAGTTCAGCTTTAAGGGAAACTGGGTGAACATTTTGATTTTAACAGACTTTGAATAGTAGTTGCTGCTAAGTAATTGTTTTTGCTTATTGCCTCAACTTCCACGTCAAAGCATCTCTGTCACTGTCCTAAAATTACTGCATGGTAGATGCCTATAAAAAATAAGCTACATTTTTACCTGCCGAGGGAGCAATGAGGGAAACTTTTGCTCACTTCAATAGCTCCGGATTTTGCTACTTTTCAACCCTTCTGAGTGTCAGATACAGTAGTATGTCCGCTGCCACCCACCGTGGTTTCTACTGGCGACCCCTGAAAAAAAATCAGAAATCTGACTTTGATCACTGTCATTAGAGCAGTGTCACTATGGTTAGTGATCACTCAGTGGCACTGTATGTCATTGCAGCATACAATGTCATTGATCAGAGCAATGCAATATCACCATAGTGACACTGCACTGTTCTGGTGACAGTGATTTTATTTTTATTTTTTATGTAAAAGTACTGTAAATTAAACAAAATAAACAATTGAGGGCTCCTTCACACTTACAATGCTTTCTGAAGAAAGAGTGAACCATGTTCAGATTGCTCTTTGGAGAGCATTAAACAGTTTCAAGGGGGAGAGGTTGAGGGGAGGTAAAAATGTGGCCCAACAGCAGGGTTTCACTGCCCTCCCCCCCATTACAAGTATAAACAAGCCCTTACACATTCACCATACCTGTGCAGCCAGTCACAGAGTCCCTAAACACCACCACGATAGTCCCATCGTAATCCATAAGTCCTCATTTACATGGGGCATATCAATGGGTACCCATGCAAGGGCCATGTTTACCCTTGCTGACATCTGTGCTGCTGCAAGGCCCGAACACAGACAGATTGGGAGCAGAAGCTGTGTCGGTACAGCCACTGTGTCCCAACAGACATGAATGGAACTGTTTGCACGCGGATGCATGGAACATTCGTGCAGGTAAACTTGACCCTGCATGAGATACGCCCCAGTGAATAAGGACCAATAGTACAGCCAGTCATCATGTTCCAAATTGCCCCCACACCAGTGACAAGTTCACCAGACCAGTGCAGCCAGCAATAGTGTCCCTGATCCCTGCCATGCCAGTACAGTGTCACCAGAGCCAGTGCAGCCAGCAAAAGCATTCCTGCTCATCGCCACACCAGTGCATTGTTGCCTGTGCCTGCCACCTGTACTGACCCTGGCTTGTTTATTGACCATGTTTCTGCCTGCTGCCTGGACCAGTCCTTTGCTTGTTTATTGATCATGTCACTGCCTGCTGCCTGAACTGACCCATCTGTGCGTCCCACTAACTAAGTTCCTACAAGACCCCAGTACCAGCCACCCCCTGTGGACAACCGTACTCCTGGAATCACAGCCTCCTGTACTTCCTGGCCAGTAAATATGGCATTCCATTCCAGTAGGCTAGGCGTGCTTGTGTTACAGGAAAGGGGACTGCTTTGAGTGACACTACACTAAGCTATATTCCCTGATCACTGGTACAGAAGCGACCAATAAAGTACATTGTTTTGTATGCAGTGTTTGTTGATTTTTGTGATACACACAATACAAGGTCTGGTACATAATCAGTCCAAACATTGAAAAAGGCTCACACGTGGAATCCCCATACTTGGGGTGAAATTCTAAGTATGTCTATGCTGTGTGTATAAAATAGACAATTTTTTTTAGAAATTTTCTAGAAATTTGTGGCAAAAAGATTATGTCTTCAAAAGCCATGCCTTTTAAAAAATACCTTGGGGTGTTTACTCTCCAAATTTTGGTAGGTTTGTGGGTATTTATACTGTGTTAGTGCTCCAGGGGATCCAAAAATCTAATAGGTAGTCATATAATTAGATATGTACTTTATGCCCCTAGAAAGCCTTTGGGTGGTCCTTGGATTTTGGACCCCTCTATTTGGTAAGCTGTACTAAATTCTCACATGAATGGTGTCCCCATACTTGGGAGGAATAGTAGAATGTGTTTTGGCGTGTAATTCTAAGTATGTCTATACTGTGTATTAGAAATATATTAATAATTAACAATTTTGTGTAAAAAAAATAAAAATAGCCTCCCTGGCGGTATGATTATGTCAGTACTTTGAATCTCAAAGCGGTACATTGTTTTGCATAGAAATTTGGTGTTTTATATTGTAAGCCTGTAATTCTTAGTAATAACACACTTAAATCTGTCTAAACAAGAGTCTAGTAGACATCCCAGGTATGATAAAGTTTGAAACACAAAATCATAAATTATAATATACTAAATAACTATAAATAATTATAAAAAATAATAATATAATAATAATAAAATGTATTTCCCCACAATTCACTATCGCTCAATTCTGCAAGTGATTCTTATTTTCTATCGCTGTTTTCTAGCTGGTCTAAAACCACTTTTGAAGTAAAGGGACACTTTTTGGTTGCCATGGACAATCTCAAGTTTCCAGGCAGAAAGAACAGTATATATAATATAAAACTGCATGCAGGGCACTGGACAAAGCATTAGGGACAAAAGGGAGGTGAAATGATTTGATACAGTAATGTAATCTGTAGGATTACAGTGCAGTGTATGTGTTATGCTTTTTGTACCCTTTGAATGTGCCGCCGGGCTCCGCCCCATGCGACGCGAAGGCTCGCAGGGAACAGAGCATCGGGCGGAGGACACAGCCCGCACACAGCGGGGGGACATCGCAGGATCCTGGGGACAAGGTGTGCGGGGTGTGTCCTCCGTCCAATGCTCTGTTCCCTGCAAGCGTTGCGTCGCATGGGGCGGAGCCCGGCGGCACATTCAAAAAGTACAAAAAGCATAACACATACACTGCATAACACATAACCTAGACCAGGATTCTGCAATGCAATCCCAAGTGTGGCTTGGGGGTTACCGCTAATGGTACTGAAGTTTAACCCCGAGCCACACTCGGGAATACCGCCAGGGAGATTAACTGACAATTGTGTGGTCCTGCGATGCTGTACCCAAATAAAATTGATGTCCATTTTTTCCCACAAACAGAGCTTTCTTTTGGTGATGATTGATCACCTCTGCCTTTTTTTTTTGTTTGCGCTATAAATAAAATAAACGACAATTTTGAAAAAAATATAATATTTTTTACTTTCTGCTATAAAACATATCCAAAAAAATAATAATTAAAAAATCTAATTTCTTCATCAATTTAGGCCAATATGTATTCTGCTACATATTTTTGGTAAAAAAAATCCCAATAAGCGTATTGGTTTGCACAAAAGTTATAGCGGCTATAAACTACGCAATATTTTTAAGGAATTACATTTTTTTTTCTAGTAATGGCGGTGATCAGCGATTTTTAGCGGCACTGCGACATTGCAGTAGACAAATCGGACACCTAACTGACACTTTTGACACTTTTGACACTTTTTTGGGAACCAGTGACATAATTACAGTGATCAGTGCTAAAAATATGTACTAATGACACTGGCTAGGTAGGGGTTAACATCACGGGTGATCAAAGGGTTAAATGTGTCCCTAGCTTCTCCAATTTGGAGATGTTTGGAGAAGCTGGACCGAATTTAAAAGAAAAAGGAAATACGTTGAAATGATGGGAAATGACAAAATGAGTTTGACAGAATAAAAGGACGACCACAAAAATAAGAGAAGGAAATAGAGAGAAGAGAGGGAGGGCAATGGGAGGGGGGAGGGATTTGTATAATAATGAATTCTGCTGAATACATTTATTTTAATGTTTTGTATGAGAATTATTGAAATAAAATAATAAATAATAAATAAATAATAAATAATAATAACATTTTTACTGAATAAAAAAAATAAAGAAAAAAGTGTCCCTAGGAGGTGCTTTCTAACTGTGTGGGGGATGGGCCGACTGGGGGAACACAGAAGATCTCTGTGTCCTCCCCTGACAGAATGGCGATCTGCCTTGTTTACCTAGACAGATCGCTGTTCTGCCTCTCTGGGGAACGATTATGGGTGGCCGGTGGACATCGGGTCCGCCGGACCCGCTGATTGGCTCCAGATCTGTCGAAAAGGCGCGCGTGCGCCCACAGTATCTATTGCAGGAAATGACGTACAGGTACGTGATTTTTCCCAATAGAGCCGCCCTGCCGCAGTATATATGAATCAGGGTGGTAATTCCCTAAGAGGTGTTTAATAAACCGTGTTAAGTAAGGTGGGAACCAAATATCTCATCTCTTCACTGAACTGTGCTGTCTCTGTGATAGCTACAGTGTGAGTATAGGAATGTACAGTACCTGTTTAATAAACTGTGTGTAACACCAAGTCAGACCAGGTGTTAAAGTCTTTTTTAACTGCAGAAGAAGAACTTTCACTGCTCATTGTGGACAATAAGTGCTTCAGGACACCACTATTAGACATTGCAGGGTATGTGTTTATCTAGAACCCTATGTCTGCAGCACTCACATATCATGCATATATAATGGCAGAGCAGAGTGGACATCTTTACTGAGAAACAGAAGAGCAGTAGACCTCAATGACAGAGAGGTGCATAGTTGTACTGCAGGAGACCACTATCTTAAGCCAGTCACACAAAGATTGAAATTTGGCTGGTTCAGCAGGGAATAGGCTAAACTTCGATCCATGTATGGGCAGGCTGGCTGTACAGAAGGCGAGTGGTAGATTGACTTCTGTACAACCAGTGTGTTGGGTTTTTCCCAATCAATTAGTGCTGTTGGCTATAGCCTACAGCAGTGTTTCTCAACTCCAGTCCTCAAGGCGCCCCAACAGGTCATGTTTTCAGGATTTCCCTCAGATGAAACGACTGTGGTAATTACTAAGGCAGTGAAACTGATCAAATCACCTGTGAAAAATAATTGAAAGCTTGACTGGAGTTGAGAAACACTGGCCTACAGTACTGATCAGTATTCTGACAGAGGGTGAGGCCTCGTACACACGGCCGAGATTCTCGTCGAAAAAAACATGTTGTTTTTTTCGACGAGATTCTTGGACAAGAAACTTGTCCCGGCCGCGGTTCTTTGAATGGAGCGTACGCAGTGACGTCATCGACTACGACGAGCATGCGCTCGTCACATTCGATGCCGTCGCCGCCATCTTGGTATACCCTACGTATGCCTAGGAAGCTACCGCGCATGCGTCGAATTCATTTCGAACATGCGCGGGCTTCCGGGAGGACAGGTAAGTGTACACAGTCACACACTCACTTTTCTCGTTGAGAAACATGCCAACGAGAAAATAGAGAGCAGGTTCTCTATTTTCTCGTCGAGGTTACTTGTCGGTTTTCTCGACGAGAAACCATACACACGAACTAATTTCTCGGCAAAACATCTCTGCCAGCAAGTTTCTTGCTGGTTCTTGCCGAGAAACTCGGTCGTGTGTACGAGGCCTCAGTCTCAAAGGCCATCAGAACACAATAGCTCAGCAGAAAGGATTTCCCCATCCACATACCTCAAGTGTGTAAATGGGTGAATCAAGTGATTTTTTTAGATCAACCCGCTGGTTTAAAAAAAAAAAAAAAAAAAAGATTAATGTATGGATAGACTTAGCATGTCTGATGTTTGGAAGCTAACACATACATCAGATATGTACTCTAAGGGCCAGTTCACACCATGCCCGCACATGAATCGCACAGAAATGCATGGTGCGTTCCTGTGGTATTTAGACTGCACGCAAAACGCACTCCATTTGCCATCTGCAGCGGTTGTCAATAGAAAGTAAACGACACCCCAAACACAGGTTGGAAACGCAGTGTGTTTGCCCACACCTGATCGCATGGTACTTTTGTGCCATGCAATCTGGTTACAGTGTGGTTTAAAAAGTAGTGAATGCACTACTTTTGATGCAGTGTGGTGTGATTTTTAGCTCATTCAGGGCTGGTTACATGAATCCAATCGCACATGAACTAGCTGTGCGTTCCTATGCAATTCACATGTGGTTCTGTTCGGTGCAATTTCAGCCCATTCATTATGAATGGGCTAAAATCACACCACACTGCACCAAAAGTAGTGCATGCACTACTTTTTAAAATGCACTGTAACTGGATCACATGGTACGAAAGTACATTCGATACAGTGTGGGCAGGTGCAGGTAAACGCAATGCGTTTGCAACCTGTGTTTGGGCTGTCGTTAAATTTCTATTGACATCCGCTGCAGATCGCAAATGCATGCGTTTTGCATGTGGTCTAAATCACACAGGAACGCACATTGCATTTCTGTGTGATTCACGTGCGGGTATAGTGTGAACTGGCCCTTAAAATGAATGGGCTGGAATGGCACTACACAGAACCACATGGGAATCATAAGGGAATGCACAGCTCATTTCTGTGCGATTCACGTGCAGGCATACTATGAACCGGCCCTAAGAGAAAAATAAATGTGTATGGAGATGAATGCAGTTAGCTAGGGGTGGGTGGGATAACAGGGGAATATAAAATATCTTTACTATTTTAATAAAGGTGTGTATATGTTTTAAATGTGTTTTTTTTTTACTCTGGTTCTGAGGAATAACAAAATAAATATATCTGTAAATATATACTTTATAATATAAGTCAGGGTTTTTAACATTTCGAAAAAATATTCTATGATCCTTTACTGTGGATAGGTTTCCCCATACAGGATGGCTTCTGTGCAGCTAGTTAAACCTTCCCCACATTCCTTTCACTCTCTAACACAGTGATAACACACTGCTAGCTAACACCACTTATCACAGACCTGGAGTCAACACTACACCGTTTATTAAACAGCCTCAGAGCAGGAGTGAAACTCGGCTGTGCTAGAGAATGTTAAGAGAACTGTGATAATGCAAGAATTAACACTGTTTATTAAATGTACACCTAGATGTGTAGTCTATGCCCCTAGAAAGCCTGAAGGCGCTCCTTGGATTTTAGGCCTCTAAATGCATTAAGGCTGTGAAAAAGTCTCAGACATGTGATATCCCCATACTCAGGGGGAGTAGTAAAATGTTTTTAGGGGTGTGATTATAAGTATGTATATGTTGTGTGTGAGAAATTACTTTTATTTAAAGTGGTATTAAACCTAAAACCAAAAATGTGGTGTATATTGCAGCTTACCGATCATCATACGGCTGTATTCATTTGTTTTTGTTTGTTTTTTTCAGGCTTTCTACTCTCTGTTTTTCCCAGGTGATCTGGCCCGTAACACGCCTCCTGTCTTTTACTGACACCATTCTTGAAGAATGACCACGGGACAAATTTGAACAACAGCATTATCAGTCCAGGGGGAGGGAAGTGTTAGAAGCACTAGCAGATTTAAAAACAGTAACACATTGAAGCTAAGCTCCAGCTAAAACTTTATAATCAGTTACAGCAAACAGTTTTTTGTTTTGTAATAAAGGTTTCACACAAATAATAAAAGCGGATCATTGCAAGCCCTCTGCCAGTGGTATATAGTCTGTCTCATCTCTGTAACTGCAAGAGGGCTTTTCTGTTGAAAAACAGCAGACTTACTGGCTGGATCACCAGGTGAAAATAGAAGAAAGAAAGCCTAAAAAAGGAAACTAATACAGCCATCACATCTAAAAATTGGTAAACTTCAATATAATAAGTGTTTGCTTTTGGGTTTAATACTGTTTTAATTACTTTATTTTTCAAAAAATAAGGGCAAAACATTCACCATGTCTCTGTGGCAAGAAACGAGCAGTCAGAAAATCAGAATTGAGCAATTTTCAAATATATACTATACAGACTAAATAAAATACACTGATTTTTTTTTTTTTTTTTTTTTTTTTTTACCAAATAGCTGTAGCAGAATATATTTTGGCCTAAATTTATGAAGAAAGAATTTTTATTGGCAAAATGTTATAACAGAAACCAATAAATAAATACAGTGTATATATATATATATATATATATATATATATATATATATATATATAATATTATATTTATGACATACTGTATATGCATGCAATACATGACACATTACAGAGTTTCATTTCCAATTATCTTTATTTGTTTTACTGAAGAAAGATTTAAATGATTCTTTATAGGCTGCCAGTAATTTTCCAGGCAGTTTGCAAACATTTCTTCTAGGTATATTAGCCTAATGCCCTGTACACACGATCTGAGTATCCGATGGTCTAAAATCCGATGGAATTTTTCATCGGAATTCCGTTCAAGCTGTCTTGCATACACACTGTCAGACTAAATTCTGACCGTCCAAAACGCGGTGACGTAAAACACTCCGACGAGCCGAGAAAAATTAAGTTTAATGCTTCCGAGCATGCGTCGACTTGATTCTGAGCATGCGTGGGTTTTTTCTCCGTCGGAGTTCCACACAGACGATAGGAATTTCCTATCGGTTTTTTTTTCCATCGGAAAAATTTAAAACATGTTCTATTTCTAAACACTGATGGAAAAAATTCTGATAGGGCCCACACACGATCGGAATTTCCGATGAAACAAGTCCATCAGACTATTTTCATCGGAAATTCCGATCGTGTGTACAAGGCATAAGTGTCTGAATTATGCCAGGGCTAGTTTAGGCTGCTTTATCTATGCAAAGGGTATTTCATAGCTGCAAGATACATCGTTTGTTCTACACTCAAAATGTTAACGTTCTGGTCTTCGGAGACTTGTAAAACCAGAAGTCAGATATATGAGTAACCTCTACTGTACTATACCAAGGACATATTAAGGTTAGTTCATTGTGTCATTAACCAGTTAATTACTGAAAGAATAATGCGCAATGTACAAATCCCTTTTACTTGGCTTTTTCTAATTTCATATATTGAACATGTTATTATTAACGCTTTAAAACGAACTATGCTTCAATTTTTTTACATTTTTATCATTTAGTAAAAAGAAAGGCATCATAATAAAATGAGCTTCTGGAACAGTCAGCCCGTTATTGCTGGTGCAGTCCTTTTCATGAGATGTGCAGAAATGTGAACTGCTGTATGATAGGACTTTTTTTTCCCAATGGTCCAACTTGATTTGATTAAAGTATGGGGTTTCTAAAGTCCAGCCATTGATTTATTAAAAATATTATAATGGGACTCTAAAAGCTGTTGCCAACTGTAACCAAGTTTCTTTTCTCTGTGACCGGGTTTAAGAGTTGGTTCCCATATTATAGATTTAATAAAAAGGTTCTAAGGGACTAATAACTGCATGCCAAATGGTAAACAGATGCCTGCAAGCAGGTCACGGGACACATTGATTTTTAAACCAATAATTTGGTGACATATAATAGAAATGTATTATGGTTAGAAGGGGTATTTCTAACTGGCAAACTAAAAATTTTTATAATCATAATAAATTACATAAACGAAAAACGTCTTTGAATGATTCAGTGTTACATTTGCATTAAATAGTTATGTTCATGCATTTAACCAGGTTCACTAGTATTGAAGGGTTACATGTTAGGGGCGCGGACAGGGCCGGACTTACCATTGGGCTTGACTGGGCTCAAGCCCATGGGCCCCGCCAATAGGGGGCCCAGCGCTTGCGCACATTAGCCCCTTTAAACCGGCATTTAAAGCTTGCCGGAATGCAGTCTGTGAGAACTTCCCCTCTGTCTGGCACAGAGGAGAAGTCTCATGATGTTTAGCTCCTTCCACTCTTCCTAATACTCCCCCATGTGACTAAAGAAGACGTCACAAAAGGGGAGTGAAAGAAATCAGCAGCCGCAACACGGCAACGAATGGTTATGGCGCATGCGCGAGATTACCGACAGGGACACAGTAAAGGCGGAAGCGACGTCATAATTTAAATCACATAACAGCAGTACGAATGGCACTTGAGATACCCGGAAATACAGAGAACTAAACCATCCTAAAAAAGGTATTTGCAGGCCTCGTTTTTGGGGGATATATATATGTATTGCATTGCGATGAGCTGTTATAACGTAATAATTGAAAAACTGCAAAAATCGGCCGGGGTTTACTTCCTCTTTAATTTTTCATTGAATTGTTCTATTTAAAGTAATGTATAGAAGGTAGGGCCCGAAAGTGACTCAAGCCCAGGGGTCCCCAGCACCCTAAGTCATGCCCTGGGCGCGGATACCAGGTGACATTGGAATTGGAGGATTGGAGCATGGCAAAAGTAAGCTGTCTGTCCCAAAGTGCATTGAATGCTATTTTAATTTCTTTACATGTGAGTGTATTTCTTAATAAACTTGGCAGGTAATTCAACCTACTAAACCGTGGTGGCTCCTATTATGGCTCTGAATTAATTTCACAGAGGAATGTAGTAAAGCAGTGGATCTTTTAAAGGTACAGCAACTCTATGGGGCTACCCTATCAAAACTGAGGGTCGCCCCATGTCAACCCCAGTTTAGGGACAGCGCATTTAGACCTATATTTCCTTATAGGTCAGGGCAGCAAGGTGAGAGCACAACCGTGGTCACTTTTGGGTGGTTTGCACTTAATGTGAAGATACTAGCACAGCACTGGGATAAGGGTTCAGTATCCATGTGCTAACCACAACGGTATTTGAAGTCACATTTGGAGGTTTGTGGAAGAGTAAATTTGGAGTGAATTTGTTTTTATGAACATTTTGCATGTTTAACCCTCTTTGCGCTGGCCCTTTAAGGAATTTAAGATGCCGTGAGGCGGGGTTTGTGATCATGTGACCACCGTGATTTGCTGTCACGGCAGTCACAAAAGCTCAGAAGCAATCTGGAGCTGTTAGTCGCCGGTAACTGTGCCGGCTCCCAACTACCACAGGGTGCATGCTCTGGGCACAGCTGTGTCTGCAAATTGGTACGCAAATTTGCGGCCTCTTGGCGCCAAGGCCCACCCGCCAAGAGTCCGCATATTTGCGTATAGTCGGCGCCTAGGGGTTAATCCGCGCATTCTTGTGCAAGATTATTTGGTTATTAATGTTATGTGAATCATACACAGGCACAGTGCATGCATTATATTATTTGCAGTGTTCATTTTTATTTATATTGTCAGCAGCGCAAAACAGTTTTTATTTTAACATGTTAGGAGGTACTTAAGAACAAAAGCAACACAACAGAGGACACTTAGCAGACATTTGTCTTTTTTAAGGATGCATAATAAAATAATTCTGAGAGCCACTGATCTTAACAGATATAAGTGGAACATGAACTGAAGTGTATATTACATATATGGTCGTGTTTACTTCCATCATCCAATCATGGGCAGGATTGTTTTTTATTCTCCTGCATGTGATTGAGAATTCTAAATATTCACAGCTCCATTGCATAAATACTTGAATTTTGAGATTTTTCCAATTAAGAGTCTTAACATAATATGGTCCTTACTATTAGGAACACAAGACATACTGCCCCTCTCTCCCGCAGCCCATTGCCCAGCCACTCTTTCATTCTCAACCTAATTGTTAGTTACTGGGCAGCAGGCCCTGCGCTGATGGCAACGCCTCGTCGGCTTCCACAAGCCATCAGAGAGGGGTATCCTTATTGCTAGGAATCAGCTCGACACTGCCTGTTCTGCATTCTGTCCTGGTTGGTCGGTTGTGCTGTAGCACTGTATTTAAAGGGGTTGTAAAGGTTCGTTTTTTATTTTCTAAATAGGTTCCTTTAAGCTAGTGCATTGTTGGTTCACTTACCTTTTCCTTTGATTTCCCTTCTAAATGTTTTTTTTCTTTGTCTGAATTTCTCACTTCCTGTTTCTCCTCACTAAACTTCACACCATCATCCGAGCGGTGTTTAGTCAGCCAGAACAGCTTACTGAACAGCTTACTGAGGAGGAACAGGAAGTGAGAAATTCAGACAAAGAAAACAAAGAAAAAAAACATTTAGAAGGGAAATCGAAGGAAAAGGTAAGTGAACCAACAATGCGCTAGCTCAAAGGAACCTATTTAGAAAATAAAAAAACGAACATTTACAACCCCTTTAAACATCACTAGTCTAAGGCTCTAGGCTTGTGATAGCGTTTAGCTTCCAGGCTCCCGAAGATTGTTTCTTGGTTTGAATTTTCTCAGCCTCCTATGCCATCTAGCCTGGATAAAGACTATCCTACTGTCTGTTACCTGCTCTGACTCTCTTGCCTGGATCACAGATCATGTTACTGACAGCCACCTGCCCTGACCTTTGCCTGGATCATGAATAATGCTACTGTCTGTTGCATCCCCTGGTCTCCTGCCTGAATTACAGAATTCACTACTGTTTGCAGCCTGCTCTGTCCCTCTTGCCTACATTATGGATTACATTACTGTCTGCCACCTGCCCTGACCCTTTCCTTGATTACAGATTATGTTTCTGCCTACCACCAGCCCAGAACACTGCTAAGGGCAGCCTGTCACTAGACCAGGTCGCTCCAGCATACAGCACCTGTTTTACCATATCAAGCCATTTGACATGGGACAAAAAAACATTTCTGGCTGGGGTTCAGCCCATTTCTGCAACTATAGCACATCATGCCTTGACTCCTGGAGGCATCCAAATACTGGTCGGCTTACTTGCTTTAAGGTAAAGGTGGTTGCTAAAGATGAAACCATGTGAAAGCCTTGATTTCCTCAGGACAGGATGTGAACCGGTAAACGTATCACTTACTCATAGAAACAGCATAGCGATGTAAGGGTCCTTTGTTAAATGCTATTAAATATATTTTGTGATAAGCCTCCCAAGTTCAGTATGGCTGCCGCTATGTTTGCATTATATTTTTCCTGTGGGATCGGCATGTGTACACACTACCATGCTTAAGGGTGTTGAGTGCATATGAAGTAGGTATATTAAATATCTAGTTCTTCTATTTCGGTGTGCTCAGTGAGAATAAAGCTTCATTTTGAGCAAGTTGGACCAACAATCCGACCGTGTGTACGCTCCATCGGACAAACTTTTTTTGTTTTTTTTTGTTTTCATCGGACAAAAGTTGGGTCTGCAAACGGACAAACGTTTGCCCAACAAAAGTCAGATGGAGCAAAGTCTGACCGTGTGTACAGAAAACCATCAGACTTTTGTCCGATGGACAAAACAAATCATGTTAAAATCAACCAACAATAGCAGAAGTTGACCAAAGGGTGGCGGTAAAGAGCAGAAAAACCACGTGATGTTGGATAAAGTTTTGGGAAAGTTTGCAGAAAAGTCCTGTGGTGTGTATGCTATGGGTGTGCCCGGCCAACTCCGTTCAGACAAAAATCCACGGAAAAGTCAGATGGAAGTCCGACCGTGTGTACGAGGCTTTAGTAGATGTGGCCAACATATAAATTAATAATTGTCTCTACACAATGACCACAGACTCACAATGGCACAACAACATCATTTTATTTATTGGAATTTCAGATTTTTTTATTTCAATAGTTTTTTATTGATTTTCAAGAAAAGGAAATAAACATAGCATAAAGTAGCAGTCTGCCATTAACAGTATATAATCAAATGGAACAATGCACGTGAGACATAGTTACAAATGCACAAAATAATTGCATCTTCAAGTACACAGCATTGTAGTATATATGCCCTCCCATACACAATAGGCTTATTGGTACAACCCAACTATTATTGAGTCCCGTCTTAAGAAGAAAAAAATAAAGTTATATAACACGAAATAAGCAAAGGATTCAAAAACTTTAACAAACAAACTAAAGGGTACATCCTATATTAAAAAGGGCACGTTGTACCCTAGGAAAATTATTACTGTGATTGTTGAGATTAATCTAAATATTGCCCTCCAGAAGCTTTGAAGATGAGTGCATGACCACATCATATGGACCAAGGTACCAACCAAGCCACAGCCCCTCCAGCATAAGCTATCTGGGGGGTTGACAAATTTGGGCACTGTACATGGAGTCATGTACCATCTCAAGTGCAATTTTTGGGACATCTCCCAGTAGGTAGTGCATTTGGAATGTGCATAACTACAGGTAATTGCTTTCTGCCACTGTGAGGTTGACAAGGTGGTATGAAGGTCATTCTCCCATTTAAGTAAGGGGCGGATTTACTAAATTAAAGTTTGGATTGAAAAGCATTGTAAATTGTGGTTATGCCTTTCACTATGTTTGTGGCTGAGGAACAAAAACTCCATGTGTACAATTCTAGGTTATGCTGGAGATGAGTATGACAAAGTAGCATGCAAAACATAGTTCTGGGAGGAGAATAAACAGGACATGTGAAGTTATGAATTTAAGTTTCCCTTCATACAGTAAGTCATTGACTTTATGGTCAATTCCTGAATGATATGTGCGGAATAAGAAATGTAAATATTTCCAATGGCAAGGAGATACGGGTCTTGTGGTCTTGAGGACTGTCATTTAAGAAAGTGCGTCCATGCTTTAATAGTCGCTAATAGTCGCTGATGGTAGGGTGAATCATTTTGTATGTAAAAGTAGGCACCAAATGGGCCAGAAGAAGATTTTAAATTTCTGTTTTTTGGAACTGGCTTTTCTGGGAGTTTGGTTGCTGGAACATATGCTCCAAATCCCTGTCTGTGTTAATTGTTTCTCAGAATTTGCATATTTGTTTAAATTACAGTGGCCTGTGCACTTGATATCACTTACTCCAAGAGTAGGGAGGAAGAGACGTCAGACGCACAGCCTGGAACTAGAAGTTGGGGGTCTGCCATCTTTGTTTTATCATTACATGTGGTTTTGTCTTCTGGATTAAACACTCCTCCACCGGAAGGTTTTACCCCCTTCATGATTAGGTCATTTTTTGCTATTCAGCACTGTGCTAATTTAACTGGCAGTTGCTCAGTTATGCAACACTGTACGTAAATGAAATATATATAATTTTTTCACACAAATAAAACTTTCTTTTGATGGCATTTAATCACCACTGCTTTTTATTTTTTTGCTAAATAAACAAAAAACTACTGAAAAATTTGAAAAAAAATAATTATTTTTTGGTGAGTCTGGAGTGATGGTGGGGCACAGTAATGCTGCATTGATGGGGCACAGTAATGCTGCATTGATGGGGCACTGTAATGCTGCATTTGATGGGGCACGGTAAAGCTGCATTTGATGGGGTACTTTGAAGCTGCATTTGATGGGGCACTTTGAAGCTGCATTGATGGGGCACGGTAAAGCTGCATTTCACGGGGCACGGTAAAGCTGCATTTCACGGGGCACGGTAAAGCTGCATTTCATGGGGCACGGTAAAGCTGCATTTCATGGAGCACGGTAAAGCTGCATTTCATGGGGCACTGTGAGGCTGCATTGATGGGGCACTGTGAGGCTGCATTGATGGGGCACTCTGAGGCTGCATTGATGGGGCACGGTAAAGCTGCATTTGATGGGGCACGGTAAAGCTGCATTTGATGGGGCACAGTCAGACTGCATTGATGGGGCACAGTAAGGCTGCAATGATGGGGCACAGTAAAGCTGCATTGATAGGGCACAGTGAAGCTGCATTTGTTGGGGCACAGTAAACCTGCATTGATGTGGCACAGTGAGGCTGCCTTTGATGGGGCACAGTGAGGCTGCCTTTGATGGGGCACAGTGAGGCTGCCTTTGATGGGGCACAGTGAGGCTGCATTTGAGGCTGCATTTGATGCGTGCAACTAAACCCCTGTTTTTAAACGCACTGTCAGACAGGTGAATTCGTTTTGTTGCTGATTGGTTGGTAAGTTGAGCTTGGATATTCTGTGTGTTTTTTATTGACATGCGTCCGCCCATCCAGTGCTCCTTGCTGTGAAGACCAGTCATAGATGAGGGCAGTGACATTTTTTTTATATGTATTTGATGGGGAACTTTCTTTTGATGGCATTTAATCAATACTGATTTTTATTTTTTTGCTAAATAAACAAAAAACTACTGAAAAATTTTGAAAAAAAAATGATTTTTTGGTGAGTCTGGAGTGATGATGGGGCACAGTAATGCTGCATTAATGGGGCACTGTAATGCTGCATTTGATGGGGCACGGTAAAGCTGCATTTGATGGGACACTGTGAAGCTGCATTTGATGGGGCACGATAAAGCTGCATTTGATGGGGCACTGTGAAGCTGCATTTGATGGGGCACGGTGAAGCTGCATTTGATGGGGCACGGTAAAGCTGCATTTGATGGGGCACAGTAAAGCTGCATTTGGTGGGGCACGGTAAAGCTGCATTTGATGGGGCACTGTGAGGCTGCATTGATGGGGCACTGTGAGGCTGCATTGATGGGGCACGGTAAAGCTGAATTTCATGGGGCACGGTAAAGCTGCATTTCACGGGGCAAGGTAAAGCTGCATTTGATGGAGCACAGTAAAGCTGCATTTGATGGGGCACTGTGAGGCTGCATTGATGGGGCACGGAAAAGCGGCATTTTATGGGGCGCGGTAAAGCTGCATTTCATGGGGCACAGTAAAGCTGCATTTCACGGGGCACGGTAAAGCTGCATTTGATTGAGCATGGTAAAGCTGCATTTGATTAAGCATGGTAAAGCTGCATTTGATGGGGCACTGTGAGGCTGCATTGATAGGGCACTGTGAGGCTGCATTGATGGGGCACTGTGAGGCTTCATTGATTTGGCACTGTGAGGCTGCATTGATGGGGAACAGTAAAGCTGCAATTCCTGGGGCACGGAAAAGCTGCATTTGATGGAGCATGGTAAAGCTGCATTTGATGGGGCACTGTGAGGCTGCATTGATGGGGCATGGCAAAGCTGCATTTGATGGGGCACGGTAAAGCTAAATTTGATGGGGCACAGTGAGGCTGCATTTGATGGGGCACAGTGAGGCTGCATTTGATGGGGCACAGTGAGACTGCATTGATGGGGCACAGTGAGACTGCATTGATCGGGCACAGTAAGGCTGCAATGATGGGGCACAGTGAGGCTGCAATTGATGGGGCACAGTGAGGCTGCAATTGATGGGGCACAGTAAGGCTGCATTTAAGGGGCACAGTGAGGCTGCATTTAGGGGCACAGTGAGGCAGCATTAATGCGGCACAGTGAGGCTGCATTTAGGGGCACAGTGAGGCTGCATTTAGGGGCACAGTGAGGCTGTGTTCACGGGTACAGTGAGGCTGCATTCATGGGCACCGTAAAGCTGCATTTGATGGGCACAGTGAGGCTGCACTGATGGGTATTGATTTGCTTTATGTTAATATTGTTAACGTTGTTGTTAATATTTATTTTTGGAACTTAATTGTGCTTAAAACATTTAACGGTGTAATTTCATGAGATAATTTACAAGGGCGTGTTTAGGGGCGGACTTAGGGTGAGTAACTCTTAAGGCCTGGCTAGTGGCTCAGGACTTGAAATTTTGAGCCCTGGTATATATATTTGAGATTCCCAGGACAGTACAAATACCCCCTAAATTACCCCTTTTTGGAAAGTAGACAGTCTGCGGTATTTAGTAAGAGGCATGGCAAAATGAAATAAAAATTATTATTTTTCACCATCATTTGATTTTTTTTTTTTTAAATGTCACCAGTGCAGTACAATACCATCATATTACTAGTGTGGCAGTGATCAAGGACACAGACTGGTGACAGTATGTAAAAAATGTATAATTTTTTTATTAACTTGTTAAAAAAAAATAAAAAAAAAATTATCATTTTTTTACTTACTTTGGGAGCACTGTGTTTATAGGTAATGTAAACTTAACTTTTTTGTATTATACTGGTTGATATGATATGCTATACTATGGCTGCAGAATTTTTCTTTTTTTTGCATGAATCATTGTGAGTACCATAAGGACAGTGAAATATCTGGGATATATCTGCATGAAGGAGGGAGACATCCAGAGGTGAGAAAGATTTTTGCATCAAGCCTGATTTGACCCATAGATGCATAAGGCTCAGAATATCTGGTCACAATTTGTTCACACTGTTGCGGATGATCAGAAGATGGAGAAAATTGCAAGGAGAGGACCATAAATCGTTGTTTTTTTTAAATCAGATATTCTTTATTTTCTTTTTCCACATTTTAAAACATACATACATCAATATTTTCAGTGTACCACAATATCCACATATAATTTTATTCCATAAAAAAAAAACATTATCCCTTCTTCGCATTCACATAACCTCACACCCATACATCCTCCTTGCTTACTTATCCGTCACCCACCCTTAAACGTGTTTCCACTTCTATCCACTTTTTCCACATATTATTAAATTTGTGTTTATTTCCTCTCTTCATATATATAAATTCTTCTTTTACAACTGTATCATCTATCACCTTCCTCCATTCTCTCATTGTGGGGGGGCTTTCCGCTTGCCACTTCTGCGCGATAATTTTCCTTCCTTGAAACAAACATCTTGTTATTGCTATTCGTTCGTCCTCTAGTAGTCCCCCTTCTTCCAGAAGACCCAATACACATAGCTTGGCTTCTGGTTGCAGAGATGTCACAAACACCGTATTTATCCATTCAACTCTTTGCTTCCAGTATTGATATAACTTGGGACATCTCCAGACCATATGTATTAGGTCTCCCCTATTATCCCCACATCTCTTACATCTCGAGTCCGGCCTCCTACCGAACTGAAACATCCTTTAAGGTGTATAATATACACTATATATCAGGTAAAGTTGGGACATTATTTGAGAGGATGACAATGACACTCTGGGTCCTGTAGCTAATATTTGCTCCCATTGCTCCTGCGAAAGTGGGCCCACATCTCTCTCCCATTTAACCTTATTTTTACTGACCACTGCCTCCCCCTGATCGGCCCTTTCTAGAGACTCGTATATGCCCGATATTGCCCCTCTGGAAATCTCTGCATTTACTAGTTTACGAAGATCGTTGTTACTTGACTCATTCCTTGATGTCTCAGCACATATCTTCTGGATACTTCAATAACATGTACATTCAGCTGCAGAATTATCCTGACAAGTTCTTCAACTTTACAAGGATGTCTGTAGGCACCTTCGATGATCTTCTGGAGAGGCTGCAACCCCATCTAATTCACATTGATACCCAGATACAGATGAGCATGTCACCTGAGGAATGTCTCCTGGTGACACTCAGGTAGATAATTACGTAAAAGTCAGATGTATTTATTTAAAAAAAAAAACTTTTATTTCAACATTCTTTTTCATGAATTTTGTATCCTTTTTTGGGTATTCAATTTTTTTTTTTTTTTTTTATAAATGGTTATATTTTTCCCACAACCATTTTTAAATGCTATTTTTTTTACATTTCTAGTTCTTTTTTTCATATTTTTTTCTGTTTTTTTCACATGGTAAATTTTTTTATATGGCAAATTTTTTGATGATAATTTATTTTTATTCTAAGTTTATGGCCAAAGGACAGACGTTTGCATCGCTACACCATTACTTTCTCTTGAGTGTGAACACAGTGGCAAAAGTGACCCAGGAAACCTGCTTGGCACTGTGGGAGAAGTTACATAATGCTGTTATGCCTCAGCCAATGGAATAAATGCGGGAAGAGGTGGCTGATGAATTTTGGGAAAAGATTCAGTTTCAATTGCATAGGAGCCCTGGACGGAAAACACAGTTGAGTAAAAATGCCACCCTAATCCTGTTTACACAAATAATTAAAGTAATACTTTTCTATAATACTCCTGGGATTGGTAGATGCTCACCTGCGTTTCATATTTGTTGATGTGGGAGCCTATGGAAATCAGGGGATGCAAGAATTTTCCATGAGTCTGCAATGGTGTGCCCACTATACAAAAGACATCTAGGGATCCCTGGAAAGAGGCCTCTTCCATGCACAACGGAGCCTAATCTTCCACGATCGTAGCCAACAACATTTTTGGACTAGCAGAAATCCTAATGCGGCCCTACAGTGGACATGGCCTTAGTTACAGACAAAAAATATTCAACTATGCCGACGAGTTGCAGGGTGCGCATTTGGAGTATGTACAGCAAAGAGGCGTGTACCCCTTTCTTCCATTCAATTGGATGTGGAGAATGCTATAGAAGTAGTGCTGGCCTGCTGCATGCTACATAATTTTCTTATTGACAGAGAGAGCCTCCACAGACCCTGCACAGATATTCAGTTCATAGATTTGTACTCCACTTCTCGAGTTATGAACATTAGAAATCAGTTTGCTGATTTTTTCGTTTCCTGAGACGTTAGTTTGGCCTGGCAAGATCAATACAAATATCTAGTTCGATTTTTCTTAAAACCAGGTACCTTTGAATGTTCTCAGTGCTTAATCAAATAAAATATTTTTCTTTGAATAAAGTTATTCAAATGATCTCTTGCAGCAAGGCTGTGTATTTTTCATCCATGTGAGGTAAGGCGGCCATTCAAATGGATCCATAACCCCACATGCATGAACATGTGTGATGTAGTTTTCATCTGTGTGAGGTAAAGCGGGCATTCAAATGGATGCATTACCTCACATGCATGAACATGCGTGATGCAATGTGTAACTGAAAAAAGAAATAGAAAGCAACAGCATGTCATTGAAAATTGTATTTTATATTATATTCTAAATATATTATGTACTTGAATAGAAAGTTTTGCCAGAACATTTGGAAAATACAAAAAGGCCAATAATGTTCTATTAACAAAAATAAACAAAAAAATAAATAAACTTAAAGCTGGCAGCAGGTAGGGTAAGATGGGGCTTGGGAAAGATAGGGATAAGTATGGTATTAAGGTGTCAACAGACATGTGTGGCTTGGTGGAACAAGAGGAGCAGGGCCTGCTGCTGAATGGTGCATATGGGGATGGGGAGGAACAGTGTCTGCTGCAGAGTGGTGGATGTGGGGATTGGGAGGAGCAGTTCCTATGGAAGCTTCCACCAGGAGCAGATAGATATAGATAGATAGATAGATAGATAGATAGATAGATAGATAGATAGATAGATAGATAGATAGATAGATAGATAGATAGATAGATAGATAGATAGATAGATAGAAATACATATATCTGCTGAGGTCTCAAATCCATGCTTTCAGCCTCAGACAAAAATGAAACTGGTGTAGTTGTGCGTGGGTTGGAGATACTAGCCTCCTTCCATATTTTCCTCCGCCTCTGCTTCCTTCAACTCCTCTTCTGTTTGATGTGGTGGCCAGGTGGATGTTGTTCTAAAATAAGTGATAAACTTACAAAAAATTTTTTTAAAAAGTTTGAAAAAATGAATTTGAAATGTTTTAAAAATACAAAAAAAAACTAAAAGGGCATAAAAAATGTGTTAAATATTTTTTAAAACATGTTTAAAAAAAAATGAAAAATGAAAAGAAAATCATAAAAAGTAAAAAAAAGTTCTTATCAAAACAATGATAAAAATGTAAAAAATACATAAGAATAAAGTAAAATTAACTACCGGAACCCCCCAAAAAAAAAGATGCCATGGAAACTAGGGTTGTCCCGATACCAATACTAGTATCGGTATCGGGACCGATACCAAGCATTTGCGCGAGTACTTGTACTCGCGCAAATGCTCCCGATGCCCAGTCCGATACTTTTTTTTTTCTCAGAGCGGGGGGTGGAGAGCAGGGCGGAGACCGGGGCGGAGAGTGTGCGGCGGGGGGCGGAGAGTGTGCGGCGCGGGACGGAGAGCAGGGCGGAGAGCAGGGCGGAGAGCGTGGCGGGGGCGGAGACCAAGACGGAGAGCGTGGCAGAGACCAGAGCGGAGAGCAGAGCGGGTCTTCAGGCGGGTAAGTAAAATTAATCTGATCCAATTGCCTTGCCTGTCTGCTGCTCAAATGCTACCTGTTCCCCCTTCACTTCCATGCCGCTGTTCCCCCTTCACCTCCATGCCGCCGTCCCCCTCCGTGCTGCTCCTCCACCCCCTTGGTATCTCAGGATGGAGAGGGGAGGTAGGAGCCGATAAATCTGGCTCCTTACTTGTCTGAATGTACCGAGTCATCACTGACTCTGTCCATTCACATAACTGAAACATCGTAAACTGTGTTTACAATGTTTCAGTTTATGAATGGAGAGGAGCCGCTGTCTTCTCTCCATTCATTTTCAGCGCAGCAGAGGCTGCTGAGAAAGGGACTGGGGAATATGTGTCCCTAGTCCCTTTCCCTGTCTCAAAGGGGAGATGTCAGAGGTCTGTTAAGACCCCTGATATCTCACCAAAGCCCCCCACAACAGGGCTGATAAAAAAAAAAGAATAAAATAAAAATGAATTGTAAAAAAAATAAAAGAAAAGAAAACACACACACTGACACTGTCCACCCCCCCCCCCCTTAAAAAAATAAAGCATTGTAAAAAATAAATAAATAAAATAAATAGTAAAAAAAAAAAAAAAAATACTGACACATGAGATTAAAAAAAAGTATCGGTATTCGGTATCGGCGAGTACTTGGAAAAAAGTATCGGTACTTGTACTCGGTCTTAAAAAAGTGGTATCGGGACAACCCTAATGGAAACCTTCAGGAAAGAAAGCTCAGATGTCTTAGGGTATGGCTTGTAGGTGCTTAGGACTCCACACCTTTGTACTTTAATTTCCTTATTATAGTCTCTCTGTAAACAGTTCCAAAGGGACTTCAAGTGGGTCTGGATGATTTGAACTGAGAAAAAAAAACACAAAGCGTTACATAAGCATACATACAGCCCAAAATTTACATAAATTTACATAAATAAAACCATATGAAGCATTATACATATATGATGTTTCTTCTTCTGCCTGCGTGCAAGAGCCTTCCAATCCTCTGTCAGGCTGCGACCAATCTTATCTCATATATTTCACTTTAAAATAGTCTGCATATTTAGGATGGGACTTGTCCCTCATTTTCTGGATGCATTTGGATGGCTGAAATCAGCTGAGATATCACATCTTTAGCCATGGTGTCTTTCTCTCTCTGCAGCTGTGTGGACTCCAGGGTGGGTGGGTCAGGGTCACAGGGGACTTCCTGTTTACACAGGATTCCCTGGATTATCACCATTAACAACTATCCAGTAAACTTCAAAAACACACCTAAGCATAAACACACCGAAACAAGTTTAGACACTGTATTTAGAAGTGTTTGACTTTTGTTATACTGAAAAGTTCCTCTCCTCAACGTGGGTTCCATGCATTCAGGAGACCGCCTCTACATGCTCCTGCCTATAAACTCCTCTAATAGACTACGGGGTTGATTTACTAAAACTGGAAAGTGCTGTGCATGGTAGCCAACATCGCGGGCGCGCTGGACAGGTAAGTGTCCATATTTTAAAAGTCATCAGCTGCAGTATTTGTAGCTGCTGGCTTTTAAAAAAAAAATTTTTTTAGCGGACCTCCGCTTTAAGCTTTGGTAAAAAAAACCTGCAAGCTGATTGGTTTCTATGCAGAGCTGCACCAGATTTTGCACTCTCGGGTTTTAGTAAATCAACACTAATGTGTGCATGGACATATAGGATAACATAGAGGAGGGCTCACAGGCTTTAGGAAAAATTGCCAAAAGCCTGAAATACTTCAGTTTACAAGCTGCAGTGTGCATGAGCCCTAAATCTAAAATAAACAATGTGATACTAGAATGCCACGTACGCACGGTCGGAATTTTCGTCAACAAATGTTCGATGTGAGCTTTTGGTTGGATATTCCGACCGTGTGTAGGCTCCATCAGACATTTGCTGTCGGAATTTCCGATAACAAATGTTTGAGAGCTGGTTCTCAATTTTTCCTACAACAAAAGTTCTTGTCGGAAATTCCAATCGTCTGTGTGCAATTCCGACGCACAAAAATCCTACGCATGCTCGGAATCAATTTGACGCATGCTCGGAATCATTGAACTTAATTTTTTTGGGCTCGTTGTAGTGTTGTGTGTCACCGACTTCTTGACATTTGGTATTTCCGACAACATTTGTGTGACCTTGTGTATGCAAGACAAGTTTGAGCGAACAATACTGTAGCAAGGGCATTTGGTAGAGCAACCTCTCTTTCTCAATGTGATTTTTTTTTTAACAAGTATTTTTTAATTTACGGATGTGGTACCAGGGTGGTTTCCTCTTTTAAATATTTAATCAAACATAGCAATTATGTTTTTATTTCATTCAGTATGTGCAAGATGTGCTTATGTCAGCTCGCAGCAAATCTTTCAAGCCCACAAATAGCTGGTATCATAACTGATCATGTGTACAGCTTCATGGCAACTACAAATCTAAATAGAGGCTAAGATGATACCATGCTTAATCATTGCTTGGTCCTTGTTTTAATGCGTAACATAAAAAAAATAAAAAATAACTATGGTGATATAAAAATGGTCTTAAATTACAGTGCCTTGAAAAAGTATTCATATCACTTGAAATTTCCCACTCTTTGTCATGTTACAACCAAAAATGTAAATATATTTTATTGGGATTTTAGGTGATAGACCAACACAAAGTGGCACATAATTGTGAAGCGGAAGGAGAATGATAAATGGTTTTTAAAGTCTTTTACAAATAAATACCTGAAAAGTGTGGCGTGCATTTGTATTCAGCCCCCTTTACTCTGATACCCCTAACTAAAATCGAGTCGAATCAATTGCCTTCAGAAGTCGCCTAATTAGTAAATAGAGTCCACCTGTGTGTAATTTAATCTCAGTATAAATACAGCTGTTCTGTGAAGCCCTCAGAGGTTTGTTAGAGAACCTTAGTGAAAAAACAGCATCATGAAGGCCAAGGAACATACCAGACAAGTCAGGGATAAAGTTGTGGAGAAGTTTAAAGCAGGGTTAGGTTATAAAAAAATATTCCACGCTTTGAACATCTCATGCAGCACTGTTCAATACATCACCCGAAAATGGAAAGAGTATGGCACAACTGTAAACCTACCAATATATGGCCGTCCAACTAAACTGACAGTGGGTAAGGAGAGCAATAATCAGAGAAGCAGCCAAGAGGCCCATGATAACTACGGAGGAGCAGCAGAGATCCACAGCTCAGGTGGGAGAATCTGTCCAGAGCACAGCTATTAGTTGTACACTCCACAAATCTGGCATTTATGGAAGAGTGGCAAGAAGAAAGCCATTGTTGAAATAAAGCCATAAGAATTCTCGTTTGCAGTTTGCTTGCGAGAAGCCATGTGGGGGACACAGCAAACATGTTTGGAAGAAGGTGCTCTGATCAGAAGAGACCAAAATTAAACTTTTTGGCCTGAAAGCAAAACGCTATGTGTGGCTGAAAACTAACACTGCACATCACCCTGAACACACCATCCCCACCGTGAAACATGGTGGTGGCAGCATTATGTTGTGGGGATGCTTTTCTTCAGCAGGGACAGGGAAGCTGGTCAGAGTTGATGGAAGGGTGGATGGCGCCAAATACTGGGCAATCTTAGAAGAAAACCAGTTAAGCCCTGCACACACAATCGTATTTCCGATGGAATCAAATCCGATGGATTTTTTCATCGAAATTCCGATGAAGCTGACTTCCATCAGTCTTGCCTACACACCATCAGACAAAATTCCGACCGTCCCAAACGCTGTGACGTACAACACGTACGACGGCACTATAAATGTTAAGTTCAAATCCAATGGCGCCACCCTTTGGGCGGCTTTTGCTGATTTCGTGTTACCGCGTGTTAGTAAAAGTTTGGTGAGAGCCGATTCGCGCTTTTCAGTCTCCGTGCTTTTCAGTCCGTTACAGCATGACGAATGTGCTATCTCCGATACGAACGCTAGTGTTGCCAAAAAGTTATCCTGTCTCCTAATTCAGTCTGAGCATGCGTAGGTTTTTTCTCCGATGGAGTTCCACACAGACGATCGGAATTTCCTATCGTTTTTTTTTCCACCGTAAAAAATTAAAACATGTTCTATTTTTTTTTCACCAATGGAAATAAGTCCGATGGGGCCCACACACGATCGGTTTGTCCGATAAAAACAGTCTATCGGACTGTTTTCATCTGTAAAACCGATCGTGTTTACAGGGCTTAAGAGTCTGCAAAAGACTTGAGACTGGGACGGAGGTTCACCTTCCAGCAGGACAACGACCCTAAACATACAGCCAGAGCTATTATGAAATGGTTTAGATCAAAGCATATTCATGTGTTAGAATGGCCCAGGTCAAATTCCAGATCTAAATCCAATTGAGAATCTGTGGCAAGACTTGAAAATTGCTGTTCACAGATCTCTCCATCCAATCTGACAGAGCTTGAGCTATTTTACAAAGAAGAATGGGCAAAAATGTCACTTTCTAGATGTGCAAAGCTGCTAGACACATCCCCAAAAAAGACTTGCAGCTGTAATTGAAAGGGGGTTCTACAAAGTTTTGACTCAGGGGGGTCTGAATACAAATGCACGCCACACTTTTCACATATTTATTTCGTAAAATATTTTGAAAACCATTTATCATTTCCTTCAACTTTACAATTATGTGCCACTTTGTGTTGGTCTACCACATAAAATCCCAATAAAATACATTTACGTTTTTGGTTGTAACATGACAAAATGTCCAAAATTTCAAGGGGTATGAATACTTTTGCAAGGCACTGTATATTTGCTTTTTAATTCTAAAAACATTCTCAAAGCAAACTGCAAAATGTTTTTATTTTCGGTACACTAAAAAATAATAATATCTATATATCTATATATATCTATATATATCTATATATAGATATACTGGAAAAATTTCAATTTAAGTTATTGTTAGCTGCCGTTAAAGTATATTTCATAAAATTGAATGGAAAACAAATACACAGGTCCAGTTTCTTTTGGACACATTAGGACAGTTGAATTTTACTGTAAATTCCCCTCTAGCAGTAAGCGGTTTAATGGTCTGCAGTTATTGATTTTCCACTAGAATATCCTGGACTATAGATCATGGAACACGTGTACCTCTGACCTTTATTGTGTATTAAATAAACAACAGATGGTAACAAGTCGCCAAGTGAAGGTATTCAAGCTGTCTGCAACGCCTGATCTTTTTTTTTTCTTTAATTTCCTTGTGACAGGCTAAATTATTATGTAATAAACTATTCATCACAACTTCTGCTGTATTTTCAGTACCATATAGAGCTCATTTATACCTTTTGCTGAATATTTCCAAATCTATCTGTATATACAGTCCTGACGAAGATCCGTTTGTCCAGATATGTCCATAAGTCCATTACCACTGATATTTCCACACACAGGATAAATACGCTCCTCCAACAAAATTTTTAATACATTATTTTGATGCATTATACCTTTTCAAAGATTGTTCTTGTAACTGGCAGGTGCATAAAATCTCTGGTCGGAAGATTGTAGGATCAAAAACATGTTACAATGCATCAATGGAAGACTTCTAAAGGCAGATCTAGCCATTTGTTTTCTTTCTTTCTTTCTTTCTTTCTTTATGATCTTGTATCACATATGCTCCCACACATACAACTGTAGCAGGAGTCAAATAGATGGAGAATCATATTATTACGTGGCCTGTATGTGGCTAGTTTTGAATTAAATCTGTTGAATTGTCCACATGCAAGTTGTTTTATCAATTTTTAAGGCTCAAGTTTAGTCATCAATGGAAAAATCAGGACATGGGACATTACCTAAAGTCAGTAAAATGTGTCCCTTGTGCTGTTATCTCCTCTATTAGCTAAAATTCTCATCAATCATTCCCCGCATATTCTTCTGGTGCAGTGGGGATTATTAGGGCAGACGGAGATGTGAGAGGCACCGATCAAGATTGCCGACTATGCCCACCCATTCTGCCCCCTTCTCTATTTATAGAAGCCATACTATAGCTTCTATCATTCGCTCACCTGTCCTATATTTAGAGATTGCTTTCCATTTATAGAAATAAAAGTACAGCCTCCATCAATGGAAGAGAGGGGCAGATAAGGTGGGCATGGGTGGGATATTTTTGATGAGGCTTGAGTGTATAATATAAAATTAAAAGCACAGTGCACAGAATAAGTCGATGTAAAATAGAGAATGTACAGTATGCCACACAAAGTAAAACAGTGCAGGAAAGTAAACTTACAGCACAGCATACAAAATTAAAGTGGAGTTCCACCCTGGAAAAAAAAAAAAATACACGAAAATGCAGCAAAAAAATGGAAAATAAAAAATAAAATAAAAAAAAACATTTTTACACACCCGAAATACTGGTTGCTATGCGGATGTTCCTAATCTGCCTGTTCCTTATCCGAGGCGGATCTTCTTCATCCCACCTACTCGCACTGCCTTCTGGGAACTGTGAGTAATCACAGAGAGCAGCCGCCCATTCACAAATCGGCGCGAGACTCGTGCATGTGCAGTAGGAAACGGGCAGTGAAGCCGTAAGGCTTCACTGGCTGTTTCCCTTAGTGAGGATGGCGGCGCGGGACCTGCAATGATCGAGGGATCGGCATTGGGGGGCCATCATTGCGGGTGAGTAGGACAGGTAGGTGTCCTTATTAAAAGTCAGCAGCTACAGTGTTTGTAGCTGCTGACTTTAAAAAAAAAAAAATTGTGGGTGAAACTCCGCTTTAAGTAGTATGAAATGCAAAATGTACAAAAAGTCTTAAAGAATGAGCCAATGCAAAATAGAGAACATACGCCATGGCATAGAGAATGGAGCGGTGCAGAATATGGACCATACAATATGGCATCTGAAAGGAGGCACTGGGTAATAGAGAACATACAGCATGGTATATGGAAAGAGGCAATGAACCATGGACAACATACAGCATGGTATATGGAAAGAGGCAATGAGCCATGGACAACATACAGCATGGTATATGGAAAGAGGCAATGAGCCATGGACAACATACAGCATGGTATATGGAAAGAGGCAATGAACCATGGACAACATACAGCATGGTATATGGAAAGAGGCAATGAGCCATGGAGAACATACAGCATGGTATATGGAAAGAGGCAATGAGCCATGGACAACATACAGCATGGTATATGGAAAGAGGCAATGAGCCATGGACAACATACAGCATGGTATATGGAAAGAGGCAATGAGCCATGGAGAACATACAGCATGGTATATGGAAAGAGGCACTGTGGGACAGCAAAACTTTAGCATGGTATATGGAATAGGAAACTACAAAATAGGGAGCGTACAACATAGTATACAGATTTAGGTAATGCAGAAAAAAATGTACAGCATGGATGGCATATGTAATAAGGTGGTGCAAAATATACACTTGTATTACACTAGCTCAAATGCTTAAAGATATAAAGTCCACTAATTGCAAAAGCCAATTCATTTTCATATAACTCCGTCACCTATAAATTATAAAATAATTTTATATCTGTAATTTCTTAGTATTACTATAGTCAGTATGTTTTCTATAAGATATCCGCTAACCAATTACCATTCTTCTTATGCAGCTTGACTTTAGGAAACAAGATGAAAAATAGCCCAGGTGTATTTGGATGAAACTAACAGACACCATGGTCAAATTACTGAAGTAGTGCATTGAGATTGAATGATAAGGCAGTAGAAAACAATACAAGGGGATGGATGGCCTGGGTGAAAAACAGCATTTGACAGATCACCCGACTACACATAGCTGAGCTGTTACACTGGGCTGCTGGACTCCATTCAGACCTTAATCAGAACAGGACCTGCACATAATTTACCTGACAGCTCATGTGATTGCTGCTGTCATTTGTAAACATGCTTCCTCTGCCGTATTCTGCAATATATATCATCTGTCAGAGCTATAGAGAAAGTACAATTAGTCAGGTTGAAAAGAAAGTCCACCTAGTTCCGGTGTCAACAACCTGTAGATCGCGATCTACCAGTGGATCGCGGACAGGTGACTGGTAGATCTCGGTCTGGGTTTGCTGACCTGCCATTGCTGAGCATCAAAGTGCAATGCAGAGGGACTACTTGTAAAGTTGGAGCTGTAGAAGGGAGCAAGAGCCACATTAGCCAATGCCTCCTCTGTTGTGCTGGCTCCTGTCCCATGTGGAGTGATGCAAACTGCACTCCACCTCTTATCCCAGCTAGCGGTCTTCAGAGTGGTGCCAGAAGCAGGAAAGAAAAGATCTTCAGGTCAGTGTGAAGCAATACACTGGGCATAATAGTATAGGGCTGCCTTCACACTGATGTGCTGCAGTTTACCTACAGCTTATATGCAGGTTTGCTGCGCTTAGCCATAAACTTCTATTATATCCTGCTGTTCACAAGCGCTCATTCACAGGTGCAGCACAAGTGCTGCTTCTCTGAAAAGTGATCCAAGCAACCCAAGTGTGTGTTGATAGGTGGTGAGGAGGCAATATGTTGCCTTCTCACCACCTGATTTAAATCCATGTTTGCTGTGCAATGCACGTGTTTGCGACACGGTAGTACTGCAATTATAGGTTTAAATCAGGTGTGAGGAGGCGACACTGTGCCCGGTGATCTATGACTTCTCCCATGTTGTTCAGGTAGATCTCCACCTCCTAAAGGTTGCCTACCCCTGACCAAAAGAAGAAATAAATAGAGTAAATTAATAGAAAATCACCATATGCTGAGTCCTATACCCACAGCTGACCCAGAGGAAGACAAAAAAAAATAACTTAAAAAGCATGGTCCCCCAGAAGGCAATCAGATATTCCCTGGATCAATAATCCCTGGTATTATTACCTATAAATGTTAATACCCAGTTATGTTTTGTTCATTTAGGAATGCATCTAGTTATTTTTTTAAACTATCTACTGAGATAGCCAGAACCAGTTCTTGAGGAAGTCTATTCCCAAATTTTCACAGCTGGTGATCATATTCCCCCTTTTCCATATTACCCCTTATTGACAGAAAATACATTTTGTCCAGCTAAATTTTCCTCATTTTATCAAATTGGTTGCCCTTCTCTGCACTTTCTCTGGTTCACCAGCATCCTTTTTGTTAGCCAATGCCAAAAATGTAACTGCATATTCCCGAGGAGGTCTTACCAATGATTTGTACAGTGGCAAAATATGTTTCTCTTTCTCTAGAGTCTCTCTATTTACAGTCTATACCTCCTTTAATACAAGAAAGTATATTGCTTGCTTTAGAAACTGCAGCTTGGAATTACATGCTACTGTTAAGTCTGTAATCTATCAGAGCACCCAGATCCTCCTAAAAAGTATGATGCATGCAATTTTCAGTCCCCAAGTGCATACAGTAAATTTAAATTGATTAAAATCAAATCTCATCTGCAAAACTTGTGGAAGACTTCTTCTGTTGAATTCTTAGTTTACAAATGACAGTGGTGATCAGGTTAGCTGTCAAATTTTGTTAGAGTCCAATGTTGATGGTCTGGTTCGGGTCACACAGCCAAGTATAACTGCTCAATGCTTTTCATCCCTGGGGGGAGGAGCCGCTTAATGTATGTTTGGATTGGTACTCTGCCTCTCAACCCCAAGAATGGTCCCAACCCCTCTGGCACACCTACTTGGCAATATTAGCACAAAACACAGCAATAGAAAGGAAACACAATTGTGATAAACCTGGAAGTTTATTTACCGAGACCCTGGGTTCCATTATGTCACCAGCTGTGTCAACTGCACACTGACGCCTCTGTAATTTCAGGAACTCCTTGTCTCCACTCTAACAGTGCATAGGTGCAGGAGGTACTAAAGTCTGTTTTGACAGCAATCACCCACACCTTCCTGTCTTGTGACAGCGTCTTCGCAGCTTGGCTGATTTTTTCCTCTGCCCAGGCCTTTCCAGGGAACTCAATCACCACACTCGCTTCTGAGCGGGCGCCTTCTTCTTCGCACCACTGAATCGCAGCAGCGGGGTCCATTCTGGTGCTTATAGAGGTGCCGTCTAGGGGGGTTGATTGCAGATTAGCTCCCGATGAGCCCCCATGTGCAGCGATACCCCCGGAGGAGCCGCTTAATGTATGTTTGGTTCAGTACTCTGCCTCTAAACCCCAAGAACAGTCCCAACCCCTCTGGCACACCTACTTGGCAATATTAGTGCAAAACACAGCAATAGAAAGGAAACACAATTGTGATAAACCAGGATGTATATTTACTGAGACCCTGGGTTCCATTATGTCACCAGCTGTGATAGTAAATAGAGACTCACATAATATCACTGAAGCAAACCGGATATATTTACTGTGATGAAAAACAAATGTATTATTATGCATGAATGCTTAACATAGATACACTGCAGAGCACTAATGTTTCTGGATTCTGAGTCACGGGGAAAGCAAAAGAATTGTCAAAGGATCTGCTTGAAAAGTTAGTTGAACTGTATAAAACAGGAAAGAGATATAAAAAGATATCCAAGGAATTTAGAATGCCAATGTTCAAACTCTAATCAAGAAGTAGAAAATGAGGGGTTCTGTTAAAACCAAACCATAGTCAGGTAGACCAACTAAAATTTCAGCCACAACTGCCAGGAAAATTGTTTGGGATACAAAGAAAAACCCACAAATAACTTCAGGTGCAATACAGGACTCTCTGAAAACATGTGGTGTGGCTGTTTCAAGATGCACAATAAGGAGTCACTTGAAGAAAGATGGGCAAAACAGTCGAGTCGCCAGAAGAAAGCCATTACTACGCAAACACCACAAAGTATCAATATGCCAAACAGCACAGAGATAAGCCTCAAACCTTCTGGCGCAAAGTAATTTGGAGTGATGAGACAGAAAATTATCTTTTTGGCCACAACCATAAACACTACATTTGGAGGGGAGTGAACAAGGCCTGCGATGAAAGGTACTCCATTCCTACTGTGGAACGCGGAGGTGGATCGCTGATGTTTTGGAGATGTGGGAGCTACAAAGGCTTCAGGAAATATGGTCAACATTGATGGCAAGATGAATGCAGTATGTTATCAAAAAATACTGGAGGAACATTTGCATTCATCAGCTGGAAGGAAGCTGCGCATGGGATGTACTTGGACATTCCAACATGACAATGATACAAAACACAAGGCCAAGTCGACCTGTCATTGGCTACAGCAGAATAAAGTGAAGGTTCTGCAGTGGTCACTTCAGTCTCCTGACCTCAATATCATTGAGCCACTCTGGGGAGATCTCAAACATGCAGTTCATGCAAGACAGCCCAAGAATTTACAGGAACTGGAGGCTTTTTGCCAAGAGGAATGGGCAAATTTACCATCTGAGGAGATTAAGAGCCTCATCCACAAATACCACAAAAGACTTCAAGCTGTCATTGATGTTAAAGGGGGCAAAACACGGTATTAAGAACTGGGGTATGTAAACTTTTGATCACAATCATTTGGGTAGTTTCTGTTATCATTATGATTTAAAAAGAGTATAGCGATACCCTCAGTTTAAGAGGGCTGCTTGTTTGTTTTGTGCCTTGTAATGCACCGCTGTCAGCCCCTTGCAATCGGCTCTAACCTCTCGTGGCACAGTTAGGAAAAAGGGGAAGGATGGTATAACTGTACTATATCTATACTGTTATATGGTACAACCCCTTTGTATCCCAGCACAGTATTTGACACTGACAACCAAATTACTTAACTATAACTTTTTACTATTGGTAAAAGTATAAAAGGTAATTTGTATACAATATCTCATGCAGATTCCCTGCAATTTAGGTGTACACATTAAAAAGGGTATAACATTCAGTAATGCAATGACAATATATTAACCCCGCTGCAGCTATCCTCCCTCTCGAGGAAAAAATGGCGCCCAGCAATGTCCTATACTACCCAGTCAGGCCTGACTATAACTTGGGGTATAGTTTGTAAAAGAATCTTCGCTAGCAACTCTCGGTGGTGCACATAAAGAACAAACTGTAATTCAAAGGGGGTAGCGAATGATCGCTAACTTGGTAAAGCTGGAGAGACTAATAAACTCAGTTCAGCACTCAGTCTCTCCAAAGTATAACTGTAATCACTGATGGGCCTAGGCAAAGTTAATAGGCAACAAAGTTACTTAGATGCGATTCTGAGCTGGAGCTCTCTCGCCCAGACCGGACCGACTCCTGTCCGGTACCTCCGCTACTGTGAGTTGCTTCACATTGCCCACGATGCGCCGGGTCCTCGGTCCTCCAGAAGATGGTGGCACCTCAGGTGGATCGGACGCTCCGCAGGCTCCTCGGTGGAGCGGAAGGCTCTCTGGAACAATGCAAGGCCCAGGCTTCAGGCCTTACACGCCAGCAGGTAAGTGCAGTGATTCTCTTGCAGAGAGGGCGACGTCCAAAGAGAAAGAGAGAGGCCCCTCCTCTCCCTTTTAATGTCCACCCCAGCAGTCCTTGCGCTGGGAAATGCACCCTGGGTGCCTCAAAGCGTGCTGGGAACTGTAGTTTTGTGGGTGAAACCGATACCCTGCTACAAGAGTAAACACAGTTGATTGATTATAAATGGCTTCAGTCAAACACTAACCATGGGTGAAAGAAAAGTTTTTGTGTTATCATTCATATTCTTTGAAAAATTGCCAAGAAATCATAAATGTAAACTTATGAGCACTGCTGTGTATATATATATATATATATATATATATATATATAGCTCCAGTACACCAGTATATATATGTATATACTGTGTATATGGGAAAGAGAGAGAATTCTAAAAATAATATAAAATATTCTTCTAAAATCTGTATAGCTTACAGCTTTTCTAATTTAGCTCTAACACCTGACTTGCTATGTAATTTGACATTGTTTCATATATTTAGGAAGATTTAAGCAACGTTAAGAAGGCCTAACATCTTGAAAACACCTCACATGGTTGATATTTTCTGCTTGCGTCTGCATCTTACAGAGAAATGTGCTAATCCAGGTTTACATTTTTGATGCACATTAGTATCTGGGGATACAGATGTAACCTCTAGACCTGAGGTGTTTTTTTGCCGCCTACTCTCTATTTATGCTTCAGTAAGTTCCAATAAAAGTTTCAGTCTGATAATATAAAGGGAACTGTGCTGAGATATTTAAGGCAAAGTATGTTGAATTTGTATAAGCACTTTGTAAAATAAGAAAATTTATATATATATATATATTAAAAGCAGTAAATTTATTTTTATCAACCATTAAACTGAGGAAAAAAAAGTAAATGAACAGAAGAGAACTCCAAATGAAACCAATATTTGCTGTGATCATCCTTTGCCTTCTAAACAACATAAATTCTTCTAGGTACACTTGCACACAGTTTTTGAATTAACTCTGCAAGTTGTTGTTCTAAACATCTTGGAGAACTAACTACAGATCTTCAGTGGATGTAGGCTGTCTCAAATCCTTCTGTCTCTTCGTGTAATCACAGACAGACTTAATAATGTTGAGATCAGGGCTCTGTGGGGGCCAAACCATCACTTCCAAGACTCTGTGTTCTTCTACGCTGATGATAATTCTTAATGATGTCGGCTGTATGTTTGGGGTCGTTGTCCTGCTGCAGAATAAATTTGGGGCCAATCACATGCCTCTCTGACCCCATTGATCCTGACCAAATCTTCAACTCCATTTTCAGAAATGCAGCCCCAAACTTGCAAGGAACCTCCACTATGCTTCACTGTTGCCGGCAGATGCTCATTATTGTACCACTCTCCAACCCTTTGCAAACAAAACTGCCGCCTGTTACAGCCAAATATTTCAAATTTTGACTCATCAGGTTAGAGCACCTGCTGCTATTTTTCGGCACCCCATTTCTAATGTTTCCGTGCATAGTTGAGATGCTTAGCCTGGTTTCCACGTCGGAGGTATGACTTTTTGGGCACAATTCTTTTATGAAGACCACTTCTGGCCAGACTTCTCCAGACAGTAGACGGTGTACCTGGGTCCCACTGGTTTCTGGCATTTCTGTGCTGATGGCACTGCTGGACATCTTCCTATGTTGAAGGGAAGTAAGCATGATGTAAGCATGATGTATCTTTCATCTGCTGCATTAAGTTTCCTTCCATTAACAGTCATCAATGCTGCCCATTTCTTTGTGCTTCTTCAAAAGCAATTGAACAATACATCTTTAAACCCCAGTCTGCTTTGAAATCTTTGCCGGGGCAGGACCTTGCTGATACAATATAACTACCTTGTTTGCTCAGTCTTGCCATGGTGCAGGACCTGTGACCTGTGTCTTCCACAACCTCACCTTAGTAACATAGTTTACCTGTTCCTCACCCAGTTTTAAACCTCCTATACAGCTGTTTCTGTTTCAGTTAATGACTGTGTTTCAACCCGAAATATATGATTATTATCACCTGTTTGGTACAATTGGATAATCATAAACCTGACTCTAAGAGCCCATTTACACAGGGACGACTTTGGATCCGACTTCAAGTCGCCCCAAGTCGCCCCTAGTTGCCTCAAGTCGTGCTGCAATGAAAATCAATGTAAGTGAATGGAGCCGTCTTAATGCACACTACTGCAGTCACTCCGACTTCAAAAAAGGTTCCTGCAGTCACTCTGACTTCTAGGCGACTTGTAGGCAACTTGTACCCATTGATTTCAATGGAAGTCGCCACAGAAGTCGGATCACTGTCTTAACAGAAGCAACTTTCCAGGAAGAGAACATACATTTCTCAGGCAAACCCCTCCCTCCCCCCTCCCTCCAACAGAGCTATTTCTTGTTTGATTGGCCACTGGAAAGCCTCCTGTCCTGGAGGCGACTTCAGTCGTGTTGTAAGTCGCCCCGAAGTCCCCCAAGTCGCGCTGTGATTCAAACTCAAGCCGTGTCCAAGTTGCCTCCCAAAGTCGCGCTGGAAGTCGTGTTGCCCCTGTGTGAATGGGGTCTAATCCTACAAAATCCCTGACTTTCTGCAAGTGTACAAAGTGTACAAGTGTAAGAATGAATGCTGATGGCCCCTTTCACACTGGGGCGGTTTGCAGGCGCTATTTTGCTAAAAATTGCGCCTGCAAACCGAGCCTAAACAGCGGCTGCTGTGTCTCCAATGTGAAAGCCCCGAGGGCTTTCACACTGGAGCGGTGCGCTAGCAGGACGTGAAAAAAAGTCCTGCTAGCCGCATCTTTGGAGCGGTGAGAGGAGCGATGTGTTTACCGCTCCTACACCGCTCCTTCCCATTGAAATGCATGGGACACCGCAGTAATACCGCCCGCAAACCGCGGCTGTTAACCCATTTTTACCCATTTTCGAATACCTCAGCAATCCCGATGGTATTTTAGCGGCGCTATACCGCCACCGCACACACCGCCCCAGTGTGAAACCGGCCTTAAAGATGTGTCTATGGTTCAGGGCTCCACCCAGGCAGACAAAGGAGGTCTCTGCTCAGGAGTCAGGAGGGCTGCAACAAGGAGACAGATGGGAGCCAGTGCAGCAAGCAGCTGCTAGGTGTATGCGCAAAGCTTATGTGATTACAGACAAGGGGCCAAAAGTGCTAGGCCAGAGCAGCAGCACTGGAAGTGTAAGCTAGAAGGCTGATGTATATTTGTTTTGTGGCTGAGAAATGCTGAAAGACCCTTGTTGGTGAAGCCCTTGTAATTTCTTGAGCTTGGTTTTAATAAAAGAAGTAGGCTACATATGCCCTTAAAATTAAGATTATACATTTTTTATAAGCTAAATTATTCTAAATGTAACTTGGAAATTGTGGGGGTAGCTATACTGAGCAGTCTTATGTCAAATTGACTGTAGCATCATTGTTATGATTTAAAAACCTGTCAGAACTCTACCTCGTGTTGTGTGTTAATAATGTAGGTACCTGTATTACTTCTTTAGTCAAGGGTTATCATTAAACCATAGTTTCAGACAGCGTAGGTGCTAAGTGGTAAGCATTTTTGCCTAGCAGCACTAGGGTCGTGAGTTTAAATCCCAACTGCGGCACTACCTGCCTGTAATCTCCCTGTGCCTGTGTGGGTTCCCTTCCACACTCCAAAGATATACCAGTAAGTAAATTGGTCCTAGTATGTGTACCTATGTATAAGTTAGAGACCTCCATAAACATGCTGGTAGGTTAGTTGGCTCTAGAATGTGTATGTATGAATGTGAATTAGGGACCTTAGATTGTAAGCTCCTTGAGGGCAGGGACTGAATGTATAATAAATGTGTAAAGCTCTGTGTAAATTGTTGTTGCTATATAAGTACCTGTAATGCCGCGTACATGCGGTCGGACTTTCCAACAGGCAAACCTCCGTCGGAATTTCCGTCGGAAAAATAGAGAACCTGCTCTCTATCTAAGTCCGTCAGAAATTCCGACAGAAAACAGTCAGATGGGGCATACACACGGTTGGAATTTTCGACGAAAAACTCCCATCAAACTTTTTCTGTCGGAAATTCCGACCGTGTGTACGCGGCATAATAAATAATAGTTTCAGTGGGGTTGATTTACTAAAACTGGAGAGTACAAATTCTGGTGCAGCTCTGCATTGAAACCAATCAACTTCCAGGTTCTTTTGTAAAAGCTTAATTGAACAAGCTGAAGTTAGAAGCTGATCAGCTACCAGGCACAACTGCACCAGATTTTGTACTCTTCAGTTTTAGTAAATCAACCCCAGAGTCTATTCTTGCCCTGGTGGACTGGAACAAGATGGATGTCAGTTTTGTGAGATATTTGCCCATTCAGTTGTTGTTTGCATTTTGACAGGGGACTGTGGTGGGCCCATGATGGCTCTATTGGCTCTATTGGTGATCGGATGTAAACGAACTTGTGTTCATTCACATTGGGCTACCTACGAACTGTCACTTTTAGGTCGGATACAAGTCTGTTTACATCTGAACTGAATGAAGCTTCTAATCAGGTCCATCATAGAAACTGACTGGATCGGATAGCCCGTGTGAAAGGGGCCATAATTGCGGTTAGCATTTCAATTTAAAACAGAGGGTCTGTGGTCGCTATTTAAAAACGATGTGTCGTGCAGCTCACTGTAAGCTGTGCACTTCTTGTGTGGCTGAAATTTTATCTCAACAGTTGTTAAGAAGGAAGATAGAGAGACTGCAACATGAGCATTTGCTCCTTCAAATCTAATCTACAAATTTGTATATATAATACAATAACAACAGCATATGAACATGTAGAAGTCAAATAAAAAATTACTTAAAGGTAAACACTTCAATAAAAACTCAAAATATTCACTCACAGAATATACACTATATTTTGCAGAGGTATACGGATGGATGAGTGTTTTATATTGGGCCCTAGCTGATGACTAATAGAAGAAAGGGTTATCTAATGTCCTGAGTTTTTAACCTTGTCAATGGGGTTGGCTTACTGAAGGCAAAAAGGCTGTATACTTTAAAATAAATATTTCCATTAGCATATTGAATGAAGTAAAGCTCTGTGGACTTCCATCATCCAATCATATGCAAGCAAAAATATATATTTTTTACATTTCTTTGTACTTGATATATACTGTATTTTTTGGTGTATAACACACACTTTTTTACCCTGAAAATAGAGGGTAAACTGTGCCTGCGTGTTATATACAGGGGGCTGTGGGAAGTTTTTTTCCTGAAACTTCCCACTTAAAGTTAGGGTGCGTGTTATAGGCCTGTGCGTGTTATACGCCGATAAATACGGTATATATGAATATTCTTTGCAAAGTGAGTTTTTACCTCATTTACCAAACTCTGGGGAAAACTTCATTACAAAGTGCAAATTTTCATTTTCCTTTCGTACATCAACTCCTTTATGTACCCTGTTGTTCTGGCCATTGGCAGAACATCTGCCCTTGCTTATATGGCCAGCTTTTTGGGTGCCTCAGTTAAGAGCTGGCGCTTTTCCATCATTGCCAAAGAAACATTAAGAGCTTGTTCAAGCCAGCAGTGTTAGACTGCATTGCCCAATGCAGTCCTGATGCACCATCAAGGCAATTTGCCTTTTGTCCTTTGTTTCAGTGACCAACAAAGCATGAGATGAAAAAAATGTGACACTTTACACTTTTGTAGAGCACATTCCAACTCACAGTAACATGTCATAACACGCTGCATAGTATTTGCATACAGTAAAAATAAAAAAGTGTTTAAAAATACACTACTGTTTAGCGAAATTGGACACGCATGTCAGTGTGTGTGCTTTATGCACATGTTAATGCTTGCATTATGTTATGAACAAGCTCTGTTGGGAGAGCAAATAAAAAGGATTGGGGCGGCCTAGACCGCTCTCTCTGGATGCCATTCTGACCCTGCCAGCAGGAGGTCTGTGTGACAGGGAGTGCTGATGAATCTGCGGCCTACACAGCAGGAAACCGGACAGCTAGACCCAGAGGGATCTCTGAGGACAGCATCACTACTTCTATGCAGCGGACCAGCGTGTGTTCGGGAATCATTCAGAGGTACCTGCAATCCAGTTTCCAGTGATCTGCAGCATGGCGCGGCGCCGCCATCTTTACAAAACAAAGATACAGAGGCAGAGAATTCCGGCTGGAACATTCTCCTTATCTGACCCATCCATCCGACGTTTGTAGTGGTGAGCGGGCATAGCCCTTGTGATAGATAAGTACAGTACTGCTGAATAACACTTACACAGACTGGCTGGTGGTACTTGTAGTTCCACGCAAGTGAAACCTACTGCTATAGAGGCCACAAACAGCAGATGCATCTGTTCAATACACATTACTGTTTCTTATAATCAGATTTGAGGTCATCTTTAGGATCATATTAAAGGAGGAAGCTACACCAATCTCTTTGGATAAATCACATCTTAGTTCATTCTTGCTGCATCTTACACCTTAGATAACTATTCTCTTTTACAACTAAGGGAACAGGCTAGCTGAAGATAGCCGGAATTTAAGGAACAATAACTTTTTCCCCTTTCTGGTCACTACTTCCTCTGCCTGTTTGCATAAATTGCATTGAACTGTCACAGGGAGCCACCCTATAAGATATTATTTGGGTCATATTGGGTGTTAATATTTGACAGTGTTGCTGGTCTGTGTGTGGAGGAGGTAGAAGAGAGAGACCTGACACGTGAGATATAGTGCCAGGTGTTTACTTTTCTGCTCACCTGTTCACATAGGTCTCTGTAGTGTGTTTATATTACTATTCATGCATGATAAGATAAGGGAGCATACTCATTATTAAGTTGAAGTACTTATGCATTTCTTTTGCCCCGTACACATGGTCAGGTTTTCCAACGGGAAAAAGTTAGTCGGGAATCCCGACGGGAAAAAAGGGAGCCAGTTCTCTTTTTTTTGCCAGCCGTTTTTGGCAGTTTTCCCGTCGGAAAAATTCAGATGGAGCATACACACGGTCGGGATTCCCGGCCAAAAGCTCTCATCTGAGTTTTTCCGATGGGAAAACCGTCCGTGTGTGCGAGGCATAACTGTTTGTCATCTCAGTAAACATATCTGACTTGCTTCCTTAGTATTGTGTAAGTCTCTATTTACTATCACAGCTGGTGACATAATGGAACCCAAGGTGTCAGAGGTAAGAGAGGATTTGCAGAGTCAAGGTAACATGGGGTACAGAGTCTATCAGCAGCCCTTATGGGGGTACCGCTACACAAATATAAACCCATCCACAACTTTTTTTTAGGATTAGGGCACCACTTTTTTTTCTTTTTTATTATTTAGTACTTTTGAATGCCCCACCCCTTCCTCCCAGCTCCTTATGTTTCTCTGCAATCCTGCAATTCCCCCTACAGTATTTTGGATCTCTTCTTCTGCTCACAAAATAGTCACATTATGAAAAAAGGGTTCCCAGAGTGGTTAGGCTACACCATTTTAGTTGAAAATGACTGTAGTGGTTAGAAGATGGTCATTTTGGTAGGGAGATTTCCATAGTCCAAATGGATTTCATAGTCTTCAAAAGGAATAAGAATATAATCTGTAATCTATCTTATTATCAGTAACAATAAAAAAAAGTAATACAGTATATATTTTGGGTAGAGTGAACATTTAATTGTATTTTGATGATTATTTTTGCACAATTCATATCTGGTAGCTGAGACATCATCAAAATAAGGTTTCTAGTATTTTAACCGTAATATAATTGTCAGTTTTGTAGTGTCTCATAAATGACTGTAGGAATAATGAGACTGGTCTGACAAAATTGTGTTCTGGATCCCATCAGGACATCTGTTTTTGAATGATCAGCAATGGATGGCCTGTGGAAAAATCTGAGGACTTTTTCTGTAAAATGTGTCTGGAGCCAGCGAAGTAGTAGAAGATAAAGCACAGGTAAAGTGATATCACAAAAATGTTGCATGCCAACTGAAGGAATTCATGTGGGACTTGACGTACCCAACTATTTTGCATTGGGAGGGAGGAGGAAATGTCCTTAAAACTGTCCATCCATTTTTATGGAAAGTCTGCTTTAATGTATATGGATCAAGGTACCTGTTGTGTCAACTTTTAAACCACAATGCCAAAGACCATGGGGGGGGGGGGAGGGGGGTAATTTACTAAATGAGTAGAGGCTAGATACCTGGAGAAGTGAATTTCAACTTGTATATAAAGTGAAGCGATAGTCTCTTCAGTCAATTAATTATGTCAAACTAAGTCTGTTTTTAAAAGTTCCCTCACACATGAGAGAGTGTGTGTGTGTGTGTGTGTTTGATTCACTATCAATTTCCACATATGAGAAACACATATAAAAGCTTTTTTTTTTAATTTGTCTACACTCCCTGCTGACACCACCAACCGTGGAAGGGAGTACAACATCATTACCACTCTAACAGTAAAGAATCCCTTACGCAGTTTTAGATTGTACCACTTTTCATCCAACTTTGGGGTGGTCGTATGTCTTCTTTAGAGATCTTAGCGTAAATTACAGTAGGTCCTCCTTGTTTACTAGCACTCTTTTTTTTACCTGAACAGTCTCTATTCTTTCAGTACATCAACCCCAATATCTGCTGCATACAGTCTTGAGCTTACATAAATAATTTATTTAACTGACCAAATCATTGCAATTTGAGCACAAAATAATTAGATAACTAGTACATTGACCCCATTCCCATGCTAGTAAATGCTAAAAATAGCATATGGGGATCAGAAATTCCTACAGTTTCGTAAAAAGTATACATGTCACTAAAGATAGATTGTAGTAACTGGTTGAAGGGATTTTGTAAAAAAAAAAATACTTTTCATAGTACCACATCTGTTAATTCTGGATACATACAAAAAAAACACTAAACAATATATACAAACTTTAGAGATACCTTGAGAGACAACCTATTTGTAACAAAATAAATACAGTAAAACCTTGCAGTGCGAGCATAATTCATTCCGGAAACATGCTTGTATTCCAAAGCACTCTTGTATCAAAGTGAATCTCCCCATAAACAAATAATAGAAACTCACATGATTCGTTCCCCAACCATTTATTCATAAGTCCTTCAGTTTATAGTCCATATAAAAAGATTATAGCAATGTGATAGGTTGTGTAACCATAAAATGTCAATCCACAAATGGAAGCCTCCACAAGGGGATTAGAAGCAAAATCCAGCAGGAGCTACAGAGTATAAAAGAGAAGAGAGGCGCCTCTAAGTGTAGCAATATGGTTACATTTAAAGGAGCAGTCAAGCCTGAGCTTTTGAGGCTGGGATTCTCCTCTGGGTCACAGGAGTGCACTCTTGTGACCCATTTTCAGCGGAGAGTAGTCTGAAGTCCGCTCTCGGCTGACGTCACTGCCATTAGTCGAGGCAGCGCATCATCCCGACTTCCCAAGTCTGGATCCGCCAGCTGCCCTGATTGATGGCAGTCTCAGCGAGCCACTGAGACGGTCAGCATCGCTCTGCTCGAGGAGGAGTGAGAACTGAGAAATCAGCGATGTTCGGTGGCTCGGTTCTCAGTGCAGAGACGCCGGGGGACAGCTGCAGCATCGGCCTGATGCTCCATTCACCAAGGTAAGTATGATTAGCAAAAAAAAACAACATACTTCTCTTTTAATGAAGGTACAACATTTAGCAACTCACATGGTTGATGAGTAAAACAGGCACTAAGTATCCGGTAAAGCTGTCCACATAGACCATCCACCGCACTGCCGGCTCTCACCTCTGTCAGTCTGCAATCGTGACCTGGAAGGCAACCCTGTCATAGAGCGATCTGAAAGTGAGGTTGAAGCACTCGTGGAGCGCAGCGTGAACGGGATGATGTCGATGATGGTGCGGAGGATAGTTTATGTGAACATCTTTACCCCGAATGCCTGCATACTTTTTTAATCATCAATCATGTGAGTTGCTAAATGTTGTACCTTTATTAAATGTGACTTTATTGCTACACTTAGAGGCGCCTCTCTTCTCTTTTATACTCAGTTGTTGACATGACGCTACTTGTATGTCAAGACATCGCTTGTTTATCAAGTCAGAATTTATTTAAAAATTTTGCTCTCAAACCAAGTTAAAGTCAAAGAAAGGTTTTACTGTATTTATTAAACAACCAGATTAAAATATATTTTGATCCTACGTGGAACTTAAAATACCACACATGTTTTCCTATTTCACAGACATATATTAACAATGGGAAAAACATTTTTTTTAAAAAAGGGAGGTACGTTTAATGCCAATGGTACCTTAATACAGCAACGTAGTTCTTTGAGAAAGTAGTATTCAAATACGAATACATGTAGTACTTAAATATGAGTAAACAGTTGTGTCCACTGGCACTGCATCCTCCCTATTTAATTACGTGAATCCATATTTAACCTCTTCCCGCCCGGCGTATAGTCAAATGACGGCCAGAGGAACCCTTCATCCATCCGGGCGGCCGTCATATGACGTCCTGGGATTCCCTGCAGTGTGGAGAGCGCGTGCGCTCACACCGCATCACTGGGGACCCGATGCGAGTGCCCGGCAGCCGCGATGTCCGCCGGGCACCCGCGATTGCTCATCACCAGAGCAGGGACGTGGATCTCTGTGTGTAAGCACAGAGATCCATGTCCAGTCAGTGAGAGGAGACCGATGGTGTGTCCCTTGTACATACGGACACCGATCGGTTACCTCCCCCATTCAGTCTTCTCCCCCCACAGTTCTAATCACTCGCTAGGGAACACATTTAACCCCTTGATCGCCCCCTAGGTATAACCTCATCCCTGCCAGTCACATTTATACACTAATCAGTGCATATTTATAGCACTGTTCACTGTATAAATGTGAATGGTCCTAAAATAGTGTCAAAAGTGTCCGATCTGTCTGCCGCAATATCGCAGTCCTGACAAAAATCGCAGATCGCCGCCATGACTAGTAAAAAAAAAAAAAAAAAAAATGCCATACAGTAATTCTATCCCCTATTTTGTAGATGCTATAACTTTTGCGCAATCCAATGAATATACGCTTATTGCGATTTTTCTTACCAAAAATATGTAGAAGAATACATATCGACCTAAACTGAGGAAAAAAGGTGTGTTTTTTTTTCAAAATTGGGATATTTATTATAGCAAAAAGTAATAACTATTGTGTTTTTTTTTCAAAATTGTTGCTATTTTTTTGTTTATAGCGCAAAAAATAAAAAACGCAGAGGTAATCAGATACCACCAAAAGAAAGCTCTATTTGTGGGGGAAAAAAATGATCAAAATTAATTTGGATACAACGTCGCATGACCGCACAATTCTCATTCAAAGTGTGACAGCGCTGAAAGCTGAAAATTGCCCTGGGCAGGAAGGGGGTGAAAATGCCCGGTATGGAAGTGGCATACTACTTTCTCCAAAAAACTGAGTTGTTGTATTAAGGTGTCATTGGCGTTAAGCAAACTTCCCTTTTGGGAACTAATGTTTTTTCCATAGGAAATAATGTGTGCTATTTTAAAATCCATGTAGTTACATAGTTAGGTTGAAAAAAGACACAAGTCCATCTAGTTCAACCAATAAAACAAAATAAAAAAAAATTATACAATCCCATATACACAATCATATACCCACAGTTGATCCAGAGGAAGACAAAAAACCCAAGCAAAGCATGCTCCAATTTGCTACAGCAGGGGAAAAAAAGCCTTCCTGATCCCCTGAGAGGCAATCTGATTTTCCCTGTAGAAAGGTTCACTCTGAAGAGTGTGGCTCCTCTGGTGGGACTTTGAATTGAGTGACTGTTGAACCTCATAAAAAATATATTATACCAAAAGGTTCTTAATAGACATTTTTTATTATTGAAAAAATATATTGAACAGCTGCTACTAAATTACATGACACATCCAAATGAATGTAAGCACAATGGAAAAGAAACAAGCGCAAAATACAGATAACAGTTGAAAATCAATACATAGCCCAACTCTGTCTATAGGGTGAGACAGAAAACCCAACGTTTCAAGGTCTTTTTTGTTGGTGTCTTCTTCAGGGGTGGGAGACTGTACTAGGACAACAGCGATATCTGTATTCAGTAGAAAGAAAAGACAAAAAACAAAAAACAATTATGAGAGCATGCCTTCTATATACTGTTCATTGTGCATAATTACATATATGAATAAATATCCATATCTATAGTGTACTAACCATCAGTGCATGTATGTGCATATTCATTGGACGTTAGTAGCAAATTTTGTTTAAAAAGTCACGGAGACACAGGTTGAATAAAAAAGGAGGAATGTGCTCTCGCTTCAAGTTTGGACCAGTAGGGGGCGGTCAGCCCAAAACCAGATGGTGTATGGCCCACACAGCACTGGTTTACAGAGGGCGTAGGGAGTGTCCAGGGACCTCCGTAGACAGTGGCGATACAGCAGATATGCCTGTGTTTGTGGGGATGATCCCCAAGACAGTCCTGTACCTAAATGCAAAAAATATATATAATGAGTTTTGAACTCTTTTAAATATAGTATTTAGGGGAAGGGAGGGGGCCATTGTGGAAGTAGATGTATAAAAAAGGGCCTACCTGGAATAAATTCACTGTCCCTCCTGAGCCACACTAATGGAATAGCAAGATTGGACCATCTGTAGTGGAACTCCTTGGTTAATGGGGGGTAAAATCCCCATTAAAATCCTATAAAGAAAAGATTTCCTTATATGGGAAGTATCCAAAAAGCCGCCAAAGTGTACAGGATGTATGTAATGGCTGATGGATCTCAATAGATCCAACCTTCCAGAAAATCCAATAGGGTAACTTACCCAGTATCAATGAAGAGGGCTGTTTGCCTGGAGCGTTGTCTCCAAGGTCTGGAATGTCCACAAACTATATCCTTGCTGGAATTCTAAAACACAGCATTGCACAAAGAAATAGTAAGTGGGTGAAAGGAGTAAAAAAAGTCTCCAAGAATCCTTTCAGAAGTGGTCTCAATGGCCACCTATAATTGCTTACCAAACAAAGGCTTGCTAAGTGTGGCTCCCTGAAGACAGGAGTGAGGCACTAATGAATTCTTGCCTCTTGATGTACCCATCAGTGGATTCTAAATGAGGATCAGGTGGATCAACAAGGGAGTTACCCAAACCACGCCCCCCGAGTGCAGTGGCGTATGCAGTCACCTCTTCAACGTTGTTCCAGGTCCCTATGGAAACAGTGGATGATCTCCCTCCGGAGAGCGTCCAAACGTAGTGACGCTGTTCCTCCGTGACAAGCCAAGGAGGACGGCGCAGAGAAATTACGTCACGCATCAGGGTCTCGCGACGCAGGAGTGGCTTGCGGCCGCAGCCATGGAAACCATGGCTGCATCACCAAGCCACAAGGAGGAAGGGCCGAACGTGTTGTAGGACACATATCGGCCCTACCTGTGCCAAGCAAAACAGCGCTGTACGGGCGGAATGGGATGTGACATGGAACCCCTGTAGTCCAACATAGGAAGCGAGAGATTGATGAACCTATAGTGCCGGTAAAGTAACCAGCCTATCAGATTTGGTTGTAAAGTAATTATACCTGAAGGCATTCAGCATGATGAACACAATAGCGGGTCCTTTTCATAAACATACTATTAAAAATACAACAAAAAACATAAAAGAGCAAAAAATACAAACTCAAGTTACCGACAATGAAAAGAATCCTTAGAAATACTCTCACACTAGAGACACTGCCCTCCTTATCTGATTTTCCCTGGATCAACTTTACCCATAAATGTTAGTACCCAGTTATATTATGTACATTTAGGAAAAAATCCAGGTCTTTCTTAAAGCAATCTACTGAGCTGGCCAGAACCACCTCTGGAGGAAGTCTAATTGTATGATCAAAATATATTTTAATCTGGATCTCTTTCTACCCAACAAATTGTAACTATAGTATTGGACTTATAACAACGCTCCAATAGCACTGAGATTACCAGGTTGCTGGAGGATGAAATGTTCTACAGAAGAATCTCTAAACGAGAATTTCTCATTTCAATGGGAGAACCTCTTTTGCACAGTCAGTAGACAAAACACATGTTGGTGTTGAACAGAATAACCATTTTCCTTCTAAAAATTTTAAACATACTTACAAATGGCTGTCTTACAATGTCACTGTATTTTCAAAACAATCCAGAATGAATATTCTTTTGCAATCACTACAGGGTACATTTCCTTTCTGGAGGCACATCAAGATAAAGTGAATTCAAGCAAATATTCTTCTTTTCCAATAAGCCTCAGTAATTCTGTTTTAATTATCCTGGTGGGATAAAACAGAATCAAACACTTCACAGTCAGCTCTGATTGTCACCTAAACTAGCTGTTAGAAGTATAGATGTGTACTGTTTTTGCAATCACTGCCAACAGAGCCTAGTGAGCATGCAAATAAACAAGAGCTGGTGCTGTAATTAGTATTGTCTGAAAATCATTCATATAATATAGCAGCGGAAATGAAAGCAAGGAAGTTCCTTACAAATAGCTGGCAATACAGGAATTGCTATGAAATCGGGCACCCTCCGAAGCATTCAGTCATATTGATTTCAAAACAAGTTATATTAAGGAACTAAACATGGCTGTATTTATAGTGTATAGTGTAGTTGGTACAGTTGATTCTATGAATTATGATGCCTCATATTAAAGTTTCTGCATCAATATCATGAAAAATATAAATATACTATTATAAATGTAAGGCATATAACTACTAAGATGTGCATATAACAAATATGTATCTCTGTAACAGTTAGACATTACTATTTTATAGATCAGTGTTTCTCAGCCGGGGTTCCGCGAAAAGTCCCCAGGGGTTCTGCCGCAAGTCAACATTGTGGCGGATGTATATCCGCCCAATGTTGTTTAAAGTGTTCCCAATGCATTGATATCCGATGCCTTCTCTGTAGTTCCAGCTCAAAGAATTCAGAGGGTAGAGTCAGGAGAAATGCAGAGAGCGGGAGTTCTGAATTCAGCGGGGAGCCGAGGATGGAGAACATGGAGGCGGGGAGCCAAGGATGGAGATCATGGAGGCAGGGAGCAGAGAATGGAGGTGGGGAGCAGAGAATGGGGGTGGGGAGCCATGGGACCTTAGAATGAAGACTGGAGGCGGTGAGCACAGAGTGGGAGCCGTGAAGAGAGCTGAGAATGAGGACTATGGAGGTAAGGAGCACCAAATCAAAAGGTGAAATTTGTCTGAATGGTAGCAGTGATGAAAAACAAAAATCTCCTGCGCTCTCGGTGTAATGTCAAAACACGGGTAGTGTGGTTCCGTCCAAAGGCAAAGTCTAAGGTCTTGCAGCCCTCCTCAGAACAATGGGTGTTCATATAGCTAGAGAAAAGAAAAAAGAAAGGAGGGCGCACCAACCTCGTGCAATACCGCTTAAAAGTTTTATTAAAATATGAATAAAAATGCAATAATCCTACTCACAGACGGAGCTTAGGTATAAGCTTATCGGACAATTGAGCTGGACGTTCTTGGCACCCACCGACTGAACTTGACGACGGAAGAGGTCAGACAGCACCTCAAAGCCAAGATGGTCCATGATGGTTCTCACCTACAGAGCCCTCCATCCTATATGTGTGTGCACATCAGGGATGAGCCGAACACCCCCCTGTTCGGTTCGCACCAGAACCTGCGAACAGACAAAATGTTTGTGTAAACTTTAGAACCCTATTAAATACAATGGACTCGAACGTTCGAAATCTAAAGGGTTAATTATAAAGGCTAATATGCAAGTTATTGTCCTAAAAAGTGTTTGGGGTCTGGGGTCCTGCCCCAGGGGACATGTATCAATGCAAAAAGAAGTTTTAAAAACGGCCGTTTTTTCGGGAGCAGTGATTTTAATAATGCTTAAAATGAAAAAATAAAAGTGAAATATTCCTTTAAATTTCGTACCTGGGGGGTGTGTATGATATGCATGTAAAGTGGCGCATGTTTCCCGTGCTTAGAACTGTCCCTGCAAAAAAGTAGGATTTTTAAAACAGCTTACCTGTAAAATCCTTTTCTTGGAGTACATCACGGGACACAGAGCAGCATAGTCATTACTATGTGGGTTATATAGAATTACCTTCAAATGCTGGCACTGGCAACTTCCAAAACAGGAAGTACCCTCCCCTATATAAGCCCCTCCCATCCGGGAGTACCTCAGTTTTGTAGCAAAGCAATACGTGTCCCCAAAAGAGGGGTGGGAGCTCTGTGTCCCGTGATGTACTCCAAGAAAAGGATTTTACAGGTAAGGTGTTTTAAAAATCCTACTTTCTTGTTCATACATCACGGGACACAGAGCAGCATAGTCATTACTATGTGGGACGTCCCAAAGCAATGCCAAATGAGGGGGGGGGATACACCATACATAAGCTGGGCGCCATCAGGCATGAGGATCTTTTACGGCCTGCAACACACTGCGCCCAAAGGCGACATCCTCCTGACTTCTAACATCCACCTGGTAGAACCTAGTAAACGTGTGTACTGAAGACCATGTTGCGGCCTTACAAATTTGAGCCAGGGAGGCCTGGTGATGCACTGCCCATGAAGTTCCAACTGCTCTCGTGGAGTGCGCCCTAACTTTGAACGGAGGCGGTCTACTTCTCAAGCCATAGGCTTGTATTATGACCTGTCGAATCCACTTGGCTAAAGTAGATTTTGATGCTGCCTGACCCTTTCTGGGGCCTTCCGGCAGAACAAACAAAGAATCCGTTCTATGAATCTGAGCAGTGGCTTTTAGATAAGCTTTAACTGCTCTTACTACATCCAAAGAATGCAATAACTTTTCCTCTACCGAGCTTGGTTTGGGGAAAAAAGAAGGAAGAACCACATCCTGGTTCAAGTGAAACCTCGATACCACCTTAGGAAGAAAGGCTGGGTGAGGGCGTAATACTACTCTGTCCTTATGAATAACCAGATATGGCTCCTTACAGGACATGGCGGCTAATTCCGACACTCTTCTAGCCGAGCATATGGCTACTAAAAATATCAATTTTCTGGTGAGTAGAACCAAGGAAATGTGCCGCAAAGGTTCAAATGGCTGCTTCTGCAGAACCGACAGAACCAAATTTAGATCCCATGGGCATATGGGAGCTTTAATCGGTGGAATAATACGAGTCACCCCTTGCATAAAGGATTTGACAAGTGAATGCATAGCCAGGGGCCTTTGAAATAGTATTGATAAGGCCGAAACCTGGCCCTTGATAGTACTTAAGGCAAACTTCCTGTCTACAGCCCACTGCAGGAAGTCCAGAATTCTGCCTATAACGTACTTACGTCGATGCCATTTTCTGGCCTCGCACCAAGTGATGTACGCCTTCCAAACTCTATAGTAGATCTGCCTGGATACAGGCTTCCTGGCATTGATTATAGTTGATACCACAGAGTTAGAGAGACCTCTCTTCTTTAGGATGTGGGATTCAATAGCCAGGCCGTTAAACTTAGAGTTAGTAAGGAAGGGTGGTATATCGGTCCTTGCGAAAGCAGGTCCGGACGACGTGGAAGGGTCCAAGAACTCCCCACAGACATTTTGATGATCTCCACGTACCAGGCCCTTCGGGGCCACGCTGGAGCCACCAGGATCACCGGCTTCTTTTCCAACCTGACTCTGCGAAGGAGTCGAGGCAACAATTGTAGCGGAGGGAATGCATATATCAGTCTGAACTGATCCCAAGGGAACACCAGAGCATCCGAGCCGCAAGCGAGGGGATCCCTTGTCCGGGAGACAAATCTGTCCACCTTTGCGTTGAATCTGGATGCTAGCAGATCTACATCCGGTGTTCCCCACCGCTGACATATTGCTCGGAAGACCTCGGGATGAAGGGACCATTCCCCTGGGCATAATTGTTGGCGACTCAGAAAGTCCGCCTTCCAATTCTCCACCCCTGGAATGAAGACAGCTGATATACATGGGACATGCTTTTCTGCCCATTCCAGGATGTGACTTACTTCCCTCTGGGCTGCACGACTCCTGGTGCCTCCCTGATGATTGATATATGCCACTGCTGTGGCATTGTCTGATTGAATTCTGACAGGGGACCCTTGGAGTCTGGATGTCCAGGCTACTAGGGCATACCGGGCTGCTCGTATCGCTAAGAGATTGATGGGCAGGGTTTTTACTACATTTGACCATCTGCCCTGGAGAGACCATTGCTCCAGTACTGCCCCCCAGCCTATAAGGCTGGCATCTGTAGTGACCACCTTCCAGGATATCGGACTGAAGGGTTTTCCCTTCTGGAGATTCTGGGGGATCAACCACCAGCAGAGACTCTTCCGAACGGAAGGGGACAAAGCCATCGGGAAGTCTAGAGCCTGAATCTTTCCGTTCCAGGCTGACAATATGGCCCTCTGTAAATTCCTTGAGTGGAATTGGGTGTATGGCACAGCTTCGAATGATGCTACCATCTTTCCTAGCAGCCTCATGCACAGGCGTATGGACGGCTGTCTTTTTGCACAAAGCAGACGGACCAAGCCCCTCAAAGAGGATACCTTGTCTAGAGGTAAGAAAATCTTCCTCTGGTCTGAATCCAGCCGTAGCCCTAGATATACCAGGTTTTTCACTGGCTGTAGGGCTGACTTGTCCAGGTTGATGACCCAACCGTGAGATTCTAGATACTTGATTGTATCGACAATTACCACTTCTAGCTTGGCAACTGAGTGGTCCATCAACAACAGGTCGTCTAGGTATGCCATTATCGTTACACCTCGTGTTCTTAGATCGGCCAACAGTGGGGCCAGAATTTTTGTGAACACTCGTGGTGCTGTGGCCAGACCGAATGGTAAGGCTCTGAACTGAAAATGGCGCCCTTCTACTGCAAAGCGTAGAAATTTTTGATGACCTGGAAAGATGGAAACATGCAAGTAAGCATCTTTGATGTCGATCGAGGCTAACCATTCCTCCCCCTGTAGGGCAGCGGTGACCGATCGGATCGACTCCATCCGGAAAGACCGGACGTTTAGAAATTTGTTTAGACTCTTTAGGTCCAATATGGGTCTTATGTCCCCGTTTGGCTTCGGGACTGTGAAAAGGTTTGAGTAGAAACCCAACCCCCACTCTTCCATAGGAACCTCCATAATTACTCCTTGGAGCAATAGTTGTTCTAACGCCAATAGGAGAGACCCTCTTTTCAGAGGGTCTCTTGGCATGCCTGACCACATAAAATGGGAAAGAGGAGACTCTTTTAACTCCAACTTGTATCCCAGAGTTACTGCGGAGAGCACCCATCTGTCTTTAATCGTCTCCCGCCAGGTCTCTGCGAACAACTGAAGTCTTCCCCCCACCCGTTTGAGTGGGGGCAGCCCTTCATAGGCTTGACTTGGAGGCTGGTTTAGTACCCCTTCGGATCCAGGGTTTCTTATTACCCTGTGACTGTCCCTGATTTTTACCCCCTGAGTTTGACCGTGGAGGCCGTCAGAACTGCTTAGTAGCAGACGTCGCAGGGATAGGAGAGGTAGTCCTCTTAAAAGATGGACCCCTAGACCTCTTCTTACTCGGTAAGAGAGTACTTTTACCACTGGAAATCTTCTGGATATACTTATCCAGGTCCTCGCCAAAAAGGCGTTCCCCATAAAATGGGAAGCTAACTAAGAGCTTCTTACAGGGAGCTTCAGCAGACCAGTTTTTGAGCCACAGAAGCCTACGCATATGTACCAAAGACAGCGTGAGGTGGGAGGCCTGATGGATAGAATCCTTGATGGCGTCAACCGCAAAGCATAATGCTCTAGGCAGATCAGCCAGAGCCTGGGCCCGCTGGTCTGGCAAATCCCTCAGGACCATTTTCATCTGATCCTTTAAAGCTTGGCAGACCCCAATAGCTGCCACTGCTGGCTGTGTAACAGCCCCTGCTGTGGAAAAAGCAGATTTTAATAAAGATTCCAATTTTTTATCTACTGGATCTTTGAACATTTGAACATTATCTACTGGGCATGTCAGTGATTTGTTCACAGAAGAGATGGTTGCATCCACCGTAGGAACATTCCATCTCTGGGTGAACTTTTCCTCCATGGGATAGATCACCGGAAATTTCTTAGGCGGAACAAATAGTTTATCAGGATGTTCCCAGTCCTGGTATATAAGTCCTTCCAATAATGGATGCATTGGAAAGAAGCAATTAACCTGGGGAGCTTTTAGCGACCCCAATGAGGAGACAGCAGTAGTTGATGGTTCAACAAGAGGCATTTTAAATGCAGATCGAACCATGTCAGTTAGGGTCTGGACCCACAATCTTTCAGTCTGTGATGCTGAAAATGATTCATCTACTGTCGATTCCTCAAAAACAGAGTTAACCTCCTCCTGATCCCCTTCAGGTAGGTCCCTTCCTGGGACTGTTGCTCTGCCAACAGGCACTCTAATGGAGGTGATGGAGATCTGGCGCGCTTTCTTTCCTGCAGAGAAGAAGCGATCAATGCTGCCAATCTCTGCTCCAATCCCTCCCGAGTTGAGGCAAAAACCTCCTCTGTTATATATGCAGGAGCAGGTGGACTGAGGACAGCCGCAGTACCTGGCACTCCCGGGGGTTCCTTATGGATATTAACCTCTGATTTCTCAGGGGAGGAGGGTGCAGATGACTGCTCCAGATCCTCAGAGCCCGATGGAGACCCCCTACACTTCCTGAGAGGTATATCTCTGAGTTTTTTAGGCGGCATATTCCTTAGTTCAAAGCTGAGGTATTCCAGCCGCAATACACCCCTTTACTGAAATAGTCTAATGCAATTTGCTGCTATGTACATCAGTGGGTGTCTACTAATGCGTCTTTCTGGGGATGCCTGTATCAACCGCCCGCTGTAAGCCCCTATACCATGCTACCAGCTCCTTTTCATGCTCTGTGTCCATAGCAAGCAGCGTGGACTGAGTCCTTTTATCTTGCTGGGACGCCCGCACATGCGCAGAAGCGCTGGGCGCACAGAGCGCATCATCCGCCAGGCTCCGCCCACTTTTTTGAAGCTAAATCTATAAAAAGAAAGCGTGTGTGCGCGCGCGTGCACGTGTGCACTCTTGGCACCCTGTAGGGAGAGGAGCCAGGGTCCCTGTTTCACCAGGACTCGGGGATGGAAGGAAACTACTTGGCAGCATGACAGAGGAATGCAGCTTCCCTGATAGAGAGCTCACTCATCTGCCTGGACTTTCACCATGGAAGGAATAGTCCCAAGAAAAAAAAGACGTTCCACAGCGGCCTCTAGTGGACAAACACAGGTACCGCACTTTTGTCTTTTTTTTTTTTTTTTTTTTTTTTTTTTAAAACCTCCTTTATGAAAAACATTTCCAGGTTTACAGTTTTTAAAACTTCCTTTATGAAAATACATTTCTAGGATCTCTTAGGCATATACAGCTATTAGCGGGAATACCTTTAGGTAACAGGCAGAAAGACATATTAGGCTTGGGGGTCCCCTCAATAGAACCAAGTTCCTGAGGGGCCCCCACTTACCTTTTCCCCGCCGCAGGACTTTGTTTGGTCCACAGAAGCCCAAACTTCACCTCTCACGGCAGGCATTGTACTAGACCTTCAGGGACCAGGTTCCCAAGGATTCCACTCCCCTGGACCTGTATAGCACCCTGCACAGATAGCCTCTTGGTTTTGGGTATGACCAGAGCTCTGGATCCCAGGGTCCAGCCCTCCTAAGAGAGGCATTACAGGCAAAACCCTGCTCTTCTCTGCAAGGCCCGGGTACCGACCGTTTAGCTATGAAGCTTTTTTGGTCGGATCCGGAATAGCTTGCTAAGGCCCAGAGAACCTGTACACAAGCCCAGATGAATACATGTTAACCTTGGCCAACACCTTAGACACTGGCAAAAAACTGAGGTACTCCCGGATGGGAGGGGCTTATATAGGGGAGGGTACTTCCTGTTTTGGAAGTTGCCAGTGCCAGCATTTGAAGGTAATTCTATATAACCCACATAGTAATGACTATGCTGCTCTGTGTCCCGTGATGTATGAACAAGAAATGTCATTTTTGAAAGAAAAAAATGCATTTAAAACTGACTCGCGGCTATTAATGAATTGTCGGCTCCCGGCAATACATACAAAAGTCATTGATGAAAAAAAAAAAAATAAAAAAAAAGCGTGGGGGTTCCCCAGAATTCAATTACCAGGCCCTTCAGGTCGGGAATGGATATTAAGGGGAATCCCGCCGCAAATTTAAAAAAAAATTGACGTGGGGTTCCCCCAAATATCCATTCCAGGCCCTTCAGATCTGGCATGGATTTTAAGGGGAACTCCACCCCAAATTTAAAAAAAAAAATGGTGTGGAGTCCCCCTAAAAATCCATACCAGACCCCTTATCCGAGCACGCAACCTGGCCGGCCGCAGGGGAAAAGGGGGGACGAGAGAGCGGCCCCCCCTCCCTCCTGAACCGTACCAAGCCACATGCCCTCAACATCGGGATGTCCCCATGTTGATGGGGACAAGGGCCTCATCCCCACAACCCTTGCCCGGTGGTTGTGGGGGTCTGCGGGCGGGGGGCTTATCGGAATCTGGAAGACCCCTTTAACAAAGGGGACCCCCAGATCCCGCCCCCCCCTATGTGAATTGGTAAGGGGTACATTGTACCCCTACCATTTCACGAAGAAAGCGTAAAAAATGTTTAAAAAAAACACACAAACACCTTGAAAAAGTCCTTTATTTAAAAAAAAAAAAAAAACATTCCAGCGGTGAAATCCAGTGTCCCGCGGCGATCCCGATGTCCAGCGCTGTCCTTCATTGGTTGTGCCTGAGCGGACCTGATGGGGAACTCCCTCTCAGTATTTTAAATGTATAGACCCGCCCCTTCTAAAGTTCCCCATCAGGTCCGCTCAGCGGACGAGATGCGGAACATGAGAAGGGGCGGGTCTATACATGTATTACCAAAGTGAGAGCAGTCCCCCATCAGGTCCGCCCCCTCGGTATGTCGGACCCACCTACGTCATTGGCTTGAGCGGGGAACTTCCTTCACTATGTAAATTTAAATTACACAGTGAAGGAAGTTCCCCGCTCAAGCCAATGACGTAGGCGGGTCCGACATACCGAGGGGGCGGACCTGATGGGGAACTGCTCTCACTTTGGTAATACATGTATAGACCCGCCCCTTCTCATGTTCCGCATCTGGTCCGCTGAGCGGACCTGATGGGGAACTTTAGAAGGGGCGGGTCGCTTTCTTCATGAAATGGTAGGGGTACAATGTACCCCTTACCAATTCACATAGGGGGGGGCGGGATCTGGGGGTCCCCTTTGTTAAAGGGGTCTTCCAGATTCCGATAAGCCCCCCGCCCGCAGACCCCCACAACCACCGGGCAAGGGTTGTGGGGATGAGGCCCTTGTCCCCATCAACATGGGGACATCCTCCCCATGTTGAGGGCATGTGGCTTGGTACGGTTCAGGAGGGAGGGGGGGGCGCTCTCTCGTCCCCCCTTTTCCCCTGCGGCCGGCCAGGTTGCGTGCTCGGATAAGGGGTCTGGTATGGATTTTTAGGGGGACACCACGCCATTTTTTTTTTAAATTTGGGGTGGAGTTCCCCTTAAAATCCATGCCAGATCTGAAGGGCCTGGAATGGATATTTGGGGGAACCCCACGTCAATTTTTTTTTAAATTTGCGGCGGGGTTCCCCTTAATATCCATTCCAGACCTGAAGGGCCTGGTAATTGAATTCTGGGGAACCCCCACGCTTTTTTTTTTTTTATCAATGACTTTTGTATGTATTGCCGGGAGCCGACAATTCATTAATAGCCGCGAGTCAGTTTTAAATGCATTTTTTTCTTTCAAAGTGACCAGTTACACGTAACGGTGTTTCTGGGAAGTCTTCCAGGACGGCACAATGAGAGATGACTGGCTCCACCTGACAGGAAACACAATCAATTCAAAGAGGTTAAAGCACCCGCCCCTCCCCGTGCTCCTCAGTTATGATAAAGTACAGACCCACACCAGTGCACGAGAGAGAAAACACACACCCAAATAACTCTATACAAACCAATGTATCAACCAAAGCGGTGGGAAGTAGGCCTGCCGTCCTGGAAGACTTCCCAGAAACACCGTTACCGGTAAGTGTAACTGGTCACTTTCTCAAGTCGTCTTCCAGGACGGCACAATGAGAGAGAAGCAAGTAGCTTCAGGCCTACCTTAGGGTGGGACGACTGCTTGCAGGACCTTTCTACCAAAGGACAGGTCCTGAGGTGACAGCAACTCCACTCTGTAATGCCTTAGGAATGTATTCTGGCTTGACCAAGTCGCCGCTTTACAGATCTGTTCCACCGAAGCTCCGGCTCTTTCTGCCCAGGAGGTTGCCAAAGAGCGAGTAGAATGAGCTTTAACTTTCGGGGCTGTCTTACCAGCCTGGTCATAAGCTATGGAGATTGTCTGTCTGATCCATCTAGATATGGATGCTCTAGATGCCTGTTGGCCCTTTTTCTGTCCAAAAAAATTAATTAGTAAATGGCTGGATTTCCTAAATTCACCCACTCTATCCAGATAAGCTAGCAGACACCGTCTGACATCCAGACAATGAAAGGAGGCCTCTCTTTCATTTTGTGGATTTGAACAAAAGGAAGGAAGAATAATTTCTTGTGATCTATGAAACTTTGACACTACCTTAGGGAGGTACAGGGGGTCCTGCCTAAGAATAACTCTGTCCTCGAATAAACTAAAGAAAGGCTCTTTAATCGTCAGAGCCTGCATGTCGCCTATTCTTCTGGCTGTAGTAATTGCCAGAAAAAAAAGCAAACTTAAATGTCAGTAATTTAACTGAAATATCTTCTAGTGGCTCAAACGGAGCCTTAGTTAATTGTTCCAAAACTAACGTAAGGTCCCAGGGCGGGACTCTAGAGATCCGCACCGGGGACAATCTATCCCTGGCCATTAGAAATCTTTTAACTAGAGGGTCCAGTGATAACTTTTTGTCCAAAAAATACGATAAGGCTGCTACCTGTACTCTTAGAGTCTTGGTAGCGAGACCTAAGTCGGCGCCATCCTGGAGAAAGTCCAGGATGACCGAGGTTTCTTGCTGGGATACCTTTCTCACTAGACACCAGTGAGAGAAGACTCCCCACACCTTCCTGTAGATACGTCTGGTGACTTCTTTTCTACTTGAGAGGAGAGTGTTAATCACTCTCTCGGAACATCCCCTCTCCCGCAGGTTCTGCCTCTCAAGCACCAGGCCGTCAGCTTGAAGAAGCTGGGATCTGGGTGAAAGACTGGTCCCTGCCGAAGAAGGTCCACCCGAACTGGTAGATGGAGGGGAGGTGCTACGGACCAGTTCTGTAGAGCGGGAAACCAGGCTCTCTTGGGCCACCAAGGAGCAATTAGAATGAGTCTGGTCTCTGAGAGACCTAGTTTTTGCAGGACTCTTGGAATGAGACTCAGAGGGGGAAAAGCATAAGCCAGGTGAAAACTCCATACCTGAGCCAGTGCATCCACCCCCCCTGAGCCCCACTCCCGGGACAGGGAAAAGAATCTTCTTACTCTCCTGTTCTCCTTGCGGGCAAAGAGGTCTATTTCTGGCCTTCCAAAATGTTGGCACACCAGGTTGAACACCTCTGGGTTCAGCTCCCATTCCCCCTGGAGAATCCGATGACGGCTTAGATAGTCCGCCTCTATGTTGTACCTTCCCTTTATGTGTACTGCCGTAATAGAGGCAATCCGAAGCTCTGCCAAGCCCAGAATCCCTAGAGACAAGGTCAGCAGGGAGGGAGACCTGGTTCCCCCCTGATGATTTATGAAGGCCACCGTGGTCGCATTGTCGGAGAGGATCTGGACCTCCCGGTCTCGGATACTTTCCTCGAACGCTTTTAGGGCCTCCCCGACCGCCAATAATTCCCGGAAGTTTGAGGAGGCGTGTCTCTGATCCTGATTCCAGGAACCCTGGGCTCGGAGTTCGCCTAAGTGGGCCCCCCAACCCCAGGAGCTTGCGTCCGTCGTTATCCTGAGGGGGTCTGTCTGAGTCCATAGATGACCCACCTGCAACTTCTGAGGAAGAAGCCACCAGCTCAGAGAGTCCTTTACTACCTCTGGGATGGAGATTCTGTGGTCTAATGTTCCTCTTGTTCCGTCCCAGGAGGATAAGAGGAATTGTTGGAGGGGTCTGGAGTGGAGCTGAGCCCACGGAACCGCAGATATACAAGAGGTCATTAGACCCAGTACCCTCATGATGCCTCTGAAAGAGGACTCCCTTACCTCCAACAGAGACCTGACCGCTGTTATGAGGCCCTGGACCTTCTCCTGGGGTAAACAAAGCTTCCTTTGTAAGGAGTCTATCAGGAAACCCAGGTAAATCTTTCTTTGGTCCGGGATCATCGAGGACTTCTCTCGGTTGATGATCCAACCCAGGGATTCCAAGGTACTCACAACCTTGGCCAGGTCTGCGAGGAGGAGATCTCGACTCTGGTTGTAAAGTAAAAGGTCGTCGAGATAAGGGACTATCGTTATACCCTCTAGGTGTAGGAAGGCAACCACCTCTGCTACGATTTTTGTAAATACCCTTGGGCTGGAAGCCAGTCCAAAGGGGAGGGCAGCAAACTGCCAGTGTTGAATCCCCTGAGGAGACCCGATTGCGAATCTGAGGAAGGCTTGATGTCCTGGAAAGATCGGGACGTGAAGGTAGGCGTCCTTTAAGTCGATCGTTACCATGTATACCTCCTTCAGAAGGAGTCTTCTGAGGGTGTATATGCTTTCCATGCGAAATTTCTTGTGACGCAAGGAGGTATTCAGGGGTCTCAGGTTTATTATCAACCGGTACTTGCCTGACGGCTTTGGGACAACGAAGATGTGGGAGTAGACCCCCAGTCCGCGTTGTCCCGCAGGTACCGGGACTACAACTCCCTGTTCTGCTAGTTCTGAAATGTTTTGCAGAAGACCTGCTGCCTTGAGGGGGTCCCTGGGGAGATGCGTTACTAGGAACTTTGAGGGGGGGGGGGTGAAGAAACTCCAGCCTGTAGCCCTCCTTTATAATGTTGAGAATATGAGGGCTCTGGGTAATACTCTCCCACCTGGAAAGGAATTGGGAAAGTCTTCCCCCTACCCTTACGTCACTTAAAGTCTTTTTCATTTGATTTTTGGTTGGAAAAGAGGATACCTCCTTTTTGCTTATCCTTTCCAACGCCCCACTTCCTATTACCGGCAGGCTTCTTGCTCGAGAAACGATTTCTACCCTGGGGGCCTCGAAAAAATCTTTTTTGGTCCCTTTTAGGTTTAGTGGGGAACTTTTTGCCCTTTTCGGTAGATCTTGATAGGGCTTGGTCCAGCCCTGTACCAAAAAGGAGTGAGCCCTCAAATGGGAGTCCACATAAGCGGGTCTTGGATGCGTTATCCCCATCCCATGTTTTGACCCATACGGCTCTGCGAGCCGAGTTTACGAGGGCACCCGTTTTTGCGGTGGTTCGCACGGTCTCAACTGCAGCATCTGCTAGGTATGCCACTGCGCTACCTATTACCTGTAGAGAGTCTAGGACTTCCCTGGACTTGGACACACGGGAAACATGTTCTATTAGTTTGGTTATCCATGTATCTGCGTTCCTAGCTATACAAGCTGAAGCCAGCGCGGGGCTCATTGCTGCCGCATTGGCTTCCCAGGCTCTACGCAAGGTCGTCTCAGTACGGCGATCCATAGGATCCTTGATATTACCTGCGTCCTCAAAGGAGAGGTCGGATTGCTTTGACACCTGTGCCAAAGAGGCGTCCAATCTGGGAATCTTAAAGAGTTTCTCCTCATCCTCCCCCTTAAAAGGGCACCTACGCTTCCAAGTTTTATATTTCAGAAGCTTCCTCTCAGGTTCCTTCCACTCTCTAAGAATCACATCATGGAGAGCCTGGTGAACCGGGATGGCTCTGGGTTGGGCCCTTACCAAGCCTCGGTACAATCTATCCTGTGCGGATACCTGTTCCGTCGGCTCCTGAATTTCTTCAGAGGTGTAGATTGCACCAAGGAGGCCTTCCATGTCGTCAGCTGAGAAGATGTGTCTTCCTGACCTAGAGCCTTCTTCCTCCTCCTCAGCCTGACTATCTATCAGGCCCTCATTGGATAGTCCCTGATCAGGGATCTCCGAATCCTCTTCTGCCTCTGAGTCCTGAGACAGGAGGGATCTCAGGGATTCTGGGTGTCCTCTCCTGGTTGAGGAGAAAAACTCCTGTGAGGAAGGGCCCTCCCTGCTTGTCTGGGGCTCTGGTTCCTTAGCTTTAAGGGAGGCTTGAAAATCCTTAAGGGTGGCAAGCATCTGGGTTTGGACGGAGAGAAAGTCTCTCATCACCTGAGATGTTTCCTTCCCAGCCAGCTTCTGGATACATTTGAAGCAGAAGGGCTTGGAATGGGTTGAGGGTAATTTCTCGTTACAGTAACCGCATCTTTTGGAGCGGGCAGGGGTTCTAGAGGAACGACTGGCAACCCCCTGGGCAGTGACGTCCTCTCCTGCAATGTAAGAGTACACAGGAATACATTAACAACCAAAAAGAACCCTGTGACAGGCAAGGGGAAAGAGTCGGGGTACCATCCCCCATCATGACCCCTGCTGGCTGGGTTGACTCACCCCCTGTGGTCTCTGTAGCCGCGGCCGTAGTCGGCCTCTCCTCATGCTCCATGTAGGTGAGATGCTCTGCTCCCGATCGCAGTTCCACTGGAGGAGAAAAAAGGGCGCCTCCTTCCTGGCGTCCCTCCGTTTTTGAATGCGGTAACAGACGCCGGCCGCCGCCATTTTGCCGAAGACCGTAACCGGAAATGACGCGGCACGCGATGGCGTCATCCTTGACGCTAGAGGACGAATGTCCTAGACGCCGGGAAAATGGCGCTGCAATGCTATGCACCTGCATAGAGCGGCGCCCTAAGCAAACAGACCGCGCGAGCGGACGGAGGAACCTGCCAGCCCCCCCCTCCAGGATGGACACCCAAACAGGTAGGAGGGAGGAAGGAGGATATCTGGCCCCTGAAGTCCCGGGTACAGCCCCGCACCTAGGGAGCTTCAGTGCTCAGGGAGGCTCTTCAACTGCCCTCCCTGAGAAGGAATGGGATACCCCCCAGGACGGACAAATAGAGTCCTGCTAGGCCCAGAGGCTTCCCAGGCATGCGGCTCAGCTCCCGGGGGGGGGGACTTCCAGCCCCAGGCCTTCAGTCTGTGGAAAAAAAAATAAACGGTTTCGCTGTGGGGAAACACAATCAAGAACTGAGGAGCACGGGGAGGGGCGGGTGCTTTAACCTCTTTGAATTGATTGTGTTTCCTGTCAGGTGGAGCCAGTCATCTCTCATTGTGCCGTCCTGGAAGACGACTTGAGAAAAATGTCATTTTTTGCAGGGACAGTTCTAAGCATGGGAAACATGCGCCACTTTACATGCATATCATACACACCCCCCAGGTACGAAATTTAAAGGAATATTTCACTTTTATTTTTTCATTTTAAGCATTATTAAAATCACTGCTCCCGAAAAAACGGCCGTTTTTAAAACTTCTTTTTGCATTGATACATGTCCCCTGGGGCAGGACCCCGGTCCCCAAACACTTTTTAGGACAATAACTTGCATATAAGCCTTTACAATTAGCACTTTAGATTTCTCCCATAGATTTTTCGAATTTGCCACGAACACCCCAATTTGTTCGCTGTTCGGTGAACGGGCGAACAGGCAATGTTCGAGTCGAACATGAGTTTGACTCGAACTCGAAGCTCATCCCTAGTGCACATGTACAGGGGCCCCAGCTCAAGTGACCAGCAATTAGCAAACCACGCCTCCTGCTCCTTGCTAGCCCCGCCCATATGGTTGAGGCTTCTACTAGTCACCCCCCCTCCCCATAACCTTAGGAGGCGGCCCAAAGACAGATCAAAGGTAGACCAGAAGGAAAGAGTAGATTATGTGCACACACATATAGGATGGAGGGCTCTGTAGGTGAGAACCATCATGGACCATCTTAGCTCTGAGGAAAGGGGTGCGCCCCCAAAATGCGTCAGCTATTTAGATGTTTGAGGTGCTGTCTGACCTCTTCCGTCGTCAAGTTCAGTCGGTGGGTGCCAAGAACGTCCAGCTCAATTGTCCGATAAGCTTATACCTAAGCTCCGTCTGTGAGTAGGATTATTGCATTTTTATTCATATTTTAATAAAACTTTTAAGCGGTAATGCACGAGGTTGGTGCACCCTCCTTTCTGGTAGCAGTGATGCACACTGTGGAGGGGGGGAGCAGAGAAAAGGAGCACATGGCTGGACTGGAAGCTAACTTCCTGTGTACAAAAGGGGTGAATGCAGAATGCGGTGGGGGGGGGAGCAGAGAACAGGAGGTGACATCCTGTGTATAACAGCACTGAATGCAGACTGCAGAGGGAGGAGCACACAGCTGGTTCAGGCTGAATGTAGCAGAAGGTGAGATTTATTCTGGGACATTGCATATTCTCTGAGGCACTTGGGGGGGGTCTGCTGGTCCTAAGGAGTTAGTGGATGAGGATAGTGAGGGGAAGGGGATACAGGTGACTGTACTGTTATCATCAAACAAAAAAATATAGTGGCACCACCATCTCACATGGTGTGCCCTGTCTGGCATCCTTCCCAGCCGCCAGAGGATTGACCCAGTGTGCCATGAAGATATATAGCATCCCTGTCCATGGTCGTGTGTGCTCTGCCAATGAAAATGTGGTCCAACAAAACAGGCACATTACATTCCACATGATGGTGGAAGCCAGAAATGGCCTTTTGTGGAAAATAGAGGCAGCTAGGTAGCTGTCACTGTGGGGTGGTACAGGCGATAATCTCACAAAAAAGGTTTGACTTCACTAGTTGGAATGGGAACAGCTGCAAAGCCAGCAGTTTTGCCAAGCTGGTATTAAGACACATGTGGGAGAGATTTGGAGACCTTTTTTTTTCTTTTTCACAGAAGCTGTGGAAGAGAAACCTACCTTGACAAGGATGCTGCTGGAGATGTCGATAAATTCTACATAAGATTACTTCCTTCTATGTCACTAGAAGCCACTGATGTTGGGGCTAATGCAACAGGATGAATTTGTGGAGATGCAGGGTATACGAAAAGTAGGGAATGAGGAGGAGTACGGACCCTTGGCTGCCAACTTTTCCCATTGAGGTGCTGTTCCCAAAGAGCTCTGTGGTACATGTGTTTCCCCATACATGTGGTAACCAAATGACTGGTACTTTTACTGTGGTTCATATGTTGCAGGCAGATGTTTTTTTTTTTTTTATCAAATCATTTTTTATTGTTTTTTTCCATTATACAAACAAAATCAAAAAACACATGAGGTATAGCCGTCACAAATCCCCACCCAATACCAACACATAGAGAAAAAAATAAAAATACAACTTTCCATATCTGCGCTCATCAGACTATATTTCAATCATTATTCAGAACCCTCCATCACATTACTACACATAAATGGTGCTTATATTCATATGCAGTTATTCCGCTCCAAAAATCTAACTCATTGTTAACTTTCCTCAGTATCATTAATATATAAAGGAGAAGTATGGGTTTTGAGTTTTTCCCATATTTATACTTACCTCGTGGATGGAGCATCAGACCGATGCTCCATCTGTCCCCCGCCGTCTGTGCACTGAGAACCGAGCCACGAACATCGCCGCTGGCTCGGTTCTCACAGATCCCAGAGAGGAAAGAGGCTGAGGCCTCGTACACACGGCCGAGATTCTTGTCGAAAAAAACATGTCGTTTTTTTCGACGAGATTCCTGGACAAGAAAATTGTCCCAGCCGAGTGTACACACGCTCGTTTCAAAGAACCCGCGGTTCTTTGAATGGAGCGTACGCGGTGACGTCATCGACTACGACGAGCATGCGCTCGTCACATTCGATGCCGTCGCCGCCATCTTGGTATACCCTACGTATGCCTAGGAAGCTACCGCGCATGCGTCGAATTCATTTCGAACATGCGCGGGCTTCCCGGCGGACAGGTAAGTGTACACACACTCACTTTTCTCGTCGAGAAACAGGCTGACGAGAATCTCGACGAGAAAATAGAGAGCAGGTTCTCTATTTTCTCGTCGAGGTTACTTGTCGGTTTTCTCGACGAGAAACCCGATAGCCGCGTACACACGACCGATTTACTCGGCAAGACATCTCTGCCAGCAAGTTTCTTGCTGGTTCTTGCCGAGAAAATCGGTCGTGTGTACGAGGCCTGACTGTCAGTCAGTCTCTTTCCTCTCTGCTTCTCTGCTTCTCCATGCTCATAGGAGCACTGAGCAGTGGAGGGGCGGGGAGAGGCTGTCTCAGCGTCTCAGCGGCTCACTGAGACGCTGAGACTGCCATCAATCAGGGCAGCTGGGATCCCGACTTGGGAAGTCGTGATGACGCGCTGCCCCGACTGATGGCAGTGACGTCAGCAGAGAGCGGACTTCAGACCACTCTCTGCTGTAAAAGGGGTCACAGGAGTGCAAAATAAATTGCACTCCTGTGACCCAGAGGAGAAGCCCAGCCGAAAAAGCTCAGGGTGGACTTCTCCTTTAATATAAAACTGACTGTTCAGACAAGTTGGAGACTAACCACCAGTGCCAGATTTTCACAATTTTTTTAGGATTTCTCCTATGTTTATAAATCAATTCCTTGTGCCTTAGATTAAGAGTAATTGCTTTAATCCATTGATCTATCTTTGGTGAATAGTTTTATATCCATTTTTGTAATATAAGTTTACGAGCCATACACATAGTTCTCCTCCACATCACATGCATTTCAACTGGGAGAGTATTTTCCGGTATAATCCCTAGCAATGCAATTTTTGGATCAAACTGATCCTGTAAAAAGCACAAGTAATTTAAAGTATCAAATACACACTCCCAGTAACGATGCAGTTTGGAACATCGCCACAACATATGTATAAGTGTATCTATACCAGTAGTACATCTTGGGCAATTTGATGTACAGTAGTTGCTTTACCCTGTCAAACACTGTGGAGAATAAGGATACCTGAAATAGATTTTTCAGAGCTTGCCCCCACTCCTCATCGCTAAGCGTTTCTAAATCTCTACACCACCATCCAAAACTGCCCTCTTGTGAACTGGTTCTACAGTAGCTGTCATTTGTAAAGAAGAATATATACTTCCTATGAGTCCCTGTTTAAAGCGTTATACAGTTACTGACAATTCAAAGCTAGGATTAATAAAGGGTTATATTTTAATAAAAAGGTCCTTGCTTGGCTCTGAAAAGCCGTAGCTGTAAGTATTGAAAAAATAGATTGTTAGGCAAGTGATGTTTCTCTGCCAATTTATCAAATGATTGCAAAACATCATTATCAAAAAGTTGACTGAGAAGCAGAAAACCTGCCTTTTTCCATAAATCAAAAATTTCAAGCCTCACCAATTCAGGCAATTGTAAATTATTCTATATGGGCATACATTGCGTATATCCCTCATAATGAATATCTTGTTGAACAGTGTTCCAAATCCTATGTATCAAATAAACTGTAGGATATCTACGTTTACTATAAAAATGGTGAGCTACTATTAACTGCACTGGTGGATCTATAGGCAGTTGAGAAAATATAATTTGTTGTATGGGATCCTCACAGTCTATAGCATTCTATCCATATAATTGCTGGAGTTGTGATGCCAGATAATTTTAACCTGGCATCAGGAACAGCCAAGCCTCCTTCATCCTTAGGCAACTGAAAAATTTACAATCTAATCCGGGGTTGTTTATATCACCATATAAGGTCTCTAAACAAGGTATCTATTTGTTTAAAAATTTTTTGCGTGGAAGCCATACAGGACAAATATGTAAAAAATATATTAATTGTGGCATCCATATCATCTTTATCAAATTAGCTCTACCTATTATCATTAAAGGCAACTTATTCCAAATTTTCCCCACTTGCCAAAACTGCTTAAATAATGGTGCTAAATGCCTCTCCACATATGTACTCACTTGTGGTGTGACTTGTACCTCTAGATATTTAAATGTAGAAACTGCAGCAATTTGAGAAGCAGAGATTGGAAGATTGGTCACCAGGGGGTCCACAGGTAAAAGAACTGATTTATCCAATATTTATTGTAAAACCTGAATGGGAGCCATATGTATTAATCAAAGTCATCACTGCCTCTAAAGAAGACAAGGTATCTCCCAAAAATAAAAGTGTATTGTCGGCATATAAAGCAATCTTATCCTCTCCTAAAGATCTACGGAACCCAATAATATTCAATGATTGACGGATAGACGCAGCCAAAGGTTTAAGGGATAAAGCAAAAAGCAAAGGTGATAATGGACATCCCTGTCTTGTTCCTCGTTGCAGTGGAAAAGGTGCTGATTTATGTCCATTTACCTGTACCCGTGACTGCGTAAAGGAGTTGTATCCATCTTATAAACTGGGATCCAAAACCGAACTAGGACAATGCCATAAAAAATCCCATTCTATGCCGTCAAAAGCTTTTGAAGCATCAAGCAATAATATAGCTCTATTGCCCAGGTTTTCAGACGGAACTTGCAAATTAAGAAATAAGTGTCTTATATTCACTGCAGTAGATCTATTTGGGATGAAACCAGACCGGTCTATATGCACAATCTTAGATATTACTTTCGCCAATCTAGTGGCTAACACTTTTGCCAAAAGCTTCACATCTGAAGTAAGTAATGAAATTGGGCAATATAATTCAGGGTTATTAGGAGTTTTATCAGGTTTTAACAAAACTATAATAATTGCTTCATTCATGAAAGATAAACCACATTCCAATGCTGTATTAGATACCTCCAGTAACTCAGGCAACAAATCAGCTCCATAAACCATATAGACCTCCCCCGGTAACCCATCTACACCTGGGGCTTTATTATTAGGCAAACTAGCAGAGGCAATTTGGAGTTCCTCTAATGTCAGATGCTGATCCAGCATCTCCCTATCAGCCACTGATAATTCTGTTAAAATAATAGATTTAAGAAAAAGTTGCAGTTCAGCCTCCTTATTACCTTACTACTTTACAAGTTAAAAAATAAATAAAAAAACACTGATGAAATCTCCAAGGTAGTTTGCGTAGTTTCAGTTGGAGAGATTTGTAGTTCTACTACTTGTGTCATTGGTTTCTGAGCTTTTACTATTGTTGCTAAAAGATGGCCCGTACTTTCCCCATTCTCAAAATAAGGTTGCTGAAGAAAAAAAATGTTTCTGCTCTGCTTTTTTACGAGAGATACCAGCATAAATCAGTTGTTTTTGTATCCACTTCTGTTGTTTTTCTGTGGTAGGATTCGCTATATATTGAAGTTCGGCCTTTAAAACATTTTCAGTCACTAAACATTCCAAAGCCCTAGATCTTTTTTTGATTCTTGAGGTTTGGGAGATAAATAAACCTCTCATATAGGCTTTTAAAGAATCCCAATAGATCTGTGAAGATACAGAGGGCTTGTTAACAATACTTTGGGCCAAAATATCAGGCATTATTTTCCATTTTGAAGGAAAAAGGTCAAACCAATAAGGGTTAATTTTCCATAAAGTGCGAATCTGGGTTGAGTTTAAAGCTAACTTGAGGGGGGCGTGGTCTCGGCATGGAAGAGTGAAGACATGTCTTCCCTGGGCTTCCGGTCCGCGGCTCCTAAGCAGCTCACCCGCACAGACTTACCAAGCATTTTAGCTTCTCTGCTCTGCCCATACAGCCAGGGAGGTGTTACCACTGATCTGAGAGCCTCGAGGCTTGTATGGAACGGTTCCTGGTACCGAGACAGTCGGCGGCTTCCACTCCGGACCCAGCCAAGATGACATCAGCGTCAGCCACGAGGATGGAACCCGGCTCGCCTGCAGAAGGGGTCGGGAGGTACGATCGCGCTAATGAAATGCTCCCGTTCTCCCCATCTAGCGATCTCTCCCCCTGCCTTCCCCGCTCTCTGTCCCTCACATCTCTCGGCAGTCCAGGAGGGGAGCCCAGCGGCTCCATGCAGTGGGCCTCACGAGGCACTCAATCCTCCCAGCACCAGATCTCCTTATCCAGTGCACCTCTGCCCCTCACACAACAAATTCATGCCACAGTGAGTGCCGCTCCATTGATTTTGCCCTCAAGTGAGCCCTCTTCCCTACTCTGTAATAGCCAGGCACTATGGACACTCTTGCAAAAATTATCCACCAGAGATGATTTTGACTCTTTGGCCTCCAGAATGAAGGCGGCACTCCATGGGGAAATTGTGGGGATTAAACAAGAGGTGGCAGAGGTGACCACCCGAGCCTCCTCGCTTGATGTCTCCGGCCTGCAAGTTGCACATGAAGAGGTGACAGACCAGATTGCATAGCTACACCTATTAATGGATGACCTGGAAAACCGTAACCGCAGGCGTAATATCAGAGTTCGCAGCTTGCCAGAGGCCACCCGACAGGCTGACCTTAAGACGACCGTGACTGCCAAATTTAATGACTGCCTAGAGCGCCTACCGAAGACACCCATCGTCATCAACAGGGTTCACAGAACTCTTGGCCCCAGAGGTCCCACGGATGACAGACCCAGAGATGTCCTTTGTTGTCTGCACAGTTATTCTGTCAAAGAAGACATACTTCAACGGGCCTGGCATAGAGGGCACATAGACTTTGACGGAGCTCAGATCACTCTTCTGCCAGATGTGTCCCGGAGGACCCTCCAGATGCACCGTTGTATGAAGCCTTTGCTAGAGAAACTTGGCGAACAGGGGATCACCTACAAATGGGGCCACCATTTCCACCTGATTGCACGCAAGGGAGGCCGTTCGTATACTGTTCGGCATCCCGCGGATGTCCCTGCTTTCCTCAACTCCCTTGAGTTGCCATCGGTGTCGCTACCCAACTGCCTAGCATTTGTCCTCCCCTCTAGCAACGACAACCCTACAGCAAACCCTTCTGGCAGACCTTAACGGTCACATCGCAATTGCCGGTCTCAACGCAGAAGACCACAGGCTCCTCAGGACAACGAGCCATGAGCCTCCAAGGTAGGTTAAATTGCTTTCAGGTTGAGGGTCTGCCCAGGATGTTGGTGTCTTCCTCTACATGTAAGTGTTGCATCACACTGCACTGTTCCTTTTGCTTCTTATACAGTTGCCTTATGGGTTTGGTGATTATCCTTGAAAGTGGTCCAACTGACTGCCACAGGCCCCCTGTGCTCGTCTGTCCCGTTGACAGACCCCATGATGTCTCTGGTCCAGAACTGATTTATTTAGAGAGGAGGATGTCCTATAGACTCACCTATTGGTCTCACTATGACTGGTTGGACCCGGCTGGGCCTACCGAAATGGACTGGGGACAGTGCACCGTCTAAGTGCTCAATTGGGGGGGCACCCTGTCCACTGGGTCCATACCTATTACATGGGTCCGCCCTGCAAGGGGGTAAATATTGGTTCACTCAGGTTGCTGTGTCTCTCATTTCTGGCATTTGTTACTGATGGGGGGGTCTGGGGAGCGGCAGAGAGCATTTGCTTATCAACAGGTTTGGCACAGATTACAGTCCCTCAGGCGTCTGAAATGGTGCAGACTCCCTGGATGCCTGTCTCTCCTACCTGTCTGAAGTTCTTGAACAATGATTTTAATATGTTTGTCCATGTATAACAGTATTTGGTGACATGTGCTGTCTGGCGGAGGGTGTCCTGCTGCATCTGACCTCAGGTTTTTTCCCTCCCTCTCTCCTTCCCCCCCTTTCCACCCCTTATCCCATTCCTACTCCCCTTTTTTTTCCCCAGATGTGGGGGGGCACACTCCCTCTGAATTGGCTCACTTCTCTGTGACCAGAGCCCATGTGGCGGGGGGGGGTCACTTTTCCACATGCAGGCCCTGTCTAGGGACCCAAAGGTTGTCCCTGACAGAGATATAACTAATTTAGGGGTACTGGAATAGAAATGGAGCTACGGCTCGCTCTCACTGGGCTTTGACTCCCGGGGAATGAGCAGTCTCTCTAACCGACTAATTTAGTGTTAATGTTATATTGTTGATTGTGAATGTTTCACCTTTGTTACCACTCCTTGTACTCTTTGCAGTTAATTTTTCTTTTACATTTTCCTTCTGAGCTATTTTATAATTTTTTCTTTTTTTTTACTTTTTTAAAGAGAAGCTTACCATGGCAATGCGGCACCCATCTGGGCCGCCTTTAGCGGGGGGCTGTTGGGGAGGTCCTGCGCCTTGGGGGCCCAACCCCTGAAGTGCCTTACCTCATCCCCCACTAGGCCTTAGCCGCCCAATTAGGCAGTAGCCCTCCGTTTGGAGATTTTGTTTTCTTCCACCTTTTTTCTACTCTTCTTTTCCACCCTCTCCATCCTACTCCATCCCGGCCCTCCTTTGCTGTCCCTTTTCCTCTTTTCTCCTTAGCTTGCCTAACTTAGACTATTATCCCCTTCACCTTCCTTCCCCACGCTACCTACTGCTCTGGGTTCTGGCGCGGTCCGATGACCCGACCCTGCTCCATTAAAAATTGAATTTAAATTTGTGTCCTGGAACGTGAAGGGCTTGAATGTCCCAGAAAAACATTCCAGCTCTCTCGCTAAAATCTGGAGGCAAAGACCTCAAGTAGTGTTTTTACAAGAAACTAATTTCCGGGCAATCAGGATCCCAAAACTTTACAATAAACATTTCCCAACGGTGTATCACAGTATGTCGCCCTCTTCAAAATCTAAGGGCACGTGTATCTTCTTGGCCAAAACTGTACCCTGGCAGCTGATAGACCTCCAAACTGATCGTGAGGGTAGATACCTTTTTTGTTAAAGGTACGCTACAGTCGCAAACATTCACCCTGGCTAACCTGTACCTGCCGAATGTGGATCAGCTTCTGGTACTTGAAACATGCCTAACCGCCCTGGCTTCCTTTGCGGAGGGAACCCTGGTGTTAGGGGGGGACCTCAACCTTACCATCGATCCCCGCAGAGATTCGTTGACGGGCTCTTGGCCTTGTCCCTGAGATCTCGGAACCGGAACCGGGTCAAGGAACTGTTGTACTCTCACCGGCTAGTTGATATTTTACGTATCCTTCATCCGCAGGAGAGAGACTACACCTTTTTCTCAGCGGTACATGGCTCGTATTCTAGGATTGATCTTTTCCTAGTCTCCCACGCCACGATCCCACTTGTCTCTAGTGCCCAGATTGGTCATATTGCGCTTTTGGACCACGCCCCGATCTCTATAATCATAGCCTCACAACACTCGACACCTAGATCAGCTACATGGAGACTAAACAAATCTCTTGTTCAGGACCCTGAGGTGAGCGGACATCCTACGAGAATTGGGACTTTTCTTTGAGAGTAACAAAGACTCGGTCCCAAACCCTCTCTCTATTTGGTCTGCACATAAGTGATACATTAGAGGAATATTCATTAAACATGGCCACAGACTCAAGGTGGCCAGAGCGAAAATGTTGTCCGGGTTGCTCGCAAAACTCCATGACTGCGAAAAACGTCATAAAAATCACCCAGACAGGGCCCTGGAAGCAGAAGTAACTGGCCTTAGAGAACAAATCAGGGAACACTCCCTATTCCAATCTAAGAACAGGTTACTGAAGGCGCGCAGAACCTTTTACGAATACGGAGACAAATGCAGTAGAGCATTGGCGAATGCCATATGAACCCAACGCAACTTGTCCTACATCCCTGCCTTATCCACCCCCGCAGGAACCAGAACTCACGATTCCACAGATATGGCAAAATCCTTCCACGCTTTCTATGAAGCTCTCTATAATATGCACCCCCGCCCTTCGGGAGACGGGCCCCAGGACAGTTTGGAGGCAATAGAGACCTATCTCGCGGTGGCAAACCTGCCTTCTCTCAATGCTGAGGAGGTGGACTTGCTTTCGCAGCCTATAACCGCTGATGAACTCACGAGTGCTCTAGCTGGGTCTCCAAGGGGGAAAGCACCCGGCCCTGACGGCTTTACTATTTCCTATTACAAAATATTCCAAGCCCAATTAGCAACCCATTTTGTTACCGCCTTTAATGCTATACTAGATAATCATCCCATTCCTCCGGACCTTCTGCAATCCAGCATCTCTGTTATCCCTAAGCCTGAGAGAGATCCGCTTCTTTGCGCAAGCTACAGGCTTAACTCTTTACTTAATTTTGACCTTAAGTTGTTCACAAAAATTCTAGCCGAGCGACTAGGATCTGTCCTCCAACGCATAATCCCCCTGGACCAGGTCGGTTTTATCCGTAACAGAGAGGCACGGGACAACACAATGAGGACGATAGATGTGGTGGCAAGGGCCAAACACCTTAATATCCCGTTCATCCTGTTGTCCACAGATGCCGAAAAGGCGTTCGACAGGGTGAACTGGACTTTCCTTCTGGCCACCCTGTGACGCCTTGGAATGCCGACCTCCATATTGTCCTGGATATCTGCCATCTACCCTTCCTCTACCGCGTCGGTCAGGGTAAACGGAGTGGCTTCCAACCCCTTCAATATAAGTAATGGCACGAGACAGGAGTGCCCACTTTCCCCGCTCCTCTTTATACTTTCCCTAGAACCCCTATTGCAACACATTGCTTAACCCGGACATCAGAGGACTTGAAACGAGCACGTACCACCATAAAATTGCTGCTTATGCAGACGATCTGCTGTTTTACATCTCAGAACCCCATACCTCTCTCCCGGTCCTCTTATTGTCCTCTTATCGACAATACGCCAATATGGTGATCTATCGGATTTCAAAATTAACCTGCAAAAGTCGAAAGCGCTTAACATTTCCCTTACTCCTAGCTCCCAGGCTCGCCTTAGTGGCAATTTTCCCTTCCGGTGGTCTCCTCAGGCTATCCAATATCTAGGCACTAAGATTCCTTCTAATCTACATCTCATCTACCAACTCAATTTTCAGCCCCTCCTGAGTACTTTTTCCTCAGATTTAGACAGATGGAAGAACTTGGCGGTTTTCTGGTTTGGTAGATGCAATGTTTTAAAGATGAATATCATGCCGAGGCTGCTTTACCTCCTACAAGCCCTGCCGGTTAGGGTACCGCAGAACTTTTCGTAAATTACGTATGATCTTCATTAGCTATGTATGGCAGGGCAAGCCTTCGTGGCTTAGGAGATCCCTACTACAGCGGCCAAAACTCAGAGGAGGGGTTGGCCTCCCTGACCCAGCCTTGTATTATACAGCAGTCCACATGAGTAGTGGATTGGTGCAGACATGTACCCCATAAGTTATGGGTCTGCCTGGAACAGGAAACAGTGCCAATTCCCCTTGCAGATTTACCTTGGAGTGGGACTCGCTTTTCCAGATTCTCCTCTCCACATCCACTAATTGAGCCCACCTTGCAGGAGCTTCACAGATACTTTAGGATAGGGGAGACGCTCAGCTTTCCCTCCCCGTTAACGCCTATAATTGGGCACCCAGACTTTTTACCAAGTATTTCTGATAGATCCTTCCGGCTTCACCCAGACCAGAGCTTAGTTAGAGCCTCCTCTTTTCTTGGACCCTCTGAATGGAGCGACCCCTCAGGAATATATCCTAGCTTTAATGCCTCCATTTTGGGCAGATGGAGGATTTTGCAACTCTCACACTTCCTGAGATCCCTCCCGGAAGTCGGCGGTTTAGGCAGACAGCCTACGTCTTTTGAAGATTTGTGCCTGGGAGATGGGCCTATACGGAAATCCCTTTCTTACTCGTATAACATCTTACTTGATCATACATCCCAACATGACCCCCCGTATCTGACGAAGTGGGAGAGAGATCTTAACACTGCGTTCACTCAGGATCAAAAGAATCGTATACTATTTTTTGCGCATATGTCCTCCTTGTGTAGAAAATACCAGGAAATCACCTATAAGATCCTGACGCGCTGGTACAGGACTCCCTCTGTATTAGCGTCCATATTCCCAGGACATAGTCCTCTGTGTTGGAGATGTGGTACACAGACTGGCACATTACTTCACATCTTCTGGGAGTGTCCAGTTCTGACCCTTTTCTGGAGACAAGTACTGCAGATCATTCACAAGCTTACTGATGTCTCTCTCCAAGATAATCCAGCAGCAGTACTTTTAAATCTGACTCCCATGTCCTGTAAGCGTTATCGCAAATCCCTACTGAAACACCTCCTGAATGCAGCCAGGGTGTGTGTACCCAGCGTGTGGAAGCAGCAATCCCCACCGACAGTGTTGCAATGGTTTGTTAGGGTTTGCGACATTCAGCGGATGGAACATCTTACAGCTGCCTTAGGGGAAAGGGAGGAGGAACACAACACCTGCTGGATACATTGGGATCTGTTCCGATTCTCAGACGATTACAAGTCCTACATTTGAGTTTCTTGTCTTAGGAAAATTTGGAGTCTTGGGTCGTCGACCTTGCCGGAACTTCATACCCCCCCCCCTTTTTACCCCTTTTACTTCCCCTCTACTGCTTTTCCTTTATTTCTTTCTTGTCTTGTCCCCTATTGACACCTTTGGTGTCACTCATTTTCTTTCTTTTTTTTCTTCCTATATATGAGAAAATTCCCCCAGGTTTGCGGTGATCTTTTGGTACCACTCCTGCTAATCCAGAACTGAGAGCCACAATCTAGATGAAGTATAATGTTTAGGTTTAGTCCTCTACAGTGTAACGGCTCGGTACCTGATCAATAGGGATAAGTTCGTTTCACTCCCCAGATGGTCTTCTCTCTCCATATTGGTCCTACTCAATGGTCTGCACATGTCCATTAAAACTATGTATCCTGCTGGCTAAGAGGTTTCCTCTACTGTTCTGGTTGAACTGCAGGATATAACTGTTGTGGAGTCTTTAGACCACAGTCTTCTGTTTTACTATATTGTTGTAATGGAACCTTGATTGCCATCCCACTAATGAACATAGACTTATGTGTCAAGTTATTTTTATCGCCTATTAATGGATATGGTTGGTCGAAATGTTTGATTTTTTGTCTTTTTGTACAACCCGCGTTCCTTAAATAAAGATTTAAAAAACTAAAATAAAAAATCTAACTTGAGGACTAATGGGGAATGATCAGACAGTCCTCTGGCTGCATAAGCAACTTCAGATATCGCAGGTAACATCATAGAGGTAACTAATGCCAAGTCTATTCTAGATAAGGTCCCATGGGGTCCCTTGGGGGCTAGAGAAGCAAGAAAACACTCTATAATTATAATGTAAGATTTCCCAGACATCCATAAGGCCAATCTCCCAAATATAGCCAGCAAAGGAGGTACATACAAACGTTACTGGAGCTGTAGCTAAGCCAAATCATCTAAAGAAGGATCAAGATAATTATTGAAATCTCCTACTATTAACAAAGGAACATCAGTTTTATCCAAAGTAAAATTCAATAGTTCTTTTAGTACCTCTGGGGAATATGGGGGTGGTATATATATAATATATATAAGCTAACACATATGTTTTTCTGTACATTGTACAGTATAAAAAAATATAGCGACCTTAAGTGTCTATCTGTACTTGTCTGCAGGAAAAGTCAACTTCATTTGCTATCAATAGAGATACATCTCTAGAATATGTAATATACGGTAAGTAGAATGATATTGCCTACTATATCCACTTCAGCCCCAGACCATTTGGCTGCCAAAGGACCGTGCCACTTTTTGCGATTCGGCACTGCGTCGCTTTAACTGACGATTGTGCGGCCGTGCGATGTGGCTCCAAAACAAAATTGATGTCCTTTTTTTCCCACAAATAGAGCTTTCTTTTGGTGGTATTTGATCACCTCTGCGGTTTTTATTTTTTGCGCTATAAACAAAAATAGAGCGACAATTTTAAAAAAAGCGCAATATTTTTAACTTTTTGCTATAATAAATAAATATCCCCAAAAAATATACAGAAAAACGAATTTTTTTCCTCAGTTTAGGCCGATACGTATTCTTACACATATTTTTGTTAAAAAAAAATTGCAATAAGCATTTATTGATTGGTTTGCGCAAAAGTTTTAGCTTCTACAAAATAGGGGACAGTTTTATGGCATTTTTCTAAAAAAAATTTTTAGTAGTAATGGCGGCGAACTGCGATTTTTATCATGACTACGACATTATGGCGGACATATCGGACACTTTTGATGCTATTTTGGGACCATTCACATTTATATAGCGATCAGTGCTATAAAAATGCACTGATTACTGTATAAATGTGACTGGTAGTGAAGGGGTTAACCACTAGGGGGCCAGGAAGGGGTTAAGTGTGTCCTATGGAGTGATTCTTACTGTTAGGGGGCGTGGCTACGAGTGACATGTCACTGATCGCTGCTCACGATGAGAGGGAGCATAGATCAGTGTCAGTGTCACTAGGCAGAACGGGGAGAAGCCTTATTTACACTGGCCTCTCCCCGTTCTGCAGCTCTGTGACCCGATCGCGAGACACCGGCGAACATCGAGTCCGCGGGTCCCGCAGGCACGGTCACGGAGCACGCGGCAAGGGCGCGCGCGTGCCGCCGGCGGCCCGGGCGTGTCCGCACGGCGGGAATTTCAAAGTGACGGAAATATACATCACTTTGCCCAGCCGTGCCATTCTGTCGACGTATATGTGCGTGAGCCGGTCTTTAACCGGATATTGTGCACGCTTACAGTAATTTAATTTATTTGTATTTAAATGAGTCTTCTGCAGGCAAATAATAGACAGAGAAAATTGTTTCAGTGTAGTAAACATAGCTTGTCTCTTCACTGGATCACTAAACCCCCTAATATTTCAAGATACTAGAACTTGCATTAAAGTTGACATAGTACTATAATATAACATTTTTGGACCTTGACTCTGGAGTAAATAATTCTTGCCAATAATGGATAGAGGTTCCATACATTATCTATTTTAATAATACCGTCATATAATATATTTTAGAATTCATTGTGAGGAGAAAATTTCTATATTAATTTTAACTATCCGGTGGGCGCATATAAAAAATCTATAAAGTAAAAAAAAACAACAACAGCAAAACAAAAGAACAGCAACAAAATAGAAAAAAGGAAAGGAAAAGGAAAATCCCAAGACTTGTATAAAACTCACAAAAACCCTTAAAAACTACTTCCTGAAAAGTCTTATATACAAAAACATCACAGTGTACACATGGTGATTTTTTTCCATCAATTAGACTGAGATTTTGAAAACTAGACTAACATTTCATCTATGTATATTCCTACAAATACAAAAAACAAAAACTTGCAAACAAACATTTCCCACAGGAACAAAATATAAAGAGTCTATTCAGTGATTTTCACTGGACTCTTTCCTCCGACTCAAATTTTTAATTTTTTTTTATATATCTGTAGCACCCCCCCAATATTTGAGGGCGCTATGTGGAAATTTAAGGGCAGTCTGAGCCAGTAGTTGGGCTCAGACCAATTATGTTTCAATTGTTGTTCTGCTCTGGGTGTGATACTGCCCGGCAGTTTTGTTCTCCTTTGCCTGCAGGTGGCACTGTCATCGCCGGCACGGGCTGGACTACGGGGATATCACAGCACCTTGGGTGTCCTCTCTCAGCAGCCATGCAGTGGGCGTGGTCTACCTGCTGTGCATGCTGGGAGAGGGTACAAAAAGGGCAGACGCCATTTGGCATGAGGCGATTCCAGGGGGACCCCAAGGCATTCAGGGGGACCTCTGGTCCAGTGAGTGTGCCTCATGGCCCGCATGGCACGGGGTGCGCTAGTGTGCTTAGGCCTTGGGCACCTTCAGCCTGAGGCCCTGTTGCTGCATTGTAGGCCCAGCTCCGCTGACAAGGGTCTACGCTTCAGAGAAGGATCCCAGGCTGCCCGTTTGTAGGGGGCCCATCTTTAGGAAAGGAGTTCCAGGGGAAGAATAGTCTCGGCGGAGACTAGCGACGGTACTGTTGTCTCGGGGAGAGGCCTGAAGACCTGCCTAGAGGGGGATTCATCATCTCTGACATTTGTGCTCCATCCCAGCTGCTAGGACCGCTCTCATAGGGACTATCCGAGAGAGCGATACCCACTCAGGCTTGAGTGGCGACGGGTTCAGATACTGGATTTAAGTGTTGCATGCTTGAACCTTCCCCTACGCCTTTCAACTTTTCTGCTCTTACTTTCTTCAAGTTAACTCAATGTGGAAAAAGAATAAAGCCTTGCTGATTAGGTTTTACTCATATGTGGACATTGGCCTTATTCCTGGAAGATATTGGTGTACCTAGACTAGGGATGAGCTCGGTGTTCGAGTCGAACATACGTTCGACTCGAACATCGGCTGTTCGATCGTTCGCCGAACAACAAACGATTTGGGCCGTTCGCGCCTAATTCGCGGCCCACAATGCACTACGCCATCGCAGTGTCATCCAGGCGCTGTGATTGGCCAAGCATGCACTGTGACCCCGCATGCTTGGCCAATCACAGCGCCGGCAGCGAGGAGAGCAATGATTGGCCACAGGCAGGATGCCTGTGGCCAATTATTGCTGAGGGTGTTTAGTACACGCCCCACACTATAAAAGGCCACCAGCACGGCGGCCTAGTGTAGTGTGTTCCGGAGCAGGGAAAGTGAAGCATAGGCAGGGACAGTGACATATTTTTTTCTTGCTTAACCTGGATTCCTTTAGTTTAGGGAAAGAGAAGGATAGGTAGGGAGAGTGTCAGTTTTACTCTGCTAAACCTTGTTTGTAGGGACAGGGAAGGACAGTGAGGGAAATTCTCATTGTGCTATACTGTGCTAAAGCATTCCTCATCAACCATCTTTAAAAAAAAATTTTTATAGGGACAGAAAACTATAGGTAGGGAGAGCGTCAGTGTGTTTTACTGTGCTAAACCTTGTTTGTAGGGACAGGGAAGGACAGTGAGGGAAATTCTCATTGTGCTATACTGTGCTAAAGCATTCCTCATCAACCATCTTTAAAAAAAAAAAATTTTTATAGGGACAGAAAACTATAGGTAGGGAGAGTGTCAGTGTGTTTTACTGTGCTAAACCTTGTTTGTAGGGACAGGGAAGGACAGTGAGGGAAATTCTCATTGTGCTATACTGTGCTAAAGCATTCCTCATCAACCATCTTTAAAACAAATTTTTTTTATAGGGACAGAAAACTATAGGTAGGGAGAGTGTCTGTCACGTACCTTTGGTGTGAGCCTGACGTGCAGAGGGAGACCTCCCGTACAACCCCGGCTCGGAGACCACTGGAGTGGGGACAGTGGTGGTAAGAGCGCGGTGAGGTAAGGGTGCCTGCTTGGTCCTCTTGGCTGGGTGTAGTAAAGCCAAGCGAAAGCTGGAACAGCTGGAACTGGGAGCAGCGGATGCAGGTCAGCAGGTGCAGGTATGCAGAGCAGCGGATGCAGGTCAGCAGGTGCAGGTATGCAGAGCAGCGGATGCAGGTCAGCAGGTGCAGGTATGCAGAGCAGCGGATGCAGGTCAGCAGGTGCAGGTGTGCAGGACCGCGGATGCAGGTCAGCAGGTGTAGGTATGCAGAGCAGCGCAGTCAGACAAGCCAGGTCTTTCACATCAGGGTAAACAGCATAAACGGCAGGCAGAGAGTAGTCAGAGTCCAGGCTGGGTCTTGGCAACAGATGATCAGACAGGTAACTTAGCAGGGTCAAACAAGCCAGAGTCAGGACTGGAGATAGGAGGGAGGTCAGGAAGCCGGGTCATACACAGGAACACGATACAGAGTCAGGAACAGAAGCAGATCAAACCACAAAGGACAACATCTCTGGAACGTCTTTTATAGGAAGTTCATGGGAGGAGCAAGGGGTTCAGGGTTCAACATCAATCAAGACACCAAGCAGAGTAGTCTAATCCATTAGATAGGTTATCCAGCAGATCAGGCAGGGAGCTGTCCAGCATCCCAGATAGCTCAGTGGGAAGAGTCAATGCCAGACACAGACGAGGTCCCAGGTTCAAGCCCAGTATGTCCCTGACAGTGCCCCCCCCCTTAAGGGCAACCTCCGGGTGCCCAAGAGAGCTATTTTCTGGGGGTGACTGCGAAAAAATGCCTGGATTAACTCTCGGGCATGAATGTTCCGTTGGGGTTCCCAGGAGTTCTCCTCCAGACCATACCCCTTCCACTTAATCAGGAATTGAAGTTGGTTCCCCCTTCTTCTACAGTCCAAGACGGCCTCCACCTCAAACTCCTCATCCCCGTCAACCATTACAGGTTCATGCGGTCCTGATCCCCTGTTTGGGAAGGGATCCGGCACTGTAGGTTTCAGTAGTGACACGTGAAACACTGGGTGAACCTTCAATGAATCTGGTAAAGAAAGTTCATAGGAGACTTCATTTAATCTCCGTTTTACTGGGAAGGGGCCGATGAACTTGGGTGCCAGTTTCCTTGCGGGCCAGGTCATCCTAAGGTTGGCGGTAGACAGCCATACTTGATCGCCTTGTTGAAGGCATAACTCCCCTCTCCTCTTTCTGTCAAACATCCTTTTATTGGTTGCCTGCGCCTTGGTCAAGGCTTCCTGTAATATTTTGTTGTTACGGGTCAGGAAATCAACGGTACTCTGGACTGCTGGGACTGTTGAATCAGAAATGAGATCAGGTAGGAAGGTCGGGTGGAACCCATAGTTGGAGAAAAACGGAGACTGACCTGTAGCCGAGTGACTGGCATTATTAAAGGCAAACTCCGCCAGGGGTAGTAGTGTTACCCAGTCATCTTGAACAAAGGTGGTAAAGCATCGGAGATATTGCTCGAGCGTTTGGTTCGTCCTCTCGGTTTGCCCATTGGTCTGAGGGTGATAGGCAGAGGACATGGACAGCTCGATCTTCAGGACCTTGCACAAAGCCTTCCAGAAGCGAGAGGTGAACTGCACCCCTCTGTCTGAAACAATGTCTGTTGGAACCCCATGTAACCTTACTATCTCTTTTATGAAGACCTGGGCAGTTTCCATGGCAGATGGCGTGCTCTTCAGTGGCACGAAGTGGGCCATTTTAGATAGACGGTCGACCACTACAAAAATGGCTGAGCAACCTTCTGATGGGGGAAGTTCCACTATGAAGTCCATAGCAATCCTTTGCCAGGGTCGATCAGGAACTGGTAAGGGTCTGAGAAGACCCCAGGCCTTGCTTCTAGCGGTCTTACTACGGGTACAGGTGGCACATGAATTTACATACTCCCTGCAGTTCCTTTCAAGATCCGGCCACCAAAATGTGCGTTGAATTAGTTCCTGGGTTTTATGCATTCCGAAGTGGCCGGCCAGGGGATGATCATGGCACAGATTTAATACTGTTACTCTGACATCTTCTGGTACAAAGATCTTGTTGTCTTTCCATAGTAACCCATCCTTGCGTAACAGGGTAATCCCAGGAGGCCCTGACATATTTGCTGAAGCTTGTTTCAAGCCGGACATTAGATTTGTTTGCAAGAGTAGAAAGTTACCTTCCGATAGGATGGTATCAGGAGCTGACACTTCTTTCGGATCATCGAACATGCGAGAAAGGGCATCTGGTTTGGTGTTCTTTGAGCCGGGCCGGTAAGTTATGTGAAATGAAAACCTAGAGAAGAATAAGGCCCATCGTGCCTGGCGTGGTCTCAGACGCTTGGCAGCTCTCAAATACTCCAGGTTTTTGTGGTCTGTATAAATGAGTATGGGATGCGCCGCTCCTTCCAACAGATACCTCCATTCTTCAAGGGCGGACTTGATGGCCAGGAGCTCCCGGTCCCCCACGTCATAGTTCTTCTCGGCCGGAGTAAGCTTATGAGAGAAGAAGGCTATTGGGTGCATCAAGTCCTTGAGACCCTGGCGTTGAGAGATAACGGCTCCTAACGCTGTCTCTGAGGCATCTACCTCGAGTAGATAAGGTAGAGCAGGGTCAGGGTGACTCAGAATAGGAGCTGACGTGAACAGTCCTTTTAACTTTGTGAAGGCAGCCTGTGCCTCGGGATTCCAACAAAACCGGACATTCTGCTTGGTCAGCTGCGTAATCGGGGAAATAATAGCGGAGAATCCCTTGATGAACCTCCGGTAGAAGTTGGCAAAGCCAATGAAGCGCTGCACCCCCTTCTTGTCTGAAGGTGCAGGCCAATCCAGAATAGCTGAAACTTTTTGCGGATCCATCTTGAATCCCTCTGTTGAAATTACCAAGCCGAGGAACTGAATACTCTGTCGCTCGAATTCGCATTTTTCTGGTTTTGCGTACAGTCCATGTTGACGGAGTCGACAGAGTATGATCTTGACATGTTCCCGGTGCTGCTCAATTGAAGTTGAAAAAATCAAAATATCGTCTAGATAGACAATTACGTAAATGTCCAGGCAGTCCCTAAAAATGTCATTGACTAGATGCTGAAAAGTAGCAGGGGCGTTACATAGACCAAAGGGCATTACTAGGTATTCGTAATGGCCGAACCTGGTCCGAAAAGCAGTCTTCCATTCATCCCCTGCGCGGATGCGGATCAGGTTGTACGCCCCCCGCAGGTCTAGCTTGGTAAACACAGAAGAGGTCCTGAGCCTCTGAAAGAGTTCGGGTACCAGGGGCAGAGGGTACCGATTCTTGACCGTAATTTTATTTAATTCCCGGTAGTCCACACAGGGCCGGAGAGAATGGTCCTTTTTCTCCACAAAAAAGATTCCCGCCCCTGCTGGAGAAGTGGAAGGACGGATGAACCCCCTCTTTAGGTTTTCGTCAACATACTCTTTCAGAACCTCTAGCTCCCGTTCAGATAAGGGGAAGATCCGTCCAAAGGGAATTTCAGCCCCAGGGAGAAGCTCGATTGGACAATCGTATGGACGATGAGGCGGAAGGGTCTCAGCTCCCCGTTTGCTGAAAACGTCCAGGAATCCATGGTATTGTTTGGGCACAGCTGCGCGTACCTCTGAATCCGGCTCCAGGCATAACAGAGGACCAGAAGTGCTGAGACATGGAGGCATGCAGTGGTGTTGGCAATAAGGCGACTGGAACTTAATACTCCCGGACCCCCAATCGATCTGTGGGTTATGGGCCTGAAGCCAGGGTAGACCCAAGATGACTGGAAACAGAGGGGATGCAATGGCATTCAGGCTTAATAGTTCCTTATGATCTGTAGAGGTGGTTACAAGCAAAGGAGGGGTTTCTTGAGTCACTACTCCTGACTTAATACGGGACCCGTCTGCTAAAAAGATGGAAAGTCCCTGAGTCTTTGGCTGGAGTGGGATGTGCTGTTGTGCTGCAAAGTTAAGATCGATGAAACAATTACATGCTCCTGAGTCAATTATCGCGGTGACTGGTATTGTCCTTCCTGGCAATTGGAACGAGATAGGTAGGGCCAGGTGGGTGGTGTTGGCAGAGGGAGGTGGACCACTTGGAGAAGGGGTAGCTGGGACCTTGCGCAGCTTAGCAGGACATGAGGAAACGTAATGGCCGGCTCCTCCACAATATAAACAAAGATCATTCTGTCGCCGGCGAAGTCGTTCTTCGGCCGACAGGGAAGGTCTCATCAGTCCAAGCTGTCTCAGCTTTATGGTAACAGAAGTCTGATTGGCAGGTAAGGAGTTAACTGGAACTGAACTGGCAACAGCAGGAGATACCCGGGGTAGCATCCAGGCTGGACGGAGATGCTGGGTAGCCCTCTCTGTTCTGCGCTCCCGGAGTCGTCGGTCTATCTGAATAGACAGGGTGATTAAAGTCTCTAGGGCATCAGGAACACCGACCCGGGCTAACTCGTCTTTCAGTCCCTCAGAGAGACCGAGACGGAACTGGTGCCGTAGGGCTGCATCATTCCACTGGGCATCCGCGCTCCAGCGTCTGAAATCAGTCACATAGTCCTCGACCGCTCTGCGGCCTTGCTGGAGCGCGTGGAGGGCAGCCTCGGCGGTGGAAGTCCGTTGAGGGTCATCATAGAGTCGAGCCATGGCATCAAGAAAAGATGAGAGAGAGTCCAGAGCTTCATGGCAGACTTCCAGCAGATGGTGGGCCCAAGCCTGAGGTTCCCCCTGTAGTAGAGCGATAACAAACCCTACTTTGGTGACCTCTAATGAAAAAGTCAGAGGTAGTAAGGAAAAGTATAGTTCACATGCGTTGCGAAACGCCCGGAATTTGCTTCGATCCCCAGAAAACTTATCGGGAACGGGGACCCTAGGCTCAGGAGGTGGTGGCGTTCCAGAGGAGGAAGTTGGGACTGAAGGTGCATCTGCAGTGATGGTCTGGGTTTGCGTCTGCCTATGCACTTGAACGTAACTGCCTTGTAGAGACTTCACGACCCGGTTGAGGGCTGCGAGGTGCTGACTGACGTCATCCATAGGCGAGGTCCCTCTTGCAGGCTCAGACAGGGGGGTTTGATACTGTCACGTACCTTTGGTGTGAGCCTGACGTGCAGAGGGAGACCTCCCGTACAACCCCGGCTCGGAGACCACTGGAGTGGGGACAGTGGTGGTAAGAGTGCGGTGAGGTAAGGGTGCCTGCTTGGTCCTCTTGGCTGGGTGTAGTAAAGCCAAGCGAAAGCTGGAACAGCTGGAACTGGGAGCAGCGGATGCAGGTCAGCAGGTGCAGGTATGCAGAGCAGCGGATGCAGGTCAGCAGGTGCAGGTATGCAGAGCAGCGGATGCAGGTCAGCAGGTGCAGGTGTGCAGGACCGCGGATGCAGGTCAGCAGGTGTAGGTATGCAGAGCAGCGCAGTCAGACAAGCCAGGTCTTTCACATCAGGGTAAACAGCATAAACGGCAGGCAGAGAGTAGTCAGAGTCCAGGCTGGGTCTTGGCAACAGATGATCAGACAGGTAACTTAGCAGGGTCAAACAAGCCAGAGTCAGGACTGGAGATAGGAGGGAGGTCAGGAAGCTGGGTCATACACAGGAACACGATACAGGCACAGAGTCAGGAACAGAAGCAGATCAAACCGCAAAGGGCAACATCTCTGGAACGTCTTTTATAGGAAGTTCATGGGAGGAGCAAGGGGTTCAGGGTTCAACATCAATCAAGACACCAAGCAGAGTAGTCTAATCCATTAGATAGGTTATCCAGCAGATCAGGCAGGGAGCTGTCCAGCATCCCAGATAGCTCAGTGGGAAGAGTCAATGCCAGACACAGACGAGGTCCCAGGTTCAAGCCCAGTATGTCCCTGACAGTGCCCCCCCCCTTAAGGGCAACCTCCGGGTGCCCAAGAGAGCTATTTTCTGGGGGTGACTGCGAAAAAATGCCTGGATTAACTCTCGGGCATGAATGTTCCGTTGGGGTTCCCAGGAGTTCTCCTCCAGACCATACCCCTTCCACTTAATCAGGAATTGAAGTTGGTTCCCCCTTCTTCTACAGTCCAAGACGGCCTCCACCTCAAACTCCTCATCCCCGTCAACCATTACAGGTTCATGCGGTCCTGATCCCCTGTTTGGGAAGGGATCCGGCACTGTAGGTTTCAGTAGTGACACGTGAAACACTGGGTGAACCTTCAATGAATCTGGTAAAGAAAGTTCATAGGAGACTTCATTTAATCTCCGTTTTACTGGGAAGGGGCCGATGAACTTGGGTGCCAGTTTCCTTGCGGGGCAGGTCATCCTAAGGTTGGCGGTAGACAGCCATACTTGATCGCCTTGTTGAAGGCATAACTCCCCTCTCCTCTTTCTGTCAAACATCCTTTTATTGGTTGCCTGCGCCTTGGTCAAGGCTTCCTGTAATATTTTGTTGTTACGGGTCAGGAAATCAACGGTACTCTGGACTGCTGGGACTGTTGAATCAGAAATGAGATCAGGTAGGAAGGTCGGGTGGAACCCATAGTTGGAGAAAAACGGAGACTGACCTGTAGCCGAGTGACTGGCATTATTAAAGGCAAACTCCGCCAGGGGTAGTAGTGTTACCCAGTCATCTTGAACAAAGGTGGTAAAGCATCGGAGATATTGCTCGAGCGTTTGGTTCGTCCTCTCGGTTTGCCCATTGGTCTGAGGGTGATAGGCAGAGGACATGGACAGCTCGATCTTCAGGACCTTGCACAAAGCCTTCCAGAAGCGAGAGGTGAACTGCACCCCTCTGTCTGAAACAATGTCTGTTGGAACCCCATGTAACCTTACTATCTCTTTTATGAAGACCTGGGCAGTTTCCATGGCAGATGGCGTGCTCTTCAGTGGCACGAAGTGGGCCATTTTAGATAGACGGTCGACCACTACAAAAATGGCTGAGCAACCTTCTGATGGGGGAAGTTCCACTATGAAGTCCATAGCAATCCTTTGCCAGGGTCGATCAGGAACTGGTAAGGGTCTGAGAAGACCCCAGGCCTTGCTTCTAGCGGTCTTACTACGGGTACAGGTGGCACATGAATTTACATACTCCCTGCAGTTCCTTTCAAGATCCGGCCACCAAAATGTGCGTTGAATTAGTTCCTGGGTTTTATGCATTCCGAAGTGGCCGGCCAGGGGATGATCATGGCACAGATTTAATACTGTTACTCTGACATCTTCTGGTACAAAGATCTTGTTGTCTTTCCATAGTAACCCATCCTTGCGTAACAGGGTAATCCCAGGAGGCCCTGACATATTTGCTGAAGCTTGTTTCAAGCCGGACATTAGATTTGTTTGCAAGAGTAGAAAGTTACCTTCCGATAGGATGGTATCAGGAGCTGACACTTCTTTCGGATCATCGAACATGCGAGAAAGGGCATCTGGTTTGGTGTTCTTTGAGCCGGGCCGGTAAGTTATGTGAAATGAAAACCTAGAGAAGAATAAGGCCCATCGTGCCTGGCGTGGTCTCAGACGCTTGGCAGCTCTCAAATACTCCAGGTTTTTGTGGTCTGTATAAATGAGTATGGGATGCGCCGCTCCTTCCAACAGATACCTCCATTCTTCAAGGGCGGACTTGATGGCCAGGAGCTCCCGGTCCCCCACGTCATAGTTCTTCTCGGCCGGAGTAAGCTTACGAGAGAAGAAGGCTATTGGGTGCATCAAGTCCTTGAGACCCTGGCGTTGAGAGATAACGGCTCCTAACGCTGTCTCTGAGGCATCTACCTCGAGTAGATAAGGTAGAGCAGGGTCAGGGTGACTCAGAATAGGAGCTGACGTGAACAGTCCTTTTAACTTTGTGAAGGCAGCCTGTGCCTCGGAATTCCAACAAAACCGGACATTCTGCTTGGTCAGCTGCGTAATCGGGGAAATAATAGCGGAGAATCCCTTGATGAACCTCCGGTAGAAGTTGGCAAAGCCAATGAAGCGCTGCACCCCCTTCTTGTCTGAAGGTGCAGGCCAATCCAGAATAGCTGAAACTTTTTGCGGATCCATCTTGAATCCCTCTGTTGAAATTACCAAGCCGAGGAACTGAATACTCTGTCGCTCGAATTCGCATTTTTCTGGTTTTGCGTACAGTCCATGTTGACGGAGTCGACAGAGTATGATCTTGACATGTTCCCGGTGCTGCTCAATTGAAGTTGAAAAAATCAAAATATCGTCTAGATAGACAGTTACGTAAATGTCCAGGCAGTCCCTAAAAATGTCATTGACTAGATGCTGAAAAGTAGCAGGGGCGTTACATAGACCAAAGGGCATTACTAGGTATTCGTAATGGCCGAACCTGGTCCGAAAAGCAGTCTTCCATTCATCCCCTGCGCGGATGCGGACCAGGTTGTACGCCCCCCGCAGGTCTAGCTTGGTAAACACAGAAGAGGTCCTGAGCCTCTGAAAGAGTTCGGGTACCAGGGGCAGAGGGTACCGATTCTTGACCGTAATTTTATTTAATTCCCGGTAGTCCACACAGGGCCGGAGAGAATGGTCCTTTTTCTCCACAAAAAAGATTCCCGCCCCTGCTGGAGAAGTGGAAGGACGGATGAACCCCCTCTTTAGGTTTTCGTCAACATACTCTTTCAGAACCTCTAGCTCCCGTTCAGATAAGGGGAAGATCCGTCCAAAGGGAATTTCAGCCCCAGGGAGAAGCTCGATTGGACAATCGTATGGACGATGAGGCGGAAGGGTCTCAGCTCCCCGTTTGCTGAAAACGTCCAGGAATCCATGGTATTGTTTGGGCACAGCTGCGCGTACCTCTGAATCCGGCTCCAGGCATAACAGAGGACCAGAAGTGCTGAGACATGGAGGCATGCAGTGGTGTTGGCAATAAGGCGACTGGAACTTAATACTCCCGGACCCCCAATCGATCTGTGGGTTATGGGCCTGAAGCCAGGGTAGACCCAAGATGACTGGAAACAGAGGGGATGCAATGGCATTCAGGCTTAATAGTTCCTTATGATCTGTAGAGGTGGTTACAAGCAAAGGAGGGGTTTCTTGAGTCACTACTCCTGACTTAATACGGGACCCGTCTGCTAAAAAGATGGAAAGTCCCTGAGTCTTTGGCTGGAGTGGGATGTGCTGTTGTGCTGCAAAGTTAAGATCGATGAAACAATTACATGCTCCTGAGTCAATTATCGCGGTGACTGGTATTGTCCTTCCTGGCAATTGGAACGAGATAGGTAGGGCCAGGTGGGTGGTGTTGGCAGAGGGAGGTGGACCACTTGGAGAAGGGGTAGCTGGGACCTTGCGCAGCTTAGCAGGACATGAGGAAACGTAATGGCCGGCTCCTCCACAATATAAACAAAGATCATTCTGTCGCCGGCGAAGTCGTTCTTCGGCCGACAGGGAAGGTCTCATCAGTCCAAGCTGTCTCGGCTTTATGGTAACAGAAGTCTGATTGGCAGGTAAGGAGTTAACTGGAACTGAACTGGCAACAGCAGGAGATACCCGGGGTAGCATCCAGGCTGGACGGAGATGCTGGGTAGCCCTCTCTGTTCTGCGCTCCCGGAGTCGTTGGTCTATCTGAATAGACAGGGTGATTAAAGTCTCTAGGGCATCAGGAACACCGACCCGGGCTAACTCGTCTTTCAGTCCCTCAGAGAGACCGAGACGGAACTGGTGCCGTAGGGCTGCATCATTCCACTGGGCATCCGCGCTCCAGCGTCTGAAATCAGTCACATAGTCCTTGACCGCTCTGCGGCCTTGCTGGAGCGCGTGGAGGGCAGCCTCGGCGGTGGAAGTCCGTTGAGGGTCATCATAGAGTCGAGCCATGGCATCAAGAAAAGATGAGAGAGAGTCCAGAGCTTCATGGCGGACTTCCAGCAGATGGTGGGCCCAAGCCTGAGGTTCCCCCTGTAGTAGAGCGATAACAAACCCTACTTTGGTGACCTCTAATGAAAAAGTCAGAGGTAGTAAGGAAAAGTATAGTTCACATGCGTTGCGAAACGCCCGGAATTTGCTTCGATCCCCAGAAAACTTATCGGGAACGGGGACCCTAGGCTCAGGAGGTGGTGGCGTTCCAGAGGAGGAAGTTGGGACTGAAGGTGCATCTGCAGTGATGGTCTGGGTTTGCGTCTGCCTATGCACTTGAACGTAACTGCCTTGTAGAGACTTCACGACCCGGTTGAGGGCTGCGAGGTGCTGACTGACGTCATCCATAGGCGAGGTCCCTCTTGCAGGCTCAGACAGGGCGGTTTGATACTGTCACGTACCTTTGGTGTGAGCCTGACGTGCAGAGGGAGACCTCCCGTACAACCCCGGCTCGGAGACCACTGGAGTGGGGACAGTGGTGGTAAGAGTGCGGTGAGGTAAGGGTGCCTGCTTGGTCCTCTTGGCTGGGTGTAGTAAAGCCAAGCGAAAGCTGGAACAGCTGGAACTGGGAGCAGCGGATGCAGGTCAGCAGGTGCAGGTATGCAGAGCAGCGGATGCAGGTCAGCAGGTGCAGGTATGCAGAGCAGCGGATGCAGGTCAGCAGGTGCAGGTGTGCAGGACCGCGGATGCAGGTCAGCAGGTGTAGGTATGCAGAGCAGCGCAGTCAGACAAGCCAGGTCTTTCACATCAGGGTAAACAGCATAAACGGCAGGCAGAGAGTAGTCAGAGTCCAGGCTGGGTCTTGGCAACAGATGATCAGACAGGTAACTTAGCAGGGTCAAACAAGCCAGAGTCAGGACTGGAGATAGGAGGGAGGTCAGGAAGCTGGGTCATACACAGGAACACGATACAGGCACAGAGTCAGGAACAGAAGCAGATCAAACCGCAAAGGGCAACATCTCTGGAACGTCTTTTATAGGAAGTTCATGGGAGGAGCAAGGGGTTCAGGGTTCAACATCAATCAAGACACCAAGCAGAGTAGTCTAATCCATTAGATAGGTTATCCAGCAGATCAGGCAGGGAGCTGTCCAGCATCCCAGATAGCTCAGTGGGAAGAGTCAATGCCAGACACAGACGAGGTCCCAGGTTCAAGCCCTGACAGTGTCAGTGTGTTTTACTGTGCTAAACCTTGTTTGTAGGGACAGGGAAGGACAGTGAGGGAAATTCTCATTGTGCTATACTGTGCTAAAGCATTCCTCATCAACCATCTTTAAAAAAAAAAAATTTTTATAGGGACAGAAAACTATAGGTAGGGAGAGTGTCAGTGTGTTTTACTGTGCTAAACCTTGTTTGTAGGGACAGGGAAGGACAGTGAGGGAAATTCTCATTGTGCTATACTGTGCTAAAGCATTCCTCATCAACCATCTTTGAAATCCTTGTTTTTTGGACAGTCAGGGAAATTGTCATTGTGCTATTCTGTGCGAAAGCAATCATCCTCAACCATATTTAGAAATCCTTAAGTAAAGGGACAGAGAAGGACACCTGAAGGTAGCCCTTATTGCTTTTTTTCCCATCTCCCTGCAGGCCATCCATTAGAATGTCTGGAAGGCAAACAAGGAGAGGCAGACAGTCAGGAGGCAATAAAAGAGGGCAAGCAGGCTCTGTGTCTGGGGGCAACAGTGCTGGTCGTGGACGCGGTGCATTGTCATCAGCACATGGCCATGGGACACGCTTGTCCTTCTTTTCGGCAGCTGGACATGTTGAGCCACATCATGCCGAAGACTTGGTAGAGTGGATGACCAAGCCCTCCTCCTCCTCCTCATCCTCTCTCACCCAGGCTCAGGGTACTGGCAAAGCAGCTGCCAAAGCGTCCTCTTCCCTGGTATCAATGTCAGACTCATCATCAGTCACTCCTTCCCTAGACCCACCATGTCCTCCTCCTGAGGAGTCCCCCGAACTGTTTGAGCACAGTGTTGGGTACATGCTCCAGGAGGATGCCCAGCGTTTCGAAGGGTCTGATGATGAAACCCAGCTAGAGGAAAGCAGTAGCATGAGAGCAGACAGAGGGGATGCTCAAGAAGGACACCAATCTGGCAGTCATGTTCCAGCAGCTGCAGCATACTGCCAGATTGGCTCCAGTGATGAGGAGGGAGGGGATGATGAGGTCACTGACTCCACGTGGGTGCCTAATAGGAGAGAGGAGGAGGAGGAGGATGAGGAGGAGGCACATCTCCAACGAGGCAGGATGCCCTTTGGTGGCCAGCGTAAGGGCAGTACACCGACGGAATCACACCGCAGAGCTCCGCCTGTGCAGGGCGCTGCCTCTGCCCGTCATTCAAAAAGTTCTTTGGTGTGGGCCTTTTTTGAGGCTAGTGCATCAGATCGCACAGCTGCTGTTTGCAACATATGTCTCAAGCGTATATCGCGTGGCCAAAACATCAGCCGCTTGGGTACCACATGCCTGACCAGACATATGTTGACCTGCCATGCAGCTCGTTGGCAAGCCTACCTCAAAGACCCACACCAAAGAACAAAGCGGACCTCTCCTTGCACCGCATCAGCTGGGATCTCCAACCCCACTATAACTTCAGTCCTCTCTGAAACATGCACTGAGAGGAATGAAGGTGTAGAATTAGGTGTGTCACAGCCAAGTACTTGCGGCCACTCTGCTAGCAGTACACCGACGTCCGATTCTAGCAGGCAAATTTCCCTGCCCCAGCTGCTGGACCGTCGAAAGAAGTTCACTCCCAGCCATCCACATGCCCAGCGGTTGAATGCTAGCTTGGCTAAATTGCTAGCGCTTCAACTGCTGCCTTTTCAGTTGGTAGACTCGGCCCCCTTCCGTGAGTTTGTGCAATGTGCGGTTCCTCAGTGGCAGGTTCCCAAACGCCACTTTTTCTCACGGAAGGCTATTCCGGCTCTCTACCGGCATGTGGAAGGCAATGTCTTGGCCTCGCTGGACAGGGCGGTCAGCGGTAAGGTGCATATTACCGCTGACTCATGGTCCAGCAGGCATGGACAGGGACGTTACCTTTCTTTCACAGCCCATTGGGTCACTCTTTTGGCAGCTGGGAAGGATGCAGGACAAGGTGCAGTAGTGTTGGAGGTTGTTCCACCGCCACGCCTCCAAAATGCTACTACTGGTTGTGACACACCTCTCTCCTCCACCCCCTCCTCTTCTTCTTCCTCCATGGCCTCTTCCTGTGCTTTGTCCTCTGAACCAGCGGTGCTCCGTAGGCGTTCAAGGGGCTACGCAAGTACGCAGGCAAAAAGATGCCATGCCGTGCTTGCGCTGGTGTGTTTGGGGGACAGAAGCCACACTGGGGCAGAGGTCCTGTCTGCTCTGCAGGGCCAGGCCGAGAGGTGGTTGACGCCACGCCAGCTTAAGCCAGGAATGGTGGTTTGCGACAATGGCACCAACCTCCTCTCCGCCCTCCGACAGGGACAACTGACCCATGTGCCCTGTGTGGCTCACGTCCTTAACCTGGTGGTGCAGCGGTTCTTGGGCAGGTACCCGGGCTTACAGGATGTCCTGAGGCAGGCCAGGAAAGTCTGTGTGCATTTCCGCAGATCTTATAATGCCAGTGCTCGCCTGGCTGAGCTGCAAAAGGAGTTGAACCTGCCCAAGAACCGCCTTATATGTGACATGCCCACCAGGTGGAACTCAACGTTGGCCATGCTGCAGCGGCTGCACACGCAGCAGAGGGCCATCAATGAGTACCTGTGCGACTACGGCACCAGGACAGGGTCAGGGGAGCTTGGTTTTTTTTCTCCACGCCAGTGGGGCATGATCAGGGATGCATGCACTGTCCTGGCACCATTTGAGGAGGCCACGAGGATGGTGAGCAGTGACAGTGCATGCATCAGTGACACTGTACCTCTTGTCCACCTGTTGGAGCACACGCTGCGTGGAATAATGGACAGGGCACTTGAGGCAGAACAGAGGCAGGAAGAGGAGGACTTCCTTGCCTCTCAAGGCCCCCTTTACCCAGACAGTGTTCCTTCTGTCCCACCCATCGCACAGGAAGAGGACGAGGAGGAGGAGGAGGAGGAGGATTGTGTCAGCATGGAGGTGGAGCCTGGCACTCAGCAGCATCAACAGCAGCAGTCTTTTAGGGATGATTTACAGTCCCAAGAAACCAGTGGACTTGTACGTGGCTGGGAGGAGGTGGCTGCGGATCATGTCGTCCTTAGTGACCCAGAGGACTCCGGACCGAATGCCTCAGCTAACCTACGCTGCATGGCCTCCCTGATCCTGCAAAGTCTGCGGAAGGATCCTCGTATTCTTCGGATCAAGGAGAGGGACCATTACTGGCTGGCCACTCTCCTTGATCCACGGTACAAGGGTAAGGTTGCGGACCTTATGTTACCGTCGCAGAGGGAGCAGAGGATGAGACAACTCCGGGAGGCCTTGCAGAAAGGTCTGTGCAACGCGTTCCCAGAGACTGGGAGGTTACAAACTCCTGGTCCTGGACAACGAGTTGCTGAGGCTTCGGCCAGTCAAAGAAGGAGCGGTGGGGAAGGTGGCCGTCTGACCGATGCGTTCAGACAATTCTTTAGTCCGCAGCCCCAAAGTATGATCGGTTCCAGCAACCATCGCCAGCGTCTGATAAACATGGTGCAGGAATATCTAGGGGCAAGGTCAGACTTGGACACCTTCCCCACCGAAAATCCTCTGGCTTACTGGGTCTTGAGGATGGATCACTGGCCAGAGCTTGCACAGTATGCAATTGAGCTACTGGCCTGTCCTGCATCCAGCGTTCTTTCGGAACGCACATTCAGTGCTGCTGGAGGATTTGTCACGGATCACAAAGTGCGCCTGTCCACCGACTCGGTTGATCGACTAACTTTCATCAAGATGAACCAGTCTTGGATCACCACCAGCTACCACACACCTGATGCTGATATAACAGACTAATTGATTTTAACATGTCACATCCCTTCAAGACTGATGCTGATGCTGAGTGCCTGTGCCGTTATGTTGACTGGCTATCCTCCTCCTCCGAGTCCTCAATGATACGATTGATGATGATAGCTTGGAAGATCATTTTTGTTTATGGGTGCCGCCACCAGTGCCTAACGCCCAATTTTTCAGCCCCTGTTTAACAGGGGCGTGTAATTACAATTTTTGAAGCAATACTTTGCAACAGGGCTCATTGCTGTGCTCCAAGTACAGTATCTGTGAGGGGTTGCAGTGTTGTGCCACCAGTGCCTAAGGCCCAATTTTTCAGCCCCTGTTTAACAGGGGCGTGTACTTACAATTTTTGAAGCAATACTTTGCAACAGGGCTCATTGCTGTGCTCCAAGTACAGTATCTGTGAGGGGTTGCAGTGTTGTGCCACCAGTGCCTAAGGCCCAATTTTTCAGCCCCTGTTCAACAGGGGCATGTAATTACAATTCTTGATCTAATAATTCACAGCAGGGCCCATTGCTGCACCCACCAAGAGTAACTCTGAGGGCTTACAGTGTTGTGGCAACGCCACCACCACCACCACCACGAAAGGCCCAATTTTTCAGCCCCTGTTCAAAAGGGGCATGTAATTACAATTCTTGATCTAATAATTCACAGCAGGGCCCATTCCTGCACCCACCAAGAGTAACTCTGAGGGCTTACAGTGTTGTGGCAACACCACCACCACCACCACCACCACGAAAGGCCCAATTTTTCAGCCCCTGTTCAACAGGGGCATGCAATTACAATTCTTGATCTAATAATTCACAGCAGGGCCCATTGCTGCACCCACCAAGAGTAACTGTCAGGGCTTACAGTGTTGTGGCACCAGCACCACCATCAAAGGCCCAATTTTTACTACCACTGTTCAACAATTATATGTAATTACAATTCCTGATATAATAGTTGACAGCAGGGCGTTCCAGCACCAACCAAGAGTAACTGTGAGTGCTTACAGTGTTGTGCCAACACCAACAACTAAGGGGCCTATTTCTGCAGAGTATATACGGCAGGTCCCTACTTTCAAACATCCAACTTACAAACGACTCCTACTTGCAAACGCAAGAAGACAACAGGAAGTGAGAGGAAATCTACCCCTAGGAAGGAAAATTCTCTCCTGTAAGAATTAATATGGGAGAAAGGTGTCTCCTCTGTACTGATGCTTTATCACCAATCCTTGTTTCAAGAAAAACACCACATTTCAAAAACAGTTGTCATTGGGACGGAAAGTGAGGTGAAATGTTCTGAACAGGGGCACAGACAGCAAAACAAATGTTACAGGGGTGATAACCCTTACCTATGTTTTCCAAAAAGTTTAAAAATAGATTTTTGGGCTGGAGCTACACTTAAACAATGTACCTGTTCAAAATTACAAACAGATTCTACATAAGAACAAACCTACAGTCCCTGTCTTGTATGCACCGCCTGTATACGGCTGTTCAGAGTATATAGGGCCTTTTTTATTTTATGTGCGGGGTTCCCCTTAATATCCATACAAGACCCAAAGGGGCTGGTAATGGGCTGGGGTAGGGGGGGGGGTCATGGGGTAGCTATGCCATTTTTCTTAAAGATTTTCATCCATATTACCGGGACCAGACATTACATTAAAGCCGCAAGCAGTTTTAAATGGCTTTTTTTTCCTTTAGAAGTGTCATTTTGTGCAGGGACAGTTCTAAACACGGGAAACACGTGGCACTTCACAGGCATACTTTAGACACCCCCCAGGTACGATATTTAAAGGAATATTTGACTTTTTTTTTTCACTTTATGCATCATTAAAATGACTGCTCCCGAAAAACGACCGTTTTTAAAACTTCTTTTTGCATTGATACATGTCCCCTGGTGCAGAACCCGGGTTCCCAAACCCTTTTTAGGACAATAACATGCATAATAGTCGTTATAATTAGCACTTTAGAATTCGAACGTTCGCATCCATTGTATTTAATAGGGTTCTAATGTTCATACGAACTTTCGGTCCGTTCGCGGGTTCTGGTGCGAACCGAACCCGGGGGTGTTCGGCTCATCACTAACCTAGACAACGGAGCTGAAGATCCACTCGTGGGAGGTAATTGCCGCAGACCCAAAGTAATGAAACCAGTAGATTCCCATTTAATAACAAAATGTGAATCAGGAGTAGCAGGGGTGAGGGAGCTACAAAGACTGGCCACCTCCCAACTATGGAGAGAGAATAAAAAAGGAGAGGGATAAAAAAAGGGCAAATGTTGCAGCTCACAACGGTGCTGTTGGCAGTGTATATGTTAAAAAAGGCCCATGCTGCAGAGCTGGGAGTAGCAGTGGCCTGTACCTGTGATGGCTACTGTCTCCAGTCCTCTGTAAGCTTCCCCTGGACACAATCCTACCTCACTGCTGTTCTCCCCTTTCCTCAAGACTTTCCTCCTCTCTAAACAGTGGCACCCACAAAAGGTTTCCTCATCATCCACCCTCACCCCATCGCTGGTCCCCTCTTGGCAGTACGCTTCTACTGGAACATTACTGCCTACTGCTGCTCCCTGGCTAATGCCCCCACCCTCTGTGGTCATCGTCCCCATTCTCAATATCTTAAACTAGGACTGCTTGTGCTCATCTTCCTGAAGTTAGTGATGAAGTGAGGGTACAACACTAAATTCTCACTGTCAGTTTGTGGAGCAGGATTAGAAGAAGAGGAGGAAGACGATTAGAAAAAAATGTATCACCCCCCCCCCCACAAAAAAATAAATTAGCCCCCCTTTTTTATTCTTTTCAAATATGGTATTTTCTGAATCAAAGGCAAAATACAGGACACATATAGTCTTGTACAATCTTATAAAGTTTCAGCATAAGAGAGGTCATACAACCAACTTGTTTTAACCTAGAACAAACTATTTAAAAAATATATAGATAAACATGAAATAAAGGAAAGTAAAAACATGGTATAAATAAATAAAAAAAAACTCTCAATAACAAAAAAAAATGATAATAGGAAGGGCCCAGCAGCTAAACAGAGACTAAGATAGAAAAAATGACTGTTGGGTCTCTAAACTGTGAACACAGGGGTGAAGGAGGGGAGGAGGATATGCATAATAATATGTAGCCCACCACACTGCAATCCACAGTATTTTAGTTCAATATAGCACAGCATAGCACTATATAGCAGCTATCTCTCTCTCTACACAGACTGTCAATGATCCTTAAAATACTGCAACAGACACTGACAAAGGGCTGCTGGGAACCCAGCAGCCCCCAGGTAGGGGGCTGACACATAACAAAGCCCCTATTATTGGCCCTTTAAACCAGCTGACCTTAAATGGAATTCGAGTTGAAAAGGATTCTGCTTGGAAAAATTCACCATAAAGTCAATATGACTGCCAACCTTGAACATGCAGGATTTGCCTTGAACACATGTCAGTGTCAAAATCAAACTTTATTCTCATTTATAAAACTTTAGCATTAATGCAAAAATTATAGAAAGTATATAATTATCACTTACATAATAAAACTGGAACAAATTCAATGAGCTCTCACTAGATTGTAAGCTTTAGAAGAAAAAGGGACACCTTACTGCTGCCAAATTAACAAGCCATATTGTGCAGGTATATGGTCAGCAGCGAGCATTTGCACACTACTGGCTATGAAGAATAATAAGAAATGAGGCATCATAAGCGTTTTGCAGTTGATTTGCATTGTATTATGAAATTGGCCAACGGCATGCTAAGGTACAGGGATGCTTCATGCAGTGTTCCTAATTAAAGATCCTCACTAAGTTATGAGCTTCACAATGCCATATTTACTGTGTATATTGCACTGTTCACAATTAGTGATGAGCCGAACACCCCCGGGTTCGGTTCGCACCAGAACCCGCGAACGGACCGAAAGTTCGTACGAACATTAGAACCCTATTAAATACAATGGATGCGAACGTTCGAATTCTAAAGTGCTAATTATAACGACTATTATGCATGTTATTGTCCTAAAAAGGGTTTGGGAACCCGGGTTCTGCACCAGGGGACATGTATCAATGCAAAAAGAAGTTTTAAAAACGGTCGTTTTTCGGGAGCAGTCATTTTAATGATGCATAAAGTGAAAAAAAAAAGTCAAATATTCCTTTAAATATCGTACCTGGGGGGTGTCTAAAGTATGCCTGTGAAGTGCCACGTGTTTCCCGTGTTTAGAACTGTCCCTGCACAAAATGACACTTCTAAAGGAAAAAAAAGCCATTTAAAACTGCTTGCGGCTTTAATGTAATGTCTGGTCCCGGTAATATGGATGAAAATCTTTAAGAAAAATGGCATACCTACCCCATGACCCCCCCCCTACCCCAGCCCATTACCAGCCCCTTTGGGTCTTGTATGGATATTAAGGGGAACACCGCACACAAAATAAAAAAGGCCCTATATACTCTGAACAGCCGTATACAGGCGGTGCATACAAGACAGGGACTGTAGGTTTGTTCTTATGTAGAATGTGTTTGTAATTTTGAACAGGTACATTGTTTAAGTGTAGCTCCAGCCCAAAAATCTATTTTTAAACTTTTTGGAAAACATAGGTAAGGGTTATTACCCCTGTAACATTTGTTTTGCTGTCTGTGCCCCTGTTCAGAACATTTCACCTCACTTTCCGTCCCAATGACAACTGTTTTTGAAATGTGGTGTTTTTCTTGAAACAAGGATTGGTGATAAAGCATCAGTACAGAGGAGACACCTTTCTCCCATATTAATTCTTACAGGAGAGAATTTTCCTTCCTAGGGGTAGATTTCCTCTCACTTCCTGTTGTCTTCTTGCGTTTGCAAGTAGGAGTCGTTTGTAAGTTGGATATTTGAAAGTAGGGACCTGCCGTATATACTCTGCAGAAATAGGCCCCTTAGTTGTTGGTGTTGGCACAACACTGTAAGCACTCACAGTTACTCTTGGTTGGTGCTGGAACGCCCTGCTGTCAACTATTATATCAGGAATTGTAATTACATATAATTGTTGAACAGTGGTAGTAAAAATTGGGCCTTTGATGGTGGTGCTGGTGCCACAACACTGTAAGCCCTGACAGTTACTCTTGGTGGGTGCAGCAATGGGCCCTGCTGTGAATTATTAGATCAAGAATTGTAATTGCATGCCCCTGTTGAACAGGGGCTGAAAAATTGGGCCTTTCGTGGTGGTGGTGGTGGTGTTGCCACAACACTGTAAGCCCTCAGAGTTACTCTTGGTGGGTGCAGCAATGGGCCCTGCTGTGAATTATTAGATCAAGAATGTAATTACATGCCCCTGTTGAACAGGGGCTGAAAAATTGGGCCTTAGGCACTGGTGGCACAACACTGCAACCCCTCACAGATACTGTACTTGGAGCACAGCAATGAGCCCTGTTGCAAAGTATTGCTTCAAAAATTGTAATGACACGCCCCTGTTAAACAGGGGCTGAAAAATTGGGCCTTAGGCACTGGTGGCACAACACTCCAACCCCTCACAGATACTGTACTTGGAGCACAGCAATGAGCCCTGTTGCAAAGTATTGCTTCAAAAATTGTAATTACACGCCCCTGTTAAACAGGGGCTGAAAAATTGGGCCTTAGCCACTGGTGGCGGCACCCATAAACAAAAATGATCTTCCAAGCTATCATCATCAATCGTATCATTGAGGACTCGGAGGAGGAGGATAGCCAGTCAACATAACAGCACAGGCACTCAGCATCAGCATCAGTCTTGAAGGGATGTGACATGTTAAAATCAATTAGTCTGTTATATCAGCATCAGGTGTGTGGTAGCTGGTGGTGATCCAAGACTGGTTCATCTTGATGAAAGTCAGTCGATCAACCGAGTCGGTGGACAGGCGCACCCTGTGATCCGTGACAAATCCTCCAGCAGCACTGAATGTGCGTTCCGAAAGAACGCTGGATGCAGGACAGGCCAGTAGCTCAATTGCATACTGTGCAAGCTCTGGCCAGTGATCCATCCTCAAGACCCAGTAAGCCAGAGGATTTTCGGTGGGGAAGGTGTCCAAGTCTGACCTTGCCCCTAGATATTCCTGCACCATGTTTATCAGACGCTGGCGATGGTTGCTGGAACCGATCATACTTTGGGGCTGCGGACTAAAGAATTGTCTGAACGCATCGGTCAGACGGCCACCTTCCCCACCGCTCCTTCTTTGACTGGCCGAAGCCTCAGCAACTCGTTGTCGAGGACCAGGAGTTTGTAACCTCCCAGTCTCTGGGAACGCGTTGCACAGACCTTTCTGCAAGGCCTCCCGGAGTTGTCTCATCCTCTGCTCCCTCTGCGACGGTAACATAAGGTCCGCAACCTTACCCTTGTACCGTGGATCAAGGAGAGTGGCCAGCCAGTAATGGTCCCTCTCCTTGATCCGAAGAATACGAGGATCCTTCCGCAGACTTTGCAGGATCAGGGAGGCCATGCAGCGTAGGTTAGCTGAGGCATTCGGTCCGGAGTCCTCTGGGTCACTAAGGACGACATGATCCGCAGCCACCTCCTCCCAGCCACGTACAAGTCCACTGGTTTCTTGGGACTGTAAATCATCCCTAAAAGACTGCTGCTGATGATGCTGAGTGCCAGCCTCCACCTCCATGCTGACACAATCCTCCTCCTCCTCCTCCTCCTCCTCGTCCTCTTCCTGTGCGATGGGTGGGACAGAAGGAACACTGTCTGGGTAAAGGGGGCCTTGAGAGGCAAGGAAGTCCTCCTCTTCCTGCCTCTGTTCTGCCTCAAGTGCCCTGTCCATTATTCCACGCAGCGTGTGCTCCAACAGGTGGACAAGAGGTACAGTGTCACTGATGCATGCACTGTCACTGCTCACCATCCTCGTGGCCTCCTCAAATGGTGCCAGGACAGTGCATGCATCCCTGATCATGCCCCACTGGCGTGGAGAAAAAAAACCAAGCTCCCCTGACCCTGTCCTGGTGCCGTAGTCGCACAGGTACTCATTGATGGCCCTCTGCTGCGTGTGCAGCCGCTGCAGCATGGCCAATGTTGAGTTCCACCTGGTGGGCATGTCACATATAAGGCGGTTCTTGGGCAGGTTCAACTCCTTTTGCAGCTCAGCCAGGCGAGCACTGGCATTATAAGATCTGCGGAAATGCACACAGACTTTCCTGGCCTGCCTCAGGGCATCCTGTAAGCCCGGGTACCTGCCCAAGAACCGCTGCACCACCAGGTTAAGGACGTGAGCCACACAGGGCACATGGGTCAGTTGTCCCTGTCGGAGGGCGGAGAGGAGGTTGGTGCCATTGTCGCAAACCACCATTCCTGACTTAAGCTGGCGTGGCGTCAACCACCTCTCGGCCTGGCCCTGCAGAGCAGACAGGACCTCTGCCCCAGTGTGGCTTCTGTCCCCCAAACACACCAGCGCAAGCACGGCATGGCATCTTTTTGCCTGCGTACTTGCGTAGCCCCTTGAACGGCTACGGAGCACCGCTGGTTCAGAGGACAAAGCACAGGAAGAGGCCATGGAGGAAGAAGAGGAGGGGGTGGAGGAGAGAGGTGTGTCACAACCAGTAGTAGCATTTTGGAGGCGTGGCGGTGGAACAACCTCCAACACTACTGCACCTTGTCCTGCATCCTTCCCAGCTGCCAAAAGAGTGACCCAATGGGCCGTGAAAGAAAGGTAACGTCCCTGTCCATGCCTGCTGGACCATGAGTCAGCGGTAATATGCACCTTACCGCTGACCGCCCTGTCCAGCGAGGCCAAGACATTGCCTTCCACATGCCGGTAGAGAGCCGGAATAGCCTTCCGTGAGAAAAAGTGGCGTTTGGGAACCTGCCACTGAGGAACCGCACATTGCACAAACTCACGGAAGGGGGCCGAGTCTACCAACTGAAAAGGCAGCAGTTGAAGCGCTAGCAATTTAGCCAAGCTAGCATTCAACCGCTGGGCATGTGGATGGCTGGGAGTGAACTTCTTTCGACGGTCCAGCAGCTGGGGCAGGGAAATTTGCCTGCTAGAATCGGACGTCGGTGTACTGCTAGCAGAGTGGCCGCAAGTACTTGGCTGTGACACACCTAATTCTACACCTTCATTCCTCTCAGTGCATGTTTCAGAGAGGACTGAAGTTATAGTGGGGTTGGAGATCCCAGCTGATGCGGTGCAAGGAGAGGTCCGCTTTGTTCTTTGGTGTGGGTCTTTGAGGTAGGCTTGCCAACGAGCTGCATGGCAGGTCAACATATGTCTGGTCAGGCATGTGGTACCCAAGCGGCTGATGTTTTGGCCACGCGATATACGCTTGAGACATATGTTGCAAACAGCAGCTGTGCGATCTGATGCACTAGCCTCAAAAAAGGCCCACACCAAAGAACTTTTTGAATGACGGGCAGAGGCAGCGCCCTGCACAGGCGGAGCTCTGCGGTGTGATTCCGTCGGTGTACTGCCCTTACGCTGGCCACCAAAGGGCATCCTGCCTCGTTGGAGATGTGCCTCCTCCTCATCCTCCTCCTCCTCCTCTCTCCTATTAGGCACCCACGTGGAGTCAGTGACCTCATCATCCCCTCCCTCCTCATCACTGGAGCCAATCTGGCAGTATGCTGCAGCTGCTGGAACATGACTGCCAGATTGGTGTCCTTCTTGAGCATCCCCTCTGTCTTCTCTCACGCTACTGCCTTCCTCTAGCTGGGTTTCATCATCAGACCCTTAGAAACGCTGGGCATCCTCCTGGAGCATGTACCCAACACTGTGCTCAAACAGTTCGGGGGACTCCTCAGGAGGAGGACATGGTGGGTCTAGGGAAGGAGTGACTGATGATGAGTCTGACATTGATACCAGGGAAGAGGATGCTTTGGCAGCTGCTTTGCCAGTACCCTGAGCCTGGGTGAGAGAGGATGAGGAGGAGGAGGAGGGCTTGGTCATCCACTCTACCAAGTCTTCGGCATGATGTGGCTCAACATGTCCAGCTGCCGAAAAGAAGGACAAGCGTGTCCCATGGCCATGTGCTGATGACAATGCACCGCGTCCACGACCAGCACTGTTGCCCCCAGACACAGAGCCTGCTTGCCCTCTTTTATTGCCTCCTGACTGTCTGCCTCTCCTTGTTTGCCTTCCAGACATTCTAATGGATGGCCTGCAGGGAGATGGGAAAAAAGCAATAAGGGCTACGTTCAGGTGTCCTTCTCTGTCCCTTTACTTAAGGATTTCTAAATATGGTTGAGGATGATTGCTTTCGCACAGAATAGCACAATGACAATTTCCCTGACTGTCCAAAAAACAAGGATTTCAAAGATGGTTGATGAGGAATGCTTTAGCACAGTATAGCACAATGAGAATTTCCCTCACTGGCCTTCCCTGTCCCTACAAACAAGGTTTAGCACAGTAAAACACACTGACACTCTCCCTACCTATAGTTTTCTGTCCCTATAAAAAATGTTTTTTTAAAGATGGTTGATGATGAATGCTTTAGCACAGTATAGCACAATGAGAATTTCCCTCACTGTCCTTCCCTGTCCCTACAAACAAGGATTAGCACAGTAAAACACACTGACACTCTCCCTACCTATAGTTTTCTGTCCCTATAAAAAATGTTTTTTTAAAGATGGTTGATGATGAATGCTTTAGCACAGTATAGCACAATGAGAATTTCCCTCACTGTCCTTCCCTGTCCCTACAAACAAGGATTAGCACAGTAAAACACACTGACACTCTCCCTACCTATAGTTTTCTGTCCCTATAAAAAATGTTTTTTTAAAGATGGTTGATGATGAATGCTTTAGCACAGTATAGCACAATGAGAATTTCCCTCACTGTCCTTCCCTGTCCCTACAAACAAGGATTAGCACAGTAAAACACACTGACACTCTCCCTACCTATAGTTTTCTGTCCCTATAAAAAATGTTTTTTTAAAGATGGTTGATGATGAATGCTTTAGCACAGTATAGCACAATGAGAATTTCCCTCACTGTCCTTCCCTGTCCCTACAAACAAGGATTAGCACAATAAAACACACTGACACTCTCCCTACCTATAGTTTTCTGTCCCTATAAAAAATGTTTTTTTAAAGATGGTTGATGATGAATGCTTTAGCACAGTATAGCACAATGAGAATTTCCCTCACTGTCCTTCCCTGTCCCTACAAACAAGGATTAGCACAGTAAAACACACTGACACTCTCCCTACCTATAGTTTTCTGTCCCTATAAAAATTTTTTTTTAAAGATGGTTGATGATGAATGCTTTAGCACAGTATAGCACAATGAGAATTTCCCTCACTGTCCTTCCCTGTCCCTACAAACAAGGATTAGCACAGTAAAACACACTGACACTCTCCCTACCTATAGTTTTCTGTCCCTATAAAAAATGTTTTTTTAAAGATGGTTGATGATTGGGATGTATGCCGACGACACACTTTTGTATCTGGCGGACTCCGGTCCTTCTCTTATAGCAGCCCTCCAGTCCATAGAACGTATGGGGGGCCATTCGGGTCTGAGTATTAATTGGGCTAAGTCCCAGATCCTTCCGATTGACCATTTCCCCTCCTCGTTTGCGTCCCCTCCTCTGGCTCTTCCAAGGGTCTCCCAGATTAAATACCTTGGCGTACAGGTCACCAGATCGCTCTCAGATTATAAACTACTGAACATTGAACCCCTGTTTGCTCTGATCAAGAACAAGACGCAGACTTGGGCCAGACTACCCCTGGGTGTTATGGGTCGCGTCAGCTTGGTTAAGATGATACTCCTTCCCAAGATACTCTATTTGGTCTGGCATGCTCCCCTCTATATACCACAAAAAATTTTCAGGACAATTGAATCCATCCTGAATTCATTTATTTGGGGTCATGGCAGACACAAATTGTCCTGGAGAATCCTGAAGAACCCTGTGACGTTGGGAGGAGCTGCTCTCCCTGACTTTCAGGATTATTATTTTGCCTCCCAGCTGTCCCACTTCTATTATTTTGATAAACATGAACTAACGAGATACCAGACACTACTCTGTGAGCACCCGGATGACTCGGCCCATACCCCACTTCAATCGGTCCTGAGAGCCCCATTGACTAGACGCCCCCCCCAACACACAGCAGACATGTTGACTCACCACCGGAGGGTATGGCGGGCAGCACTGCAGAGAACTGGGACCCCAAGGGTACACTCTCATACCCCTCTCTGGTACAATACATGCTTGCCAGAATTATTGTCCATTCCGGACCCCGCGGCGTGGATACGCCATGGGATCTTATACATACACCAGATCATGACTAATTCAGGCCTTAAATCATTCCAAATGCTGAAGGACGAATTTTCCCTCCCCAATTGCCTTTTTTTCAGGTATTTGCAACTCCGCCACGCCATACAGGCCCAGTTTTCTGGCTCTTGCCCGTCCCTGGCAGTTCCCTCCATAGTGGACACAGTCACGGGTAATGTGCCTGCTAAGCTCATCTCCACTTTGTACTCCGCCATTCGTCTCCCTAGCACCACAGCATTGGCCTATACTGCTAAGACTAGATGGGAGGCGGATGTTGGACTTATAGAGGATGGGGACTGGGGCGAGATTTTGGAGGACGTGAAAAAGGTTTCCCCCAAGCTGTCGGACCGCCTCACACAGCTGTACATTATACATAGAACATATCTGACCCCTCAGAGAGTGGCACGTTTCAGGCCCACGTACAATCCGGGATGCCGCCTCTGTGACCATACCCCGGGCTCCTTTTACCACCTCATATGGTTCTGTCCCACCATTCAGGCATATTGGACACAGGTGATACGCTTCCTACACGATCAGATGGGCTCCCCTGCTACCCTTGACCCAAAGATGTGCCTACTTGGCCTGTTGCCAGACTTGGATGCCGACAAACCCCTCCGTACCTTTTTACATGAGACGCTATTCTTGGCAAGAAAAGTAGTGGCCCGTAATTGGATGCAGGCCCTGCCCCCTACAATTCAGTGCTGGAAAAAGGCAGTTAATGATGCTCTCCCATATAAAAAACTGATTTATGTACATAGAGGGTGTCCGCTAAAGTTTGAGAAGGTCTGGGACAGATGGATGGCGGATGGTGAAACGTGTACTTGACATGTCGATCTTTTATTTTTGTTGTATACCGGTTTTACTTTCACTGCTGTTATTATCTTTGTGACACACAGATGCTTCACTGTGTTCATGTATGTACTATTATATTGGCCATACTGGCTTATGTTGATTTATGTACCATGCATACTTTTCAATAAAGTTGGTTTCCAATTAAAAAAAAAGATGGTTGATGATGAATGCTTTAGCACAGTATAGCACAATGAGAATTTCCCTCACTGTCCTTCCCTGTCCCTACAAACAAGGATTAGCACAGTAAAACACACTGACACTCTCCCTACCTATAGTTTTCTGTCCCTATAAAAAATGTTTTTTTAAAGATGGTTGATGATGAATGCTTTAGCACAGTATAGCACAATGAGAATTTCCCTCACTGTCCTTCCCTGTCCCTACAAACAAGGATTAGCACAGTAAAACACACTGACACTCTCCCTACCTATAGTTTTCTGTCCCTATAAAAAATGTTTTTTTAAAGATGGTTGATGATGAATGCTTTAGCACAGTATAGCACAATGAGAATTTCCCTCACTGTCCTTCCCTGTCCCTACAAACAAGGATTAGCACAGTAAAACACACTGACACTCTCCCTACCTATAGTTTTCTGTCCCTATAAAAAATGTTTTTTTAAAGATGGTTGATGATGAATGCTTTAGCACAGTATAGCACAATGAGAATTTCCCTCACTGTCCTTCCCTGTCCCTACAAACAAGGATTAGCACAATAAAACACACTGACACTCTCCCTACCTATAGTTTTCTGTCCCTATAAAAAATGTTTTTTTAAAGATGGTTGATGATGAATGCTTTAGCACAGTATAGCACAATGAGAATTTCCCTCACTGTCCTTCCCTGTCCCTACAAACAAGGATTAGCACAGTAAAACACACTGACACTCTCCCTACCTATAGTTTTCTGTCCCTATAAATTTTTTTTTTTAAAGATGGTTGATGATGAATGCTTTAGCACAGTATAGCACAATGAGAATTTCCCTCACTGTCCTTCCCTGTCCCTACAAACAAGGATTAGCACAGTAAAACACACTGACACTCTCCCTACCTATAGTTTTCTGTCCCTATAAAAAATGTTTTTTTAAAGATGGTTGATGATGAATGCTTTAGCACAGTATAGCACAATGAGAATTTCCCTCACTGTCCTTCCCTGTCCCTACAAACAAGGTTTAGCACAGTAAAACAGACTGACACTCTCCCTACCTATCCTTCTCTTTCCCTAAACTAAAGGAATCCAGGTTAAGCAAGAAAAAAAATGTCACTGTCCCTGCCTATGCTTCTCTTTCCCTGCTCCGGAACACACTACACTAGGCCGCCGTGCTGGTGGCCTTTTATAGTGTGGGGCGTGTACTAAACACCCTCAGCAATAATTGGCCACAGGCATCCTGCCTGTGGCCAATCATTGCTCTCCTCGCTGCCGGCGCTGTGATTGGCCAAGCATGCGGGGTCACAGTGCATGCTTGGCCAATCACAGCGCCTGGATGACACTGCGATGGCGTAGTGCATTGTGGGCCGCGAATTAGGCGCGAACGGCCCAAATCGTTTGTTGTTCGGCGAACGATCGAACAGCCGATGTTCGAGTCGAACGTATGTTCGACTCGAACACCGAGCTCATCCCTATTCACAATACAATGATATGAGTTGTTGAACCCTTTCGCTGCCACGGCCATTTTTGCATTTTTTTGCACACGTTTAAGAAATCATTTTAGGCCTGAAGATTACATAAAACCCCCAAACATTGAATATTTTCTAAAAGCAGACACCCTACAGAACCGGGGTGGTGTGGAGTTTGCCTGTCAATTTTACACACAAGTGGAAGGGTTAATGGGAAAATTGAACAGTAGATAAAATAATTAATTGACTGTTAATGTGAACAAGGCCAGACTCCCTGTCATGTTGGGGGAGGAATTTGACCTTTATCAAGTCATACTCAGCAGCCATATCATCCACCAAGGCTGGAGTGTTTGGCGGAGCATTGTCCATCAGAAGAAGGCACCTTTAAGGCAGTTGGTTGTCAGAAAGATATTTTCTTACGGTGGGTGCAAACACCTCATGCAGCCATTTCATGAACAATTGCCTTGTGACACAAGCATTCGCATTGGCCCTCCACATGACAGGGAGCCTGGACTTGTTCACATTCTGTTCCTTGAATGCATGAGGGGTCTGGGTTTGGTACACCGGTAGTGGCTTAATCTTCAGATTAGCGTTTGCGTTCGTGCACAGCAAAAGGGTCAATCTGTCCTTCATGGGCTTGTGCCCCGGCAGTGTCTTTTCCACCTGCGTGATATAGGTTCTCTTCGGCATCTTTTTTTCAGAAGAGCCCTGCTTCATCTCACTTGAACACTTGTTAAACAGTGTATCCTTCTGTCTTCATGAATTCCGCAAATTCTTTCTTGTAGGCGTCTGCACCAGCCTTGTCAGAACTGGAAGCCTCACTATGTCTTGTCACACTGTGGATTCCACTTCTCTTGCGGAAGTTTTCAAACCACCCTCTACTGGCTTTAAATTCTTCACTTGCTGCACTTGTAGATGGTTGTTTTTGCAGTAAATTACTGTGCAATTTCTTGGCTTTTTCACAGATCATAGCTTCACTAACGCTATCACCTGCCAGCTGTTTCTCATTCAACCACACTAACAAAAAATTTTCCACCTCTTCCAGCACTTGTGTCCTCTGCTTGGTTAACATTGTTACTTCTTTTGCCACATCAGCTCCTTTGATGGCAGCTTTCTTCTTCAAAATAGTCGAGATTGGCGACTTTGCCATCTTGTACTCTGAGGCCAGATCAGTCACTCGAATACCACGGTCATACTTTTCTACAATTTCCTTCTTCAGCTCAATGATTATTTTCTTCACAGCCTTAGTCTTACAATTCCTGCTCTGAACAGTCTTATCACCTTCATTTTCACTTTTTTTTACCACCATGCTTGCTCTGTACATTCTTGTCACCTGCATTACTGCTCTACACATTTTTGTCACCTGCATTACCGCTCTGCACATTCTTTTCATCTGCATTTCCGCTCTGCACATTCTTGTCACCTGCATTTCTGCTCTGCACATTCTTGTCACCTGCATTACCGCTCTGCACATTCTTTTCACCTGCATTTCCGCTCTGCACATTCTTGTCACCTTCATTACCGCTCTGCACTTTCTTGTCACCTTCATTACTGCTCTGCACTTTCTTATTACCACCATGCTTGCTCTTTAGAGTCTTGTCACCTTCATTACTGCTCTGCACTTTCTTGTCACCTTCATTACCACTCTGCACATTCTTGTCCCCTGCATTACCGCTCTGCACATTCTTGTCCCCTGCATTACCGCTCTGCACATTCTTGTCACCTTCATTACCACTCTGCACTTTTTTTTACCACCATGCTTGCTCTGTACATTCTTGTCACCTGCATTACTGCTCTACACATTTTTGTCACCTGCATTACCGCTCTGCACATTCTTTTCATCTGCATTTCCGCTCTGCACATTCTTGTCACCTGCATTTCTGCTCTGCACATTCTTGTCACCTGCATTACCGCTCTGCACATTCTTTTCACCTGCATTTCCGCTCTGCACATTCTTGTCACCTTCATTACCGCTCTGCACTTTCTTGTCACCTTCATTACTGCTCTGCACTTTCTTATTACCACCATGCTTGCTCTTTAGAGTCTTGTCACCTTCATTACTGCTCTGCACTTTCTTGTCACCTTCATTACCACTCTGCACATTCTTGTCCCCTGCATTACCGCTCTGCACATTCTTGTCCCCTGCATTACCGCTCTGCACATTCTTGTCACCTTCATTACCACTCTGCACTTTTTTTTACCACCATGCTTGCTCTGTACATTCTTGTCACCTGCATTACTGCTCTACACATTCTTGTCACCTGCATTTCCGCTCTGCACATTCTTGTCACCTGCCTTACTGCTCTACACATTCTTGTCACCTGCATTTCCGCTCTGCACATTCTTGTCACCTGCATTACCGCTCTGCACATTCTTGTCACCTGCATTACCGCTCTGCACATTCTTTTCATCTGCATTTCTGCTCTGCACATTCTTGTCACCTGCATTTCTGCTCTGCACATTCTTGTCACCTGCATTACCGCTCTGCACATTCTTTTCACCTGCATTTCCGCTCTGCACATTCTTGTCACCTTCATTACCGCTCTGCACTTTCTTGTCACCTTCATTACTGCTCTGCACATTCTTGTCACCTTCATTACCGCTCTGCACTTTCTTATTACCACCATGCTTGCTCTTTAGAGTCTTGTCACCTTCATTACTGCTCTGCACTTTCTTGTCACCTTCATTACCACTCTGCACATTCTTGTCCCCTGCATTACCGCTCTGCACATTCTTGTCCCCTGCATTACCGCTCTGCACATTCTTGTCACCTTCATTACCACTCTGCACTTTTTTTACCACCATGCTTGCTCTGTACATTCTTGTCACCTGCATTACTGCTCTACACATTCTTGTCACCTGCATTTCCGCTCTGCACATTCTTGTCACCTGCCTTACTGCTTTACACATTCTTGTCACCTGCATTTCCGCTCTGCACATTCTTGTCACCTGCATTACCGCTCTGCACATTCTTGTCACCTACATTACCGCTCTGCACTTTCTTTTCACCTGCATTTCCACTCTGCACATTCTTGTCTCCTGCATTACCGCTCTGCACTTTCTTGTCACCTTCATTACCGCTCTGCACTTTCTTATTACCACCATGCTTGCTCTTTAGATTCTTGTCACCTTCATTACTGCTTTGCACTTTCTTGTCATTTTCATTACCGCTCTGCACTCTTGTCACCTTCATTACCACTCTGCACATTCTTGTCCCCTGCATTACTGCTCTGCACATTCTTGTCACCTTCATTACCTTTCTGAACTTTCTTCTTACCACCATACTTGCTCTGAAGAGTCTTGTCACCTTCATTACTGCTCTGCACTTTCTTCTTACCACCATGCTTGCTCTGAATTTTCTTTGGAGCCATACTGGATGTCTGGTACAGTGCATGATAAAAAGCACACAAAAAAGCTTTACAGCAAGTGTGCACTGGGATGTACAGTACAGTACTGTACAGCATGTGCTAAAAAGCACACCAAAAAGCTTCTCAACACTGTAAGTGTCTTCACAGTACACTTTCAGTGTCTTTTTGTGACTGCAATCTCACCTACAGGAAGTCGCGACCACATGTCAGAGCAGGGAGGATGGCTGCATGAATCGAACTGGAGTTCGCGTACCAAAGCAAATTTTTGTAAACTCTTCTGTTGTTCGTGAACAGAAGTGTTCGTGAACCAAGGTATCACTGTATATGTTTGTTTTGAAAATAAACCTTTGATAAGTGGAAAAGGTCCCAGAAGCACAACGTTTTCTAAAGAAAAGGTGCAGCATAAGTTCCTTCTTTTCAGACAAACTGGGGTGGATTTATTAAAGGCATATAGATTGTCCACTTTGCAAGTGCAGTTGCACTCTTTTTCTCCAGAGCTTATTACATTTGGTAAAACTCTGCTGATTTCCATCATCTCATCATGTGCAAGCAAAAATTTATTTTTTTATTTTCCTTGCACCTGATTGGATATTCTTGAAAAAGTGAAGCTTCACTACATTATTTAAACTCTGAGGAACATGAATGTAACTGCACTTGCATACTCTTTGTCTTTAACCCGCCTAGCGGTATTCCCGAGTCTGGCTCGGGATGAGATTTCAGTACCTAAAGCGGTAACCCCGAGCCAGACTCAGGATCGCATTGCAGGATACAGGGTAAGTTACTTACCTTGTTCCCTGGATCCTGCAATATGTCCCCGCTGTGTGAGCGAGCTGTGTCCTCGCTCGATTCACACTGCCGAGTGCCGAGCTCCGTTCCTGAGCGTTGCGATGCACGGGGACGGAGTTCGGCGCCAAATTCAAAAAGTGAAACACACAGTATACATACAGTATACTGTAATCTTACAGATTACAGTACTGTATCAAATAATAACACATTCCCTTTGTCCCTAGTGGTCTGTCTAGTGTCCTGCATGCACTTTTATATTATAAAAACTGTTCTTTCTGCCTGGAAACTGGAGATTGTCAATAGCAACCAAAAAGTGTTCCTTTACATCAAAAGTGTTTTTAGACCAGCTAGAAAACAGCGATAATAAATTAGAATCACTTGCAGAATTGAGCGAAATTCGTCATCAAACACTAAATCTAATGACAGCGACAATTCTGCAACTGAGCACATTTCAGTGTTTTTGATTTGATCACATTATTGAATACATTTTATTATTATTATATTATTATTTGTTATAATTATTTATAGTTATTTATTATATTATAATTTATGATTTTGTGTTTCAAACTTTATCATACCCGGGATGTCTACTAGACTCTGGTTTGGTCAGATTTAAGTGAGTTATTCCTAAGAATTGCAGGCCTACAATATAAAACGCCAAATTTACATGCAAAATAATTGTACCGCTTTCAGCCCCTAAAATCTGACAGAATCATACCGCCAGGGAGGTTAATAAATCCATCCCGTTGTCTCTCATTAAAACCTCTGACTGAGCAATGCAAGAGTAGGGTGTTAGAGATGGATGAGTTACAGTACTGCTATAACTTATTTACTTCTCTGTGTACATTTACATTTCAGCTTGAGCTATTGGGCTCTCTAATCAGCACGTATTTTGCAACAGGAGGCAATGAAAAACTGGAAAGCTTGAAAAGGAGCCTAAAGTTCTACAGGCTGGCTGGATATAAGAATTCATAGGGGTGATTTGCTAAATCTGGAGAGAACAAAATCTGGTGCAGCTCTGCACAGAAACCAATCAGCTTCCAGGTTTTTTGTCAAAGCTTAAGTTGAAGTTAGAAGCTGATTGGCTACTTTGCTCAGCTACACCAGATTTTGCACTCCCCAGTTTTAGTAAATCAATCCAATAATAAACTTATGCAATATTTCATAAATATCTGAATAAGGCTGACAGTCTTGACCTTAATAAGTAAAGAAGAATATATAGAAAACCACTATACATTCAAAACATATACACATGCAAGCACACATGTGTACATATATACACAGTGTATATATATATTTACTATATATATATATATATATATATATTGTGAAGATGTAATATAATATAAAGTATTGTAATTTCACTACATGATTGCTTACACAATTCATTTTGCACATGCCAAAATCACATCTATTTGGAGAAGTCAGGTTTCACTACTATCAACTGTTATACGTCTACTTCTCTTGGCAATTTGCCTGTTCATGGTGGGTTCTGTTTACCTTCTTAATGTAAAGCGCTAGAGAATTTTTCACTGAAAAAAAAAATGACATGCTAAGGATATGCCGAAACATTTTCAAATAAAAGCCAAGAGAAATGACCTGATGGCTTATTAATTGTTTAAGCGATGCTGTAATATTGCACTGCCTGTGTATACATATTGATTCCATCTGACATTGCGGAGCTGAGGACTGAAATGCTTGCCTCTTACCTTTGTGTCTCTTAGGAAAACTATTTCCACTCCTTGTTTATTTTCTAAAATGATTTGGGAAGTCTTTTTCATTTTCTCAGCGTATGAGCTCATACTTGGAAGAGTGATTTTTATTAACCACTTCCCAGAAACACACACATAAACATTTATAAAACACATAAACTAGCAAACTTATTAGAAAAAAAAAAGGATGCATTTAAACAACCAACCAATGATCTTTTGCACCATTAAAACAATTTGTAATGCATCTAGTGGTTCATTGTTATTTTAAACTTGTATCATTATCTTTAGGAGCAAAATCAGTAAAACAAAGAAAATAATTCTGGTTAATTTGCCTAGCTTGGAAACAGACAGTGATAATTGCATATTATTATTATTATTATTATTATTATTATTAGGTATTTAGTTAAAATAATCCAGTACAGAATAAAACATTATAAATTATTTGTGTCAATAATTATTTGCCTTTGGTTACAATCTTGCCTTATTTTTTATTTTTATTTTTTTCACATACAAGTTCTGTTTCACAAACATTTTATAAGTATTTATTACGATAGCAGAAGTTGCCTTCGACAACTTATTTTAGAGTATTATTATCCAGGCTATATTTAGGGCATCAATTAGAAAAAAAGTAGAACAGAAGAAGAGCAGTTTAGGCATGACCATTTTATGTTCCATTGTCATCTATTTTACATGTCTAATTAAAACATTTATGTTGTTCATGTTTAAGTATTTTTTATGTCATTTATGGGTTGGCGTTTGAAATTCAGTTTTTTTAATAAGTATTAGTTGATATACCCGGAGAATATTTATAGAATTTATAAAGGACTTTCAGGGTGGAGATTGCAAGAGCAATAACCATAGTCATTTCTTTGGACAAAAAGTTTCAGGCTTTGGCTGTAGGTGATAGGCCTGGTCTAAGGAGAATACATGTAAAAAAAAAAAATGTAATACATGTAGCAGCAATTGTACAGACCCTCACTAATACTTTGTTATACAAAGACAAAGTGCCCTCCAGGGACAAGGGACTTTTAAGGCAACTTGATAAAGAGATCAAAATATATATAGAAACAAATAACAAAATTTATTGAGGTAGTATTAAAAGCTAATAGGTGCATACATCACCAAATATGACATAAAATTGAAAATAAAAACAATACAGTTGATATAGTTGAAATTGTTGATCTCCTTTGTGTTCCGCCCTAAAGGCTAAAAGGTATGTATGAATGTCATTCAAAAATAGTTCAAGATTTTTTTTGCTTTAAACATTTGATTTTGGAATGAATGGACTTTACTAAATTAAAACCACATACACAGTTAGTAATTCATACACTCAAAAAAAGTTTTCCATCCCGTTCCTTCGAATTTCTTGGCACTGCGGTCCAAGACAAACCGCAATTTGACCCCTCTAATGGTTAGAAAAATTAAACATTCTTGCAACAAAAAATATTGAAGGAAAGTCTACTAGTGTATGCCCAAATGTCAGGATAAGCTGAAATTCAGGTGTCACCAGTATTTTTCACAAGTTGCTCTGGGTCTAAGCGCCTGACATGTGCCAGAGCACCAAGCAAGAGTAGCTTGGCTGCATGGCAGTTCTTAGGTAACAATAGCCCGTAGCCCATAGGGGGCCAAGTTGATGGGGACAAGGGCTTTAGCTCCACATCCTGTCTCCCTAAAGGGATGTGAGAGGGGAACTGATCAGAAACTGGAAGCTCCCTTTAGAATAAAGGACCCAAGAGACCCAACTTCCCCCATGTAAATGAGTACAGGGTACATAGTACCCTTTTTACTCATTTGCAAAAAAGGAAATAGTAATACATCTACCTCATAGAAAAAATGCTTTATTTTTAAAAAAATTGTAAAAAATGTCCCCCGATGTAAAGCCATCGTCAGTCATGATATCCAGTGACATTGATCCAGGTCATTCATGATGAGCGATGCTCGAAAATGTAGACCCACCACTACTCCCGGCGCAAATGACAGCTTCCACCGCTGCTGGAATGTAAATACAGTGCCAAGGAACCTGCATGTCATTAAAGTGGTTGTAAAGGCTGAGAGTTTTGTAACCCTAATGCATTCTCTGTTAAAAACTATTGTCAGCTCCCCAACCAACCCCCCAAATACTTACCTGAGCCCAATCTCGATTCAGCACTGTGCCTGAGACAAGCAGCGCTGCTCTCTGTCTCCCTCCTCAATGGAGCCATTGGTTCCCACGGGTGTCAATCAAATCCAGTGACAAGGGAGGCGAGGGGGGTGCAAGTCGCACTGTGTGTGTCAATAGACACACAAAGCTCAGCTCGGGATTAGGGCTGCGCATGTATCTTCAAAGAAAGTGGCTTCCTATGGAGGCACACAGAGAAGAGGAGGAGCCCAGATCACCTGCAGAGGAGGGGACCCAAGAAAAGAAGGATCAGGGCTGCTCTGTGCAAAACCATTGCACAGAGCAGTTAAGTAGGACATATTTGAAAGATATGTTTTATAATGTCCTATCTTGTTTCTGTTGTCCTGATGTAGCACGCTGAATATTGTCATCCTAGGGCTGGATGTGTGTTAGGCCCCTTTCACACTGGGGCGGTTTGCAGGCGCTATTTTGCTAAAAATAGCGCCTGCAAACCGAGCCTAAACAGCGGCTCCTTTCTCTCCAATGTGAAAGCCCTGAGGGCTTTCACACTGGAGTGGTGCGCTAGCAGGACGGTAAAAAAAGTCCTGCTAGCCGCATCTTTGGAGCGGTGAGAGGAGCGGTGTGTTTACCGCTCCTACACCGCTCCTTCCCATTGAAATGCATGGAATACCGCGGTAATACCGCCCGCAAACCGCGGCTGTAGCCGCGGTTGGCGGGTGGTATTAACCCTTTATTGGCCGCTAGCGGGGGTTAAAACCACACCGCTAGCGGCCGAATAGCTCAACAATCCCGACGGTATAGCGCCGCTAAAAATAGCGGCGCTATACCGCCACCATCCCCACCGCCCCAGTGTGAAACCAGCCTTAGTGGTAGAATCACCAATTTAGATTAAAGGAACAGAAGCCCTGAAAAAATTAAAACGAATGCAGCAGCCATATCTGAGGACATATCTGAGGACTGGTAATCTGCAATATATTACTTTTTTTTTTTTGCCTATGGAATGTACTGTACAGGCGATCCCCGGGTTACAAACAAGATAGGGTCTGTAGGTTTGTTCTTAAGTTGAATCTGTTTGTAAGTCAGAACAGGAAAAAATGTTAAGGGTAGCTCCAGCCAAAAAAACTATTTCCTGACTGACTCCATGGCAGCCTACGTGTGGGTTAACCCCGCCTCCTCTCCAATGCTATAGGACCCCATATCCATAAAAGTAAGCTCACCTCTCAGCACTGTGTTAATTTTTTGTCCTCCTCCAATGGACCTGAAGCATGCACGTCCGTGCAGATTCCCGGATGGATGGATGACACACCTTTAAGCGGTGCAGCTCGGAACCCAGCCATGGGCGGGTGGAGAGCTTACAGCAACCACGATTGACTGGATGAGAGTTGCTGCGGTGTGCCCAAGATCCCTCGGCTGGCAAGGTCTGCTCCTTTATTTACCATGGCAGTCGCATCTGTGTATTATTTGTATGTCTGTCCCATGACCCGGCTCTCCCTAATGGCGGCTGGAACACTCTGCGTTCCAGCCTACAGCGGTGACCCGAATCTCGGGCGCCGCCACCGTTCGCGCATGCGCAGTGCCCGCTCCCAGAGTGAGGCTTGGTTCGCGCATGCGCGGTCCGGCAGGACTCTCGGCGGCCGCGCAGGCGCAGATGGGAGATCCTTCTCCACGCAGGTGCGTTGGATGACAGCGGTGACGTCACAGGCGGTGGGGAATTTAAAAGCTGATGCTCGCCTGTGTCATTTGGGATCTCCCCTGACACGAGCAGAGGCAATTTTGATTCACTCTCCCTTCTGGTTTCAGGTCAGTGTTCCAAGACAAACTTGCATAATATATGTTTTTAAAATATGTACTGTATTTTTGCACTTTTCTTTGGGTACATGTTCCTGTTGTCAGTTGCAACTATGTTTGTCATTTGTAAAGTGCCTTCTTAAAGGGCAAGTTACTCATTATTATATTGTATGACTATAGGTTTCTTTACCAGTCCTGTCTTAGTGTGACGCTTAGTCCAGGAGTTATGGACCATTCACCGCTTACATGTGGCCAGCCCTCACGCATAAGGTATGTGCGGGAGAGGGGAGGGCTTGGGGTTTAGTCGCAAGTAATGTTGCTTGACGGCTTGTCTTTCTGCCCCCAATTCCCCTTTTTTTCCTTTAGCCCTTCCGCAGATCTTCAATTTGACACAGACCTTGCCACGCCGCAGCATGCGTCAACATCAAAATCAAAACACAGACGTGATTCCCCGTCTGCATCTCACCACCAGAGGAGAAGTTCCCATTCCTCCTCCAGACACCCCTCCCACCGCCAGGACAGGTATTCTGATCGGAGTGCCTGCTGGGGATGCGGCTCACGAGCCCCAGAGGGCAAATCATTATGCAGCCATTGCTATGCCCATGCGGTTGGGGAAAAAGAGACAGAAGACCAACGGATCGTGTCTCTAGTAAAGCAGGTGGTGCAAAGTTCTCTTAAGGAGATGGATGCTTCCCACGTACAAAGCCAGTCCAGCACTATCCGATCTGGCTCCCCGGCTGATGTGGTCCGTGAAGTTCCAGGTCCTTCCCAGCCCTACGCTTCATCGCCTCTTCCTTCGGAAGGAGAATTAGAGAGTGATGAAGAGAGTGTGGAATTTGATTTTTCTCAATTTACTCCGCTCATTAAAGCGGTCAAAGAGGCCCTTATGTGGGAAGACCCTTCTACTCCCCCAGCTAAACAGAAAAAGGTTTTCAAGCGCCTGGGGAAAAAGCGCCCAAGCTTTCCGCTTTTAGCCAAACTAAAGGGCATCTTTGATGAAGAGTGGAGCAAAGTGGACAGGAAGTCCTCGATGACAAATAAGGCCTCCAGAATGTATCCATTCAAGGCAGAATAGGTGAAATACCTGGAGAATATTCCTCCTGTGGACGCAGCGGTAATACGTCTGGCTAAACACGTCACGCTCCCTCTTGAAGACACAGTCTCCTTTAAGGACAGTCTTGACAGAAGAATGGATCAGGACCTTAAAAGAATTTACGGTCTTGCTGGGACAGCTTGTAAACCCGCTCTAGCCTTGGCAGCCGTATCTAAGGCTATGGAGGCATGGACTGAGAATGTAGATTCATTTCTCAAAGGTGTTTCAGAAGATCTGGCAAGTAACTCAGCAGCAGCAGAGCTAAAACTAGCAGTGGCCTTCTTGGGTGAAGCATCAGTTGATCTGATCCGTCTACTGTCCAGGATTATGCTGTCCTCAGTTACAGCTAAACGTGCCGTATGGCTACGCCCTTGGCAGGCTGACCCATCTTCTAAGCAAACATGGTGCAAGATTCCCTTCGAAGGATCATCCCTGTTTGGTAATAAACTAGATGACGCCATAGCAAAGGCCACAGGCGGAAAATCTGGCTTTCTTCCACAGGACAGGCGTCCACAGAATCGAAGAAGGCCCCAGTTCAGAAGACGCAGTCCGGAGCGCTCAAGAGAAGCACGCTCTTATAGACCTGGCCGGGACTTCAGAAGAAACTGGAGCAGAGGCCAAGCATCCTTTCGCAAGCCAGCAAACAACCAAGCGTCCAGTTGTCGCGATCAGGCTAAATCCTTTTGAGATTTTGCCCGCCCAGGCGGGTCGGGTAGGGGCACGCCTGCTCCTCTGACGGCACGTGTGGGTGGCCTCAATCTCAGACTTCTGGGTCGTCAGGACAGTGTCGTCAGGTCACGCATGGTCCTTCTCCAGCATTCCTCCCCCCAGATTTATCTCAACCCTACTTCCAAGTATGGAAGAACAAAAACAGGCCTTACTGTCCTACGTAGACCTGCTGAAAACACAGGGAGCAGTAGTACGTGTCCCAGAGGAAGAACAATTCCAAAGAGTATACTCCCCCCTTTTCTTAGTCCAAAAGAAAAGCGGTGCCTGGCGCCCGGTAATAGATCTGACATACCTGAACAGGTTCATAAAGCACGGAAAATTCAAAATGGAAACTCTGTCAACAATCCAGCAAGCCATTCAACCAGGCGACTGGATGATTTCGATAGACCTGAAAGATGCCTATTTCCATGTGCCAGTGGCAAAGGACTTTTTAAAGTACCTCCGGTTCCATATCGGGCAAGAACATCTTCAATTCATCTGCCTACCGTTCGGTTTGACGACTTCTCCTCGAGTTTTCACCAAGGTCCTCTTGGCCGTAGTGGCCCTCATCAGGCTAAAAGGTGTGCGTCTTTACCATTATTTAGACGATCTCCTAGTTCTGTCTCAAAACAGAGAACAGCTCCTGGTGCACAGAGAACAAGTGATCTCAACCCTTTCCAGCTTTGGATGGCTTCTAAACTTGGAAAAAAGCCACCTGGTTCCAGCCCAACATTTAATTTACTTAGGGGCTCTGTTCAACATGGTGGAGAACACCATCTCCCTGCCAGCAGAGAAGATTCCGGTGATTCGGAAGAGGATTCTCGTGCTCTGGATGCTCCTCATCTGAAAGCATCACAATACCTAAGAATTATCGGCACAATGGTCTCCACGACCCCCATGGTCAAATGGGGTCTATGGAGGTTACGCCCTTTTCAGTCAGGGTTCCTCCGGCAGTGGAAGTCAGGGGACAAGAGTCAACTCATCCACATATCCGCAAAAATGAGAAACAGCCTCTTCTGGTGGCTCCAACTCAAGAATTTGCAAAATTGTCACTCCATTGCCCCCATCTCCTGGGTTACAGTCACGACGACGCCAGCGGCTCAGGCTGGGGGGCTCTTTGTGGTCAGAACCTAGCTCAAGGCAGATGGGATGCTCGTCTTCACAACCCAGGCTCAAACGTCCTGGAACTCAGAGCGGCCTGGTGCGCCCTCCAATCTTTCTCTCAGTTCCTGAAAGGAGAGTCGGTATTGTTAAAGATGGACAACACAACAGCAGTGTCGTATGTGAAGAGGCAAGGGGGGACTCGGAGTTCTACTCTCCTTCTAGAGGTCGAGCCTATAATAACATGGGCCCAGAAAAACCTGGCCAATATCTCGGCAGTTTTCATTCCGGGAGTCCAGAACTCCCAGGCAGACTTCCTCTCTCGAACTCGTCTAGACAACAACGAGTGGTCCCTCCATGTACAGTCCTTCAACTGGATTCTGTCTCTGGGAGTCAATCCCGAAGTGGACCTATTCACTTCCCCCTACAATCACAAAACTGTGAAGTTCTATTCTCGGGGCCGTTGCAGCCAGGCAGTCGGAACGGATGCCCTGACGGACAGATGGAGGTTCAGGCGGGCATACGCTTTTCCCCCGATCCCGATAATCCTCAAGTTCCTGAGGAGACTTCAAGCAGAATCAGCCGAAGTAGTGGCTCCCTACTGGCCAAACAGGCCTTGGTTTCCCCTCCTGATCCAACTGAGCTACCGGGACCCGGTACCTCTTCCTCTCAGGCCGGACCTTCTCTCTTAAGGGTCACTCCTACACCCTTGTCCGGCACTGATGAGACTGACGGTCTGGTTCTTGAGAGGGAGAGGCTGGAATCCCTCGGTTGCGCCTCTAGAGTGATGTCTACATTGTTGAGCTCAAGAAGAGCAAGTACCAACAAGGTTTATAGAAGAATTTGGGCCAAATTTGTCGAATTCTCCTCTGCCTCTGGGAAGTCCTTCAAAAATCCAGGAGTTCAGGATGTTCTTAGTTTTCTGCAAACAGGACTAGATTTACCCTTATCTGTTAGCTCTCTAAGAGTACAAGTTTCGGCCTTGTCGGCCTTCTCTGGAGTCTCATGGGCAGTCCATCCCTTAGTCAGACAATTCTTTCGGGGGGCATCAAGAATTAAGCCCCAAAGAAAACCAAGATTTGCCAAGTGGGATCTTCCACTCGTTCTAGATTCTCTGACTGGACTCAGTATGTCAGGGCCCTCCCCGTCCTCCATTAAGGACTTTTCAGCAAAAGTAGCCTCCTTAGTAGCCATCACCTCGGCTAAGAAGGTCTCTGAGATCGGGTCTCTAGGTCATGAAGAACCTTTTCTAACAATTTTTCCGGATCGAGTAGTCCTTATACCCATGTTGGGTTCAAATCCAAAGGTGTCTTCGGTATTTCACGAAAATCGAGAAATTGTTCTACCTACATTTAAGACTCCAGATTCCAGCGAAACTCATCCCCTGGATATGGGTGAAATCCTAAAGGAGTATCTACAAGTTACTTCTTCCTTCAGACGATCTGATCATCTGTTTATCCTACATTCTGGAAACAACAGAGGGAAGAAATCTTCAACCAGAACAATTGCATCATGGATCGTCCAAACAATCCAGCAAGCATACAGGGCTAAGGGCTTGGCTCCTCCACAGGCGGTGACGGCACACTCCACCAGAGGGATGGCAGCGTCCTGGGCGGCAGCCCAACATGTGGCTCCAGATGTCATTTGTAAAGCGGCCTCATAGGCCTCTATCAATACATTTATGGCCCATTACTGCATTGAACCGGCATCATTGTCGTCCGTTAATTTTGGGTTAAGAATCCTATCGGTTGACAGGACAAATTAAAGCTTTTTGTTCAGCATACCCACCCGTGTGGTCTGGCTAGTTATTTCCCACGCGTAGGCTGCCATGGAGTCAGTCAGGAAAACACTTACTGTAATGTTCCTTTCCTGATGGACTCCATGGCAGACGGAGTTCCCACCCTGAAAGTAAATAGTAATGAAAGAAAGTAAGTGTCCAAGAGTCGGCTAGTTACGGAACACAGTGCTGAGAGGTGAGCTTACTTTTATGGGTATGGGGTCCTATAGCATTGGAGAGGAGGCGGGGTTAACCCACATGTAGGCTGCCATGGAGTCCACCAGGAAAGGAAAATTACGGTAAGTATTTGGTAATAAATTTTCAGTTTTTTAAGCTTTTTGGATAGCATAGGGAAGGGTATCACCCCTGTAACATTTGTTTTGCTGTCTGTGCCCCTGTTCAGAAGATTTCACCTCACTTTCTGTCCCTATGACAATTGGATTTTGAAAAATTTGGGCTGTTGTGGAAGCAAGCCTTTGTGATAAAGCATCAGTGCAGGTACCTTTTTCCCATAATAACTCTTACAGGAGTGAATTTCCCTTACTAGGGGGGAGATTTCCTCTCACTTCCTGTTGTCTCCCTCCGTTTGTAAATAGGAGTCGTTTGTAAGTCGCATGTCTGTAACTAGGGGACAGCCTGTATACTGCCTGTTCTAGCATTTCATTTAGGGAGCATCATTTTTCTTTTAACCAGTTAAATGTGAAAGTTTTAATTTCTTTTTATGTTTCAAAAAACCTTTCTATGTTTTTTTTATTTTTTTTATTTCCTAACCATGATAAAGAAAAAAAAATATGCAGAACCAGTATACATTAAATTTCGATGTATGGACATGATTGTAGAGCTATAATGTTTATTCCCAACTCCAGGTTGGGTGCTAAAATTCAACCACCAACCCCCCACTCCCCCATTCCACATACACACATTTTTATTTTTAGTATACATACTTTTTACAGCTATATTCCCTTTGGCCATGTTGTTCACAGGGGGCATATTTCTGCTCTCCATTAACTCCAAAGCAAATTAGTGGCTTTTTGATTAGTAATGCCGCATACACACGAACGGACATTCCGACAACAAAACCTTGGATTTTTTTTCCGACAGATTTTGGCTCAAACTTGTCTTGCATAGACACGGTCACACAAATGTTGCTCGGAAATTCTGAACGTCAAGAACGCGGTGACGTACAACATTACAACGAGCCGAGAAAAATGAAGTTCAATGATTCCGAGCACGCGTCGAATTGATTCCGAGCATGTGTAGAATTTTTGTGCGTCGGAATTGGATACACACGGGAAAATTGAGAACCAGCTCTTAATCATTTGTTATCGAAAATTCCGACAGCAAATGTCCGATGGAGCCTACACACGGTCGGAATATCCAACCAAAAGCTCACATCGAACATTTGTTGTCAGAAATTCTGATTGTGTGTACGCGGCATAACTCTAAAAGCGTTGGATAAATTGTTGGCGCTGTATAAATACATGAAGAAAAAAACATTTGCAGTAGATGCAATATAGTGTGCAATATGTTAGTGTGACTGTATTGCATTTCATTATTTATTTGGCATACATCTCAATATTTGAATATGTTGTAGAATTCTTTTAATTTGGTTTATTTAACTTGTGTTATTCGATGTCCACTGTACGTGTGTGCATAAAAAAATACTTTTTTAGTTATTCAGCCACACCCGATTTTCTAAAGAATACAACCTAAAATATATTTAGTGGTTAACACAATACAAAACCTCGACACAACAGTTTGCTTGTAATAACAAGATAGTTTCAGTGGCTATAATTCAATTTTTCTGAAATTTTTTAACAAAGGACTATTTTACAGATTCAGGTTAAAGTAGGTTTGTTTGTCATGAATTCAGACATGGTCTAAATGAGAGAATCCCCTTATAGTTTGCATTTATTGTCTGTGCATCCTCCAATCCATGTCCATCAGCAGGATCCAATTATGTTCTCTCCTTCACTAAGTAAAACAAACTGTTTACTTACATAACCACATTGTTTATCCCAAGCAGTTACTGAGAGGGAGGCACCGCACTTAAGTTCACCAGTGAAAAAAAGGTCTTGGGATATAGCAAGGGTCAAAAAATTTAACCCAAGCAAGGAGGGCCTGGTGTTCTGGTTTCAGTAAGATGCCGTGGTATTTTTTACACAAATCAATGGACACATTATAGGATCAACGCAAACTCACTTGTTGTTCAAACAGCCCCGAAACAGGATCTGTCGCCCACTTTTGTTAGTCTGGTATTAAATTTTACTCTAGAGGATAAAGTCATAGTCATTTTTAATGGACAGGGAAGGCTTAGGTAATGTTACCAAGAAGCTGGGATGTAAAAGCATCTTGGGTTACTATATGAGGAGAGAAAGAGTGGAACGACAGCTATTAGGAAAGGGGAGGGGGAGATCTCTGGCTTGTCTGAATTGGGGCTACAGTATAATATGATCACAGCACAGGTCATATTGGCATTACAAAAGCTTTATTTGTCTATTTTTTTTTCTACTGGAATAATAAAGTGGTTAAATTAAAATGAAAAGAATGTGTCTAATACATTAGAAAAATTGGTTTACATTCAGTAAGTGGTATCAGATGGGTCATCAATAGAGATATGAGCCAAATGATGTGCAGTAAAACATGGCAAACCATTAGAAATAAGCTTACCTTACGTTTTATTTGCTTTACAAAACATCACTCTAATCTGTACAAAATAGACTGCCCAAAGAATGAAGTTGCTAATCAATAATGTTTTTGCATCTGGCGGCTATTATAGGGCCAGTCCACCTAAAGGTGATAGTCTAGTTATAGGTGGAACCTGTCTGGCTGAGTCAGTGCTGACATCTTAAATGTTTTTGAGTTAAAGTATAACTAAAGGCAAAACTTTTTTTTATAGTTTTGGATAGAGGGGAGATAGATTAGAATGCTTGTCATTTTTTATTGCTGTCTGTACCCCTGTTTAGGAGATTCACCCTCTCTATTTTTCCTGTTTACCATTATTATTAACCTCCCTGGCGGTAATCCCGAGCGTGACTCGGGGTTGTTTTTTTATGCTAGGATCGGTAACCCCGAGTCACGCTCGGGGTAGACATTGCAGAGCCCACAGCGGAGTTTCCTTACCTTCTCCTGGCGATCCAGCAATGATGTCCTCTGCTGTGATCGCCAGCGAGATCTCCGGCGAGTGTCGGCACTTTCGACCGCATCTGACTTCCTAGTTCCGTTCCCTGCGAGCCGCAGCGGCGCATGGGAGCGGAACTGGGCGGCAAATTCAAAAAGGTAAACACATAGTATACATACAGTATACTGTAATCTTACTGATTACAGTACTGTATGTAATAATTACACACCCCCTTTGTCCCTAGTGGTCTGTCCAGTGTCCTGCATGCAGTTTTATATAATAAAAACTATTCTTTCTGCCTGGAAACTGGAGATTGTCCATAGTAACCAAAAAGTGTCCCTTTATGTCAAAAGTGGTTTTAGACCAGCTAGAAAACAGCGATAATAAATTAGAATCACTCGCAGAATTGAGCGATAGCGATTTGTGGGGAAATTCCTCATCAAACACTAAATCTAATGACAGCGACAATTCTGCAACTGAGCAAATTTCAGTGTTTTTGATTTGATTACATTATTGAATAATTTTTATTATAATTAGATTACTATTTTTTATAATTATTTATAGTTATTTATTATATTATAATTTATAATTTTGTGTTTCAAACTTTATCATACCCGGGATGTCTACTAGACTCTGGTTTGCTCAGGTTTAAGTAAGTAATTACTAAGAATTTCAGGCCTATAATAAATAGCACCAAATTTCCATGCAAAATAATTGTACCGCATTTGGTACATAATTCCAGAAAGAATCATACCGCCAGGGAGGTTAAAAGTGAAGGTAAAAGAAAATCACAAATTTTGGGTTGTCCCCAGAAAATGAATAGCGGAAAAATCTTCCAATGGGGACATTATTTCTAGTGACCTGGGGGTCCCCAAGGAATTCCCTTAACCACTTGCTTACTGGGCACTTAAACCCCCCTCCTGCCCAGACTAATTTTCAGCTTTCAGCGCTGATGCACTTTGAATGACAATTGTGCGGTCATACAACGCTGTACCTAAATGAAATTTTTCGCATTTTTCCCCCACAAATAGAGCTTTCTTTTGGTGGTATTTGATAACCTCTGCGGTTAAATTTTTTGTTAAAAAAAATGAAAAATACTGATTTTTAAAAAATATATATATATATTTTTTTATATTTTGTTATAAAATGTTGTAAACAGGTCATTTTACTCCTTCATTGATGTACACTGATGGGCACCGATAAGGCGGCACTGGTGGGCACCGATAAGGTGGCACTGGTGGGCACTGATAGGCGGCACTGGTGGGCACTGATAGGCGGCCCTGAGAGGTGGCACTGATGGGTGGCAGTGAAGGGCATTGATAGGTGGCACTGAGAAGTGGCACTAATAGGTGGCATTGATAGGTGGCACTGATAGGTGGCAGTGATGGGCACTGATAGGTGGCAGTGATGGGCACTGATGGGTGCCAGTGATGGGCACTGATGGGTGGCAATAATGGGCACTGGTAGGTTACACTGATAGGCAGCATTGCTAGGTGGCACTGATGAGGCACTGATTGGAGGCACTTGTGGGCATTGATAGGTGGCACTTGTGGGCATTGATAGGTGGCACTGTGGGCACTGGCAGGTAGCATTTATTATTATACTGGCAGGCACTGGCAGCTGGCACTGATGAGGCACATCTGCCTCCTTCCTCTTCGGGACCGATGTCCGTTGTGAAAGAGCCGGTGATCGCTGTCAGCGTGAGGAGAAAAAAAACGATTATCGATTCTTTGTTTACATCACGTAATCAGCTGTCATTGGCTGACAGATGATCACGTGGTAAGGGGTTGGGATCGGCCCCTTACTCGGATCGGTGATCACCCGAGCCTCAGTGACTCGGGTGATCACAGCGCGTGAAGGGGAGGCCGTCTATTGACGGCCTCCCGGATTTTCAGGTCCGCGCTGAAGCCGTCATTTGCAGCAATTTCCTCTCACTTCCTGTTTGGCTATGGGACAAATGATGGGAAATCTCCACAACGGGACACAGATAACGAAAAAAAATCTGACAGGGGTTATAACTCTTCCTTGCGCTATTCAAAAAAGAAATAAAAAAAAATTGCCTATAGTTCTACTTTCATTTACATGCTCAGCAGTGGGTTTACAGTGTGATTTAGGGGACGACATCATGCCTTTTACAATTACTATATGTTCAATACATAAATTTGACTTATATTGTGATTTTCTGGATACTCTGTGAAAAACAATATCCATTTCAGTTGAAAAGGCAAAACTGTTTTATTATTCAAAGTTAAAAATATGTGTGCCTACTGTATACATAGACCAATGATATCATATTGGCCATATATTGCAACATAAATGTAAAAAATTAAATTTCAATCTACAGTCCCTCTTAATATTATATTTGACCATATAAAGATATATACATAATAATATAATGTAATGTACAGTATATTGTACTGGGACTGTGTTCTTTCTATGCGTTTCATGAAATGCATTCACTTCTTGAGGATAGTATAGATGAAGATTATATTTGTGTTGCTAAAAGATAGGCATATATTATTGTATACGAGAACCTCTGATTATGGCGGAGCAATATTCAACATCCAGAGACAAGCTGGGGTTGATTTACTAAAACTGAAAAGTGCAAAATCTGGTGCAGCTGTGCATGGTAGCCAATCAGCTTCTAAATTCAGCTTGTTCAATTGGCTTTGACAAAAAAAAAACTGGAAACTGATTGGTTTCTATGCACAGCTGCATCCGATTTTGCAATCTCCACTGGGGTTTATTTACTAAAACTGGAGAGTGCAAAATCTGGTTCACCTCTGCATAGAAAATCAGCTTCCAGGTTTTTATCAAAGCTTAAAGTGGTTTTGCAACAGGCAAGCTTTTAATAAGGCTTAGGCCCCTTTCACACTAGCGGACCGTATGTCCGCTTTTTCATCCATCCGTTTACGGATGAAAAAGGGACATACATTGGTCCCTATGAGATCGCGGGTGTCAGCGGATGAACATCTGCTGACACCCGATCTCCTCCGTGTCCGCAATTCCCCGATTCTGCAGACGGAGGAAAATCCTATTTTTCTATCCATCTGCAGAGCGGATCGGATGAACACTGACAGACGGTCCGTGTTCATCCAATCCCCCCATAGGGGAGAGCGGAGATCTGACAGGGCAGTCCCTGCACAGTGTGTGGGCACCGCCCTATCATCCGCCGGCTCAGCGGGGATCAGCGGAGCGATCCCCGCTGAGCAAGCGGAGGTTCACGGGGCGGATCATTACGCATCCGTCCCGTGTGAAAGGGGCCTTACATATAACTAGCCTGGATATCTCCTAAACCTGCATGGTTTAGGAGATATCTCCTGTATCTGCATGTGCCAAAGTCATCGGCACATGCGCACTGAAGCAATGGCACGTTGTGCCGTTGCTTTAGTTAGACTGTGTTAGACTGTGCCATTACCGAGCGGGAGTGATGTCACGTGGCTCCGACCAATCACAGAGCCGAAGTCCGCAGCCCCGGAAGGAAGAGGGGTGAGAAGATGGATGCAGGGGACAGCGCTGGATTCGTTTACAGGTAAGTGTCACATAATGGGCTAGTATGCGATGCATACTAGCCCATTATGCTTTTAATTTGCAGTATTTTCAGTGAGCAAAAGAGGAAGTAAAACCCATCAAGGTTTACTTCCTCTTTAATTGGCTATAATGCATTCTCCCGTTTTAGTAAATCAACCCCACTATTTGTCAAGGGGAAGCCAAAGAGGATGCAAAGCAGCAAGGCCATTTATTCTCCTTTCCATAGTATGCTCTTTAGTGACCATTTCATCAGGAAAAGGTGTACAGTACACTGGATGAAATACATAAAAATATGACAAAACCATTTTCAATGTGGATCCAAATGGTGGAGGATATATATAGGAAAATAATACATATAATTTAAAAAGATTAAAACATAAAAAACATAAAAAAGGCCCTTTAGTTTTGCTGATTATAGGTAAAATTTATGAAAATACAAAGTAAAAAAAACGTAATGGATATGTGTATGTAAAATGATGCACTTTTATGTATTTCATCCAGTGTACTAAAAATGAATGAACAAAAAGCCTGAAAAATGAAAAACAATTCAGCCCTCACATCAAGGGACTGGTATACAAACCATCCATCCAGGTGAGCGAGTTTCGCCCCACGAATAGGAGAACGATTCCGTTGGAGAAAGACCCAGGTTGGGTATAAGCCAAACCCGTTGTTTGATCTTCTGTAACGGGGGATTATCTGGAGCTGGTAAGCAGCAAACCTTAATTTTTGGTGGCGGACTCTTCACATGAGGTGACTGATGGCGGTTTCTATCATCGGGAATCATCAAGGCTCATAGTTGGAACCACTGGTGGACTTTTATAGGAACGCTATCCTTCTATTTTTGATGGACTAATTTATAGAATTATAATTTTTTTTCTGCGATTCAAATATCTTTTCTTTGTGCTATACTGTGATTTATTTCATATAGAAGAATTGCTGCTCGTATTTGCTGATTTGTGTTTTGGTTTTTAACCCCCTATATCGCAGTTTGTTCTCTCTTTTACTATACTGTACACCTTTTCCTGATGAAGTGGCCACTAAAGAGCCTTAAAACGCATTTATCGCGTTTTAACCTGTTTGCATGATCAATAAATTTCAACCCTCCTGAAGAATCCACTTGGAAGCACCTTTTTATTGAATGGGTCGCTTCTACTGACCACACACTGGTTCCATTTTGGGGCCTTATTCTATCTTCCATTGTTCACCGGATCTGATTGCAGCGTGGTGCAAGAATTTCCAGAAAACCCCAGCGAGCCTCAAGTGCGACCCCCAAAACTGGGGGACAGTCATATTCTCCTCATGTGCTAAAATAGGTTGCTTTACCCTAGGGCAGCTGTCCAGCAATCTTATTAAACTCCCTGGCGGTATGATTATGTCAGATTTTTTATGCTGAAAGCGGTACAATTATTTTGCATGGAAATTTGGCGTTTTATATTGTAGGCCTGTAATTCTTAGGAATAACTCACTTAAATCTGTCCAAACAAGAGTCTAGTAGACATCCCGGGTATGATAAAGTTTGAAACACAAAATCATAAATTATAATATAATACATAACTATAAATAATTATAACAAATAATAATATAATAATAATAAAAATTATTCAATAATGTAATCAAATCAAAAACACTGAAATTTGCTCAGTTGCAGAATTGTTGCTGTCATTAGATTTAGTGTTTGATGAAGAATTTCCCCACAATTTGCTATCGCTCAATTCTGCAAGTGATTCTAATTTATTATCACTGTTTTCTAGCTGGTCCAAAACCACTTTTAACGTAAAGGGACACTTTTTGGTTGCTATGGACAATCTCCAGTTTCCAGGCAGAAAAAACTGTATTTATAACATAAAACTGGATGCAGGGCACTGGATAGACCACTAGGGACAAAGGGGATGTGTAATTATTTTATACTGTACTGTAATCTGTAAGATTACAGTATACTGTATGTATTGTGTGTTTTTTACTTTTTGAATTTGGCGCCGATCTCCATCCACGTGAGTCGCAACGTCGCAGGGAACGGAGCTCGGCACTCGGCACTGTGAATCAAGCGAGACACGGCGACTCGCAGACATAGCGGGGAGACATCGCAGGATCCAGGGGACAAGGTAAGTTACTTTGCCTGGATACTGCGATGCAATCCCGAATCGGGCTCGGGGTTACCGCTTTTGGTAGTAAAAACTCACCCCGAGCCTGACTCGGGAATACCGCCAGGGAGGTTAATGTAAGTATACGCTTAGTACACTTTTTGAAGTGAATTTTTTTTTTCGCCGAGAAAAACGATCGTCTGTGGGCTTTATGTCGTTTTTCTTGTCTAGAAAAACGGCATAAAAAACGACGAGAAAATTTAGAACATGTTCTAAATTTTCTCATTGTTTTTTCCAGCATTTTTTTCCGCTGCAGTTTTCCCATAGGGAAACACTGCCGCGGAGCCCACAGACGGTCGTTTTTCTCGTCAAGAGAAAAAATGACGGGAAAAACGACCGTGTGTAGGGAACCAAGCGGTTCCCTCGTTTTTCCTGTCATTATTCACAGCGGTTTTTTAACGGCCGTGAATAATGATCGTGTGTACGCGGCATCAGAAGGATCTCTCTCATGGCTTTTAATCCCACTGTTTTTTTTTTGTCTTTCTCTTTGTCTCTGTTCATCTGGAGCAGCACTGATTCATATAAAATCAAAACAATATATAGTATGGCCTTAGTCAATGATGTGCCGTATAGTACATTTAAAAAATCAGTTTTTAGCTATCATTAAAATTGTAGCCAAGTGCTCACTAACTGCTGTAATTTACTAAACTTATGCCTAGGTTCACATTGGAGCGATTTGTCATGCGATGTGAGAGATCAAATCGCATGACAAGTCTCAGTCTATTGGAGGCAGAGGCACACTTCCAATCGGTGCAACACCGATTTTGCGGCGCCGCACTGATTTGCAAAAGTAGTTCCTGCGCTACTTTTGCCGATTTTAGGGGCGACTTCAATAGACAACTGTGTATGAAGCCACACAGATGTCTATCAAGTAGCAGCTGAAATCGCACTGACCTTGCTACTTTGAAATCGCGCTACTTCAAGTGAAGCATCAATGCGAACCAGGGCATATACATCGTTTTTTTGTCACATTTATTCATGGCAAAAGCAAGTGCAGAGTCTGTTGGGCTGATCATAGAGGAGAAGGCTGAGGCAGTGAAATATCTGCGTATCTTCTAATGGATGGCACTGCTGCCAAGACACACTGAGATTGATTTACTAAAACTGGAGAGTGTGAAATCTGGTGAACCTGTGCATGGTAGCCAATCAGCTTCTAACTTTAGCTTGTTCAATTAAGCGTTGACAAAAAAAAAACTGGAAGCTGATTGGCTTCTATGCAGAACTGCACCAACTTTTGCACTCTCCAGTTTTAGTAAATCAAACCCTCCATGAGCTCTTTTCCAATTTGTCCAATGGATGTTAGTTGCGTCAATTTCCTTTTTTTCCATAGAAAGGGGAATGACTGCACAATTATTGCGATCAATGAGTATTTTTATGGTCATTACAATAGTTATTGCCCCCTAGGGAAGCTACACATGGACCGATATTTGCCATATTGTCACAAGCAATGCTCAAATTAGGGGCATCAAAGAACAGGTCTTGTATGACCACCTTAAAGTCTAATCAGTCTGCTGCCTAAGTCATTGGTGTCTGATTCCCTTTTCCCTTATTGATAATGGACTTTTCTGACAGTGAAGGAGTAAAAGTTCTTAATTCAGCACCTAAGGCTAGTATAGGTTAGCAGTGTTGGGTACATTGCTGTCAGAGTAGGGTAGATATCTGGTTGAACATATGCTACAAAGCTTGTGAAAGTAGCTCCTGAAAGGCATAGAGAAGAAGAGTCTTGGTTCTCAAGAGGAAAGGCCAAAGGGCACATCATGTCAATGAGGGTCAAGGGGTTTCTTCAGCTAATTGAGTGTCCTTTTGCTTCCTTCTCAAGCATTAACCTTTAACCCTTCTCTACTGGAGGGAACAGCCAGAGCAAAGAATGGGTTAATTGAGACAAAAGAAGTTTGTCCTTCTGTGATGAGCACATACTAACACCGGCAAGAACACAATGGTGACATCCACCATAAGGTACTCTCTGTCACTAAAACAAATGTTGCTCTTCATTAACTTTACGTACTATGGCCCTACTCTTTTGTTCCCACTGAGTGTCACATTATAATAAGAATTCACATCGCTGTTCTGCTGGTCACCTCCTGTACAGTTTTATCTAGTAATGCTACACTTTTATTGTAGTAACCAGGTAGTGTAGGAGTTACTTGTTAGAAAAAGATAAACAATTGGATCCTTGGTGCATACATTTTCCAGTATGCTGGATATATTTCAAATTCAAACTGCTTAGAAAAAAAGTATGTATGGCCATTTCTTTAGAATTGAATAGAGCAGAAAAGTGATAAAATCCATGTCGGTTTCTTTTTTTTCTGCATATATTTCTGTCAATCTCTATTCTATAAATCCCTTGTAGATTTCCCTTCACTTCCTGTCCTGGAGATGGAACAGAACGCGATAGCAAATTTCTCCAAAATAAAGGCAATTCTCCTTATATATAGTTATCACCAGAACCTGTGTTCTCTTTGTAAAAAATTTCTTGACTTTCTGTTGTGACAACTTTGTATTGCCTATAACGGGGATATGCAATTAGCGGACCTCCAGCTGTTGCAGAACTACAAGTCCCATGAGGCATAGCAAGACTCTGAAACCCACAAGCATGACACCCAGAGGCAGAGGCATGATGGGACTTGTAGTTTTGCAACAGCTGGAGGTCCGCTAATTGCATATCCCTGGCCTATAACTTTCTGCCCTACTGACACTAAGACAGATAGAGGTAAATCTCCCCAACAGGACACAGACAACAATAAAAAAAAACTTACAAAGGCTCTAACCCCATGACATTTTATCCAAAACTGAAAAAAGGTTTAGGTATACATACAATATAAATATCTTCTCTAGAAATAAAATAGACCATACCAGAAAACAAAAACTTGGTGCATTAGGGTGATGACTTATAGTATGTAGCTGCACACGTCTTACTAGTAGACCATCAAATTTTACTAAATAAATAATGGGGTTGATTTACTAAAGGCAAATAGACTGTGCAATTTGAAAGTGCAGTTGCTCCAGAGCTTAGTAATCCAGGTAAATCTTCACTTTGCAAAGAGTACCCAATCACGTGCAAGGAAAAAAAAACAGCATTTTTGCTTGCACGTGATTGGATGATGAAGTCAACAGAACTTCCGAGCTCTGGAGCAACTTGCAGAGTGCACAGTCTATTTGCCTTTAGTAAATCAAGCTTAATTTGTCCAATTAACCACTTTAGCTCCGGAAGATTTTACCCCAGGCCATTTTTTGCTATTCAGCATTGCGCTACTTTAAGTGGTAATTGCGCAGTCATACAACGCTATACCAAACAAAATGTATGTGATTTTTTCCCCCCATAACTAGAGCTTTCTTTTGATGGTATTTGATCACTAGACATTTTTCATTTTTGTTCCGAATTAGTTTTTTTAACAAACTTTGACAAATTCGTTAATTCGGAGATATCCGAATGAACAAAAACCGGTTTAACAAATCTTCCCGAATATTCAAATATTCGAAAATTTGTAATTGCGCAAATTTAAATAAATTTGTAAACTTAGAAATTCGAAAATCCGTAAACCCAAAAATTTGAAAATCTGAAATAATAACAAACTAATAATTACGTAACTATTACTAACTATTAAATTATAGGTATTGGAATTTCCTTTCAAATTTGTCTGTTAGTGAATGTAACAAATATGAATTTATCCGAAGTTACGAATTATCCAAATTAACGAATGCCGTATCTAAACGAATGGAACGTAACAAATTAATAATAAATAACGTTAATAAAACTTTAAAAAAACGTTTTATTATTATTATTATTCATTATTAATTAGTTCTGTTCTATTCGATTAGATGCGGCATTCTTTATTTTGGATAATTCGTTACTTCGGATAAATTTGTATTTGCTATGTTCACTAACAGCCAAATTTGAAAGGAAATTCCAATATCTAAAATTTAATAGTAAGTTATTATTAGTTAGTTAGTCATTCTTTCGAATTTTCTTTTTTATTTTCGTATTTGCGAATTTAAAAATTTACGAATTGCGATCATAACGAATGACCCGAAAAATGGAAAAAAAAAAAACGAATAAAAAAGAAAATGACCAAATTTTTTGACAGTGCACATGTCTATTGATTACCACTGGGCTTTTTATTTATATAAACTAAAAAAGACAGCAAATTTTGAATATTTTTATTTTCTGATATGAAACATATCCAATAAAAAAAAGTAAAACATCAAATTTCTTCATAAACTTAGGTCAAAATATATTCTGCTACATGTCTTTGGTTTAAAAAAAAATCCCAATAAGTGTATATTGATTGGTTTGCCTGAAAGCTATAACATGTAGAAACAAAGGTATATATACTGGAATCTTTATTTATTTATTTATTTTTAACACTAGTAATGCCGGTGATCAGCCACTTATAATGGGACTGCTATAGTGCAGGGAGAAATCTGGCACTAAAACTGGCCATACATGAAAAAGTGTTCGATAGGCCAGATTGTTGAACTTTAGAAACATTAGTAGGTGCATTTCGATTCTCGAAATGCAAAGTTTTATGCCCCAAGAAAGATCCATCATGTCAGAATTTTGTTGCGTAATCGAACAATTTTCAAAACATTAGTAGGGAAACCAAGGGTAAATAGTTTGGAAAAAAACGTACAGCGCATGTGCATTGATCATTGACAGACAAAAAATTTCCCATTTATGTCATTGACGATCGATAATATGTGGAAAATAATTAGCTACAATGATGGTGTTAACACACAGAAAAGTTTTAAAAACAAACGTTTTTTCGAACGATTTTCTATTCATGTATGACTAGCTTAAGTGACACTGGGGGGGGGGGGGGGGGAACTGACACTAATACAGTGATCAGTGCTAATAATACTGTCACTGTACTAATGACACTGGCTGGGAAGGGGTTAACATTTAAGGGCAAACAAAGCGCTAACTGTGTACATAACAATGTTTAGTGTACTGTGTGTTGTTTTACTAAGCAATGTGCCAGTTTTTACTCCCTTATGTGCTTGTGCACAGCCAAGCCGCCCTATAGGAGTAAAGCTACAGGAGTTAGTAGACATGTGCATGGTGAAAAAATTAGTTTCATTTTGATTTGTTAACGTAGTTATTTTGTTTCGTTAAATTCGGTTGATTCGTTCAATTCCTATTCGGAATTCGTATTCAGAATTTTTCAAATTGAATTTTTTTTTTCCAATTCAAAACATTCGAATCAATCAATTTTAAACCGGTCGAATCGAGAACTTTTTTTTTTTCGATTGTGGCAAAGTGAACAAACAAATCTTCATCAAATGATTACAATGACTAATTAAATCCCCTTTGGCTTAACTAAAACATTTTTTCGAAATGATACTCTAATAATACACACAGTCTCTGATTTCAGCACTATGTCTACAGTTAGCATTCCACTGGAGTTCGATGTAAAATTCGATTCGTATTTCGGACGATTTTCGTTTCTTTATTTGGAGCCTTCGATAAAATTTGTTTATATTGTAATTTGGGTATTCGGACATATCTGAATCTCCGAATAACGAAAAATTTGTCCGAATAATAATTGGGAACGAAACTAACAGCATATGTTTAGGAGGCAGTCGGCAAGTGGTTAAATTAGGAGCACCCTTACCTGATGTGTCTTATATTTCTCCACCTGTACCATGATAAGCTTGTACAGACAGGGTCTTGTCCTCCTGTATTATGTCTCTGTATTTGTTTCATCTAGAGTTTGTAATTTACGCCCTTTTTATTATGGTATTTACAAAACTGTGTAACACTTAAAGTAATATATATATACTGTATATATATATATATATATATATATATATATATAAATAATACCCCCATTTGTCATTAGTTACATTTATGGGGCAGCACAGTGGCTAAGTGGTTAGCACTTCTGCTTGTTTCGAATCCCAATCATGATACTACCTGCCTGGAGTTTGCATGTTCTCCCTGTGCCTATGTGGGTTTCCTCCCACACTCCAAAGACATGCCGGCAGGTAAATTGTCTCCTGTCTAAATTGGTCCTAATATGTGTATTAATGAATGTGAGTAAGGCTGCTTTCACACTGTGGCAGGGGCGGCATCGGCGGCTTTACTGTCGTTTTGCAGAGGTATTTGGCCGCTAACGGGGCACTTTTAACCCCCGCTAGCGGTCGAAAAAGGGTTAAAACCACCCGCAAAACACTGCAAAGCGCCGCTGCAGTGGTGCTTTGCCGGCGGTTCGGCCGCTCTGCCCATTCATTTTAATGGGCAGAAGCGGTGGAGGAGAGGTATACACACTGCTCCTTCACCGCTCCAAAGATGCGGCTTGCAGGAGTTTTTTTAACGTCCTGCCAGTGCATTGCCTCAGTGTGAAAGCCCTCAGGCTTTCACACTGACACTGCAGGGGAGCCGTTTTTCAGACGCTTTACATGTGCTATTTTTAGCCCAAAAGCGCCTAAAAAAACGCCCCAGTGTGAAAGGGGTCTTAGGGACCTTAGATTTTAAGCTCCTTGAGGGCAGGGACTGATGTGATTGTAAAATATGTACAATGTGAAGTGCTGCATAAAATTGATGGCGCTATATAAGTACCGGTAATAAAATAAATAAATACATTTACTACATTGTATGCAGTTGTATCGTACAAAGTGACACTTCATTGTACATGTAACATTAACATTTATTGTGAAGAATAAAGGACAGTAGGGGCCCTTTCATATTGCTACCCTGAAAAGATGCGGTAAAAAAAAAAATATGCATTGTCGATGCGTTTTTTGTGTGTTTATTGGATTTCTGTCTCCCAGCATGCATCTGTGAAACTTGGACATGTGACTCAAACAACACACACTAAAACGCACCCCAGGTTTTTGATGAATTTTCTATTCATTTGAATAAGGAGGTGCGTTTTTGGTTCACTTCTTAAACATGCACCAAAAATGCAGCATGCGGGCCTTTTAAAATTGCACCCACCACGTATTGGTATGAAGAGTTCCGTAGGATTTAACCTGCCTAGCGGTATTCCCGAGTCTGGCTCGGGGTGGAATTTTAGTACCATTAGCGGTAACCCCGAGCCAGACACGGGATTGCATCGCAGGATATAGGGAGAGTTACTTACCTTGTCCCCTGGATCCTGCGATGTCTCCCCGCTGTGTCTGCGAGCCGTCTCCTCGCTCGATTCACACACGGTGCCCGAGTGCCGCCGAGCTCCGTTCCCTGCGACATTGCGGCACACGGGGGCGGAGATCGGCACCAAATTCAAAAAAGTAAAAACTCACAATACATACAGTACACTGTAATCTTACATATTACAATACTGTATAAAATAATTACACATCCCCTTTGTCCCTAGTGGTCTGTCCAGTGTCCTGCATGCACTTTTATAGAATAAAAACTGTTCTTTCTGCCTGGAATTTGGAGATTGTCCATAGCAACCAAAAAGTGTCCCTTTGCATAAAAATGGTTTTAGACCAGCTAGAAAACAGCGATAATAAATTGGAATCACTTGCAGAATTGATCGATAGCGATTTGTGGGGAAATTCGGCATCAAACACTAAACCTAATGTCAGCGACAATTCTGCAACTGAGCAAATTTCAGTGTTTTTGATTTGACTACATTATTGGATAATTTTTATTATTATTATATTATTATTTGTTATAATTATTTATAGTTATTTATTATATTATAATTTATGATTTTGTGTTTCAAACTTTATCATACCCGGGATGTCTACTAGACTCTGGTTTGGACAGATTTAAGTGAGTTATTCCTTAGAATTGCAGGCCTACAATATAAAACGCCAAATTTCCATGCAGAATAATGGTACCGCTTTCAGCACCTAAAATCTGAAATAATCAAACCGCCAGGGAGGTTAAAGGGATAAATTTTTCCTGCCTTTTTGTTTCGCCTTTGGAGACACCAAAAGCACATCAAAAACTGATCAATGTGAAAGGGTCCTTAGGGTTTCTAGACAGTAAATTCCCAGATCATATTTGTACTTGCTTTTTATCAAAGTGCTCCTTTAAAAAATGTAGCAACTGTTGAGACATAAATTGTATAGTATCGTGCCTTGGGACTTTTGTTGAGAAAAAAACATTCCCCTCTGGGTGTTCTATGTACATTGCAAGGATTTTAACATACTTTGTTGCAGATTCCCACCTTTTCTTATTCTGAACAAATCCCTGTGTGGTTTCATAATTATAAATGAGCTGCTGCACCTGCAGGGCTCTAATGAGGAAAATTGCAGGGTCTGCATCCCTTTAACCACTTCAGTCCTGGAAGATTCACCCCTTTAATGACCAGTTCATTATTTGCTATACGGCACTGTGTCGCTTTACCTGACAATTGCGCGGTCGTGTGACGCTGTACCCAAACAAATTTGAAGTTCTTTTTTTCCCCACAAATAGAGCTTTCTTTTCGTGGTATTTGATCACCGGTTTTAATTTTTTGCACTATAAACAAAAAAAGACCAGCAATTTTGAAAAAAAACAACAATATTTTTTACTATTTGCTATAATAAATATCCATTACTAGTAATGGCGGTTATCAGCAATTTTTAGCGGGACTGCAACATTGCGGCGGACAGATCGGCCACTTTTTTGGTTCCAGTGACATATATACAGCGATCAGTGCTATACAAATGCACTGATTACTGTATAAATGACACTGGCAGGGAAGGGGTTAACACTAGGGGCGATCAAGGGGTTATGTGTTCCCTGGGAGGTGTTTCTAACTGTGGGGAGAGTGGACTGACTGGGAGTAGAGAGAGATCGCTGTTCCTGATCACTAGGAACAGACGATCACTCTGTAAATTCCCTTGACAGAACGGGGATCTGTTTGTTTACATTGACAGATCCTCATTCTTGCTCTCTGAGGAGCAGTCGCAGCTGGCTGGCGGACATCGCGGCCGCCGGCCACGCGCATCAGCTCCCCCGCCGTGCAGTAAGCATGAGCACGCCTGCTATAGCTGTTAAAGGGACCGACGTACAGCTACGGCAATTTGCGGGATCAAGCCGACCTGCTGCATTATTATAATGGTGACTGGTTGGCAAGCGGTTAAACATGATTTCCCTTTGGGAGTATCCTACTAAAAAATATATTTTTGTTGTAGGGGATGCCGAAAATCTGACTTGCATCTTAGTGCAGACTTCTGGGAAAATCAATGAGCCAATCACACAAGCAGGGAATGATGTTATGTATAGAATACCTCCAGGTAGCCATATTGCATTACATTTACAGAAAATTACAGAGCTGCAGATTAAAAAGGAAAGGTACATTTTAATAACATTTAATTACAATATGACCATATACTATATATTTTTCTTTATTTGAGGAGTTACCCTTTAAATGAATGGCTTTCTAGCAGTAAGTTGCCAATTTGATAAATGAGTAGAGTCAGTTCATTTTGTAAAATACATGTTCACTGAGCTTATTAAAGGGGAAGCTGTGTTCACTTTGTGCCCACGTTCACATCGGGGCGATTTGGCATGCGATTTGACATGTCAAATCTATTGCCGTCAATGGCACCGTCCGAAACCATGCAGTGCCAACTTTGCGGCAACCACACCGTTTCCCAAAAGTAGTTCCTGTTCTACTTTTGGCGACTTCGGGGGCGATTTGTATAGACATCTGTGCAGGAACGCAGCTAAGATGTCTGTCCTATAGACATGTGCACTGCCGAAAAATTTGTTTGTTTTCGTTTCATTTGTTTTTGTTTTGTTTTGTTTTTCTTTTTTCGGGTCATTCGTTATGATTTCAATTTGTAAATTAAAAAATTTGTAAATTCGTAAATTCTAAAAGTAAAAAATCAGAAAATAAGAATAAAAATGCAAAAATTCTAAATAATAACTAACTAACAAACAAACTAATAATAACTAACTATTAAATTATAGGTATTGGAATTTTCTTTCAAATTTGGCTGTTAGTGAACGTAACGAGAACAAATTTATCTGAAGTTATGAATTAACTGAAATAACAAATGCTGCATCTAAACAAATGGAATGGAAGGAATTAATAGTAAATAATAAAACGTTTTTATTATTATTATTGTTATTTATTATTATTAATTTGTTATGTTCCATTCGTTTAGATACAGCATTCGTTATTTCGGATAATTCATAACTTCGGATGAATTTGTATTCGTTACGTTCACTAACAGCCAAATTTAAAAGGAAATTCCAATACCTATAATTTAATAGTTAGTTATTATTTCAGATTTTCAAATTTTCGGATTTTAGAATTTACGCTTTTTACGAATTTATGATTTTACGAATATTCTAATTTACAAATATTTGGGGAAAAAAATTGTTAAACAGGTTTTTGTTAATTCGGATGTTTCCGAATGAATGAATTTGTCAAAATTCCTTTAAAAAATGAATTCGGAACAAAATGAATTGCACATGTCTACTGTCAAATCACCCCTGAAGTTGGACTGACATGCAGGTATGAAATCGTACAAGTTCAGCTGAACTCGCACAATTTCTAAACCGCAGTCAATGTGAACCTGGGCTGAATCCTCATAATGTCCAAGGTAGATTTAAAAATATGAATTTTCACTTGCATTTCATTGACTGAGTAAGTACATTCTATTCCTTCCTTATTCACTATGCTAAATGAACACACGCCTAGTGAACAGTAGACATGTGCACACTGAAATATTTTACAGCTGTCTTTTTAACTGCTTTTGTGAGTATGATTCCATTATTCTTTTAATAAATGTACACCAAGGATTTTACACTATTCGGTGTCCTTCCTTCTTTTCATGTTGATGTTGAACATTCGCATGAGGCTGTATGAGCTGTCGGGCTACTAAACCATTGAAGTTCATCATCCGCTGAAATCCGGAGGTTCCACTGAGTATCATTTGAGGCTGTTTTAGGTCCTCTGTCATAGGGGACCATCGCTTTTTGGTAAGCAGGAATTCTTACTGGTGGTGGTGAAAGTCACGGATTATAAGAAGATTTCTGTCGTTGGCTTTTTTGGACACTTACTCACGGGTGTTTTGTTTATTATGGACTTTTAGACGTGAACCTTGAGAGTTTCATATAGCAGTTGTGGACTATCATCTTATTAACTGTTTAATCATGGTTCACTCACCTTATTATTATTTATAATTTACAGATTTTTCATGGTTCTTCATTGAGTATTTATATGATTTATCACTGTTGGTATTTGGATTTTTTTCAATTATTCAGTGGTGGGCTTATGTTCAGTCATAAGTTAGCGCGACTATATATATATTTTTTTCTTATTTCCATGCCAATGTCCCTCTACAAAGTGTCGGGCCTAACTTAAATCAAACAGAACGCCCACCTTGAGACACAAATACCAATGCATAAATTGAGAACGAGAATGCCATGGGATGTGTAGATGTGTCTCATCATCTTTAAATGTGCATTGAAACACCAAAAGCCCAGACTTGCTCAACAAAAGATGAAGACCTCCAGTGTATTTCTCTACTAAATCCAACAAGAAGAATTTTGTGTGTAAGTTTACTCCCCTGTAGTGGGATCACCTATTTTTACACAGAACATTTACTTGTTTTACTGTTCCTAGCCTGACTTATAATGTTGTGCCAATATACTGTATATACACCTACAAACAATTATTGTATTTCTACTTGTGATGGCTAGACATGAAGCAATTTGTTTCTGTCCGAATACACTTCTGATGAAGTTTTGGTTATTCAGAGATTTGGATGTATCTGAATCCCTGAATGAAATAGTAACGAATTTTGTTGAAATTTGTTAAAATTATTTTTGTTCATTCATTTGCTAACGAATTCCAAATTTTCTAAAAGATTTTATTTTGGATCGGTCGAAAAATGATGGACCGATTTGAATTCTGTGTGAAGAATAGCTGGTTAACAACCAGAAGAACATGGGATCTTCTTTTACTTTCACCTTCAATGATAATGCTAAACAGGATAAATAGAGAGGATGAATTCCCCTAATGGTAGCACAGACAGGCATAAAAACCTGACAGGTGTTCTAATCCATCCCCACTCTATCCAAAACTAAAGAAAACGTTTTGCTTTAGTTATATTTTAAAATCTGATTGGTGGTGGTCCTGTTCAAATTTGGTCTAGTAACAGTGATTTAATACAGTAAGTATAGGCACTACATTATTTTGGCGGCTTTTTCAGCTAAATAATTACAGTCGTACACAAAATCATTACTGATTGCATATAAAGATAGATAGGTTGAACAAAAATAAGAAAGCCAGTGTAACTTAGAAACGTATTTCCTAGTTAAGAGAGGGTGGCATGTGCTAGAATAACTAAGATAGGTGCTACATACACCTGTAGATACAAATACAGGTATCAACAGGTATCTATAATTAATTAAAGTAATTTCGCAGTTTACAAAAAAACATAGAAACATCAAAATAATGGTAAATCCCAGTAATCCTACTTTTTGTTAAAAATATGCATCCTATGTGCTCTGAAAGTTTAATCATTTCCATTCTAGATATAACTTGGGACTAGGATACTGATTAAGAGTGCCAATTAAGGGCTATTAATTATTGTATAGAACTGAATAAAATGTGCATAATTCTTTCACACAGAGTAGGTATAGGTGCAAATATTAGGCACATCAGCATATTTAAACTGCTACTAAACCCTGGACCCTGCATTCACTATATCTGCTCTCTCACGCAGTGCTGTGTCTTGGCCTAGGCCAACAAGGTCCAGGCCTAGGGCGGCACTTTGAGGGGGGGCAGCAAGAAAGCCTCCCCTTCCACATGAAAAAAAGCCCCCCACCGAGTCCCGACAACTGCACAAATACAGTCCCCCATATAGCCGAATAAAGTGAATTGTCAGCTGTGGCTTCCGCTCGGTTGGGCTCGACGAGGGGGGTGAACCCCGCTCAGCTCGACTCGACTATGCTTGAGTAGAGGGGCAGTCTCAGCTCAACTTGGCTGTGCTCGTCTGGGCTCGGCTGTGCTTGGGTGAGGGGGTGGTCCCTACTCGGATGGGCTTGAGCAGAGGGGCAGTCCCAGCTCACCTCGGCTGTGCTAGGCTCGGCCGTGCCCGGGCAGGGGGGCGGTCCCCACTCGGCTGGGCTCGAGCAGAGGGGCGGTCTCAGCTCACCTCGGCTGTGCTGGGCTCAGCTGTGCTCGGACAGGGGGCGGTCCCCACTCAGCTTTTGTTAGAGCAGAGGGGCGGTACCAGCTCACCTCGGCTGGGCTCGGCTGTGCTCGGGCGGGGGGGCGGTCCCCACTCGGCTGGGCTCGAGCAGAGGGGCGGTCCCAGCTCACCTCGGCTGTGCTGGGCTCGGCTGTGCTCAGGCAGGGGGACAGTCCCCGCTCAGCTCACCTCGGCTATGCTCAGGCGGGCGGTCTTGACTCACGCTGGTTTGGCTCGGCGGAGGGGACGGTCACAGTGATGTATCATGTATGTAATGATAAACGGAAAATATATTAGAAGAAGGATGCTCACCATGTCCACAGCCCCTGACCATGTCCGCAGCACCTGACCATGTCCGCAGCCCCTGACCATGTCCGCAGCACCTGACCATGTCCGCAGCACCTGACCATGTCTGCAGCACCTGACCATGTTTGTAGCACTTAACCATGTCCACAGACCCTGACCATGTCCGCAGCCCCTGACCATTTCCGCAGCCCCTCACTATGTCCGCAGCCCCTCACTATGTCCACAGCCCCTGACCATGTCCGCAGCACCTGACCATGTCCGCAGCCCCTGACCATATCCGCAGCCCTTGACCATGTCCGCAGCCCCTGACCATGTCCGCAGCCCCTGACCATGTCCGCAGCCCCTGATCATGTCCACAGCCCCTGACCATGTCCGCAGCCCCTGACCATGTCCACAGCCCCTTATCATGTCCACAGCCTCTAACCATCTCCTGTATCATGCCTGCAGTCTCTGACCGTCTCCTGTATCATGCCCGCAGTCTCTGACCATCTCTTGTATCATGTCTGCAGTCTCTGACCGTCTCCTGTATCATGTCTGCAGTCTCTGACCAGCTCCTATAGTATGTCTGCAGTCTCTGACCAACTCCTGGGGTGGAGCTCTAATAGGAAGAGGTGAAGCCTACAGAGGAAAGGGTGGAGTTTAAAGATGAAGGGGTGGGTCTTAAACAGGAAGGGGTGTGGCAAATTTAGATGGGGCGTCCGATTTTAGTCTTGCCTAGAGCAGCACAAAACCAAAATACACCACTGCTCTCAAAGTACACAGAACATGGAAATGTAATTATTTTAGTAATTATGAACCGCTAAATACCTTTTCTCATCAGCAGTATATAGCAGTCTTGTGACTTCTATCAGTATCTGATTAAAGCTTGTAGGAGGAGTTTTCATTCTAATCTTATGAGGCTGCAGAACCCCTGACCCTCTGTCTGGATAATTCTGTTTGGCCCTGTGCTGATCACATTTAGGGATGGGCCGAACACCCCTCCCCCTGTTCGGTTCGCACCAGAATATGCGAACAGGCAAAAAATTTGTGCGAGCAACACGTCTATGGGACACGAAGGTAAAAAATCAAAAGTGTTCATTTTAAAGGCTTAAATGCAAGTTATTGCAAGTTATTGCCCCGGGTACTGCCCTAGGGGACATGTAATAATTAGGGTTGTCCCGATACCGATACTAGTATCGGTATCGGGACTGATACCGAGCATTTGCGTGAGTACTTGTACTCGCGCAAATGCTCCCGATGCCTTTGCCGATACCTGGGATGGGAGAAGTCAGCGGGCGGAGTCGGCAAGCGGAGGGCGGAGCGGAGAGCAGAGTGGAGAGGAGAAGTCAGCGGGCGGAGTCGGCGGGCGGAGTCGGCAAGCGGAGGGCGGAGCGGAGAGCAGAGTGGAGAGGAGAAGTCAGCGGGCGGAGTCGGCGGGCGGAGTCGGCAAGCGGAGGGCGGGAGGGGCGGAGCGGAGAGCAGAGTGGAGCGGAGAGTCCTCAGGCGGGTAAGCTTGCAGCCGCATCATGATCCATCGTCGACCGGAGCCATCACATTAAAGGAAGTGACGCTCCGTGTTACACTGTCAGTGCTTGAAAAATGCAACGCCCATCTTGGTACACCCTGCATTCGGCCTCAATAAAGCAGCAGCGGACATCTTGTTACACCCAGCCCATGTAGTTCGAGCTGGGTGTAACAAGATGTCCGCTGCTGCTTTATTGAGGCCGAGTGCAGGGTGTACTAAGATGGGCGTCGCAGAGGCAGCATAGAAAAATAAATCCTCTTGTGCCTATAAGTGCCCACTACCTGTCAGTGCCCGCTATCTGTCAGTTCTCATTAGTGCTGCTTACTCAGTGTCACCTATTAGTGCCAGCCACCTGTCAGTACCATCTATCACTACCACCTGTCAATGCTATCAGTGCCAGCCACCTGCCATCTATTAGTGCCAGTGCCATCTATCAGTGCCAGCCCCCTGTCAGTGCCAGCCACCTGTCAGTGCCAGCCATCTGTTGGTGCCAGCCATCAGTGCCACCTGTCAGTGCCAGCTATCAGTGCCACCTGTCAGTGCCAGTCATCAGTGCCCGCCACCTGTCAGTACTCATCAGTGCTGCATATCCGTGCCACCTAATCATATCAGTGCTCATCAGTGCTGCTTAATCTGTGCCACCTATCAGTGCTGCATATCAGTGCCACCTAATCTGTATTGTGCTTGAAAACTGTCACCTGACATTAAAAAAAAGTATCGGTAATCGGTATCGGCGAGTACTTGAAAAAAAGTATTGGTACTTGTACTCGGTCTTAAAAAAGTGGTATCGGGACAAGCCTAGTAATAATGCAAAAAAACGTTTTTAAAACTGCCGTCAGTGATTTAATAATGCTTAAAGCAAAACAATAATAAGTAAATATTCCTATAAATATTGTACGGTACATCTGTCTCATGTGTTTTATAAACAAAATTACATTTATAAAGGAAAAAATGTAATTTAAAATTGCTTGCGGCTGTAATGTATTGCCGGGTGCCGGCAATATAGATAAAAATCTATTAAAAAATCATCGTGGGTCCCAGTCCATACCAGGCCCTTCAGGTCTGGTATGTTTTTTTTTTAAATGGTGCGGGGTCCCCCCCAAAATCCATACCAGACCCTTATCCGAGCAAGCCAGGAAAGGGGGGTACGAGTGAGCACCCCCCTCCTGAACCATAACAGGCCTCTTGACCTCAACATGGGGAGGGTGCTTTGGGGTCCCTCCAAAGCATCTTGTCCCCATGTTGATGGGGACAAGGGCCTCGTCCCACAAGGCCATTGGTTGTAGAAGTCTACGGGCGGGGGGCTTATTAGAATCTGGAACCTCTCTTTAACAAGGGGGCCCCCAGATCCCGCCCCTCCTATGTGAATGGGTATGGGGTACATTGTACCCCTAGCCATTCACCATAAAAAGTGTCAAAAAATAAGAACCACAACGTTTTTGACAATTCCTTTATTAAAAAAATGAAATAAAATAAAAAGTGTCCATCGTCAATCACGCCGCCCGACGGACCCGAAAAATATTAAAAAAATTTAAATACTCTGCCTCCATGGGAGGCCTCCCGGTGACTGCTGTCTTTTGGCTGTGACATCTGTTAAATAGGCAAGGGCGGGGCCACCTGCTGACATAACCGTTCACTCGGTTACCTCACCAGGCCTTGCCTATATAACAGCTGTCAAGAGACAGTAGTCGGCGGGACACCTCCCATTAAGGTTTTTTATTTTTCTTATATTTTTCGGGTTCGTTGTGCGGCGATTGAAGATGGATGGACATTGCGGGACACTTTTTTTTCTTTTTTAATAAAAGAATTGTCAAAAACTGTGTATTGTGGTTTTTACTTTTTGACACTTTTTTTTGATAAATGTGTAGGGGTACAATGTACCCTATACCCATTCACAAAGAGGGGGCGGGTTTTGTCAAAGATAAAATAAAATATTTACAAAAATGTGAGGGGTCTACTCACTTTTGTGAGATACTGTATATAAGAACTGTCAAACGGCAAGCCAGGCACTCTGCAATTTGCTTTGGTTGACGGTGGAGCATTTGTTTTTCTTTTTTGGGTCTGGCGGTGGCATCGGCATCGTGATCAATGATGGATCTACATCTACATATTTATATTTTTATGTACAGTGTATTTGTTTTACACTTTTTTGGCGAATGGGCAGGGTATTATGTAGCCCATACTCATTCACATGGGGGGGCGGGGGCGGGAATTGGCCCTCAAACACCGCCCACGGTTGTCGTAAGAGGCCCTTGTCCCCATCAACATGGGGACAAGGTGCTCCAAATCACCCCACCCATTTTTAGGGCATAGGGCCTGGTATGGTTCAGGAGGGGGCCTTTCCTGGCCTACCAGGCTGCATGCTCGGAAAAGGTTCTGGATTTTGGGAGGGACCTCACGCCGTTTTTTTTTTTACTTTGGTATGGGGTTCCTCTTAAAATCCATACCAGACCCGAAGGGCCTGATATGGATTGGGGGAGGGACCCCATGTCGTTTTTTTAAACAATTTTCTATTGCTGGCAATGGTATTGTATTTCCAGCAATTTACATGCCTTTTTTTTCTTTCTAAATGTCAGTTTTGTTGATACATGTCCCCCAGGGCAGTACCCAGACACCCATAACCTTTGTATGGCCAATAACTTGTATGGCCAATAACTTGCATATAAGCCTTCAAAATAGGGACTTTAGATTTTTTAAGTTCAGGTCCCATAGACTTTAATAGGGTTTGCCATTCGCTGTTCATCAGAACTATTTTTCTGTTCGGGAGTTCTGGTGCAAACCGAACAGGGGGGTGTTGGGCCCATCTCTAGTAGCAAGATGCTGTTAATCTCTGAACCAGGAGCCACAGATGTGTTGAGGGTCTGGTGCTGCTGGTAAAACCACTGCAGCATGGCAAACAAGAAGTTCCAGCATGTGGGTGTATCGCATATTGGGCAGGTATCTTGTGTGGATGCTGTGGATACTACATTTCCGCCAATGAGAGCCTAAAGTGGCTGCACAATCTTCTGGCCTGTCCTGAAAGCCAGGGTATCTAACAAGGATCCATTGCACTACCATGTTTAGGACAAGGGTTAGAGCAAATGTTGTAGCATTGTAGCGCACAAGTTGGCATGAGGTCAGCCCCTTCTCTGCCTGTCTGTCCCTGAAAAGCATGCAGTGCCTCTAGCCCAGTGTGGTTCCTGTCCCCTAGGCATACAAGCTGCAAAACTGAATGAAACTGTTTTGCCAGGACCATTGCATCAGTATCCCTCTGGCTCACTTGGGAAGAGGGAGAACTGATGGTTCTGAGGAGTCACTGTGTGAGGCCATTGAGGAGAAGGGGGGGTGAGATGACTGTGCTGTCACTGTCATAGAGGCGAAGGAAAAGATTGACATCACCAGCTTCATCATTGTGCCCTGTGCTGCATCCATCAACTATATCCAGTGTGCCCTGAAGAAGATGTTCTGTTCCTGCCCCAGTTCCTAAACCCTCCTGCTGATTGTGTGGTACAGAGATATAGAGACATTATCATTGCTGCCATTTTTTGCTCTTTTAGGAAAAAATGGCAGCTGGGTACCTGCCACTGTAGTGCAGTACAGGCTATAAATTGGTTGGAAGAGGACTGACTACACCAGCTAGAATGACAGCAGCTGTAAAGACATCAGTTTTGCTAAGCTGGGATTGAGATGCTGGGCACAGGGGTGATGAGGGAACATTTTTTTTTCTTCTGCTCCAGAGACACCTGCCTGGTCAAGGATGCAGCTGGAGATGGTGTGTACGTAACCTGCACTCTGCTCAACGTGGCCCTATAGTGACCTTCTTCTTTGCTTGGTGTTCATCTGGCGATCCCGCCAGTAACACATTTCCTGTCCTAGGGTGGCAACACTTACTCAGTCATCGTACTGTATCTATGGAGGGACTTTGTTGTCAGAATTTCAGAACACTTCCCTTCTCCTATTTCCCATACCATAGGGGAACGCATTCTGTAGTATGCAGAGATAACTGGGAAAAATGCTAACTGATCTTAGTCACTACAGGCAGAGTACAAGAAGTTATTACCTTTTTGGCCAGTTTTTTTAAGTGTAAAAGGTAGTCTTATACGCCAGCAAATACAGTAGTTCACAGAATTTTGGCAGGTTCAAAATATTTGGTTTGCACTTATCAAACAGATATAACAAAACAATGTCAATGGTGCATATAACATACAACAAGGAGAGCAAATAAAATAAGTTGTTAAGGTTTACAGTACACTTTAAAGTGGTTGTAAAGGTAAAAAGTTTTGCCTTAATGCATTCTCTGCATTAAATTAAAAAAACTTTCAGAAGCTGCTCCCCTCAGTCCCCGCCTAAATACTTACCCGGGCCTGATCTCGATCCAGCACTGTGCCCATCTGCAAGCAGTTCTTTTCTGCTCCCCCTCTTCTCACAAGAGGCTCGGCAGCAGTGGGAACCATTGGCTTCTGCTGCTGTTAGTCAAAGCCTGTGAAGATGTAGCGGGGCTGAGCTGCGCTGTCTGTGTGTCTATAGACGCACAAAGCCTGGCTCGGGATCAATCCCACACGAGTGCCCCCACAGCAAGCTGCTTGTAATAATGCTACTCAGAGAAGAAGAGGAGCCAAGATCGCCATTCGGAGACCCCAGAAGAGGCGTTTCGGGGTGCTCTGTGAAAATCAGAAGCTGTGTAATCAGAAGCTGTGCAATTTTTTAAATCGCTGCATTTTTAGAGTGATGTCAGATTTTTCTTACTTGAATAGCACTAACGAATTGACTGCTACTACATGTGGTAAGTAAAAAGGATATCCTTAATGTATTGCCTCAACATCACTTTTGTGTGACAAGTTAAAGGGGACCATTACACTTTAACTTCCATATTGTCATATTGGTTGTGGTTTCATACTTCACTCACTTTCTGCACAGTAAGATAACACCCATCTATATAATATGGGTTCTTTCTCTGCCTCGGGCCTCAGTGCCAACTTAGTGGCAGAAAGCAGTAGGCAGTAAATGTTGATAGAGAACCTGGGGCCAGACATCCCTTGTAAAATTTCAGTAACATTCTACAGTATTTGCTTGGAAATGGGTATTGCTATGAATAGCCAAATGAACATTTTGAGGTTGACATCTGCAATCCATTCTCCATCTCTGCAGCAATTGGCCATTTTCTAGCATACTTTCAGTGGCTTTTACAGTCAAAGGCACCACTGGAATGGCAACATAGGGGACCCAGGTTATATTTTAATGGTTACAAACAAGGGGAACAATAGGGGAAAATCTATAATGTAGTGCATAGCATTTGCTCAAATAATTGAAAAGAGCCAATAGTTTGAGAGAATTGGCAACCTAGTCCCCTTTCTGTATTAATACAGGCTCACAGCTCGCTGTAATTTTTCCAGTGTGTGTTGGTGCTGTTTTTGGCAGTGCCCAACCTCCTATGCCTTTTGTTTGACAATAACTCCCTTATTATCCCCATAAATGGCTAATATGCATAAGCCTTAACCACTTATAGACCGCCACACGACGATGTACGTCGACAGAATGGCACGGACAGGCACAAGGGCGTACAGGTACTTCCCTTTTAAGAACCCATCTGTTTGTCGCGTGCACGCCGCCGGCAGAGCGCTCGCAACCCGGTCCGAAGCTCCATGACCGCGCCCGCGGGACCCGCGGACCCGATCGCCGCCGGTGTCCATATGTCAGTGATTGTCTGTTCCCTGTCATAGGGAACGACGATCAGTGATGTCACACGCCAAGCCACGCCCCCCTACAGTAAGAATCACTCATTAGGTCACACTTAACCACTACAGCGCCACCTAGAGGTTAAACCCTTCACTGCCAGTGTCATTTTCACAGTAATCAGTGCATATTTATAGCACTGTTCGCTGTAAAAATGACAATGGTCCCAAAAATGTGTCAAAAGTGTCCGATGTGTCTGCCATAATGTCGCAGTCACGATAAAAATTGCTGATTGCCGCCATTACTAGTAAAAAAATAAAAAATATTAATAAAAATGCCATAAAACTACCCCCTATTTTGTAGACACTATAACTTTTGCGCAAACCAATCAATAAACGCTTATTGCGATTTTTTTTACCAAAAATATGTATAAAAATACATATCGGCCTAAACTGAGGAAAAAATTTTTTTTTTTATATATTTTTTGGGGATATTTATTATAGCAAAAAGTAAAAAATATGTAATTTTTTTCAAAATTGTCGCTTTATTTTTGTTTATAGCGCAAAAAATAAAAACCGCAGAGGTGATCAAATACCACCAAAAGAAAGCTCTATTTGTGGGAAAAAAAGGATGTCAATTTTGTTTGGGAGCCACGTCGCACGACCGCGCAATTGTCAGTTAAAGCGACGCAGTGCCGAATCGCAAAAAGGGGCCTGGTCCTTTAGCAACAAAATGGTCCAGGGCTTAGGTGGTTAATGGAGTCCACTGTACAGGCTTCAAACGTGAGCAAGATTCAGGTTTAGGGACTGAATCCAGGCAGAATTTCCCATCCCTAGAGATGGCACACTTCTATCATTCTTCAAAGTCAGCATTGCAGTTATAACTAAGATCGCGCTTTGGTCACTGAGTACGATTTTATTATGTATGATTTTCAGTTTGGTACATTTTATTGCGATAATTATATCCTGTCTGCTTCTTCCTCTGCCTCAAGTTTGGTGAGAATAGTCAGCCTATTTCCCTAGGGAAAAACATACTTTAGCAATTACTGTACATTCTTTAAGAATTAAAAAAAAGAAAGCATACGGCTCAGATAGTTTTTCATCTGTTTCATAAATTTCTCAAATCTTATGATGTCCAAGCTGCCTTCGTTTTTACAGTGTTGTCCTCTGATGTTAAGATTTTGCCCTAAAATGATTTTTCATTATAAGCTAAGCTGGACAAATTTATTTATATTTAACATATTTTGATAATATTTTATTTAAAAAAAGTTGGGGAAATTGACAGATTTTGCAGTAATTTCATGCCAGAAGTCATGTTTTACTATCATTTGTGCTTTGAAAGTAGTATGAATGTTTTAGATCATACCTACCAAGTAATCTAAACAATTGCACTTATGATATTTCCAAGAGATTGCAAAGTACAATTCCTTAAATAAATATATATATAAATCAATATGACCAATATCTCCTATTTCTATTGTTATTTAAGATCACTTTTGTACCTGAAATGTTGCAATTATCATTCATTATGCAAAATTTTCATGGAAATTCCATAAAATCTTCAGCAAAAAATGATTAATGTATTACCATCCTAAGACAGGACTTGTTTGACATAATGCATGAGGATAGTTAACTTTATATATAAAAAGACTTAACTAAACCTAAAACTTAACCTAACACTTGTACTTCACCCTTGACCTAACCCCTGACCCTAATACTAACTTAACCACTATCCTAATCCTTATTACTGAATTAACTCTTGCAGCACTATATCTTATTGCATATCTGAAGTTTCTGTGCTGAGAACAGATAACCCTTGATTTTTAATTTCTTACTTATTTATAGAATTTTACAGGAAGGAGCTATAAATACATCACACGGTCGAAAATGTAGTTTATGTATAACAATGCCTCCAAAGTGTCTTTCGACTTGCCCAACCATTCAGTCAACATCCCACCTGTTGGCTGTTTGGCACTTTTGGTCAAAAAAGTGCCAAAGGTGAAACATATTCAATATGCTATAACATGTTGATAAATCAGCGAAATAACGGATAGATAAGAGGTAATAGGGCTAGGGGCATATACTCCAATATGCTTTGTCATCTCTACAAGTGTTCATTTTTCATCTACAGCTTAAAAAAATAGGTTTAAGTGAAAAAGCCATTAGAAGAAGCAATGGATCAAGTTTGCTGAAAGCTTGAAAAATGAAAGGTTAAATAAAGCAGCCTGTGTGAGGTTCCACATAAGACCAGTTTGTGTACAAAACTCTTTCAACATTTAGGATACACGATCTTCTAAATGCAGGGGGCAGGACAGCTTGGAATGTAACAGGCAGTGTGTTCCAGCTGTGCTGTGTTACCATTACTCAAATATAGCGCTCAAAAGCCTGACATACAACTCGATCAATTAAAACCTTCCTTGCTTAAGAAATATCCTATTGCTTTTACAACGTAGATCAAGAGAGTTTGGTTAACGTCTCTAATTTTCAAAAAGGTTGACAAACCTCTATTGCGAGTAATATTGGTAAAGCTGATCCCATCATAGCTATTTTGTTACGTATTTGTAAATTTTCTCTAATTTAAACTGACAAATATAGGATTTTGTAATCTAAATTACATACTTTTTATAGACTATTTGACTTTTTTTATAAACTATTCTGATCATAAAAGTCCTTGTTTCAAGAGAAAGTCATAGGCTGGTTCGATGTAACGACATTGATTGTGGTGCACCTATCCTTATAGTCATGAGCACATTATCAATAAAAGTTGCATTTTTCTACTGGCTTATTCACTTGTTGACAGGAGCATAGGCAAAATAAAATGGCACAGCTCCCAAAGTCCTGCTGGCTGTCTCTCTACCAGATGCAATGTCTTGCTCTCTAGTGTACAACAAACAAAAGAGAAAAAAAAATGGCAGCACCCCAAACTGTTTCAAATGTAGACATGTTTATTCCATATGGTGCACAGGAGACCTCCCTGCCACAGGTCCATCCTCTGTGACACATTTAATCCTGAACAGATCTAATGGCAGAGGATGTTGTAGAGGTTACATAAGAAAAATAAGCTAAAAATAACCAAACAGTTCAATTTTCAAGATCATAGTCAAGTGAGCCACAAAAAAGTCCTTCTATAGGAAAAAGCTTGAGAATATTATTCTTTTGAATACCAATGATTTAAAAATAAATCATTAATCAATACATTATTGACTGATAGGAATTCCTCATATGTATACTAAATATGTACAAATCAGCTGTTTCCACATAGGACTGGAAGCTTCTCCTTCTCCTACTTTAATGCTACAGAAAGCTTAAAGGGGTTGTAAAGGTAAAAGTTTTTTCACCTTATGCATTCTATGCATTAAGGTGAAAAAACATCTGTGGATTAGCGGCCCCCCAGCCTCCCAGTTTACTTACCTGACCCCTCGAAAGTCCCGCGCCGTGAACGCGATTGCTTCTCCGCTTATTCATTGGTTGATTGAAAGCAGCGCAGCCATTGGCTCGTGCTGCTGTCAATCACATCCAATGACGTGGCGCGCCGGGGGGCGGGGCCGAGTGATACAGTGAGCGGCTATGGCCGCCGGCTGTATCACGGGAGCGCGCCCGCAAGTCCTCATCACCATGCGAGCTCGCTCACATGAAGGTGATGAGTTCTTGCGGGGGGGGGCCGAGACAGCTGCCGAGGGACCCCAAAATACCAGGTTCGGGGCCACTGAAAAACGAGCTGCAAAACGAGCTGCACAGTGGAGGCAAGTAGGTAGGTACCCTTTAAGAGTTAAACAAGGCAAGTGTTAGGAGCAAGGGTTAGGATATTAAACATAAGTGTTAGAGTTGCGTGTTAGCCTAAAATTTAGGGTGCAGTTTAAATGCACATATTTTTGCAGGGGAAAAATGTGCATTTATAATTTTTTTCTGATGAGCCCACAGAGCATTTAATCGGCGAGCAGTAGATCTCAGGCGCAATGTCAGACTCCTGCAGACACTGCCTTCCGCTTGTCTGCTCGTACCTCCATATGGGCAGTTTGTTACAAAGCTGGAGGAAGTGTTAATAAACTACAAGAGTAGTCATCAATGCCCCTGAAGTTCATTGAGAACTACAAGCCGTCTGCCGTGGTGGCACACAGACTTGTAGTCCATTCATTCACAGATTGCTGTGAATTAATGACGTAGCTGTGTGGGCAGAATCCTGCATAGCTGCTCTGTTTTTGGAAAGTGACAGCGAGTGCAGGAAGAAGCTGACTTGCCTGCATTCACAGGGTGACCGGGAGGGTGGGGACGGGGACCGGGAGGGTGGGGAGGGGGGCAAACATGGAGTATGTTACATGTTACTCCCTAAATATGGGTGCAACATGCTCCAAAAGGTGGCCTTTTCCTTTAAGTTTAAAAGGTTAGGTTTAAAGTATAGGTTATGTTTGGGTGAAGGTTAAGTGTTATGCTCACGTTAGGGTTGTGGAAAATAAGATTTAAGGTTCATTTTACCGGTTAGGTGAAGTGTTAGAATTAGAGTGAGTGTTAAATGGTAGGGTCATATGTTAATTCTTAAGTTTACAGGTTAGGTTAAGGTTTTTATTACCATTTGGAATGGGTAAAAAAAAGTAGGGATACTATGGAAAACTGTTTTATTTCATTTTATTCTCAGTGCTGAAATTCTCTTAACAGGATTAACTAAAGTGGGAAATAGACATACCCATGTGGGCATGCTATAAATGGCACATTACTAAGTATAGCCTACATCACAAAAACAGCCCGAGCAGAACAGACTGTTGCTGTCATATCCAAATTTAAGTAAAGACCACAGTGGTCCGGAGTGGCAGGAAACATAAATGTGGCATACAGTTGTGCTGCTGAGGGAAAATGTTTATTCCTGTCACTTCAAGTACAGAAGCAGTCATATCATTCATAATACACATAAAGAACTCTGAGGTGAATGATATGTGATTTCTATAAAATTGTATTGCCTGATTATATTAGTAGTTGGCAGTTAAAGAATTTTTTTTTCTTCTGGTTTCTGAGCACTGATGTATAAGAAAATATGTCATACTTGGCATTGAAAAGTAATAAAATCACTGTTTTTCCCTATGAGATCATTGTTAGGCAACAAAGAATAGCAACACCAGGGAAGGTAGCTGGTTTCCCTAACAGTTGATGACACCTCTTCCAACATCCCACTGATTATGAATGTAGATACCTGTGTATAGGACTGTACGATACCTATACTGGTTGCATTACCAGGTACATATTAATGCTAAGTCTGCTATTTAATTAATTTATAATAAGCAACTAAGACAAGAATGGTATAATTTACTCATTCCAGATGGTAGACTGACTCACAGCACTGCTGAAAGCTAAAAATTAAATAAACCAACAGCAAAAGTAAAAATTCTTAGTGTTATGTAATTTACATGATACCATTGATAATTCACATATAAATAATTCAAAGACAAACTTCTTAAGGCCCAACTCAAGCTGCCTGTACCTTTATGTCCAGGTCATTCCTCCCCCTCCTATTTTTTGAATGGGTGACACAGGGGCAAGTTATGAGGGGAAATCTTTTCAGTGTAGTCACAGAAAGAAATAAAAACCTAGCTAACGCTAAAATAAATGGGTTGGAGTTAGGCTATAAAATTCACTTAAAGTGGAGTTCCACCCAAAAATGGAACTTGCACTTTAAAGAAAGGGTTCCAGCTCCCACTTCCTCCCGGGCCACCGAGGCGGCTGCAGCGGCGGCGGAAGTAAGCTCACCTCTCCCTCTCTGCAATCATCTGGGACACGTCACAGGTCCCAGGTGATTGCTCCGCCAGTCACAGTGCGCAGCCGGGCGCCCACAGTGACAATGCCGGCGCCGCGGAGAGGAGGGGGAGACGAGCTGGGCTTCGTTCCCCCACATCGATGAACCCTGGGACAGGTGAGTGTCCGATTATTAAAAGTCAGCAGCTACAGTATTTGTAGCTGTTAATTTTTTATATATTTTTTTTAGGCGGAAGTCCTCTTTAACTTATTGTCCACTCCTAATATATGGTTTAACCACTTCAACCCCAGACCATCTGGTTCTCCAATGACCAGGCCACTTTTTGCGATTCGGCACTGTGTCGATTTAACTGACAATTGCGCGGTCATGCGACGTGGCTCCCAAACAAAATTGACGTCCTTTTTTTCCCACAAATAGAGCTTTCTTTTGGTGGTATTTGATCACCTCTGCGGTTTTGATTTTTTACGCTATAAACAAAAATAGAGCCACAATTTTTTTTTTTAAAAAGCAATTTTTTGGTACTTTTTGCTACAATAAATATCCACAATTTTTTAAAAAAAAATCTATTTTTTTCTCAGTATAGGCCGATACGTATTCTTCTACATATTTTTGCTAATAAAAATCGCAATAAGCGTATATTGATTGGTTTGCGCAAAAGTTATAGTGTCTACAAAATAGGAGGTAGTTTTATGGCATTTTTATTATTAATTCGTTTTTTACTTGTTATGGGGACGATCTGCGATTTTTATTGTGACTGCGACATTATGGCGGACACATCGGACACTTTTTACACTATTTTGGAACCATTCACATTTATACAGCGATCAGTGCTATAAAAATGCACTGATTACTGTATAAATGTGACTGGCAGTGAAGGAGTTAACCAGTAGGGGGCGATGAAGGGGTTAAGTGTGTCCTAGGGAGTGATTCTAGCTGTTAGGGGGCGGGGCTTACTGTGACACGTCACTGTTTGCTGCTCCCGACGAGAGGGAGCAGACGATCAGTGCTGTGTCACTAAGCAGAACAGGGAGAAGCCTTGTTTACAATGGCATCCCCCCATTCTGCTGTTCTGTGACCCGATCGCGGGACACTTGCGGACATGGAGTCCGGGGGTCCCACGGGCACGGTCACGGAGATCACATATGCCCGCTAGGGGGCAGGATCAAAGCAACGTATATATACGTTGCTTTGCCTGCCTGTGCCATTCTGCAGACGTAAATGTGCATAAGGCAGTCGGCAAGCGGATAAAGCACATTTTCTTCAATATGGGCTTTTATAGAAAAGCATATTTTCATCAAAAAGGCTACCTACTGAGTTCCTAAATACATGTATCCAATATTGTGCCTACAGTATGTGACCTGAAAACATATCTATATTTGTGCTCAGATATAAATGTTATGCAAGATAAGCAATACATTGTTTTGTTGACAGCATTCACATTTTGGACCTGACAAGAAATTGGATGATAAATAACTCCTGTACAGACTTTTCCAAGATAACAGTTCTATGGTAAAGCATCATGAACTTCCATCCTTACTATTATGTTATTTGATAAGGAATGAACACAGCCTGTACGATGCACTGCAAAGAGATTTTAATAATTAAAAAAAAGATCCCCCTTTTACTGGTCAGGCATATTGGAACATCCAGAGATGGCACCCTCCTGTCCCATGCTGCCAGAATATTGATTTACAATGGTCTGGAGTGAAAGTGAGAATATAAATCTGCCTCGAAAAAGGAAGACCATCAATATTAAGACCCTAATGTAAAAATACCAGGTGGCTCCTGCATTGCAGAGTCTGAAGGTTAAAAGACTGAATTTTGTCCACATGAAAGAAAACCATGAACAGGACCTTGTATAAGATCAGGCTAATATACTCCAAATGTTAAGACAGTTCCTGTGCTGACTTCTAGAGTTTAAAGTGATACGAAAGTCTGTTTTTTTTTTCCTTCAAAAATAACAAACATGTTATACTTACCTGCTCTGTATAATGGTTTTGCACGGAGCAGTCTGGATCCTCCTCTTCTTGGGTCCCTCTTTGGTACTCCTGGCCCCTCCGTCCTGCCGAGTGCCCCCACAGCAAGCAGCTTGCTATGGGGGCATCCGAGCACAGCTCTGTGAGTCCATTCAGACACAGAGCTGTGGTTCGGCCCCGGCCCTCTCTTTCCTGATTGGCTAACTGAACTTGATTGACAGCAGCAGGTGCCAATGGCGTCGCTGCTGTGTCCCAGCCAATCAGGAGGGGGAGTCCTGGATGGGCGAGCCACTAGTGCACATTGCTGAATAGAGAGGGGGCTCAGGTATGTATTAGGGGGGCTGAGGGGGGCTGCTACACACAGAAGTTTTTTTTTATCTTAATGCATTAATTAATTAATTAATGCATTAAGTTTAAAACCTTCTGTCTTTACAGCCACTTTAAGGATCCACCTGAATGTCTGTAGGGTCTGCACAGTCTGCTGCACATTGTCTGATAAACAGAGCCATTGGTCCAAAGTTAAGGGCAACAAATTGCTAATGTTGTGTGCCCACAGCAAAACAAAGGTAACATTGATGTCCCCAAAGGCCAGAATGTCTTCTGGGTAGAGGGAGGCAATACCTGATTAGGTGGACTCCAAACTATATTTTTGTACCTGGAGAAAGATGTCCATCCAGCATGAGTTTCAGGCTTTATCTTGCCTGAGAAAAAAAAATACTCTCAGAAGCAGAGGGTTTCCCAGAGGTAGATTTTGACCTTTTTTCTGGGGCAACAGAGTATTATTTCCTCAGGTGTTTCTTGCACTGATGCCCCACAAGACCAACATTTGAACCAAAGTGTCCTTTGCATATGTATCAAAAAGAGGCCCATTTTGGAATCTTGGCGTATAATATCCGTTAACCCACAACACAACACAGGATCCCGGCACATAGCCTTGGACCATCAGGAACCCGGCACATAGCCTTGGACCATCAGGATCCCGACACATAGCCTTGGACCATCAGGAACCCGGCACATAGCCTTGGACCATCAGGAACCCGGCACATAGCCTTGGACCATCAGGATCCCGACACATAGCCTTGGACCATCAGGAACCCGGCACATAGCCTTGGACCATCAGGAACCCGGCACATAGCCTTGGACCATCAGGATCCCGGCACATAGCCTTGGACCAGACAGCTAATGTCTGGATGGACACGGTCACAATGGCAAGGTGCAGGGCAAGATATGTAAGGAAAAAAAAGACCTTAAAAAGGACTTCTTTTTTTTATTCACCCGTTCTTTAAACATGAGGATGTCTTAAAAGGGACAGTGAGAATTTTGTTAAGACAGGGATTGACTGGGTATACAAGGGGAGCAGTCCACTTCTTTTGAAACCTCTCCTCCAAAGACCTTTTTCCAGATTAGGCCAAACACCATACAGGACTTGAAGCAAAAGGGAATTCACTAGAAAGGTTTTAAAAAGTTCAGGGCCGTTTAGAGAGAAGACAAAATAATTAGTTGAGAGAAGAGACAAGAAGTCTGTTGTCCTAGGGCACTAGCAGAAAACTGAGGCATGCTAGGAGTGGGCAGGATTATACTGGACAGTCTTTTCAGCATTTTTTGCCAGTGTCCACTCTCCTAAAGGCAGCAGCATAACCCAATGTAACCCAATGTTCCTAAATACTCTTCCTGTGTCATGTAATATATGCCCTACCAAAGGACCCATTAGATCTGTTTCTGAATTATAATAAAGACATTTCAAATTATATGAGGAAGGCCTAGGCTGCTTTAAAGTAAAAATAATATTTATGTGGTGCATAATGCTACGAACATCAGCATGAGTTGCATTTCACTTGCTGACAGGAACATAGGGAAAAGGAAAGGACACAGGGGTTGATTTATTAAAACTGGAGAGTGCAAAATCTGGTGCAGCCGTGCATGGTAGCCAATCAGTTTCTAACTTCAGCTTTTTCAATTAGGCTTTGACAAAAAAAACTGGAAGCTGATTGGTTTCTATGCAGAGCTGCACCAGGATATGCACTCTTCAGTTATAGTAAATCAACCCCACAGCTCCCAAAGTCCTGCTGGCTGCCATTCTACACAAAGTGTAATGCAGACAAGAGTTCTGCCCCCCTAGTGTATAAAAAAAGTGCCACATCCAGGCCCGGATTTACTCCCTTTGCCGCCCCAAGGCCGGGTCCTTCAATTCCGCCCCCCCCACACACACACCATCACATAGGGGGCTTCTGAGCCCCCCCCATGTGATCATTACAGCCTCACCGTGCCCATCATTGCCACCTCACTGTGCCCAGCATTGCCGCCTCACCGTGCCTATCATTGCCGCCTCACCATGCCCATCATTGCAGCCTTACCGTGCCCATCATTGCGCCTCACCGTGCCCATCATTGCCCCCTCACCGTGCCCATCATTGCCCCCTCACTGTGCCCATAATTGCCACCTCACTGTGCCCATCATTGCTGCCTTACCATGCCCATCATTGCCGCCTCACCATGCCCATCATTGCCGCCTCACCATGTTCATTACTGACGCCTTACCGTGCCTAGCATTTCCACCTCATTGTGCCCATCTCTGCCGCCTCACTGTGCCCAGCATTGCTGCCTGACCATGCCCATCACTGCCGCCTTACCATGCCCAGCATTGCCACCTCACCATGCCCATCATTGCCACCTTACCGTGTCCAGCATTTCCGCCTCACCATGCCCATCACTGCCGTCTTACCATGCCCAGCATTGCCGTATCACCATGCCCATCACTGCCACCTTACCGTGCCCAGCATTGCCACCTCACCATGCCCATCATTGCCACCTCACCGTGTTCAGCATTGCCGCCTCACCATGCCCATAACTGCCACCTTACCGTGCCCAGCATTGCCGCCTCACCATGCCCATCACTGCCACCTTACCGTGCCCAGTATTGCCGCCTCACCAGTCAGTGCCTGTGCCTCCTGCTAGACCAGCTGGTGTGATAGACAAGAACACTGCGTCTATCACACAAGCTGGTCTAGGAGGAAGGCAGGACTTTTGTCACAGCGCGGCCGAACCTTTCACAGTCACTCTGAGCTCCATGACACAGCGTGACTCCGCTTTGAGCTATGCTGCAGCCACAGCGCTGCCCCTGTACCCACTGCCGCCCCGAAGCCTGGCCTCTGTGGCCTTGTCTGGAATCCGACCCTGGCCACATCCCTACCAGTTACAAGCATGGATGAGTTTAATCTATAAAGTGCACAGCAGATCTCCCTGACGAGATTTCACCCTGAATTGGCTTGAACTCATTTAATACTCAAGCATGTTTGTGAGGTGGGCAAAAGATCCTTAAAGATACAGTAATAAAGAAAAGATAAATAAAGACATCTCACAGTAAACCCATTGTTTCATATGTCATAATGTTTTGAATCTTTCTGATCTTTCAGTTTCACCATTTCAACTGCAGGTTTTGGCTTGCAGTCTTAACATTGCACCTTCACAACATTTTAAACTATTTTCTGTTGTGGTCAATGTAAATAATTTTGCTTGTAAATTGACTGCGAGGAAGCACTGCAGGTGATGAGGTCATTCCGGATTGTGATGCCAGCAGCCTTGTTACTTCCCAGGAGGTTTTCTCAGAGATCAATCATAATATTATGGCTCACAGGTTTGATTTTGTTGAGATTTGTTCTTTTTATGATTTGTCATAAGCTGAGTAAAGGTAATGAATTATCGCTTTGAAGGAACATGTGAAAAATGCACCAAAATGCATGTTAGGCATGTGGTGCCATTTATTCCTAATGGCACCTCAATGGTAGCTAGCAAATGCGCATTTTGTCACGTGAAAAATGTGACAAAACTTGTGGTAAAAAAAATGAAGCTCACTGCCCAAAAAGGTGTTTGTCGCACATAGGGCAGCTCATTTAAGTGAATGAGCTACACTAACAGATTGCATGAAAAATGCACAAAAAAGCCCAAAAAGCCCTCCTGCTGAACCTGGAAGAGCCGGAGGACCTCTCAATGATGTCAGGGAGAACATGGTGGCATGGGATGGAGGTGTGGCCGGGCATGAGAGGAGCTTAGTGGGTCAATTCTGGATCCACTGGATGGGTGAGTATCTGAAATGTGCAGGTACCACCATCAGGTAAGCGAGGCAAAAATAAATAAATTGGGGAAGCCAGTTCCTCTTTAAAAAATCTTCAGATATAATTGTCAAGATGGTGGATAAAAAGGGAACAGTTGTGGTTCATAATTCTAGAGATTATCATAAAGAGGCACTTATACAACAGGAGTATAGACAGGAGTTTCCTATTTTACAAAAATTCTATCACATAATAAAAATTCACAAAGGAGAAGGGCAGAATAAAGGGATACCAATTGTGGCCGGTATATGATCTCTGTGCATATTTGGAGAATTTAGTGGATAGACTTCCGCAACCCCCAGTAATGATCTTGGCTTCAAACTTACATAATACTAAAAATGTTATCAATGAATTGTTACAGTCATTCATGGGATGGAAGTTTTAAGTTTGTTCGCTATGTCATGTGGCCACTTTATACTCTTCCCTATGGGTTGCACTTGAATATAATCGAAAATACTGTAGTGAATATTTTATAGATTTGGCTAATTTCATGTTGGAGGAGGTACATTTGATCTCTGTTTAGTGGGAGTTGCTACCTCCAAAAGGCATGGCACTTCTATGGGCATTAAATTTGCCCCCTCCCCATATGTCGATTTGTACATGGGATGGTAGGAGGAGCACTACTTTTTTTGAAGATGGTAGCCCCTATAATTCTATTTTTCTAATTCTATCCTGTTCTGGGTACATACAGGATAATATTTTTATAGTTAACAAAGATTTTTAGATTGTTTATTTTAGAAAAGTGAGATTAAATTACTGAGATCTAACAGTTAGGATCTACAAGATCAGAGGGTTCATGTACAAAGTTACTGAAAACCTAAATCCAAGAACTCCATGTTGCAAGCAGACAGTTACCACTCTAAATACACTATAAAAGCCATACAAAAAGGTCAATATTTTTTAGGTCAGATGTAATTCAGATACAAGGGTTTGAAATGAAGGAGGTCATAGTAAAGAAAGAAAGAGGAAGGACTATAGTAAAGCATTGGTTGAGAATGATGCATATCAAATTGCTGCAAATAAAAAGTAGGGATGATCTATTACTTGATAAACCTCGGTGGGAGAGAAACCCAAAAGGTGGGCTTTCCAAATCCATTGTGTTTTCAAAAGATGTACTTTTGTCGGGGGAGTTTATTTTGTAGCTGGAAAAGCTCTGAATTTAGCTAATCAATAATCACCCAATTTGTTTTGTACCAAAAAGAAGAACATGACTTATTAGGCATGGGTGTCCGCTGAAATTTTTTCAGGGGGGGGCACTTCAGCAGCGGCGATACACAGTCGCATTTTACCCTTTCTTCGACCCGGAGCCGGCCCGTGCCCGGGAGAACGAGAAGAGCCAGGACCAATCGGGTTGCAGCGTGAGGCCCCGCCCAGCCAGCGCTGCCAAACCAGGAGACGCGGCCGCCTTAAAGCGAGGTGTGGTGGGCCCGGGGGGAATAGGAGGGAGTACATGTGCTGCGGTGCAGATCTGTGCGGGCTGGAAGTGGGTGTAAGGGCGGCGGAGGGTGTAGAACACTACCAATTTGGCCAACACCTTCTCAATTCCAGGGGGGGGCAAACGACCCCCCTTGCCCTATGGAGCGGACGCCCATGTTATTAGGTATGACTGGGTTATTTAAATGTTTTAATGCTAGATGCGCTAGTTACAATTATTTAGATGATGCACAAAAAATAACACATTAACTACAGCTAAAGTGTTTGACATTAAAGTGTAACTAAAGGCAAAACTTTTATTTTATTTTTGGGTAGAGAGAACATCTGTCAGTTTTCACTGTTGTCTTTACCCATGTTAGTGAGATTCCCCCTCTCTATTTGTCCTGTTTACTGTTATCATCAAAATTAAAAGAAAATCACAAATTTTGGGTTGTCACCAGAACAGTAATAGAGGGAAATCTTCCAATGGGGACACTAGTTCTGATGACACCCCGGGATTCCCTCACTTTGGAGAGATTTCTTCTCGCTTTCTGTTTTGGGAATTGGACAGGAAGGGAAAGGAAAGCTCCCCTATGGGACACAGATGGCAAAAAAAAAAACCAACCCTACTTAATCCAAAATGAGGAAAAAAAAGTTCTCCCATTAGTTCTACATTAACCAGTTAGTGAAATGTCATACTATGTGATTTATGTGATTTATGTTCTGAACTTTTTACATGTGATTTATTTCAAATTTCCTGTGAAAGAAGGACAATTAGATGATTGTGTTATTGTTTTGGAGACCATTTACAAAATGATCACAAATGTACCCAATTTATTGAAAAACATAGATGCAGTATAGATTCCCTGTGGGTTCAAGTTATTGAGAGAGTTGATACTCCCATTAGAATTAGGGGATAGGTTCTCCCTGGTATGCCGCAGGGAGCTGTACTGTATTTTTTCAATGGACACTAGGACCCCCAAAGGTTTGAATTATGAATGTGAGGCCACACATTAATATGAGTGATCCCTTAAAATCTTGATTACTGTATCCCCACTCCCTTCCTCCTCCGCTCCTTTCCGGAGAGTCTCTGAGTGTCTCCGAGTGTCTCAGAGTGATTTCTGAGCTTCTCTGAGTGTTTCCGAGTGTCTCTGGCACCCCCCACCTCTGGCCACATGCGGTACTGCATAGATAAACAGTGGCTGTGGAACTAATTATCTGAGTTTCCATTGATTCCTATGGGGAAACTCGCTTTGATATATGAGTGCTTTGGATTACAAGCATTCTTCTGGAAAGGATTATACTTGTAATCCAAGGTACTACTGTACCTTGCCTATTTAGTATTTGGCTCCCATTGATTTCAGATGTCATGTGAATGCTTACCTTGTAAAACAATCCATTCAGTTTAAAATAGAAATGTACATCACTTCTGTTCTCAGCTGCATAATGGACATAGAGAGGTGGAGAAACAGAAATACACTGACGTTCCCAGTGAATGGCTGTGTGTGTGTGTGTGTGGGGGGGGGGGCTGTCAGCACAAGTCTAATCATTAGCAGACAGACAGGCTGTTCTCCCAGCACAGCCATAAAACTGACCAAGCTGGGATGGATGTGCTCTCATGCCTAGCATGGTCAGTTTGAAATAAAGCAGGGGGAGTGTCAGGAACACCAGGTATTTCACACAAACTAAGCATTGCAAAGAAAACAGGATACATTTTAACACAAGTATGTGGTACAGTAGGCACATATTATGAATATGAACTGTTGTAATGGGTTACATATTCTTTAAATTTGGTGGCTGCATTATTTTATTTATTTTCACCTGGTGACCCTTCTTATCTTAGGGTCACTGTCTACAGAGGGTAGTGTTAGATGGATTAAAAGATTTTGATGGACTTTACATAAGTGACTAATTAAAGCCTAACAATTTTTAAGCAGTTACAGAAAATGCTTTCTTTCTGACCATTGCAATCATCCCTGTCGGTGGTAAATGGTTTGTCTCAATCCTCTTCAACTTCAATATTTGCTGGACAGCTTGGTCTTTTAAAGGAAGTAAAAAAGTGACAGCAGGATCAGCAGTTGCAGCAACAACATACAGGAAAGACTCCGAAAAAAAAGTATGCTGTGGTAATGCTAGTAACGCTGCGTCAAATGTCATTTTTTATTTTGTATTTAGTACCACATTAATATTCTTTTAGGATCTAGATGACACGTTTACTTAATATTTTTTGACCACTTGCTGACCACCCACAGTACATTTACTGCGGACGACCAGCACGGGCATGGATCACCCACGGTTCATGTAAATCATTCAGCCTGTTCCGGGTTAGAGGCGCACAGCATGCATGCTACTCCCGCAACTAACGGATTGCGGATTCCGATACCCGGCCACAATGTCAACAAAGCTGTCATGAATGAATTTCACTTACAATAGTTCTGTGTCCTATTGAGTGATGATGGGATTGGCCCACAGCTATCTCATGGTATCTGGGCCAATCACAGCACCCTGTACCATGTGATTAGCAGTAGCCAATCACAGATCATTAGTAATCACAGCTGTTATTCATGACAGTTCACAGTGAAAAACAAAAACAAAAATCCCTGATCACCGCCCCCCCCCCCCCCAGGAGTAGTATAGTGTTACTATGGTGACACTGAACTACTCTGATGAGAGTATGTAAAAGCAAAATAGTAAAGTAGAATTTTTTTTTTTCAAAGTTTACAGTCTTTATATAGCAAACAAAAAATAATCCAGTGGGGATTAATACCACCAAAATAAATCTCTATTTGTGTGAGAATTACCGTATTTATCGCGTATAAAAACACACAGGCGTATAACACGCAATTAAGAGGGAAGTTTAAAAAAAAAAAAAAATTTCCACAGCCCCCCTGCATATAACACACAGGCACAGTTTACCCTCTATTTTCAGGGTAATAAAGTGAGTGTTATACGCCAATCAATACAGTATATAAATCTCATTCGAGTACAGTGTTGCATGACAACGCAATTGTCAGTTAAAGGAGCACAATGCCGAATAGCAAGAAATGGCCTGGTCATGAGGGGGGAAAGACCAGAAACAAAAATTCTGAAAGTTGTTTGATTTTTTCTATTTCAAATGAAAATGTTAAAGATTCCCCCTTGAAGACAAATGGATCACTTTTCCAGAATTGGACCAACATTCCCTATTGACTGCTGAGTTTGGAACATTTCATGGGGGAAGAAGACTTTGCTTTACTTGATCCTGGCTGAGTTCTTGTAGCTGCTGCTGTCATGAGAGCAATCTCGTTTTTACAAGCTATATTTACACCCATCATGACAGCTTCTGCTGAGACATCTATACATATGTGTAAATAGAAATATGATGTGAATGCCTTTTCACAATAACTTATGTCCATATGTTTTACCAACAATGTAGAGGAAACTTAACCCTTCATTGGATGTGTGCCTGCTCTTATGCAGTACTCCTGTGAAGTCAGAGACAGAGATATTTACAGCAGACAGGTAATAAGAATGAGAACTAATTAAAAGCACTCTATATAGTGCCCAGAACTGTCACAGGACACCCAGAATAAATATAACTTTATAAAATTGTGATATGCATAGTAAGAGAAGCATATAAATCATCAGTTTATCAACATGCACAAACTTAAAAAGAAATAAAAATGAGTTGTGTAGCACTACCCCCAAAGGAGCTGCTGGTTTAGATTTGGGCCTTGCACGTTACCTCACTGTTCGTTGTCTATGGGATGAGAGTCTATAGAAAGTTCAATGTCCACACAAGTTATAAATCCTTTTCTTCAGGCTTTATTTCCAAACAAACTTGCATAGGTAGAGGGATGGAGGGTTAGGGGAAGGTTCAGGCACACACAGCAGATCACTGGGGAAACTTCTAAGCTTCAAAAGTCACACTCACCACTGTCCTTCAAGTGGGTATTGCTCACCCGGATAGGCCCCTCTCACTTGGCCTAGCAGCTGGGATGATGCACGGACAAATAAAGAAATAACAGTCTCTGCCACAGACCTTTGGGACGATTAAGATGAACTGTTCAATGATCCTCTGCCACAGGATTTTAGTACCCGGATATCCAGCCTTACAGTTTAAGCACCTTTAAGCCGACCCGGCACACTGTAATGTAACATTATCTACGGTGCATCCTCCAATAGGGTCACCAGGCCTTCCTCAAGATACCAGCCTTCCGCTTGGTCCTCTCCAGGACATGTCCTCCCCTGGTTTCCTCCATTGAGTGGCTTCCTCCCGCAGGACAGACAGCACAGGATCACCTTCAAAGTGTAGGCCCCAGTCAGGACAATTGGGCCTACCTGGCAGAGAGGCAGCCTCGGGCCAGCATGGCTCTGTGGCTGAAATTCCAGTATCACATACCTTGAGCCAGGAGGGCCACGAGGCGAAGAGAGCCCCGAGAAATGGTGTCTGCCCCTTAAGTACCCTTCCCCAGCATGCCCAGGGGGGAGACCCAAAACACTTTGGCTTGCTTGTGTTACAACATTGGCCTGGGGTGGTAATGCCACCTACAGGCAAACAGTAGGAAGTCCTTCCAAACACAGCCATAGCCGGAACAGAGGCTGATTTAGCCTTAATCATTACAAAGTCTGAGCTAACTACCAGCTCAGACACCCACTAAATTTAACATAGCGCCTGATCATCAGGAGCAGGGCGTAGGGTGACCACGTGTCCCAGATTGCCCGGGACAGTCCCGCATTTTGCAGGTCTGTCCCGGGCACATTCATTCCAGGACAATACAGTGTTCCGGAATGAAATTGACACAGCCACCCCCGTGCTAATCTGATGCCCCCAAAAAAGGCTGCCACATCACCGCTTTACTCACTGACAGTACTTGTCCTGGCCAGGAAAGCCTGGAGGAGCACAATACCCGCCCCCTGCTTGTGATTGGAGAAATCATAAATCCTGCCTCTTGTGTCCAATCACTGTGCTGTGATTCGTTACAGCACAAGCTGATTTTTGGAAAGGGAGGGTGTCCCTGAATGGGAGTTTGGAAATGTGGTCACCCTAGCAGGGCGCTACAGTTGTAAAAATGTACATAGTTTCTGGAAAGCTATCTCCACATTTATAGCGGATCAAGCTGGTAACTTAATTGATCTCACTCCTGCCATGGCCCTATTAGGAATAAATCTTGACACCTACCCTCTAATATTTAGAACAATAGTAGCCCATATACTCATAGCAGCTAGGATTACAATAGCTAGTATGTGGAAATCTTCTGATGTTCCGAACTTATCCAATGTTATTATTGGACTGAATATTCAAACACAATATGAGCTGATGTTGGCAAATAAAAATTATTCTACAACTACGACTAGTTATAAAAATAAATGGCAAGCTTGGATGGACCACCCTAGAGCTTCTAATTAAGTTATTGGGTGCCCAACCTTTTGAAGAGCGAGGGCCACTTAAGCGACTTGGTAACCGGTCGCAGGCCACAATGAGCGGATTGGGCGGATGGCAGGCCCATGTCTGCTCTGTATATGCAGAGCGGACACGGACACAGCCCACTATATATATTTTTTTTACGGATTTGCCTGATTCGAGGTAGGACACAAGTCGTTTTACATCTGCCACTCCTTAGAGGTAAATGGAGGCTGCTTTTACACAGATGCGCTGCAGTTTACCCACACCGCTGGTGCAACGCAGTGTACCTTTGGCTTTCCTGCACTTTGCAATAGACTTCTATTATATTCTGCAGGTTTGGTGCACTTTCAGAAAGCTCACCAAACTCGCAGGTAAATACAGAAGTCTATGTCCCAGTGCAGGTAACCCGCAGGTGCACTGCTCTGCACCTACGGATGGATCAGTTTGAAAGCAGCCCAGTTACCACTGCAGAACAGATATGCCCATATATACACTGTAGTAATAAAACTGACCTTTAATAACATTTAATATACTGTCAAGATTTCCTCTTATGCCCGCTGGCTCAAGCCGCATTTGCAACTATTCACCAAAATCTGGATCTCTCGTTGTTCAGTGGGAAGTCCTGTTCTCAGTAATGCAATAGTAAGGAATATATTGTAGAACAAGCCAATCGTACATTTGCTGGCTAGATTGCTTTTAAACATGTGCCATTTCCAAATTAATTATTGGTTCCTGTGGAATCCTTTTGGGGAACTAGAATGGGGATGCCAGTGAAGGGGTAAATAAATCCAGTCCCTTAACCTCCCAAGCAGTATTCCCGATAGTGGCTTGGGGTTAAATTTCAGTACCATTAGCGGTAACCCCGAGCCACACTCGGGATTGCATTGCAGAATCCTGGTACAGCGTACTTACCTTGTCACCAGGATCCTGCGATGTCCCCCCGCTGTGTACTCCGGCGGATCAACAGCCCGATGCTCTATGTTCCGGGCTCCAATCCCTGTGAGTGTCGTGACGCATGGGGGCGAAGCCGGGCGACAAATTCAAAAAGTACTAAAAACATAACACACAGATTACATTACTGTAGCAAATCATTTCACCTCCCTTTTGTCCCCAGTGCTTTGTCCAGTGCCCTGCATGCAGTTTTATATTATTTATACTGTTCTTTCTGCCTGGAAACTTGAGAATGTCCATGGCAACCAAAAAGTGTCTCTTTACTTCAAAAGTGGTTTTAGACCAGTGTAGCGGGGTCCCCAAATTTAACCCTGCTATACCTACATTTAGGGGAAGGTTTGAGCGGTAGTTGGGCTCAGACCACCTTAATTGTTAGGACATTCTGTTTTATACCGCAGGTAGTATACTGGTGTGTGGTTCCCTGTGGCCTGTAGGTGGCGCTGCCAAAATGGGCCAGGGTTGAATCGCTGGTATAGTGCTGTGCCTTGGATGTCCTCTCTCGGTGGTTGTGTGGTGGGCGTGGTCGGCCTTCTGTGAACGCCAGGAGAGGATATAAAAGGGGCAGACGCTGCTTGCGAGGTTGGTGTTGTTCGGGGGTTCAGTCTCGGTTCCAGAGTTGCAGTCCTGGTACGTGGTACCTGGCCCTCCTGGCCAGGGGCCCACATAAGCATCGGTCCCAGGCACCTTTAGCCCTGGGGCTGCAGCAACAACCTTGGGCCCAGCACCTTTAGCTGGGGCCCGTGTCATGGAAGGAGAAATCCCAGGGTGCCTCTGGCACGAGGACCCGTTCTGAGATGAGGAGGCCGGGGGAGGACCCTTCTGAAGGACCGGTGAGAAGTTCACGGAGAAAGAAGGGCCTGGTAACTCTCTGGAGGGATTAGATCCATCCAACACTAGAGGATTGGGATTAACGGTTCTGTGGCAGAGAATCTCCTAGTCGCATCTAAAGAAGGAAAGCTAAAGAAACGTCCGAGCATCACTTCGGCTGCTAGGATCCGCTTTCAGAGGGAACTATCCGGGTGAGCTAAGCCTACTTGAAGAACGAGTAGTGAATTCATAAGTTGTCTTGTGCCTGGACTTATATCCAAACTCTTAAGCCTCGTACACACGATCGGATATCCTATGGATTCTAATCCGATGGTTTTGTCCATCGGAAATCCGATGAAGCTGACTTCCATCAGTCTTGCCTACACACCATCAGTTAAAAAACCGACCGTCCCAAACGCCGTGACGTAAAACACTCCGATGAGCCAAGAAATATGAAGTTCAATGCTTCTGAGCATGCGTCGACTTGATTCTGAGCATGCGTGGTTTTTTTATCCGATGGACTTGCCCATAGACGATCGGAATTTGCTATCGTTTTTTTGATCCATCGGAAAAATTGAAAACATGTTCTATCTTCAAAAACCGATGGAAAAAAGACCGATGGGGCCCATACACGATCGGTTTGTCCGATGAAAAAAGTCCATCTGACTGTTTTCATCTGTAAAACCGATCGTGTGTACGCGGCTTTACTGTCCTGTCTTCTATCCACCCTTTTTATTCATTGACTTTGCATATAAAGAAATAAACTCTGCGTTGGAGTTTACTACTGGTGTGGACCTTGGAGTTACTTGGGGCTATAAAGTCTTGTCCTTACATATCGGTGAGGGACGGGAACCAACTAAAGGGAGAACCTTGCTGCAGGACACTAGTTTGTGACACCGCTCAACCTCTTCACACAAGAGGGTACGGGCAGGTAGCAGGGTGGTGTGTCCTTCCTACCAGTGAGCCAAAGGGGAGGGATGCAGTGCCATGTGCTACACCAGCTAGAAAACAGCGATAGTAAATTAGAACACTTGCAGATTTGAGCGATAGTGATTTGCGGGGAAATTCATTTTATCGTTATTATTTTTTATATTTATAGTTATTTATTATATTATAATTTATCATTTTGCGTTTCAAACGTTATCATACCCGGGATGTCTACTAGACTCTGGTTTGGACAGATTTAAGTGTTATTACTAAATTACAGGCCTACAATATAAAACGCCAAATTTCTATGCAAAACAATTGTACCGATTTGAGTTTCAAAAATCTGACGTAATCATACCGCCAGGGAGGTTAAACCTAAATTCTGTTATTTCACTGCAGAGACATAATTCACAAAGTACAAGCGTAAAAGCCTTTTACAGTACATTATAGTTTGGATATACACTCACTGGCCATTTTATTAGGTACACCTTGCTAGTACAGGGTTGGCCCCCTTTTGCCTTCAGAACTGCCTTCATTCTTCGTGGCATAGATTCAACAAGGTGTTGGAAACATTCCTTAGAGATTTTGGTCCATATTAACATGATACCATCATGCAGTTGCAGCAGATTTGTCCGCTGCACATCCATGATGCAAATCTCCCGTTCTACCACATCCCAAAGGTGCTCTATTGAGTTTAGATCTGGTGACTGTGGAGGCCATTGGAGTACAGTGACCTCATTGTCATGTTCAAGAAAGCAGTGGTGAGATGATTTGAGCTTTGTGACATGGTGCATTATCCTGCTGGAAGGAGCCATCAGAAGATGGGTACACTGTAGTTATAAAGGGATGGACATCGTCAGCAAAAATACTCAGGTAGGTCGTGGCATTTAAACAATGCTCGATTGGTACTAAGGGGCCCAAGATAATATCCCCCACACCATTACACCACCACCAGCCTGAACCAATTATACAAGGCAGGATGGATCCATGCTTTCATGTTGTTTACTACCATCTGAATGTCACAGCTGAAATCGAGACTCGTCAGGCCAGGCAATGATTTCCAATCTTCTATTGTCTAATTTTGATGAGCCTGTGTGAATTGTAGCCTCAGTTTCCTGTTCTTAGCAGACAGGAGTAGTAACCGGTGTGGTCTTCTGCTGCTGTAGCCCATCTGCTTCAAGGTTCGATTTGTTGTGCGTTCAGAGATGCTATTCTGCATGCCATGGTTCTAATGAGTGGTTATTTTAGTTACTGTTGCCTTTCTATCATCTCAAACCAGTCTGCCCATTCTCCTTGGACCTCTGACATCATCAAGGCATTTTTGTCGTCACAACTGCAACTTACTGGATATTTCTCTTTTTCAGACCATTCTCTGGAAACCCCTAGACATGGTTGTGCGTGAAAATCCCAGTAGATCAGCAGTTTTTGAAATACTCAGACCAGCCCGTCTGGTACCAACAACCATGCCACGTTCAAAGTCACTTAAATCCCCTTTCTTCCCCATTCTGATGCTCGGTTTGAACTTTGAAGTCGTCTTCACCACATGTAGATGCCTAAATGCATTAAGTTGCTGCCATGTGATTGGCTGATTAGCAATTTGCGTTACCAAGCAATCAAACAGGGGTACCTAATAAAGTGGCCGATGAGTGTATCAGCTAATCTTCCTCAATTAAATTAATCAAACAGCCAAGTTTATATAATAATTATTTAAAATCCATACATTTTAATTATCAGATGTAAAACAATCACTAAGATCTCAATCTGAGTCTATTGGCTGTGAGACCCTAGATTTACCATTTGGTCAGCAGACAGCTGCAGGGTTGACTCTTCACACCGTCCTCCCAGTCCTCCCAGTCCTCTCAGTCCTCTCAGTCCTCCCTCCTCAGTCCTCCCAGTCCTCCTCAGTCCTCCCAGTCCTCCTCAGTCCTCCCAGTCCTCCCAGTCCTCTCAGTCCTCTCAGTCCTCCCTCCACAGTCCTCCCAGTCCTCCCAGTCCTCTCAGTCCTCCAAGTCCTCTCAGTCCTCTCAGTCCTCCCAGTCCTCCCAGTGCTCCCAGTCCTCCCAGTCCTCTCCTGTACTGCAGCTCCCCTGTGTGGTCTTTTGCTGACCAGAACTGGACTTCCTGACAGGCAAAGACAGATGCCAGGGGGACAGAAAATACAACTGAATTACATTTCAGAATGTAATAAAGGTCTCATCAATCTTGCTATGTAATGCAGAAATATCTTATTTGTGCAGGTTTTTTATTCCTTATTAGGGATGAGCTCGGTGTTCGAGTCGAACATAGGTTCGACTCGAACATCGGCTGTTCAACGAACATCGAACGACTTGGGCCGTTCGCGCCAAATTCGAGTGACGGGAACGGCCCACAATACACTGCGCCATCACAGTGCAATCCCGGCGCTGTGATTGGCCAAGCATGCACTGTGACCCCGCATGCTTGGCCAATCACAGCGCCGGCAGCTAGGAGAGCCATAATTGGCCACAGGTAGGTTTCCTGTGGCCAATTATAGCTCAGGGGGTTTAGCACACGCCCTACACTATAAAAGGCCGCCAGCGCGGCGGCCTTGTGTAGTGTGTTCCGGCGCAGGGAAAGAGAAGGATAGGCAGGGACAGTGTTGATATTCTTAGTGCTATTCTTGTGTGCAGGGAGAGAGAAGGATAGGCAGGGAGAGTGTCAGTGTCATATTCTTTGATAAACCTTGTGTGCAGGGAGAGAGAAGGATAGGCAGGGGACAGTGTCAGTGCCATATTCTTTCCTAAACCTTGTGTGCAGGGAGAAAGAAGGATAGGCAGGGAGAGTGTCAGTGTCATATTCTTTGATAAACCTTGTGTGCAGGGAGAGAGAAGGATAGGCAGGGGACAGTGTCAGTGTCATTGTTGCTAAGCCTCCTGCACATTATACACCTGAAGTTAGCCCGTATTGCTGTGTTTTCCTGGTGTGTTACACCAACAGGCATTTGCAGCACTTACAGCGGGCGGAGTGTGCCTCCTGCACATTATACACCTGAAGTTAGCCTGTATTGCTGTGTTTTCCTGGTGTGTTACACCAACAGGCATTTGCAGCACTTACAGCGGGCGGAGTGTGCCTCCTGATCATATTACACCTGAAGTTAGCCCGTATTGCTGTGTTTTCCTGGTGTGTTACACCAACAGGCATTTGCAGCACTTACAGCGGGCGGAGTGTGCCTCCTGCACATTATACACCTGAAGTTAGCCTGTATTGCTGTGTTTTCCTGGTGTGTTACACCAACAGGCATTTGCAGCACTTACAGCGGGCGGAGTGTGCCTCCTGATCATATTACACCTGAAGTTAGCCCGTATTGCTGTGTTTTCCTGGTGTGTTACCCCAACAGGCATTTGCAGCACTTACAGCGGGCGGAGTGTGCCTCCTGCACATTATACACCTGAAGTTAGCCTGTATTGCTGTGTTTTCCTGGTGTGTTACACCAACAGGCATTTGCAGCACTTACAGCGGGCGGAGTGTGCCTCCTGATCATATTACACCTGAAGTTAGCCCGTATTTCTGTGTTTACCTGGTGTGTTACACCAACAGGCATTTGCAGCACTTACAGCAGGCGTAGTGTGATTCCTGCAAAATATACTCCTGAAGCTAGGCCTTATTGCTGGTTTTCCCATCTCCCTGCAGGCCATTAGAATGTCTGGAAGGCAAACAAGGAGAGGCAGACAGTCAGGAGCCAATAAAAGAGGGCAAGCAGGCTCTGTGTCTAGAGACAACAGTGCTGGTCGTGGACGCGGTGCATCGCCATCAGCACGTGGCCATGGGACACGCTTGTCCTTCTTTTCGGCAGCTGGACATGTTGAGCCGCATCATGCCGAAGACTTGGTAGAGTGGATGACCAAGCCCTCCTCATCCTCCTCATCCTCTCTCACCCAGGCTCAGGGTACTGGCAAAGCAGCTGCCAAAGCGTCCTCTTCCCTGGTATCAATGTGATCATCAGTCACTCCTTCCCTAGACCAACCATGTCCTCCTGAGGAGTCCCCCGAACTGTTTGAGCACAGTGTTGGGTACATGCTCCAGGAGGATGCCCAGCGTTTCGAAGGGTCTGATGATGATACCCAGCTAGAGGAAGGCAGTAGCGTGAGAGCAGACAGAGGGGATGCTCAAGAAGGACACCAATCTGGCAGTCATGTTCCAGCAGCTGCAGCATACTGCCAGATTGGCTCCAGTGATGAGGAGGGAGGGGATGATGAGGTCACTGACTCCACGTGGGTGCCTAATAGGAGAGAGTAGGAGGAGGAGGAGGATGAGAAGGAGGCACATCTCCAACGAGGCAGGATGCCCTCGGGGGGCCAGCGTAAGGGCAGCACACCGACGGAATCACACCACAGAGCTCCGCCTGTGCAGGGCGCTGCCTCTGCCCGTTATTCAAAAAGTTCTTTGTGTGGGCCTTTTTTGAGTCGAGTGCATCAGATCGCACCGCTGCTGTTTGCAACATATGTCTCAAGCGTATATCGCGTGGCCAAAACATCACCCGCTTGGGCACCACATGCTTGACCAGACATATGTTGACCTGCCATGCAGCTCGTTGGCAAGCCTACCTTAAACACCCACACCAAAGAACAAAGCGGACCTCTCCTTGCACCGCATCAGCTGGGATCTCCAACCCCACTATACCTTCAGTCCTCTCTGAAACCTGCACTGAGAGGAATGAAGGTGTAGAATTAGGTGTGTCACAGCCAAGTACTTGCGGGCACTCTGCTAGCAGTACACCGACATCCGATTCTAGCAGGCAAATTTCCCTGCCCCAGCTGCTGGACCGTCGAAAGAAGTTCACTCCCAGCCATCCACATGCCCAGCGGTTGAATGCTAGCTTGGCTAAATTGCTAGCGCTTCAACTGCTGCCTTTTCAGTTGGTAGACTCGGCCCCCTTCCGTGAGTTTGTGCAATGTGCGGTTCCTCAGTGGCAGGTTCCCAAACACCACTTTTTCTCACGGAAGGCGATTCCGGCTCTCTACCGGCATGTGGAAGGCAATGTCTTGGCCTCGTTGGACAGGGCGGTCAGCGGTAAGGTGCATATTACCGCTGACTCATGGTCCAGCAGGCATGGACAGGGACGTTACCTTTCTTTCACGGCCCATTGGGTCACTCTTTTGGCAGCTGGGAAGGATGCAGGACAAGGTGCAGTAGTGTTGGAGGTTGTTCCACCGCCACGCCTCCAAAATGCTACAACTGGTTGTGACACACCTCTGTCCTCCACCCCCTCCTCTTCTTCTTCCTCCATGGCCTCTTCCTGTGCTTTGTCCTCGGAACCAGCGGTGCTCCGTAGGCGTTCAAGGGGCTACGCAAGTACGCAGGCAAAAAGATGCCATGCCATGCTTGCGCTGGTGTGTTTGGGGGACAGGAGCCACACTGGGGCAGAGGTTCTGTCTGCTCTGCAGGGGCAGGCTGAGAGGTGGTTGACGCCACGCCAGCTTAAGCCAGGAATGGTGGTTTGCGACAATGGCACCAACCTCCTCTCCGCTCTCCGACAGGGACAACTGACCCATGTGCCCTGTGTGGCTCACGTCCTTAACCTGGTGGTGCAGCGGTTCTTGGGCAGGTACCCGGGCTTACAGGATGTCCTGAGGCAGGCCAGGAAAGTCTGTGTGCATTTCCGCAGATCTTATAATGCCAGTGCTCGCCTGGCTGAGCTGCAAAAGGAGTTGAACCTACCTAAGAACCGCCTTATATGTGACATGCCCACCAGGTGGAACTCAACGTTGGCCATGCTGCAGCGGCTGCACACGCAGCAGAGGGCCATCAATGAGTACCTGTGCGACTACGGCACCAGGACAGGGTCAGGGGAGCTCGGGTTTTTTTCTCCACGCCAGTGGGGCATGGTCAGGGATGCATGCACTGTCCTGGCACCATTTGAGGAGGCCACGAGGATGGTGAGCAGTGACAGTGCATGCATCAGTGACACCGTACCTCTTGTCCACCTGTTGGAACATACGCTGCGTGGAATAATGGACAGGGCACTTGAGGCAGAACAGAGGCAGGAAGAGGAGGACTTCCTTGCCTCTCAAGGCCCCCTTTACCCAGACAGTGTTCCTTCTGTCCCACCCATCGCACAGGAAGAGGAGGAGGATTGTGTCAGCATGGAGGTGGAGCCTGGCACTCAGCATCATCAGCAGCAGTCTTTTAGGGATGATTTACAGTCCCAAGAAACCAGTGGACTTGTACGTGGCTGGGAGGAGGTGGCTGCAGATCATGTCGTCCTTAGTGATCCAGAGGACTCCGGACCGAATGCCTCAGCTAACCTACGCTGCATGGCCTCCCTGATCCTGCAAAGTCTGCGGAAGGATCCTCGTATTCTTCGGATCAAGGAGAGGGACCATTACTGGCTGGCCACTCTCCTTGATCCACGGTACAAGGGTAAGGTTGCGGACCTTATCTTACCGTCGCAGAGGGAGCAGAGGATGAGACAACTCTGGGAGGTCTTGCAGAAAGGTCTGTGCAATGCGTTCCCAGAGACTGGGAGGTTACAAACTCCTGGTCCTGGACAACGAGTTGCTGAGGCTTCGGTCAGTCAAAGAAGGAGCGGTGGGGAAGGTGGCCGTCTGACCGATGCGTTCAGACAATTCTTTAGTCCGCAGCCCCAAGGTATGATCGGTTCCAGCAACCATCGCCAGCGTCTGATATACATGGTGCAGGAATACCTAGGGGCAAGGTCAGACTTGGACACCTTCCCCACTGAAAATCCTCTGGCTTACTGGGTCTTGAGGATGGATCACTGGCCAGAGCTTGCACAGTATGCAATTGAGCTACTGGCCTGTCCTGCATCCAGCGTTCTTTCAGAACGCACATTCAGTGCTGCTGGAGGATTTGTCACAGATCACAGGGTGCGCCTGTCCACCGACTCGGTTGATCGACTGACCTTTATAAAGATGAACCAGTCTTGGATCACCACCAGCTACCAAACACCTGAAGCTGATATAACAGACTAATTTATTTTCAAATGTCACATCCCTTCAAGACTGATGCTGATGCTGAGAGACTGTCCTGTTATGTTGACTGACTATCCTCCTCCTCCTCAATGATCCGATTGATGATGATAGCTTGGAAGAACATTTTTGTTTCTGGGTGCCGCCACTAGTAGCTAAGGCCCAATTTTTCAGCCCCTGTTTAACAAGGGCATGTAATTACAATTTTTTATGCAATGCTTTGCAGCAGGGCTCATTCCTGCACTCCAACTAGAGTATCTGGGAGATGTTGCAGTGTCATGGCACCAGCACCAGTGCCTAAGGCCCAATTTTTCAGCCCCTGTTTAACAGGGGCGTGTAATTAAAATTTTTGATGCAATACTTTGCAACAGGGCTCATTGCTGTGCTCCAAGTACAGTATCTGTGAGGGGTTGCAGTGTTGTGGCACCAGTGCCTAAGGCCCAATTTTTCTGCCCCTGTTTAACAGGGGCATGTAATTACAATTCTTGATCTAATAATTCACAGCAGGGCCCAGTCCTGCGCCCACCAAGAGTAACTGTGAGGCCTTACAGTGTTGTGTCAACACCACCACCACCACCACTAAAGGCCCAATTTTTCAGCCCCTGTTCAACAGGGGCATGCAATTACAATTCTTGATCTAATGATTCACAGCAGGGCCCATTCATGCGCCCACCAAGAGTAACTGTGAGGGCTCACAGTGTTGTGGCAACACCAACATGTAAGGGGCAAATTTCAGCTGAGTATATACGGCAGGCCCCTACTTTCAAACATCCAACTTACAAACGACTCCTCCTTGAAAACGGAAGGATACAACAGGAAGTGAGAGGAAATCTACCCCTAGGAAGGGAAATTCTCTCCTGTAAGAATTAATATGGGAAAAAGTGTCTCCTCTCCACTGATGCTTTATCACCAATTCTTGTTTCAATAAAAACCCCAAATTTTCAAAAAACATTTGTCATTAGGACGGAAAGTGAGGTGAACTGTTCTGAACAGGTGCACACTGCACAGACAGCAAAACAAATGTTACAGGGGTGATAACCCTTCCCTATGTTTTCCAAAAAGTTTAAAAATAGATTTTTGGGCTGGAGCTACACTTAAACAATGTACCTGTTCAAAATTACAAACACATTCTACATAAGAACAAACCTACAGTCCCTGTCTTGTATGCACCGCCTGTATACGGCTGTTCAGAGTATATAGGGCCTTTTTTATTTTGTGTGCGGTGTTCCCCTTAATATCCATACAAGACCCAAAGGGGGGTAATGGGCTGGGGTTAGGGGGGGAGGTGATGGGGTAGCTATGCCATTTTTCTTAAAGATTTTCATCCATATTACCGGGACTAGACATTACATTAAAGCCGCAAGCAGTTTTAAATGGCTTTTTTTCCTTTAGAAATGTAATTTTGTGCAGGGACAGTTCTAAACACGGGAAACACGTGGCACTTCACAGGCATACTTTAGACACCCCCCAGGTACGATAGTTAAAGGAATATTTGACTTTTTTTTCACTTTATGCATCATTAAAATGACTGCTCCAGAAAAACGGCCGTTTTTAAAACTTCTTTTTGCATTGATACATGTCCCCTGGGGCAGAACCCGGGTTCCCAAACCCTTTTTAGGACAATAACATGCATAATAGTCGTTATAATTAGCACTTTAGATTTCGAACGTTCGCATCCATTGTAATAATTAATAGGGTTCTAAAGTTCGTGCGAACTTTCGGTCCGTTCGCGGGTTCTGGTGCGAACCGAACCCGGGGGTGTTCGGCTCATCACTCTTCCTTATATATATATATAGTACAGACATATTATGCTGGGCTTTAAAAAGGATATAGAAATAAATATTCATCTAAGATCTTCAGCCTCAAACAAGCTCACAATGTAATATGTATTCCACACATATACACACAATAATGCCCTTATTTTGGTAGTTAAGTAATAAGTAGTGGCTGAATAAATAGTTTTGCAATGTGTAAAAAAAATATATAAATAAGCTAACAATGCCAACCCTTGACGCACTAGCCTGTACCCCATTACTCCATAAATATGTAAAAACACTAAGCCATATTTATAAAGTAGCCAGTGTGCAGGATCGGTCACTTTAGGGGCTCACTGAAACTTGTGTGATTGGGGGCGGTAAAAACACCAGTGTTTAGCCGCAAGAACACCCTGTCTTAAGCTACGAAGGCAGCAGATAGGGGTGTCCACATGCCTTGGACACAATGCTTTGTGTCTGCAGCAAAATGCATCCCTCTGTCGTGAATGAGTGAATGAGGATGCGCTGCAACCACCCTTCAACCATGTGCAATGCACAAGGCATCATATGGCCTCACCACTTTTCAGAGGCACAGCAATTTAGCTGCACAATCACATGTACACCTAACATTAAACAACAAAACTGATTTTTTTAGTAGAGTAGGAGAAGGCTGTAACCCCCCCCCCCCCCCCCCCCCGTTACATTTTTAAATTTTTACTGTTAAAAGCTAAGTTCACTTTCTCGGGCATGCTACACATTACATCCATACTTAGGGTGTAACATGCTCTATCTCTTGCCCCCCGCACCCCCCAATACACCTATGTGACCGCAGGTGGGGGTTCCTCTACCCGCACCTGTTATCACATTTTGAAATTGGTGCGGCTGTGCAGGATTTCGCCCGCACAACTGCGTCATTTATTAACAGGAACCTGTGAATGAAGAAGCTACAAGTCCCATCTTCCACTGCTGCAGACGGCTTGTTCTCAATGAACTGCAGTGTGCTGATGAGTGCCCTTCTTGTCCATTGACACTTCCTCCAGCCTTCAAACTGACAGTGTATATGGAGGTATGGGCACGCAAGCTGGAGGCAGTGTCTGCAGGAGCATGACATCTCAACCGCAAGTGCACAACTCCTCAAACAACAAATAAAAGGCACACTTTTCCTGCAAAAATAAGTCCATTTATTTATTTAAAAAAAGGTGAATTTAGCCTTTAAAACTGTTGTCACCAGGATAGTAAGTGAAAGGAGATTTACTTAACAGAGTCCCAGGTAACAGTCAAAAATCCCCACTTTATCCTTTTATGTTTGCTTTAATACTTGTTTTACAATTTAAGGCTCCAGGCATACTAGTGTTTTTTTTTTTTAAGCCAAAGAGACCACTGGAAAAAATCCTGGATAAAAAATGCTGGTAATAACTTTTTGTAGTAACGTTTTAAGAGCGTTAAGGAGCGTTTAAGATCGTTTAGGAGCACTAGCGTTTTATTAGCCTTTTTGTAGTAAAAGGAAAAAAAGCTCAAAAAACGCTATAAGTAGTGTTTAGGAGTGTATAGCAGTGTTTAGCAGCATTTAGGAGCGTTCCTGCTGGAAAAACACTCCAAGAAACTCTAAAAAAAAACGTTTTTTTCTGCTCCTAGACACTGAAGCTCAGAAACTCTAATGCCGCGTACACACAACCGTTTTTCATGACGAGAAAAATGCAATGGTTTAAATTGGTCATTAAAAACGATCGTGTGTAGGCTCCAGAGCATTTTTCTCGATGAGAAAAATGGCCATTAAAAATTTAGAACATGCTCTATTTTTTCTCGTCGTTTTTCACGTCGTCATTTTTCTCGTCCTGAAATACGGCCGTGTGTAGGCTTTAATGACGGGAAAAAAACGCGCATGCTCAGAAGCAAGTTATGAGATGGGAGCGCTCGTTCTGGTAAAACTAGCGTTCGTAATGGAGATAGCACATTCGTCACGCTGTAACGGACTGAAAAGCACGGAGACTGAAAAGCGCAAATCGTCAATCACCAAACTTTTACTAACACGCGGTAACACGAAATCAGCAAAAGCAGCCCAAAGGGTGGCGCCATCCGATTGGAACTTCCCCTTTATAGTGCCGTCGTACGTGTTGTCGGACGTGTTGTACGTCACCGCGCTTTGCTCGAGCATTTTTTTTCACGATAGTGTGTAGGCAATACAGGCTTGAGAAGAATCACGTAGAGAAAAACGTTGTTTTTTTCCATGACATTAAAAACGGTTGTGTGTACGCGGCATAAGCCTAAAGTAGTGTGCATGGACACATAGGATAACACTATTTAGCTTCTAGAAGCAGAAAAAAATGCTAATAACTATTTTTAGGAGATTAAACAAATACTAGTGTGCATGGAGCCTAAATAATACCATGGAACTGGCTATCAAAACATAGATTATTAATATATTTAAAACAGCAAAAATAGATCTAGATCCTAAGAGCTGGTTCACACAGGGGCAACACGAATTTGAGCTTGACTTTGCGAGGCATCTTGGACACGACTTGAGCCTGAACCACAGCGCGACCTGGAGCGACTTGAAGTCACCCCCAGGACAGGCTGCCCCCTGTGTTTGGTATGAATCATGAGGGGGAACTCCACGCCAAATTTTAAATAAAAAACCGGCATGGGTTCCCCTCCAAGAGCATACCAGGCCCTGAGGTCTTGTATGGATTTTAAGGGGAACCCCCTACGCCGAAAAAAATGGCGTGGGGGTCCCCCCAAAATCCATGCCAGACCCTTATCCGAGCACGCAGCCCGGTCGGTCAGGAAAGGGGGTGGAGACGAGCAAGAGCCCCCCCTCCTGAACCGTACCAGGCCGCATGCCCTCAACATGGGGGGTGGGTGCTTTGGGGCAGGGGGCGCCCTGCGGCCCCCCCCCACCCCAAAGCACCCTGCCCCCATGTTGATGGGGACAAGGGCCTCTTCCCGACAACCCTGGCCGTTGGTTGTCGGGGTCTGCGGGCGGGGGACTTATCGGAATCTGGGAGCCCCCTGCCTATATGAATTATTGCGTGCCGCACACACTGCATTACAGCGGGAGACCTCGTCATGTCAACATCTCCAGGAGAGAAGAGGGAAAAAGACGACGAGGGCATGCGGCCTGGTACGGTTCAGGAGGGGGGGTGGCGCTCGCCATTTTTTTTGGCTAGGGGGTTCCCCTTAAAATCCATACCAGACCTAAGGGCCTGGTATGCTCTTGGAGGGGAACCCATGCCGTTTTTTTATTAAAAATTTGGCGTGGAGTTCCCCCTCGTGAAACATACCAAATACCAGCTCCGTGGGAGGAGTTTGCCTTAGAGCCGGTTCACAGAGGGGCGACTTCCTGTAAAGTTGCCTCTCTATGAACGGGTATCCGACTTGGAGGCAACTTCCATTGAAATCAATGGGTACAAGTCGCCTAGAAGTTGGATTGAAGTCGTACAGGAACCTTTTTTGAAGTCGGAGCGACTGCAGTCGTGTACATTAAGACGACTCCATTCACTTCCATTAGTTTTAAAAACAGCGCGACTTGGGGCATTTTGGGGTGACTTGAAGTCGGATCCTGTGTGAACCGGCTCTAATAGGTTCAAAATGGACAAATGTTTACAGGTTAAATATATAATTTTTTATTAGCTTACATCTTACTTTCGCTAATTTCCCTAAGACAAGCTGCAAGATAAGTACATAGGGATCAATTCTCCTAATCACTATTAATTTGTGACCACATCAGGTAACCAATTCCTTTTGCTGAAAGTATACTGTTTATGGGGTTCTCATCGCATTAAAAGACAAAAACATGCAGAAGTAAAGAAATGAAACCTGTGGGTTTTTACATCTCTATTCTAATATATTGCACCAGACCTTAGCTCATATGAACCAATGGGAGCTCTCCTAATATTGATTAATATATGTGACGGTATTAATGGTAAGAGTGCATACAGACAAGTGATCTGCTCAATGTAGGTGATATTTAATCACTGACTATTATTTAAAAAAATATATAACATTTTACTGACAGTTGTGTTATTTACAACACATGTAATTATATCCTATAAATTCCATCTAAAAAAATAAAATATATATTTAAAGGTGATGTGTATTATGAAAGAGTCTTTTGCTGAATTTCAAAGTGATTTGGTAAATACATAAATCGTAAGATGACATGTATGCTAAATGACAGACAGGCTGACAATTCTGCCATAAAAGTGACAAACCTGTCAGAAAATGTTCTTATGGGAGTATGTCAGGCACAGTATAAAACCTGAATGTAAAGTACAGTACAGTGTACAGTTTTTGTTAGCATTGGGGCTGATTTACTAAAACTGGAGAGTGCAAAATCCGGTGCAGCTGTGCATGGTAGCCAATCAGCTTCTAAATTTAGCTTGTTCAGTTAAAGTGACACTGAGAGCCGGTTCACACAACCGCGACCTGGGGGGCGACTTGTGTCGCCCCAAGTCGCCCCAAGTCACGCAACATGTCAAATTACATGGAAGTGAATGAGAGCTATCCTAATGCACAGTCGCTCCGACTTCAGAAAAGGTTCCTGTACGACTTCAATCCGACTTCTAGGCGACTTGTACCCATTGATTTCAATGGAAGTCGCCTCCAAGTCGGATCACCCTATCTTAACTGAAGCAACTTTACAGGAAGAGAAACTAGTTTTCTCAGGCAAGCCGCTCCCTCCCACAGAGCTGATTACTGTTTGATTGGCCACTGAAAAGTCGCCTGTCCTGGGGGCGACTTGAAGTCGCCTTGTAAGTCGACCCAAGTCACGCTGAAATCGCCTCGCAAAGTCGCACACAAAGCCCCTGTGTGAACCGGCTCTAAAGGTTTGATATTTTTTAAATAACAAACATGTCATACTTACCTCCACTGTGCAGTTAGTTTTGCACAGAGTGGCACCGAACGCCATTTTCTGGGGTCCCTCGATGGCTCTCTCGGCTCCTCCCTGCATCAGATAACCCCCTCTGGGAAGCGCTCTCCCAAGGGGGGTACCTTGTGGGCGCACTCCCGAGTCCAGCATTCGGCGTCCATAGCCGCTGAATGCAGGACTCGGCCCCGCCCCCCCGGCGCCGGCGTCATTGGATTTGATTGACAGCAGCGGGAGCCAATGGCTGCTCTGCTATCAATCTATCCAATGAAGAGCCAAGAACCCCAGGCAAAGATACAGCGCGTCCTCGTTGTAGGGTGAAAAAACAGGAGGGTTTACAACCCCTTTAACCACTTCAGCCCCGGAAGAATTTATCCCCTTCCTGACCAGAGCACTTTTTTGCAATTCGGCACTGCGTTGCTTTAACTGACAATTGCGCGGTCATATGACGTTGCACCCAAACAAAATTTACGTCCTTTTTTTCCCTCAAATAGAGCTTTCTTTTGGTGGTATTTAATCACTTCTGCGGTTTTTATTTTTTGCGTTTTATAAACAAAAAAAAAGTGTAAATTTTGAAAAAAAAACCACAATATTTTGTACTTTTTGCTATAATATGCACCCCCCAAAAATATATAAAAAAAACTAATTTCTTTCTCACTTTAGGCCGATATGTATTCTTCTACATATTTTTAGTAAAAAAATCGCAATAAGCGTATATTGATTGGTTTGCACAAAAGTTATAGCTTCTACAAAATAGGGGATAGTTTTATGGCATTTTTATTATTATTATTTTTTTACTAGTAATGGCGGCGATCAGCGATTTTTATCGTGACTGCGACATTATGGTGGACACATAGGACACTTTTGACACTATTTTGGGACCATTGTCATTTATACAGCGATCAGTGCTATAAAAATGCACTGATTACTGTGTAAATGACACTGGCAGGGAAGGGGTTAAACACTAGGGGGCGATGAAGGGGTTAAGTGTGTCCTAGGGAGTGATTCTAACTGTGGGGGGGCTAGGCCACAAGTGACACGACAGTGATCACTGGTCCTGATGACAGGGAACAGTAGCTCACTGTCCTGTCACTAGGCAGAACAGGGAAATGCCTTGTTTACATCACCCCGTTCTGCCTCTCCTCACCGCAATCGTGGGCCGCTGGTGAACATTGAGTTTGCGGGACCCGCGTGCACACTCTTAAGGAACGCGGCGTGCCCGCTAGGTGGTAAATTCAAAGGGACATACAGGTACGCCCATTTGTCTGCCCGGGCCATTCTGCTGATGTATATCGGCGTGCGGCGGTCGGGAAGCAGTTAACCACTTAAGCCCCGGACCATTACGCAGCTTAATGACCATAGGTGTTTTTACAATATGGCACTGTGCTGCTTTAACTGGAAATTGTGCGGACATGCAATGTTGTACCCAAACAAAATTTGTGTGCTTTTCTTCCCACAAATAGAGCTTTCTTTTAATGGTATTTTTTTTTGCGATATAAACGGAAAAAGACCGAAACTTTTGAAAAAAAATTATATTTTCTACTTTTTGTTAAAAGGAAAAATCGAATAAACTAAATTTTAGTCATACTTTTAGGCCAAAATGTATTCAGCCACATGTCTTTAGTAAAAAAATGTCAATAAGCGTATATTTATTGGTTTGCGCAAAAGTTATAGCGCCTACAATTTAGGGTACATTTTCGGGAATTTACACTTTTAATTTATGACTGCCTATCTCAGTTCTTGAGGTGCTAAAATGGCAGGGCAGTACAAAACCCCCCCAAATGACCCCATTTTGGAAAGTAGACACCCCAAGGAAATTGCTGAGAGGCATGTTGAGCCCATTGAATATTTTTTTTTGTCCCAAGTGATTGAATAATGACAAAAAAAATAAAATTACAAAAAGTTGTCACTAAATGATATATTGCTCACACATGCCAATGGTTATATGTGGAATTGTACCTCAAAATACATTTTGCTGCTTCTCCTGAGTACGGGGATACCACATGTGTGGGACTTTTTAGGAGCCTAGCCACGTACGGGACCCCGAAACCCAAGCACCGCCTTTAGGATTTCTAAGGGCGCAAATTTTTGATTTCACTCCTCACACCTATCACAGTTTCGAAGGCCATATAATGCCAAAATAGCACAACCCCCCCCCCCCCCAAATTACCCCATTTTGGAAAGTAGACACCCCAAGCTATTTGCTGAGAGGCATGGTGAGTATTTTACAGCTCTCATTTGTTTTTTAAAATTAAGAAAGAAAATATATATATATTTTTTTTCTTTTTTCAATTTTCAAAACTTTGTGACAAAAAGCGAGATCTGCAAAATACTCACCATACCTCTCAGCAAATAGCTTGGGGTGTCTACTTTCCAAAATGGGGTCATTTGGAGGGGTTTTGAACTGTCCTGGCATTTTATATACAACATTAGGAAGCTTATGTCACACATCATCCACTCTTCTAACCACTTGAAGACAAAGCCCTTTCTGGCACTTTTTGTTTACATGAAATCATATTTTTCAAAGCCTTTAAAAGCCTTTACAGGTTACCACATTAGATTTACAGAGGAGGTCTACTGCTAAAATGACTGCCCTCGATCTGGCCTTTGTGGTGATACCTCACATGCATGATGCAATTGCTGTTTACATATGACGCCAGACCGACGCTTGCGTTCGCCTTTGCGCAAGAGCAGGGCGGGACAGGGGTGCTTTTTTTTTTCTTATTCATTTTGCTTTTTTATTTTATTTTTAAACTGTTCCTTCCGTATTTTTTTTTTTTTATCATTTTTATTGTTATCTCAGGGAATGTAAATATCCCCTATGATAGCAATAGGTAGTGACAGGTACTCTTTTTTGAAAAAACTGGGGTCTATTAGACTCTAGATCTTTCCTCTGCCCTCAAAGCATCTGACCACACCAAGATCGGTGTGATAAAATGCTTTCCCAATTTCCCAATGGCGCTTTTTATATCTGACATTCCCCCCCCACTGCTTGTAAAAGCAGTCCAGATGCTAATTAGCCGCTAGGATTGCTTTTACATGAAAGCCGGCTGAAAAGAATGATACCAAGATGATACCTAAACCCGCAGACATCATTCTGGTATAACCATTCAAAGTCCAGCAACATACCAGTACGTTGCTGGTCCTTGTTGGACATGTATTGTAATCTTTTTTTTTCATGCAGCCTGTTGGCTGAACGAAAAAAAGAGATTGATCCGTGGGTATGCCCACCATCAGAATACCTCCCTTCATTCACCCACTTCTAATGATGGGCATTCATGCACCATTTATATATGCCGAAGCATGGGGGCATCCTCCCGCAAAAGTTATGCCGTGTACACACGGTCGGATTTTTCCACGGGCATGCCTCCGTCGGAATTTCGACCATATGTACGAGGAATTAGGAGCAAAATCGCTCCTCCGCCCCTGCTGCCCCCATGCTTCGGTATATATGCTCTTTTTTTTAACTGTGGTGGTGAAATCACCTCCTACAGCACTGGAGTCGCAGGGATCAGGCCTGTCTCTGTGAACGCTGCAGTTATGTGTGTTGTGTTTTGTAAGTGACAGTGATCGATCGATACTGCACTTGGGTGGCCTGGGCTGGACGGAGGGGCAAAACGCAGGTGCTAGCAGGTATCTGGGCTGATCCCGCTAACAGATATTGATCTGTTCAGATACTATACCACTAAGGGAGGTATATGCTTCACGCGTGGGTGTTAGTGCTACTGGCACTAACCTGACGCTGCCTGGGGTGTGACGCAGACCCTCTCTGACGTTAAAACCTAATTGATATCACCTGCCGGGCGATCAGGGGGTTAAAACTTCATTGGGTTATATACGGCGGGTGCCCTGACACTATAAAAAGCAAACTAACTAACCAGCATCACCCGTAACACTTATACAGTGATCACTGGTGAAAGGGTTAACTAGGGGCAATCAGGGGGTTAAAACCTTTATTAGGTAATATATGGGGGTACCTGACGATATATAAAAACCTGATGGGGAACCTAAATAACGAAATAACTAACTGGCTAACCAGTGTCACCAGTGACACTTATACGGTGATCACTGGTGAAAGGGTAAACTTTAGAGGCAATCAGGGGGTTAAAACCTTTATTAGATAATATATGGGGGTACCTGACGCTATAAAAACCTGGCGGCGAACCTAAAAAAATAACAGACTACCTAGCGGCACCAGCATACCTAATACAGCAATCAGAAAAACGATTGCTTAGTGACACTGGCAAAAGGGGGTGAAAGGGTTACCTGGGGGCGATCAAGGGGTTAAACCTTTATTGGGTAATATATGGGGGTACCAGGGCCAGATTAAGAACATCATGGGCCTGGTGCTGAGGATTTTGGTGGGCCTTTTATAAATAATAAATAAATAAATATGCAAACAATTTTTTGTTATAACAAATTAAATTAGAGAGAGAGAGGGAGGATGAGAAAGAGAGAGAGAGAGAGAGAGGGTGAGAGAGGGGTGAGGGGTAGTGATGAGCCGAACACCCCCGGGTTCGGTTCGCACCAGAACCCGCGAACGGACCGAAAGTTCGTACGAACATTAGAACCCTATTAAATACAATGGATGCGAACGTTCAAATTCTAAAGTGCTAATTATAACGACTATTATGCATGTTATTGTCCTAAAAAGGGTTTGGGAACCCGGGTTCTGCACCAGGGGACATGTATCAATGCAAAAAGAAGTTTTAAAAACGGTCGTTTTTCGGGAGCAGTAATTTTAATGATGCATAAAGTGAAAAAAAAAAAGTCAAATATTCCTTTAAATATCGTACCTGGGGGGTGTCTAAAGTATGCCTGTGAAGTGCCACGTGTTTCCCGTGTTTAGAACTGTCCCTGCACAAAATGACACTTCTAAAGGAAAAAAAAGCCATTTAAAACTGCTTGCGGCTTTAATGTAATGTCTGGTCCCGGTAATATGGATGAAAATCTTTAAGAAAAATGGCATAGCTACCCCATGACCCCCCCCCCCTACCCCAGCCCATTACCAGCCCCTTTGGGTCTTGTATGGATATTAAGGGGAACACCGCACACAAAATAAAAAAGGCCCTATATACTCTGAACAGCCGTATACAGGCGGTGCATACAAGACAGGGACTGTAGGTTTGTTCTTATGTAGAATGTGTTTGTAATTTTGAACAGGTACATTGTTTAAGTGTAGCTCCAGCCCAAAAATCTATTTTTAAACTTTTTGGAAAACATAGGTAAGGGTTATCACCCCTGTAACATTTGTTTTGCTGTCTGTGCCCCTGTTCAGAACATTTCACCTCACTTTCCGTCCCAATGACAACTGTTTTTGAAATGTGGTGTTTTTCTTGAAACAAGGATTGGTGATAAAGCATCAGTACAGAGGAGACACCTTTCTCCCATATTAATTCTTACAGGAGAGAATTTTCCTTCCTAGGGGTAGATTTCCTCTCACTTCCTGTTGTCTTCTTGCGTTTGCAAGTAGGAGTCGTTTGTAAGTTGGATGTTTGAAAGTAGGGACCTGCCGTATATACTCTGCAGAAATAGGCCCCTTAGTTGTTGGTGTTGGCACAACACTGTAAGCACTCACAGTTACTCTTGGTTGGTGCTGGAACGCCCTGCTGTCAACTATTATATCAGGAATTGTAATTACATATAATTGTTGAACAGTGGTAGTAAAAATTGGGCCTTTGATGGTGGTGCTGGTGCCACAACACTGTAAGCCCTGACAGTTACTCTTGGTGGGTGCAGCAATGGGCCCTGCTGTGAATTATTAGATCAAGAATTGTAATTGCATGCCCCTGTTGAACAGGGGCTGAAAAATTGGGCCTTTCGTGGTGGTGGTGGTGGTGGTGTTGCCACAACACTGTAAGCCCTCAGAGTTACTCTTGGTGGGTGCAGGAATGGGCAATGCTGTGAATTATTAGATCAAGAATTGTAATTACATGCCCCTTTTGAACAGGGGCTGAAAAATTGGGCCTTTCGTGGTGGTGGTGGTGGTGGTGGTGGCGTTGCCACAACACTGTAAGCCCTCAGAGTTACTCTTGGTGGGTGCAGCAATGGGCCCTGCTGTGAATTATTAGATCAAGAATTGCAATTACATGCCCCTGTTGAACAGGGGCTGAAAAATTGGGCCTTAGGCACTGGTGGCACAACACTGCAACCCCTCACAGATACTGTACTTGGAGCACAGCAATGAGCCCTGTTGCAAAGTATTGCTTCAAAAATTGTAATGACACGCCCCTGTTAAACAGGGGCTGAAAAATTGGGCCTTAGGCACTGGTGGCACAACACTCCAACCCCTCACATATACTGTACTTGGAGCACAGCAATGAGCCCTGTTGCAAAGTATTGCTTCAAAAATTGTAATTACACGCCCCTGTTAAACAGGGGCTGAAAAATTGGGCCTTAGCCACTGGTGGCGGCACCCATAAACAAAAATGATCTTCCAAGCTATCATCATCAATCGTATCATTGAGGACTCGGAGGAGGAGGATAGCCAGTCAACATAACAGCACAGGCACTCAGCATCAGCATCAGTCTTGAAGGGATGTGACATGTTAAAATCAATTAGTCTGTTATATCAGCATCAGGTGTGTGGTAGCTGGTGGTGATCCAAGACTGGTTCATCTTGATGAAAGTCAGTCGATCAACCGAGTCGGTGGACAGGCGCACCCTGTGATCCGTGACAAATCCTCCAGCAGCACTGAATGTGCGTTCCGAAAGAACGCTGGATGCAGGACAGGCCAGTAGCTCAATTGCATACTGTGCAAGCTCTGGCCAGTGATCCATCCTCAAGACCCAGTAAGCCAGAGGATTTTCGGTGGGGAAGGTGTCCAAGTCTGACCTTGCCCCTAGATATTCCTGCACCATGTTTATCAGACGCTGGCGATGGTTGCTGGAACCGATCATACTTTGGGGCTGCGGACTAAAGAATTGTCTGAACGCATCGGTCAGACGGCCACCTTCCCCACCGCTCCTTCTTTGACTGGCCGAAGCCTCAGCAACTCGTTGTCCAGGACCAGGAGTTTGTAACCTCCCAGTCTCTGGGAACGCGTTGCACAGACCTTTCTGCAAGGCCTCCCGGAGTTGTCTCATCCTCTGCTCCCTCTGCGACGGTAACATAAGGTCCGCAACCTTACCCTTGTACCGTGGATCAAGGAGAGTGGCCAGCCAGTAATGGTCCCTCTCCTTGATCCGAAGAATACGAGGATCCTTCCGCAGACTTTGCAGGATCAGGGAGGCCATGCAGCGTAGGTTAGCTGAGGCATTCGGTCCGGAGTCCTCTGGGTCACTAAGGACGACATGATCCGCAGCCACCTCCTCCCAGCCACGTACAAGTCCACTGGTTTCTTGGGACTGTAAATCATCCCTAAAAGACTGCTGCTGATGATGCTGAGTGCCAGCCTCCACCTCCATGCTGACACAATCCTCCTCCTCCTCCTCCTCCTCCTCTTCCTGTGCGATGGGTGGGACAGAAGGAACACTGTCTGGGTAAAGGGGGCCTTGAGAGGCAAGGAAGTCTTCCTCTTCCTGCTTCTGTTCTGCCTCAAGTGCCCTGTCCATTATTCCACGCAGCGTGTGCTCCAACAGGTGGACAAGAGGTACAGTGTCACTGATGCATGCACTGTCACTGCTCACCATCCTCGTGGCCTCCTCAAATGGTGCCAGGACAGTGCATGCATCCCTGATCATGCCCCACTGGCGTGGAGAAAAAAAACCAAGCTCCCCTGACCCTGTCCTGGTGCCGTAGTCACACAGGTACTCATTGATGGCCCTCTGCTGCGTGTGCAGCCGCTGCAGCATGGCCAACGTTGAGTTCCACCTGGTGGGCATGTCACATATAAGGCGGTTCTTGGGCAGGTTCAACTCCTTTTGCAGCTCAGCCAGGCGAGCACTGGCATTATAAGATCTGCGGAAATGCACACAGACTTTCCTGGCCTGCCTCAGGACATCTTGTAAGCCCGGGTACCTGCCCAAGAACCGCTGCACCACCAGGTTAAGGACGTGAGCCACACAGGGCACATGGGTCAGTTGTCCCTGTCGGAGGGCGGAGAGGAGGTTGGTGCCATTGTCGCAAACCACCATTCCTGGCTTAAGCTGGCGTGGCGTCAACCACCTCTCGGCCTGGCCCTGCAGAGCAGACAGGACCTCTGCCCCAGTGTGGCTTCTGTCCCCCAAACACACCAGCGCAAGCACGGCATGGCATCTTTTTGCCTGCGTACTTGCGTAGCCCCTTGAACGGCTACGGAGCACCGCTGGTTCAGAGGACAAAGCACAGGAAGAGGCCATGGAGGAAGAAGAAGAGGAGGGGGTGGAGGAGAGAGGTGTGTCACAACCAGTAGTAGCATTTTGGAGGCGTGGCGGTGGAACAACCTCCAACACTACTGCACCTTGTCCTGCATCCTTCCCAGCTGCCAAAAGAGTGACCCAATGGGCCGTGAAAGAAAGGTAACGTCCCTGTCCATGCCTGCTGGACCATGAGTCAGCGGTAATATGCACCTTACCGCTGACCGCCCTGTCCAGCGAGGCCAAGACATTGCCTTCCACATGCCGGTAGAGAGCCGGAATAGCCTTCCGTGAGAAAAAGTGGCGTTTGGGAACCTGCCACTGAGGAACCGCACATTGCACAAACTCACGGAAGGGGGCCGAGTCTACCAACTGAAAAGGCAGCAGTTGAAGCGCTAGCAATTTAGCCAAGCTAGCATTCAACCGCTGGGCATGTGGATGGCTGGGAGTGAACTTCTTTCGACGGTCCAGCAGCTGGGGCAGGGAAATTTGCCTGCTAGAATCGGACGTCGGTGTACTGCTAGCAGAGTGGCCGCAAGTACTTGGCTGTGACACACCTAATTCTACACCTTCATTCCTCTCAGTGCATGTTTCAGAGAGGACTGAAGTTATAGTGGGGTTGGAGATCCCAGCTGATGCGGTGCAAGGAGAGGTCCGCTTTGTTCTTTGGTGTGGGTCTTTGAGGTAGGCTTGCCAATGAGCTGCATGGCAGGTCAACATATGTCTTGTCAGGCATGTGGTACCCAAGCGGCTGATGTTTTGGCCACGCGATATACGCTTGAGACATATGTTGCAAACAGCAGCTGTGCGATCTGATGCACTAGCCTCAAAAAAGGCCCACACCAAAGAACTTTTTGAATGACGGGCAGAGGCAGCGCCCTGCACAGGCGGAGCTCTGCGGTGTGATTCCGTCGGTGTACTGCCCTTACGCTGGCCACCAAAGGGCATCCTGTCTCGTTGGAGATGTGCCTCCTCCTCATCCTCCTCCTCCTCCTCCTCTCTCCTATTAGGCACCCACGTGGAGTCAGTGACCTCATCATCCCCTCCCTCCTCATCACTGGAGCCAATCTGGCAGTATGCTGCAGCTGCTGGAACATGACTGCCAGATTGGTGTCCTTCTTGAGCATCCCCTCTGTCTGCTCTCACGCTACTGCCTTCCTCTAGCTGGGTTTCATCATCAGACCCTTCGAAACGCTGGGCATCCTCCTGGAGCATGTACCCAACACTGTGCTCAAACAGTTCGGGGGACTCCTCAGGAGGAGGACATGGTGGGTCTAGGGAAGGAGTGACTGATGATGAGTCTGACATTGATACCAGGGAAGAGGACGCTTTGGCAGCTGCTTTGCCAGTACCCTGAGCCTGGGTGAGAGAGGATGAGGAGGAGGAGGAGGGCTTGGTCATCCACTCTACCAAGTCTTCGGCATGATGTGGCTCAACATGTCCAGCTGCCGAAAAGAAGGACAAGCGTGTCCCATGGCCATGTGCTGATGACAATGCACCGCGTCCACGACCAGCACTGTTGCCCCCAGACACAGAGCCTGCTTGCCCTCTTTTATTGCCTCCTGACTGTCTGCCTCTCCTTGTTTGCCTTCCAGACATTCTAATGGATGGCCTGCAGGGAGATGGGAAAAAAAGCAATAAGGGCTACCTTCAGGTGTCCTTCTCTGTCCCTTTACTTAAGGATTTCTAAATCTGGTTGAGGATGATTGCTTTCGCACAGAATAGCACAATGACAATTTCCCTGACTGTCCAAAAAACAAGGATTTCAAAGATGGTTGATGAGGAATGCTTTAGCACAGTATAGCACAATCAGAATTTCCCTCACTGTCCTTCCCTGTCCCTACAAACAAGGATTAGCACAGTAAAACACACTGACACTCTCCCTACCTATAGTTTTCTGTCCCTATAAAAAATGTTTTTTTAAAGATGGTTGATGATGAATGCTTTAGCACAGTATAGCACAATGAGAATTTCCCTCACTGTCCTTCCCTGTCCCTACAAACAAGGATTGGCACAGTAAAACACACTGACACTCTCCCTACCTATAGTTTTCTGTCCCTATAAAAAATGTTTTTTTAAAGATGGTTGATGATGAATGCTTTAGCACAGTATAGCACAATGAGAATTTCCCTCACTGTCCTTCCCTGTCCCTACAAACAAGGATTAGCACAGTAAAACACACTGACACTCTCCCTACCTATAGTTTTCTGTCCCTATAAAAAATGTTTTTTTAAAGATGGTTGATGATGAATGCTTTAGCACAGTATAGCACAATGAGAATTTCCCTCACTGTCCTTCCCTGTCCCTACAAACAAGGATTAGCACAGTAAAACACACTGACACTCTCCCTACCTATAGTTTTCTGTCCCTATAAAAAATGTTTTTTTAAAGATGGTTGATGATGAATGCTTTAGCACAGTATAGCACAATGAGAATTTCCCTCACTGTCCTTCCCTGTCCCTACAAACAAGGATTAGCACAGTAAAACACACTGACACTCTCCCTACCTATAGTTTTCTGTCCCTATAAAAAATGTTTTTTTAAAGATGGTTGATGATGAATGCTTTAGCACAGTATAGCACAATGAGAATTTCCCTCACTGTCCTTCCCTGTCCCTACAAACAAGGATTAGCACAGTAAAACACACTGACACTCTCCCTACCTATAGTTTTCTGTCCCTATAAAAAATGTTTTTTTAAAGATGGTTGATGATGCATGCTTTAGCACAGTATAGCACAATGAGAATTTCCTTCACTGTCCTTCCCTGTCCCTACAAACAAGGATTAGCACAGTAAAACACACTGACACTCTCCCTACCTATAGTTTTCTGTCCCTATAAAAAATGTTTTTTTAAAGATGGTTGATGATGAATGCTTTAGCACAGTATAGCACAATGAGAATTTCCCTCACTGTCCTTCCCTGTCCCTACAAACAAGGATTAGCATAGTAAAACACACTGACACTCTCCCTACCTATAGTTTTCTGTCCCTATAAAAAATGTTTTTTTAAAGATGGTTGATGATGAATGCTTTAGCACAGTATAGCACAATGAGAATTTCCCCTCACTGTCCTTCCCTGTCCCTACAAACAAGGATTAGCACAGTAAAACACACTGACACTCTCCCTACCTATAGTTTTCTGTCCCTATAAAAAATGTTTTTTTAAAGATGGTTGATGATGAATGCTTTAGCACAGTATAGCACAATGAGAATTTCCCTCACTGTCCTTCCCTGTCCCTACAAACAAGGATTAGCACAGTAAAACACACTGACACTCTCCCTACCTATAGTTTTCTGTCCCTATAAAAAATGTTTTTTTAAAGATGGTTGATGATGAATGCTTTAGCACAGTATAGCACAATGAGAATTTCCCTCACTGTCCTTCCCTGTCCCTACAAACAAGGATTAGCACAGTAAAACACACTGACACTCTCCCTACCTATAGTTTTCTGTCCCTATAAAAAATGTTTTTTTAAAGATGGTTGATGATGAATGCTTTAGCACAGTATAGCACAATCAGAATTTCCCTCACTGTCCTTCCCTGTCCCTACAAACAAGGATTAGCACAGTAAAACACACTGACACTCTCCCTACCTATAGTTTTCTGTCCCTATAAAAAATGTTTTTTTAAAGATGGTTGATGATGAATGCTTTAGCACAGTATAGCACAATCAGAATTTCCCTCACTGTCCTTCCCTGTCCCTACAAACAAGGATTAGCACAGTAAAACACACTGACACTCTCCCTACCTATAGTTTTCTGTCCCTATAAAAAATGTTTTTTAAAGATGGTTGATGATGAATGCTTTAGCACAGTATAGCACAATGATAATTTCCCTCACTGTCCTTCCCTGTCCCTACAAACAAGGATTAGCACAGTAAAACACACTGACACTCTCCCTACCTATAGTTTTCTGTCCCTATAAAAAATGTTTTTTTAAAGATGGTTGATGATGAATGCTTTAGCACAGTATAGCACAATGAGAATTTCCCTCACTGTCCTTCCCTGTCCCTACAAACAAGGATTAGCACAGTAAAACACACTGACACTCTCCCTACCTATAGTTTTCTGTCCCTATAAAAAATGTTTTTTTAAAGATGGTTGATGATGAATGCTTTAGCACAGTATAGCACAATGAGAATTTCCCTCACTGTCCTTCCCTGCCCCTACAAACAAGGATTGGCACAGTAAAACACACTGACACTCTCCCTACCTATAGTTTTCTGTCCCTATAAAAAATGTTTTTTTAAAGATGGTTGATGATGAATGCTTTAGCACAGTATAGCACAATGAGAATTTCCCTCACTGTCCTTCCCTGTCCCTACAAACAAGGATTAGCACAGTAAAACACACTGACACTCTCCCTACCTATAGTTTTCTGTCCCTATAAAAAATGTTTTTTTAAAGATGGTTGATGATGAATGCTTTAGCACAGTATAGCACAATGATAATTTCCCTCACTGTCCTTCCCTGTCCCTACAAACAAGGATTAGCACAGTAAAGCACACTGACACTCTCCCTACCTATAGTTTTCTGTCCCTATAAAAAATGTTTTTTTAAAGATGGTTGATGATGAATGCTTTAGCACAGTATAGCACAATCAGAATTTCCCTCACTGCCCTTCCCTGTCCCTACAAACAAGGATTAGCACAGTAAAACACACTGACACTCTCCCTACCTATAGTTTTCTGTCCCTATAAAAAATGTTTTTTTAAAGATGGTTGATGATGAATGCTTTAGCACAGTATAGCACAATGAGAATTTCCCTCACTGTCCTTCCCTGTCCCTACAAACAAGGATTAGCACAGTAAAACACACTGACACTCTCCCTACCTATAGTTTTCTGTCCCTATAAAAAATGTTTTTTTATAGATAGTTGATGATGAATGCTTTAGCACAGTATAGCACAATGAGAATTTCCCTCACTGTCCTTCCCTGTCCCTACAAACAAGGATTAGCACAGTAAAACACACTGACACTCTCCCTACCTATAGTTTTCTGTCCCTATAAAAAATGTTTTTTTAAAGATGGTTGATGATGAATGCTTTAGCACAGTATAGCACAATGAGAATTTCCCTCACTGTCCTTCCCTGTCCCTACAAACAAGGATTAGCACAGTAAAACACACTGACACTCTCCCTACCTATAGTTTTCTGTCCCTATAAAAAATGTTTTTTTAAAGATGGTTGATGATGAATGCTTTAGCACAGTATAGCACAATGAGAATTTCCCTCACTGTCCTTCCCTGTCCCTACAAACAAGGATTAGCACAGTAAAACACACTGACACTCTCCCTACCTATAGTTTTCTGTCCCTATAAAAAATGTTTTTTTAAAGATAGTTGATGATGAATGCTTTAGCAGAGTATAGCACAATGAGAATTTCCCTCACTGTCCTTCCCTGTCCCTACAAACAAGGATTAGCACAGTAAAACACACTGACACTCTCCCTACCTATAGTTTTCTGTCCCTATAAAAAATGTTTTTTTAAAGATGGTTGATGATGAATGCTTTAGCACAGTATAGCACAATGAGAATTTCCCTCACTGTCCTTCCCTGTCCCTACAAACAAGGATTAGCACAGTAAAACAGACTGACACTCTCCCTACCTATCCTTCTCTTTCCCTAAACTAAAGGAATCCAGGTTAAGCAAGAAAAAAAAATGTCACTGTCCCTGCCTGTGCTTCTCTTTCCCTGCTCCGGAACACACTACACTAGGCCGCCGTGCTGGCGGCCTTTTATAGTGTGGGGCGTGTACTAAACACCCTCAGCAATAATTGGCCACAGGCATCCTGCCTGTGGCCAATCATTGCTCTCCTCGCTGCCGGCGCTGTGATTGGCCAAGCATGCGGGGTCACAGTGCATGCTTGGCCAATCACAGCGCCTGGATGACACTGCGATGGCGTAGTGCATTGTGGGCCGCGAATTAGGCGCGAACGGCCCAAATCGTTCGTTGTTCGGCGAACGATCGAACAGCCGATGTTCGAGTCGAACGTATGTTTGACTCGAACACCAAGCTCATCCCTAGTGAGTGGTAAGGGAGGGAGGATGAGGAAGAAAGGGGGGATGAGAGAGAGAGGATGCGCATGAGAATGCGTGGGAATGACATCAACGCAGCCTGGCCAAGGCAAGTGACCGAAGGCACAGAGCCCAGAAGGAAGACCGGGTGAAAATGGAAGCGCTCAGGACCTGCCAGATTGATCACAGCGCTGGAGGGCTCAGTCTGACAATTTAAATGTACCCTAATGTGCTAATATGCTGTGCATACTTGTACATTATGGCAAAACCTACCTCAGGGCCTCTAAAAAGTAGTAATGTTAGCGAAGTTTACTACCGCTTTATTATCACAGGATCCCAGGAGCCTCTCATGGGGCCCCCTACTGACCCGGTGGCCTTTGGTCAGTGCCTAAGTGCATAGTTGCCAACATTTCAAAAATATTTTTAAGGGGCACTTTTTTCACCAATGCTATATTTAGAGTAGCTGAGATCCCCATTGTTCCTCTATACATCACAATAGTAATCACAAAATGAAATGAGTACTAATAATGGGGCAGAACAAATATGAGGACTGAGAAGATTTCCTTCAGTTGAACTAACAAAATTGTGCCTATTCTAGATCTGGTAACATTGAGGATATTCTGTATAATTTTAAATAACTGTTTTTTGTGGGTAAGAGGCTTAGGGGAGGAGTATGGACGGTATAAAACTGGGAAGTATGTGCAGGTAATAGAGAGGAATGTGGAGGGTCTAACAGTGGGCACTATGTACAGGAGAGTAGTGTGGAGGGTATGGCAGAAGGCACTATGTACAGGAGAGGAGTTTGAAGGGTATGACAGTGGGCAGCATGCACAGCATAGGAGTGTGGAGGGTATGACAGAGGGTGGTATGTACCGGAGAGGAGTGTGAAGGGTATGAAAGTGGGCAGTATGTACAGAAGAGCAGTGTGGAGAGTATGACAGTGGGCAGTATGTACAGGAAAGGAATGTGGAGGGTATGATGGGGGCAGTATGTACAGGAGAGAAATGTGGAGAGAAAGATAGTTGGCAGTATGTACAGGAAAGGAGTGTGAAGGGTAAGGTTAGGTTACAGTATGTACAGGAGAGGAGTGTGGAGGGTAAGGTTGGGTTACAGTATGTACAGGAGAGGAGTGTGGATGGTATGATAGTGGGCAGTATGTACAGGAGAGGGGTGTGGAGGGTATAATGGGGGCAGTATGTACAGGAGAGGAGTGTGGAGGGTATGATAGTGGGCAGTATGCACAGGAGAGGAGTGTGGAGGGTATGACAGTCGGCACTATGTACAATAGAGGAGTTTATGAATGTGGGCAGTATGTACAGGAGAGGAGTGTGGAGGGTATGACAGTGAGCAGTATGTACAGGAGAGGAGTGTAGACGGTATGATACTGAGCAGTATGTACATTAAATGTGTGTGGAGGGTAAGACAGTGAGCAGTATGTACAGGAGAAGAGTGTGGAGGGAATGACAGTGGGCAGTATGTACAGGTGAGGAGGGTATGACAATAGGCAGTATGTACAGGAAAGGAATGTGGAGGGTATGAGAGCGAGCAGTATGTAAAGGAGAGGAGTGTGGAGGGTATGACAGCCGGCACTATGTACAATAGAGGAGTTTATGAAAGTGGTCAGTATGTACAGGAGAGGAGTGTGGACAGTATGGTACTGAGCAGTATGTACATGAGATGAGTGTGGAGGGTAAGACAGTGAGCAGTATGTACAGAAGAGAAGTGTAGAGGGTATGACAGTGGGCACTATGTATAGGAGAGAGGTGTGGAGGGTATGACAGTATAGAGTGGGGAGGATATGACAATGGGCAGTATGTACAGGATAGAGGTGTGGAGGGTATGACAGTGGGCACTATGTATAGGAGAGAAGTGTGGAGGGTATGACAGTGAACAGTATGTACAGGAGAGGAGTGTGGAGGGTATGATGGTGGGCACTATGTATAGGAGAGAAGTGTGGAGGGTATGACAGTGGACACTATGTATAGGGAAGGAGCGTGGAGGGTATGACAGTGAGCAGTATGCACAGGAGAGGAGTTTGGAGGGTATGACGGTGGGCACTATGTATAGGAGAGAAGTGTGGAGGGTATGACAGTGGGTACTATGTATAGGAGAGGAGTGTAAAGGGTTTGACAGTGGGCACTATGTATAGGAGAGGAGTGTGGAGGGTATGACAGGGGGCACTATGTATAGGAGAGGAGTGTGGAGGGTATGACAGTGAGCTGTATGTACAGGAGAGGAGTGTGGAGAGTACGACAGTGGGCACTATGTACAGGAGAGAAGTGTATGACAGCGGGCACTATGTACAGGAGAGGAGTGTGTAGGGTATGACAGTGGGCACTATGTATAGGGAAGGAGCGTGGAGGGTATGACAGTGAGCAGTATGCACAGGAAAGGAGTGTGGAGGGTATGACGGTGAAGAGTGGGGAGGATATGACAATGGGCAGTATGTACAGGATAGAGGTGTGGAGGGTATGACAGTGGGCACTATGTATAGGAGAGAAGTGTGGAGGGTATGACAGTGAACAGTATGTACAGGAGAGGAGTGTGGAGGGTATGACAGCGGGCACTATGTATAGGAGAGAAGTGTGGAGGGTATGACAGTGAAGAGTGGGGAGGATAAGACAATGGGCAGTATGTACAGGATAGAGGTGTGGAGTGTATGACAGTGGGCCCTATGTATAGGAGAGAAGTGTGGAGGGTATGACAGTGAACAGTATGTATAGGGAAGGAGCGTGGAGGGTATGACAGTGAGCAGTATGCACAGGAGAGGAGTGTGGAGGCTATGACGGTGGGCACTATGTATAGGAGAGGAGTGTGGAGGGTATGACAGTAGGCACTATGTATAGGAGAGGAGTGTGGAGGGTATGACAGTGAGCTGTATGTACAGGAGAGGAGTGTGGAGAGTACGACAGTGGGCACTATGTACAGGAGAGAAGTGTATGACAGCGGGCACTATGTACAGGAGAGGAGTGTGTAGGGTATGACAGTGGGCACTATGTATAGGAGAGAAGTGTGGAGGGTATGACAGTGAGCAGTATGTACAGGAGAGAAGTGTGGAGAGTATTTACAGGTGAAGAGAATAAAGGGAATCTGGGAAGGAAAAATGTAAAGGTTTGTGGAAGGATGTTTAGGGACTGCGTAGTGGTTAAGCGGGCCATACATGGATTGAAATTACGCCAATTAAGCAGAGACCAGCCATAGTCGATCTATGTATGGGCTAGCTGGTTTTACACAAGTCAATCTATTATCTGACTTGAGTACAACCAGCCTGTCAGGTTTTTCCCAAAACAATCAGTGCTGCCAGCTATAGTTAGCAACACTAATCATTGTATTCGCAGGCAGAACACAATAACACTGCAGGAGTGATTCCCCCATCCACAGGTCAGCAGGTGAGAGGGTGTGTGGGGACAGGCTGGGGAGAGATACTGGGTAGGCCCTGGCTAGTATCAGAGCCAGATACACACAGGTCACATACGCCACGATCGTTAGAGCGAGAACAATAATTCTAGCACTAGACCCCCTCTGTAACTCTCAACATGTAACCTGTAAAAAAATTTAAAGCATCGCTTAGTATACAACAAAATAAATCGTGACAACTTTAGTGTTTTTTTTTTTTTTTTATGAATCAAACAAACAGTCTCTTTAAAAAAAAAAACAGGTTTGAAAAATTGCTGCGCAAATACCGTGTAACATAAAAAGTTGCAAAGACCACCATTTTATTCCATAGGGTGTCTGCTAAAACAATATATAATGTTTGAGGGTTCTGAGTAATTTTCTAGCAAAAAACAAATGATGATTTTTACATGTAGGAGAGAAGTTTCAGAATTGGCCTGGGTGGCAAGGGGTTAATTACTATAAGACCCCTTTCACACTGAGGGCGTTTTGCAGGCGCTATAGCGTTAAAAATAGCGCCTGCAATCCGCCCTTAAACAGGTGCTCTATTCACACTGGAGCGGTGCGCTGGCAGGGCGTCAGAAAAAGTCCTGCCAGCAACTTCTTTAGAGTGCATTAGGAACGGTGAACTCACCGCTCCTAATGCACTCCTGCCCATTAAAATCAATGGGCAGCACCGCCGTATGCCGGAAATACGCCGCTGTAGCGGCACATCTCGGGCGGTTTTTACCCTTTCTCGGTCGCTGGCGGGGGTTAAAAGCGCCCTGCTAGTGGCCGAAATGTGCCGTAAATCCGACGGTAAAATAGCAGCATTTTACCGCTATTTTACCGCCAATGCTCGGGGCGGCATAGTGTGAAAGCAGTCTCAGGCTGCATTCACACCTGAGCGTAGCGAATCGGGCGTTTTTACCGTCGTTTTTACCATTGTTTTGTCGCGCGAATTTGCGCCCGTCGTTACGCTCGTTGTCGCGCTAGACGCTTGAATCGGGCGTTTCCATTACATTATATGAATCCTAAAACGCCCAATCTGCCCGATTCGCGCGACAAAAAAGGGTCCGGAACTTGTTTGAGCTTCAGGCGTTCGGCTTCAGGCGACATGGAGTGGAGATGTGAACCATCTCCATAGAGAATAATGGATTTTTTCCCCTCTAGCGTTTTGTAGCTTCAGGCTTCAGGCTACAAAACGCTCAGGTGTGAATGCAGCCTTAGTGATATACAAATAATTATTATAAGCACTGTGAGCTCATCCTCTCTGCTGCAGAGTGTGTCAGCTTGTATTTAAACTGGCCGTTCTGTATATAGCTTCTAAAAGGCTGGGCAAGCAGCCTCGTATCTCCGGAACCCTAAATGATAGCAGCCCCATATTTTGACCAGTGGTGGGGTGGGTCTTCAGCTGCATACCCCCCAAATATGGGGTCTCTGTGGCCCCTGGTCGCCGAGCTACAATCCTCGAAGCCGATCTTTTTTTTTTTTTAGATGGTTTATTTATTTATTTATTTTGGGCAAATGGGCCTATCTTGAGGAAGGGGCCTGGAGCTGCAGCTCCAATAGCCCCTATGTTAATCCGGCCCTGGGGGGTACCTGACGCTATAAAAACCTGGCGGTGAACCTAAAAAAATAACTGACTACCTAGCGGCACCAACATAACCAATACAGTGATCAGAAAAACGATTGCTTAGTGACACTGGCAAAAGGGGGTGAAAGGGTTACCTGGGGGGCGTTCAAGGGGTTAAACCTTTATTAGGTAATATATGGGGGTACCTGACGCTATAAAAACCTGGCGGCGAACCTAAAAAAATAACTTACTACCTAGCGGCACCAGCATAACCAATACAGCGATCAGAAAAATGATCGCTTAGTCACACTGGCAAAAGGGGGTGAAAGGGTTACCTGGGGGGCGTTCAAGGGGTTAAACCTTTATTAGGTAATATATGGGGGTACCCGACGCTATAAAAACCTGGCGGCGAACCTAAAAAAATAACTGACTACCTAGCGGCACCAGCATAACCAATACAGCGATCAGAAAAACGATTGCTTAGTCACACTGGCAAAAGGGGGTAAGAGGGTTACCTGGGGGGCGTTCAAGGGGTTAAACCTTTATTAGGTAATATATGGGGATACCTGACGCTATAAAAACCTGGCGGCAAACCTAAAAAAAGAACTGACTACCTAGCGGCACCAGCATAACCAATACAGCGATCAGAAAAACGATCGCATAGTGACAGTGGTGCTAGGGGGTGAAAGGGTTACCTGGGGGCGATCAAGGGTTTAAACCTTTATTGGGGGGGTTAGGGGGCTAGGGGGCTACACTAACTGCCCTGACACTTTTACAGTTACAAATGTCATTGTTTGCAGTGATCGGTAAATAAATGATCACTGCAATCAGTGACACTGTGACTGGGGGCTGGGGAGTGATCTGGGGGGTGATCTGGGGGTGACTGGGGGGGGCGATCGTGTTCCTATGTGTGCTGGTGTCAGTGTAGTGTTTGTGCACTGACCTGACATCTTCTCTCCACGGCGCTCCAGTATGTGTGAGCGCCGCAGGGAGAGATGACATAACTTCCTCTGCCTGTGTTTACATTACACAGGCAGAGGAAGATTGTCATTCGGCAGGAGCGATCGTGAGGGGGTGGCCGGAAACCAATGGCCGTCCCCTCATCACGGATTGCTTCCGAATGGAAAACCACCGCTCACTGTACCAGAGGGGGGTCTGATCGGACCCTCCACCCATACGAAGGCAGTCACGTACAGGTACATGATTGTGCCTGTAGGTGCCATTTTGCTGACGTATATATACAGTGGGCGGTCGTTAAGTGGTTAATGGACCCCTAACTGGATTAAGTTGTGATTTTTTTTATCTCCCTGTTCTGCAGCTCCTTGACACGATCGCGGGGCAGCAAATTCAAAGCAACGTACAGGTACGTTGCTTTGCGCAGCCCTGCCATTCTGCCGACGTATATCGTCATTAGATGGTCGGCAAGTGGTTAAGCTTTAAAAAAAATAAAAGAATGGAATCTGATTGGTTTCTATGCAGAGCTGCACCAGATTTTGCACTCTCTAATGTTAGTAAATCCCATTGCCTTTCATTTTTTAATGTTACATTTTTGGGGTAAGATTTACATCATGGATTTTTACTCATTTACCATCCTATAATAAAATAAAATACTTTATTGTAGGCATAGGACCTAACCATGCTTATGAGTAAATATCTGAATAAAAACGAAACCCTATGCACATCCACTGCAAGGCAATTTTTTTTTTTTCTGCAGCCTGAGGGTTCCTGCACACTGGGCTTAAGAAATGCTGCTTTTGGCACCACAGGAACATTCAGAGAAGCTTTTGAGCAGAAAAAACACTTGATGCACCTTAACACATGTAAATGTGTCTCAACGTGCTTAAATGATGCATTTAGGCACGTTTGAGCATTAATTAATCCCTATGGCCAGAATTGGAATTCCAATGGCCAGAATGCCCCCACCCTGCTGGAGCAAATTGGATTGTGCTTCATTGGGGGGGGGGGGGGGGGCTTCCTCTGGATCAACTGTGGGTATAGGATATAGGATTGGGTTTTCATTTTTTTTTCTTTTCTGCGTGTTGAACTGGATGGACTTGTATCCTTTTCCAATCAGATTAACTATGTAAGATACAATGGAATCCATTAAAGCTCAAACGCTTGATGTGCCTAAACACGCGTGCAATATGCGGCTTTAGGAGAATTTTTTAAGAAGCTTTTCTCCTGCACGGAGTTCTGGTGTAAATAAACACCCACCACTATGCATGACCCCTAAAGTAAAAGAGTAAGGTAATAGGTGGAATATGTTACTTCACTGTTGTCTTAGATCCATGGGAGATGCACAGATAACACACGTGGTAATATTTTACCTAACAAGAATAAATCAGATGCTCAATTGTACTTTTTATTGCGTAATACATTTATTTTTTGTTCTCTATTTTATTTGACAGTGAGCTTGGGAGATTGTTGGGTTAATAAGTCAACTAATTTAAAGGCTTTCTAAAGGTTCTTTTTCTATTAAAACAACAAACATATTATACTTACCTGCTCTATGCAATGGTACTGCACAAAGCGACCCTGAACCTCCTCTTCTAGGACCCCCCACAGTGCTCTCAGCTCCTCATCTTCTCTGTGTGTCACCATAGAAAGCCACCACCTATGGTGACACCATAGGAAGCCACCACCTATGGTGACACCAAGGAAGCCACCACCTATGGTGACACCATAGGAAGCCACCACCTATGGTGACACCATAGGAAGCCACCGCCTATGGTGACACCAAGGAAGCCACCACCTATGGTGACACACAGTATAGTATTTAGGGAGGCAGGATGGGGGGGACAGCAACTGGAAGTTTTTTTTCACCTTAATTAATTAAAACAACAAACATATTATACTTACCTGCTCTATGCAATGGTACTGTACAGAGCAACCCTGAACCTCCTCTTCTAGGATCCCTCACGGTGCTCTCAGCTCCTCATCTTCTCTGTGTGTCACCATAGGAAGCCAGCACCTATGGTGACACCGTAGGAAGCCACCACCTATGGTGACACCGTAGGAAGCGACCACCTATGGTGTCACCGTAGGAAGCCACCACCTATGGTGACACCGTAGGAAGCCACCACCTATGGTGACACCGTAGGAAGTCACCACCTATGGTGACACCTTAGGAAGTCACCACCTATGGTGACACCATAGGAAGCCACCACCTATGGTGACACACAGTATAGTATTTAGGGAGGTGGGATGGGCGGGACAGCAACTGGAAGTTTTTTTTTACCTTAATGAATTAAAACAACAAACATATTATACTTACCTGCTCTATGCAAAGGTACAGCACAAAGTGACCCTGAACCTCCTCTTCTAGGATCTCCCACAGTGCTCTCAGCTCCTCATCTTCTCTGTGTGTGTCACCATAGGAAGCCACCACCTATGGTGACACACAAAATAGTATTCAGGGAGGCGGGATGGGGGGGACAGCAACTGGAAGTTTTTTTTACCTTAATTAATTAAAACAACAAACATATTATACTTACCTGCTCTATGCAATGGTACTGTACAGAGCAACCCTGAACCTCCTCTTCTAGGATCCCTCACAGTGCTCTCAGCTCCTCATCTTCTCTGTGTGTCACCATAGGAAGCCACCACCTATGGTGACACTGTAGGAAGCCACCACCTATGGTGACACCGTAGGAAGCCACCACCTATGGTGACACCGTAGGAAGCCGCCACCTATGGTGACACCGTAGGAAGCCACCACCTATGGTGACACCGTAGGAAGCCGCCACCTATGGTGACACCGTAGGAAGCCACCACCTATGGTGACAACATAGGAAGTCACCACCTATAGTGACACCATAGGAAGCCACCACCTATGGTGACACACAGTATAGTATTTAGGGAGGTAGGATGGGGGGGATAGCAACTGGAAGTTTTTTTTACCTTAATGAATTAAAACAACAAACATATTATACTTACCTGCTCTATGCAAAGGTACAGCACAAAGTGACCCTGAACCTCCTCTTCTAGGATCTCCCACAGTGCTCTCAGCTCCTCATCTTCTCTGTGTGTGTCACCATAGGAAGCCACCACCTATGGTGACACACAAAATAGTATTCAGGGAGGCGGGATGGGTGGGGGACAGCAACTGGAAGTTTTTTTTACCTTAATTAATTAAAACAACAAACATATTATACTTACCTGCTCTATGCAATGGTACTGTACAGAGCAACCCTGAACCTCCTCTTCTAGGATCCCTCACAGTGCTCTCAGCTCCTCATCTTCTCTGTGTGTCACCATAGGAAGCCACCACCTATGGTGACACTGTAGGAAGCCACCACCTATGGTGACACCGTAGGAAGCCACCACCTATGGTGACACCGTAGGAAGCCGCCACCTATGGTGACACCGTAGGAAGCCACCACCTATGGTGACACCGTAGGAAGCCGCCACCTATGGTGACACCGTAGGAAGCCACCACCTATGGTGACAACATAGGAAGTCACCACCTATAGTGACACCATAGGAAGCCACCACCTATGGTGACACACAGTATAGTATTTAGGGAGGTAGGATGGGGGGGATAGCAACTGGAAGTTTTTTTTACCTTAATGAATTAAAACAACAAACATATTATACTTACCTGCTCTATGCAATGGTACAGCACAAAGTGACCCTGAACCTCCTCTTCTAGGATCTCCCACAGTGCTCTCAGCTCCTCATCTTCTCTGTGTGTGTCACCATAGGAAGCCACTACCTATGGTGACACACAGTATAGTATTTCGGGAGGTGGGATGAGGAGGGGGGGCAGCAACTGGAAGTTTTTTTTTTCCTTAATGAATAGAATGCATTAAGGTAAAAAAAAATGATTAGCATTTACAACCGCTTTAACTAAGATCACTGCATGATCAATACTGCTAAATAAATCATTTTCTTTTTCTGTTAAAGCCTAAAAATTTAAAAAATATACGCAATATACACAAAGCTTTACTTCATTTTGTTGGAAAAATATACATATGCACATTAAAAGTATAGAAAAAACAAAAATTGGGTCTAAAATGTACCCACAATATGTTTTAGGTTTATAGGAAATGTTTAGCATAGTAAACGGTCAGTGTTGGAAACATTATATTTCCATTTTTTGGTAGATCTGACTGACCAAAGCATGTGACAGTCTCGTATCACTAAAGCCCTGCACACGCGGGCGGGAATCCCGTCGGAAAAAAACCGTTGGTTTTCTCGACGGGATTCCCGGCAAGCTTGTTTTGCCAAGCCCATGTACACACGCAACCATTCAAAAGAACCGCCTTTCTTTTGAATGGCAAGAACGTGGTGATGTCATTGACTGCGACGAGCCGGCGCTCGTTACATTCGATGCCGTCGCCGCCATCTTGCTACACCCTACACTACCCTTGTATGCTACCGCGCATGCGTCGAAGTCTCATCGAGCATGCGCGGGCTTACCTGGGGACAGGTAAGCATACTCACGAACGGTTTTCTCGGCAGGAAAACTTTGCAGAGAATCCCGAATAGAAAAATAGAGAGCAGGTTCTCTATTTTTCTCGTCGAGATTCCCGGCAGTTATCCTGTCGAGAAACCATACACACGAACGGTCTTCTCGGCAAAAAGCTTGCCGAGAAAAACGGTCTTGTGTACGAGGCTTTAAGGAATTTGTACTATATGTATTTGCACCTGAATTTCAATGTCGGCACATATTCTGGGTCTATGAGGGGCTCTCTTCTACCTTTTCATTTATTTTGTATTATGGAGAATGTAAGCGGAGGTGCTAGAAAACGGATGGGAAAATAAAAATGGCAGGGAGATCTTGCTCTTGCGCTATCCCTGGAAGTCAAGGGATGAATACACCTATCACTAAAATATCACCTGTGGGTGGACTAACCAGTAACTGTCCATGACTGTCATTAATAATGGCACAAAGAGCATTGAAATATAGTACTAAGGGAGAGTACTTCACAATGTCCTGGGGTTGTGATATATATAGGGGAAAAAAAAGTAATGCAGTGCTTGTGTGTGGAAGCTGTGATGCAATAATGATACAAACATCCGGAATAATATTAGGAAAGGGCAGACAGGCACCGTGAGGGATAGGAGGGCATGTAAGAAAGCATTCTCTACATACATGAGTCCACTCCAAAATATCGATTGTTTTTCCTTTATCATTGTTATTTGAAATGGCAATGCAAAGAGCATAGATGATGAACAAAGTAAAGCAATCCAAGCCAACCAATCATATTTCACATTGCTGGAGAGAAATCGCTAAAACCTTGGTTTTTATTGGTTGCTGTGGGATACTGCATTTTACAATTATTTTCATTGCCAATTGTACTTTTTGGATATACAATTTTTTATCCTTTCTTATCAATAAATTGTTTTATGTTTTACATGGATTTTATCCTCTATTGACCTTTGCCATTCCTTGGATCAGCGCTCCCCAATTTATTTATTTTTACTGCATTTTACTGCATACCTCTTTGCTTTGGTGAATAAGCCAAATGTGGCAAACACACCAAATGTAAAAATTGTTCTAAAAACTGCTTTAAAACGACAGTTAAAGTAATTTTTCTGTTTTAAAACCAGATTGCACTGACACAATAATACTTATACAGTGGAACGTCGGATTGCGAGTAACGCGGTTAACGAGCGTTTCGCAATACGAGCACTGTAATTTTTAAAATCCTGACTCGGTTTGCGAGTGTTGTCTCACAAAACGAGCAGAATTCAAGCCAAAGTGGTGTGCAGTATCGTGTTTGGCCTGAGGTGGGGGGGGGGCGCCAGAGCCGAGCAGAGCTGTTTGTATCCGTTTCGGAAATGCTCAGAAAAAACACGGAAATACTCAGTTCCCAAGTCTTTCCGAGTTCAGCCGAGCTGTCCTCTGGCTTTTCCGGGTGTTTCTGAGGCTCTCCGGCTCCCCCGACCTCTGGCCACATGCGGTATTGCATGCCTTTGAAGTCAATGCAGAACAAATTATTTTCATTTCCATTGACTTCTATGGGGAAACTCGCTTTAATATGCGATTATGCTCGTAATCCGAGGTTCCACTGTATAGTACAATGTATTTATTGACTAATCAACTTTTTTATATGGACAATACATTATTATTATTATAATAATAAATATAATAATAATAATATTATACAGATATGTACACTGTATTTATTGACTAATCAACATTTATATGTACAAGAAATAATAATAAGGCTCCATGCACACTGGCTTAAAAAATGTTGCTTCTACAGGAGTTTTATGTTCTGCCTGTAGAAGCAGCTCAATGTTATCCTATGTGACCATACACATTAGGACGTTAAGAGGCATATTTTGAGTTTAACGTTTAGAGGCAGAAAAAAAAACCTTCTCATTCGTGTTTCTGATTGGAGCTTGGAGGCAGAAAAAAATTAAAACTCTCCTAGACTCGTCTAAACTTTGTACAAAAAATGCTCTATATGAGCGTTTGTTACTCCTGAGAGAACAGACATTTTTTTAAGCCGAATGTGCATGGAGCCTAACAGTTTACATGTACAGTATATACATTGTATTGACTAATCAACTTTTTTAAAGGTACAACAATAATGATAATACTATTAATACATATAATATATATAATAAAATACATATGTACACTGTATTTATTGATTTATCAACTTTTTTATACGGACAATACATTATTATTATTATAATAATAATTATTATAATAATAATAATAATAATAATAATAATAATATTATACAGATATGTACACTGTATTTATTGACCAATCAACATTTTTATATGTACAAGAAATAATAGTAATAATAACAGTTTACATGTATAGTATATACATTGTATTGAATAATCAACTTTTTAAAATGTACAAGAATAATAACAATACTAATAATACATATAATATATATAATAAAATATAGATGTACACTGTATTTATTTACTAATCAACATTTTTATATGGACAATACATTAATATTATTATTATAATAATTAATATAATAATAATAATAATAATATACAGATATGTACACTGTATTTATTGACCAATCAACATTTTTATATGTACAAGAAATAATAGTAATAGTTTACATGTACAGTATATACATTGTATTGACTAATCAACTTTTTAAATGTACAACAATAATAATAATACTATTAATACATATAATATATATAATAAAATATATATGTACACTTTGTTTATTGACTAATCAACATTTTTATATGGACAATACATTATTATTATAATAATAATGAATATAATAATAATAATAATAATAATAATAATAATAATAATATACAGATATGTACACTGTATTTATTGACTAATCAACATTTTTATATGTACAAGAAATAATAATAATAATAACAGTTTACATGTACAGTATATACATTGTATTAAATAATCAACTTTTTTAAATGTACAAGAATAATAACAATACTAATAATGTTTATAATAAACTATATATGTACACTGTATTTATTTACTAATCAACATTTTTTAATGGACAGTACATTAGTATTATTATAATAATTAATATAATAATAATAATAATAATAATAATAATAATAATAATAATAATAATATACAGATATGTACACTGTATTTATTGACCAATCAACATTTTTATATGTACAAGAAATATCAGTAATAGTTTACACGTACAGTATATACATTGTATTGACTAACCAACTTTTTGACTGATCAACTTTTTAAATGTACAACAATAATAATAATACTATTAATACATATAATATATATATAATAAATATATATGTACACTGTGTTTTTGACTAATCAACATTTGTATATGGACAATACATCATTATTATTATAATAATAATGAATATAATAATAATAATAATATTATACAGATATGTACACTGTATTTATTGACTAATCAACATTTTTTTATGTACAAGACATAATAATAATAATAATAGTTTACATGTACAGTATATACATTGTATTTAATAGTCAACTTTTTTAAATGTACAAGAATAATAACAATACTAATAATACATATAATATATATATATATATATATATATAATAAAATATATATGTACACTGTATTTATTGACTAATCAACATTTGTATATGGACAATAAATTATTATTTTAATAATAATGAATATAATAATAATAATAATAATAATAATAATAATAATAATAATATTATACAGATATGTACACTGTATTTATTGACTAATCAACATTTTTTTATGTACAAGAAATAATAATAATAATAATAGTTTACATGTACAGTATATACATTGTATTGAATAGTCAACTTTTTTAAATGTACAAGAATAATAACAATACTAATAATACATATAATATATATATAATAAAATATATATGTACACTGTATTTATTGACTAATCAACATTTGTATATGGACAATACATTATTATTTTAATAATAATGAATATAATAATAATAATAATAATAATAATAATAATAATATACAGATATGTACACTGTATTTATTGACTAATCAACATTTTTTTATGTACAAGAAATAATAATAATAATAATAGTTTACATGTACAGTATATACATTGTATTGAATAGTCAACTTTTTTAAATGTACAAGAATAATAACAATACTAATAATACATATAATATTTATAATAAAATATATATGTACACTGTATTTATTGACTAATCAACATTTGTATATGGACAATACATTATTATTATAATAATAATGAATATAATAATAATAATAATAATAATAATAATATACAGATATGAACACTGTATTTATTGACTAATCAACATTTTTTTATGTACAAGAAATAATAATAATAATAATAATAACAGTTTACATGTACAGTATATACATTGTATTAAATAGTCAACTTTTTTAAATGTACAAGTATAATAACAATACTAATAATACATATAATATATATAATAAAATATATATGTACACTGTATTTATTGACTAATCAACATGTGTATATGGATTGGACAATACATTATTATAATAATAATAATAATAATAATAATAATAATAATAATAACAATAGTTTACATGTACAGTATATACATTGTATTGAATAATCAACTTTTTTTATGTACAAGAATAATAACAATACTAATAATGTATATAATAAAATATATATGTACACTGTATTTATTTACTAATCAACATTTTTTAATGGACAGTACATTATTATTATTTTAATAATTAGTATAATAATAAAATAATAATAATAATAATAATATACAGATTTGTACACTGTATTTATTGACTAATCAACATTTTTATTTGTACAAGAAATAATAATAATAATAGTTTACATGTACAGTAGATACATTGTATTGACTAATCAACTTTTTTAAATGTACAATAATAATAATAATAATAATAATAATAATATACAGATATGTACACTGTATTTATTGACCAATCAACATTTTTATATGTACAAGAAATATCAGTAATAGTTTACACGTACAGTATATACATTGTATTGACTAACCAACTTTTTGACTGATCAACTTTTTAAATGTACAACAATAATAATAATACTATTAATACATATAATATATATATAATAAATATATATGTACACTGTGTTTTTGACTAATCAACATTTGTATATGGACAATACATCATTATTATTATAATAATAATGAATATAATAATAATAATAATATTATACAGATATGTACACTGTATTTATTGACTAATCAACATTTTTTTATGTACAAGACATAATAATAATAATAATAGTTTACATGTACAGTATATACATTGTATTTAATAGTCAACTTTTTTAAATGTACAAGAATAATAACAATACTAATAATACATATAATATATATATATATATATATATATAATAAAATATATATGTACACTGTATTTATTGACTAATCAACATTTGTATATGGACAATAAATTATTATTTTAATAATAATGAATATAATAATAATAATAATAATAATAATAATAATAATAATAATATTATACAGATATGTACACTGTATTTATTGACTAATCAACATTTTTTTATGTACAAGAAATAATAATAATAATAATAGTTTACATGTACAGTATATACATTGTATTGAATAGTCAACTTTTTTAAATGTACAAGAATAATAACAATACTAATAATACATATAATATATATATAATAAAATATATATGTACACTGTATTTATTGACTAATCAACATTTGTATATGGACAATACATTATTATTTTAATAATAATGAATATAATAATAATAATAATAATAATAATAATAATAATATACAGATATGTACACTGTATTTATTGACTAATCAACATTTTTTTATGTACAAGAAATAATAATAATAATAATAGTTTACATGTACAGTATATACATTGTATTGAATAGTCAACTTTTTTAAATGTACAAGAATAATAACAATACTAATAATACATATAATATTTATAATAAAATATATATGTACACTGTATTTATTGACTAATCAACATTTGTATATGGACAATACATTATTATTATAATAATAATGAATATAATAATAATAATAATAATAATAATAATATACAGATATGAACACTGTATTTATTGACTAATCAACATTTTTTTATGTACAAGAAATAATAATAATAATAATAATAACAGTTTACATGTACAGTATATACATTGTATTAAATAGTCAACTTTTTTAAATGTACAAGTATAATAACAATACTAATAATACATATAATATATATAATAAAATATATATGTACACTGTATTTATTGACTAATCAACATGTGTATATGGATTGGACAATACATTATTATAATAATAATAATAATAATAATAATAATAATAACAATAGTTTACATGTACAGTATATACATTGTATTGAATAATCAACTTTTTTTATGTACAAGAATAATAACAATACTAATAATGTATATAATAAAATATATATGTACACTGTATTTATTTACTAATCAACATTTTTTAATGGACAGTACATTATTATTATTTTAATAATTAGTATAATAATAAAATAATAATAATAATAATAATATACAGATTTGTACACTGTATTTATTGACTAATCAACATTTTTATTTGTACAAGAAATAATAATAATAATAGTTTACATGTACAGTAGATACATTGTATTGACTAATCAACTTTTTTAAATGTACAATAATAATAATAATAATAATAATAATAATACTATTAATACATATAATATAAAAAATAAAATATATATGTACACTGTATTTATTTACTAATCAACTTTTTTACAACAGTATTCAAAAGCAGAGTAGCACAATAATCTGGAAGTATGTACATAATACATTTTAGAGGACAAACCCAAGAACGTCCATGTCTTCTTTATTTGGATGGTGCCCATTGTGTGTCGCTGTGAATTAAGCAGAGCCCACCTGGTGAGAGAGCGCTGGCAATGCTGGCATACTTCCTCCATACAGAAGACACTCAGCGTGATGTATATGTTGTCAGTCTTCAGTGGAATAGCCTCTGAAAAGACCTGATCTGTCCAGGGGCATCCTGGAAGTCTTTTGTCTAATTCTCATGTCCCTTCCCCTCTATCCCCAGCAGTCCCATCAGTCCCATCAGTCCCATCAGTCCCAGCAGCCCTGTTCTACCTTTCGTCACCTAAGAGGACACACGCAGGGAGCCTATTGATCCCAAAATTGCTGGGATTTCCTCCCCCTGCTGCTTGTTTGTTCTGTCTGTTGTCGTTGAATTGGTTAAAGCTTTGTTTGTTTGTTTTTATGTGAATGGCTCTTAATGGATTAAAACGTAAGAAGATTTCCCCAAATAAGCCAGTGCCTGTTAAAAATGAAGTCACACTTTGTAACACAAATTGCAGTTAAGTCTTCTGGCCATTCAGCAAGGTTTCACCTTTCTATGAAGTTTGCACTGCATGGGAAAGTCATAAGACTGTGAGAATGAAGACATACTAGGCATTACCTTGTAGCCCTTTCACATAAACACACATAATAAGTAATGAGAGAACAGAAAAACATGTCAACTTTCAAAGTGTAAAAAATTAAAGCAATAAACCGCGCTAGCAACAAATACTGAACATTACTTATGGAGACACTGTTGCTAATGACAACAAATCTAACCAGCATAAGAACATGTATTTATAATACCATCGGCACCTCCTTTGCAGCTGATTCTTGCTATTTTGCAGAGTTAGGCCTCATCCACACAGGGGGCGTGTTTACCCGCACAGGGATGTACAGGGGTTCCCTGCATGCCCATGCAGGCAGTCCAGTTAATGTTTAATGGGGCACAGCGGCTGCACGGGCACGACAACTGTGACCCAATATGACAGCCGTATGGGTGTGGGTCTCCAAATTCACCCCGCGCATTTCTGGACCCACACACGTCTTATATTGAGACATAGCAGCTGTGTCTTTACAGCTGCTGGGTGACAATAACAATCAAAGCTGTTGTAAACTGCTGGGTGCTTTTTTTTGTTTTTTCAGACCTAAAGGGTAAAGGCATAATGTGCTAGTATGCATTGTATACCAGCACATTATGTGAAACTCACCTTAAAACAAAAAATCAAAAAAAAACGCTGGAGGCCGCTTCCATCTTCACCTTTCTTCCTTCCGGGTACGCAGACTCCCATTGTGTGACTGACCAGAGCCACGATGACGCCCCCGCGCATGCTGTCATTTACGGCACAGGATTCTGAAGGAACGGCCCAGGTGGCCGCATGCGCCAATGACGTCATCGGCTGCATACATGGAAAATATCTCCTAAACTGTGTATGTTTAGGTGATATTTATAGTACCTATAGGTAAGCCTTATTATAGGGTTACATATGGGTGCAAGTACAAGATTGAGGTTTACAACCACTTCAAGGGATTGCCTGCAAGGGAAAGCACAAAATGCCTGTGAATGAAAATAAAGCCTTGCAAGGGAGTAGTGTATTGTACACAGTGATAGCTGGTGCTCAAAATTTTTGGGGGCGCAAACAGACTGAAAAAAAAAAACATCAATTGCAGCCACTGTGCCCATCAAAGGCAGCTGCTGTGCTCATCAACTGCTGCCACTGTGCCATCAAATGCAGCCACTGTGCCATCAAACGCAGCCACTGTGCCCATCAAACGCTGCCACTGTGCCCATCAAACGCCGCCACTGTGTCCATCAAACACTACCACTGTGCCCATCAAACGCAGTCACTGTTCCCATAAATTGCCACCACTGTGTCATCAAACGCAGCTACTGTACTCATCAATTGCTGCCAGTGAGCCCATGACAGATCAAGTGTTTGGCCCAACCTTGATAAGGTTCATTTCAAAACTGAACAGATTCCCCCAATTACACATTCAAGGTAAATGAGGGAATCCTCCCCGCTTTGTCATTGTATTCTGACAAAACAATTGGTTAATATGGTGCACTCTGAATGTGGCTATGTACTACTGGCTGAAACAGAGGGTGGGCTGGGTGATCAATCTGGGTATTAAAACAAGTCCATAACAATATGTCCATGTAAGGATGATAATATGCTGTTTTTTAGGTTCAAGAAAGCTAAAAGAGGCTCTGGAACAAAGTAAAAGACAAAGAATCGCGCCCTCTAAGTGCAGCAAGTTTACTTTTTAATGTAAAAAGATAATCTTATCTTTTTACATTAAAAAGTAAACTTGCTGCACTTAGAGGGTGCCGTTCTTAGTCATTGTATTCTGACAGTAGGACTCCCACACCGTCAGACAACACTGAACAGCCAATTGGCTGCATGCACTGATCGAAGCAATATTTTCCAACAAGCCAGCTCATTAGAAGTCAATCGATAGATCAACTTCTCATGAACAGTAATGGTCATACATGGAGCCAATGTATGTGGCCGATTCCCACTGAACCAGACAAAATTTCGATCCATGTATGGCCAGCTTTATGACGCTCCCTTCTAGACTATAAGCTCTAATGAGCAGGGCCCTGTGATCCCTTTGTATTGTATTGTATTGTGACTGTACTGTCTTCCCTGATGTTGTAAAGCGCTGCGCAAACTGTTGGCGCTATATAAATCCTGTATAATAATAATAATTATAATAATAATAATATGCAGATATGCTTGGCCACACTTCCTGGTGTGGATTAAACTAAGCCTCCAGGTTTGTGATGTGTTCCTAATTTAAAGGAAAATGTATTGGGAGAAATGCAGAGGTTGTCTTTGCTGACCCCCTGTGTAAGAAATCTAGTTGCCTGGCTGTCTCTGGCTTCAGTCGTTTCGGTGCGAATTATATGGATCAAGCATGCAGATCAGAAAGTCAGAGTGAAGTTAGAACTCATAATCAACTTTTTCCAGGCCAGTTGCCAGGCCACTAGCATTTTCAGAAAGAGAGGTCACCAATGGCAATCTTTACAGTCTCTCAGTATCTCTTTTAGGTCTCATGCACACTGGGCAAAAAAATGCTGCTTATGTAGTCATTTGGCGTTTTTTTCTTTCAGCCTGTAAAAGCAACTCTATGGTTGAATATGGTCAAAAGTGTCCAATGTGTCCGCCATAATGTCGCAGTCCTGATAAAAATCGCTGATCACCGCCATTACTAGTAAAAAAAATTATAAAAATGCCATAATTCTATCCCCTGTTTTGTAGACGCTATAACTTTTGCGCCAATCAATATATGCTTATAGCTATTTTTTTAACCAAAAATATGTAGAAAAATACATATCGGCATAAACTGAGGAAAAAAAAAATATATATATTTTTTAAATTGGGATATTTATTATAGCAAAAAGTAAAAGATAGTGGTAGTTATTTAATAAAGGCAAATCCACGTTGCACTACAAGTGCAAAGTACACTTGAAATTGAACTGAAAGTGAACTTGGAACTGCAGTCGCTGTAGATCCAAGGGGGACATGCAAGGAAAATAAAAAACAGCATTTTTGCTTGCACATGATTGGATAATAAAATCAGCAGAGATTCCCTTCATTTCAGATCTACCCCTCAGATTTACAGCGACTGCACTTCCAAGTGCACTTGCAGTGCAATTTCAAGTGCACTTTGCACTTGTAGTTTGCACTTGCAGTGCAAAGTGGATTTTCCTTTCGTAAATAACCCCCATTGTGTTTTTTTCAAAATTGTCGCTGTTCTTTTGTTTATTGCTCATAAAATAAAAACGGCAGAGGTGATCAAATACCACCAAAAGAAAGCTCTATTTGTGGGAAATAAAGGACGTCAATTTTGTTTGGGTACAACGTTGCACGACCGCACAATTGTCAGTTAAAGAGACTCAGTGCCAAATTGTAAAAAGTGCTCTGGTCAGGAAGGGGGTAAAATCTTCCGGGGCTGAAGAGGTTAAATTAACACTTTCTACTGTAAATCAATACAACAGAATTTAGATTTTATATACGTGAAGAACCAGATTGGCTGCCATAAGTAACGGCTCTAGATTTGCTCCAAGTTTCTTTGCATCAGTTTTGTAAATTTGTAAATCAAGCCTTGTATCAATGTTATGTTTGTGTGTGTAAAAAATCACCAACTCCTTCTAATTAAGGATATGGAGTAAACCCAACATGTAGGGAAACAAGATAATACAGATCCTATTGGGGATCACACAATTATATGATTTTCTTTCTAAACAGAACGTTAATCCTTTACTTTAACTGTGTAATTATTGAGTTCCCAAATATCCCACAGCATGGCTGGATCCCAGAGAATGGAGACTGTTCTGTCCAGGTGTGTGGGAACAGAGGTGGCAACAATGATGACATCTGTCGGATCCCAAGAGAACGAGTGTCTGTGCAATGAGCATGGTCCCTAAGCACCAGTGGGGTTTACCCTGTAAACCATCTACAATGGGAATTGATTGCAAACACCAAGATTAAGAGTACAATACAAGTACCATATGAGTACAAAGAAGATCATAATGTTGATGAATTAAAGGCATATTGAATTTTGAATATTGAATTGAAGGAATATTGGAAATTCCGTGAATACTTGTATAATGTAAGTTAAAAAAAACATTTTAAAAATGTAAATTTGCATTAAAGGAAACATGTGCTTTGGTCATGCAGGCATAGCAACAAGTTCTCTTTAAACCTGGTTAGCACATGACTTCTAGATTTCTATTTTCTAAGTATTGTGTAGGGGTCCTCAATTTAGGGGTAGTGTTTGAGTGGTAGTTATGCTCAAACACCTAAATTGTTAGGACATTATCAACCATTTGTCTGCAGGAAGAGTATCAGTGTACTGTTCCCTGTGGCCTGCAGGTGGCGCTGCCATGGTGGGCCAGGGTTCAACTGCTGATACAGTGCTATGCCTTGTGTGTCCCCTCTCGGCAACCATACAGTGGGAGTGGTCAGCCTTCTGTGTATGCTGGGAGAGGATATAAAAGGGGCAGACGCTGCCTGCCCAGGGTCGGTCGTCGTTGGGAGTCCTACTCCCAGGGAGTGTGTGTTCCTGTCCACCCTGGGCACCTTTGGCCCAGGGGCGGAGGTCGGTGAATCATTCCCAGGCACCTTTAGCCCTGGGGCTGCAACTAAAGGCTCTTGGGCCCAGCACCTTCAGCTGAGGCCCGTCAAGGATCGAGGAATCTTAGGGTGCCGCCTTGCGAGGGGACCCGCATCTTAGACGAGGAGGCCGGGGAAAGACCATTCCAAGGGACTTGTGAGAAGTCACAGTGAAGGAAGGGGCCCGGTAACTCTCTGGAGGGATGTCTTCTCTTTACAAAGAGGCCAAGCTTTAAAGAAACCAAGTTCACCAGGTCTGTGGCAGAAACCAAGTTCTCCAGGTCTGTGGCAGAAACCAAGTTCACCAGGTCTGTGGCAGAGACCAGGGTACCAGTTTGTATAGTAATTGAGTGATCAGTTCGAGTACCATTTTGGCTGCTAGTCCCTATCTAGGGAGACTATCCAAATGGGCTAAGTCTGCTTGAGAAGCCAAGCAGTGAAGTGTATTACGTTTGTGCCTGGACCTCTCCCACACCTTATGCTGTCCTGTTCTCCCTCCAAACTTTTCTATCAGAGACTGTCGTTTAAGAGAAATAAACTCTACGTTGGAGTTACAGCTGTTGTGGACATTGAAGTCATTGGGGGAAATAGAGACATGTCTTTATTGGCTATAAAGATAAGAACCATTCTGTGGGAGTATCTGGCTGTGCAGACCCATCACAACACCGCTCAACCTCCTCACATCGGAGGGCACGGGCATATAGAGCTGGGTGTGCCCTTTCCTCCTGCGAGGAGCCGAAATACAAGGAGGAGAGGGTGGTAAGCGCTATACGTGGGGGCTCGAGTCCGGGATTTCTGCAGCCGGAAAGAAGAACGAAACCCCCCAGAGTTTGCACTTTATTCCCCCTGTGAGGCTCCGTGGAGGATGGCCATCTTTGAGAGAAAGTGACTGCACCACGAGAAGAGCCCAAGCTGCGTAGTTCGTGAGCGTGTCAAAAGTAAGAAAGCCCACAAACATTTCAGAAGATGGGAGGAGCCTCGCCATGTGATGAGTTGCACGTGGTGACTTTGGCGAAAAAGGGACAGTGCGCAATGAATCGGCAAGTGGATAACATGGCGTCTAATGCCTCATGGATTCCAGTTCCTTCTACCATGAATGTATCTTAATTTGCTGCTTCTTTGATGGATACAGGGATCCGACTGAAGCCTCGGGGTCGCTTCGCCCTCTACGTTCACAGAGATGCGGAGGCCCTTGGAGTGGTTTGTCCCGGATGCCAGGGACTGGTGGTGCAACTTCGGCCTTTTGGAATATGTTAGAGATGCAAAGAGTTTTTGTTCGAGGTAGAGCAACCCACAGAAAAGCCTTAGGCCTTCCGGCTTAATTGCCTTACGGGCACCACTACTCTTGAGGAGGAAACCAGCGCTTCTACAGTCACCCCTACGCGCACTGTCAAGACTTCGGAGGAAGTCGTTGTTGAGAATGTTCCGGTAGTTGAGGAACCGGAGACAGAGAAACCGGAGGATGCTGCCTCGATTGTTACAGAATCTTCGCTCCCACCGCCCAAGCAGAAGGTCGGCTACGTGAAAGCCTCCTGCGGTCATGGTAGAGCTATACCCCAGCGTTTACCTGTGTCGGATAGCCCAGTCGGAGGGACCTCCAGAGGATCCGCGACAGCTACAGGTCGAGGTAAGCCAGGGAAGGGAGCAGAGAAAAGCTTCCAGAGTGTTGGGGATGCTTGGGTTCCGGACCCCAAAGAATTTGATCTTGCCCGAGATAGTAATTCCCCTGTTTCAAGGAGTTACATCCTAGCAGAGGACTGTGATACCTCGGATTTAGAATCATCTTCCGATGAAATAGATGAACTATTCATTAAAAAAGGGCTGGAACAGAATACCCCTATCCTCCGCCAGAAGTAGAAGGGACTCACCCAAGTCTGCTGGGGATGTTACACCCCGGGTGGAAGTCCATATGTCTGAGGAAGGACTTGACCCCATGCCTGAGTCGTCCGGACCTGTGGTGCCCGTGCACATTACCACGGATGACTTTGTTTTGCTACGTGCTGCTGTAATGGGTCCCAGGGCAGTGAAAGTGCCCAGGCATCCAGAGGCCATTGTTTTGCCAGGTGCGGGAGACCGTGCCACACTTCCACCACTCTCTAGGCTGCAGCGGCTGTTCAACCAAAAGGTGGCTGCTGATTACGGATGGGAGTACCCGTATGTCACCAGAGACCTACTGTGCGAGGTGGAGGCCTAAAGATAGAGATGGTACGGGGACTTCTTGTGGAACCACTTGAAAGTCCAACACGCCCGCAGGTATCTCTCTTGTTCGGCGGCTGTTGCCGAGAGATATCGGGGGTGCAAGTAAGAATGGATGTTGGGTCGGCACATTCATGCGGATCGGTTAGTTGTGTGTCGGAAGGAGCTTGAAGATGCTGTCTTCTCAATAGAGACCTTTGATAAAAAATGGAAGCTCCTCATCTTGCCTGGGGCTGCAACTAAAGGCCTTGGGCCCAGCACCTTTGGCTGGGGCCCGTTAAGGATCGAGGAATCTCAGGGTGCCGCCTTGCTTGGCTATAGAGATAAGAACCATTCTGTGGAAGTATCTGGCTGTGGAGACCCATCACAACACTGCTCAACCTGCTCACATCGGAGGGTACAGGCATAGAGAGCTGGGTGTGCCCTTTCCTCCTGCGAGGAGCCAAAATACAAGGAGGAGAGGGTGGTAAGCGCTATAATTGCATTTATCTTTTTTATACTTTATGGAAGTAAAACTAAATGTAGGTAAACGGCTAAATAATCTGTGGAAATTCCTATATGGCTACAGTTTTATTTCTTAAAAAATTGTCAGCAGCCTTGAGATTCTGGCACCCCTGTCAGAGCGCACAGCCAGCTTCTGACCTCTTTGCAGACTATACTACAGTTCAGCAACACAGCCTGGTCTAGAATCCACCCCAGTCTGTACTTGGTCAAGAAAGGGGGCAGCAGAACACTGTTTATATGATTAGCATAATTTCCTTTCAGTAAGTTCTCAGTGTGAGATAGACAGCACTGTGCAATACAGGAGATACTCATTTCCTTATAGCGCTGACCCCTCCTCTTGCAATTTGAGTCCTGTTGCAGCAAATATATCTTTGAAGTAGATATTCAACCAGATTCAAAAATGTTTGCCAGCTGTATATAAAATTACATATTCTGATATTTTAATGAACCCCTAAGCCCTGGTTCACACTGGTGCGTTTTGACATGCGATTTGGCATGTCAAATCGCATGTCAAAACGGCGGTATTTGCCGCAAATTGCCGGCAATGGCACCGTCCTAATCGGTGCGACGCCGCATCTGCGGCGCTGCACCAATTTCAAAAAGTACTATCTGTCCTACTTTTTGCGATTTCGGGCTGCAATTTACATTGACATCTGTGCAGAAACCTGCACAGATGTCTTTGTAATCGCGGCTGAAATCGGGACTGCCAGCGAGAGTGAAATCTTACAGATTACAGTGCTGTATCAAATACTTACACATCCCCTTTATCCCTACTGGTCTGCCCAGTGTCCTGCATGCACTTTTATATAATAAAAACTTTTTGCCTGGAAACTGGAGATTGTCAATAGCAACCAAAAAGTTACATCAAAAGTGGTTTTAGACCAGCTAGAAAACAGCGATAATGAATTAGAATCACTCGCAGAATTGAGCAATAGCGATTTGTGGGGAAATTCATCATCAAACACTGAAAAACACTTTTATTATTTTTATATTATTATTTGTTATAATTATTTTATAGTTATTTATTATATTATAATTTATGATTTTGTTTTTTGAACTTTATCATACCCGGGATGTCTACTAGACTCTGGTTTGGACAGATTAAAGTCAGTTATTCCTAAGAATTACAGGCCTACAATATAAAACGCCAAATTTCCATGCAGAATAATGGTACCGCTTTCAGCACCTAAAATCTGACAGAATCATACCGCCAGGGAGGTTAAGTTGTGTTTTTTTTTATATATCTGCCTGGAGTCAAGCTTTAATTGTTGTCTGTTTCAAACCAGATGCAACCTGGGTTTACACTTGTGCGTTGCAGACACTGCATGTGATTCGTACAAGAATCGCACCGCATTCCTGTGCACATCACATGCAAGGTCTGTGCAGTGTAATTTGAGCCATACAAAATTTTGTATGGCTGAAATTGCATCGCATCCACACCAAAATGGCGCAGGACCTTTTTTCCACACCTGAATCGCATTGCATGGGTGTTTACACCCATGCGATGCGATTTTGGCAATCGCACTGCATTTTGCTATATGTTTTGGGATGTCGTTAATCTAACATTGACACTCGCAGCAGATCACATGGACGTTGTACTATTGTAATACAGTATGGGAAACGCACAGGATTCGCTGCGTTTCCTGCTTTACATCAGTATGAACCTAGGCTAAAACAGTTATGATATATAAATAATGGATTGCTAGTGAAAAAAAATGCAGCATCAAAGTGAACGCAGAACTGGGATGTACTACATTCAGATTATAAATAAAGTTAGCCTAGTTAGCTATGTAAAAACAGTGATGTCATTGTGATGAGCATCGTGAGGTCATCACACGGCAGCTGGAGCACAATTATATTAATTAGATTCTGGAAACAGACAAAAAGGTTATTATAAGTGGACACAATTACTAGCAAATACTGTCACATTGAACTAAAGCTTTACTTTCTAAAATGGCTTAATTAGTGCAAAAAAGTACACAACCATGTACTAATGATAGCTGGCCTTTTAGTAAAATTCTCACTTCATATAAACAGCAGGGCACATGTCAGCTTTACCAGATCATATTATTATGTTTTCATTTAAAAAAACAAAACTTTTTTCTTTCTGTAAAATAAAATCAGTTTCTTAGCACTAGCTTACAATTTAAAATCTAGGCAAGAGATCACATAATCTCTGACTACCAGGAGAAATTATGCATATTAAACAGTCAGAAGGTTGCAGCGAGTCTGATGTTTTCAGTCTTAGAGACTTTATCTGGGAGACAAGCTGGTGGATATGTGGATAGGTGAGATATGAGGATCAGCAAGGCACAGTCAGTGAGCAAAATTACCACGCAGGGAGCAGATCCCGCATGTGTAGGGAACAAATGTGTATGGCCCATGTACACAAAACCAGCAGCAGTTAGTGACAGCAGAAAAGGAGCAAGCGGTCCATCAAGTCGGATTCTTTTTTAACACTTAAAGTCTTTCTTGTTATATATATCTAATAAAGTTAGATATATGTATTTGTATTATATATGTAAATATATATATATATATATATATATATATATATATATATATAACAATACATACATTATATATTTTACTACTAATAACATTGATAGTATTGAATTATGGTTTTATCCATTAAAAAAAGTAAAAATTACTAAGAAATTCTCAAATGCTCTGAAATTATAAACCTCCTTGAAACAGATGAAAAAAACTATGTCCTGGAGGCTTTGAGTCAAGCACATTTATCCTAAATTTTATTAAGTGCTGGAAAATTATACTATTCATTCTTTATTTTTAAATCAATCAAAATGTAAAAGTGAAAACAGTTACAAAATTATGTGCTTATTAACATGGTTTTAGAAACATTTGTTGTGTTAAAGTGTATACAAGTTGACCAAGTAGAAGAAAATGTATCAAGATATATTCTATATATAAAAAGAGAAAGGCAACCTTTTTTTTTTTTTTCAAAAGTTCAAAAGTTATAAATGTGATTCATTCAGCAATGCTGGGGTATCTAGGTTTGTCTCTGTCTTTTTTTAGAATTATCAATTTAGCAGATATAATGAAGTCAGCGTTAACACTTCTTTATTCTATTTTGACTTAATCAGTATCTACGTTTAATAAACCTCATTTTACGTGATCATTTTTAATTAGGGCTGTTACTGTTTAAAATTTTCGTGTTCGATTAATCGATTTCTTTTTAATGGATTAATCGACTAATTTCGATTAATTATAACGCACATTCAGTTTTTACAATTTATTTTATTTTATACTGTAATATCTACATCTCCCCCATACTGTAATGTCCACATCTCCCCCCATACTGTAATGTCCACATCTCCCCCCATACCGTAATATCAACATCTCCCCCCCATACTGTAATGTCCACATCTCCCCTCATACTGTAATATCCACATCTCCCCCCCATACTGTAATGTCCACATCTCCCCCCATACTGTAATGTCCACATCTCCCCCCATACTGTAATGTCCACATCTCCCCCCATACTGTAATGTCCACATCTCCCCCATACTGTAATGTCCACATCTACCCCCATACCGTAATATCAACATCTCCCCCCATACTATAATGTCCACATCTCCCCTCATACTGTAATATCCACATCTCCCCCCATACTGTAATATCCACATCTTCCCCCATACTGTAATGTCCACATCTCCCCCATACTGTAATGTCCACATCTCCCCCCATACCGTAATGTACACATCTCCCCCATACTGTAATATCCACATCTCCCCCCATACTGTAATGTCCACATCTCCCCCCATACCGTAATATCAACATCTCCCCCCATACTGTAATGTCCACATCTCCCCCCATACTGTAATGTCCACATCTCCCCCATACTGTAATGTCCACATCTACCCCCATACCATAATATCAACATCTCCCCCCATACTATAATGTCCACATCTCCCCTCATACTGTAATATCCACATCTCCCCCCCATACTGTATCATCCACATCTCCCCCCATACTGTAATGTCCACATCTCCCCCCATACTGTAATGTTCACATCTCCCCCCATACTGTAATGTCCACATCTCCCCCGTACTGTAATGTCCACATCTCCCCCCCATACCGTAATATCAACATCTCCCCCCCATACTATAATGTCCACATCTCCCCTCATACTGTAATATCCAAATCTCCCCCCCCCCCATACTGCAATATCCACATCTCCCCCCATACTGTAATGTCCACATCTCCCCCCCATACTGTAATGTCCACATCTACCCCCATACCATAATATCAACATCTCCCCCCATACTATAATGTCCACATCTCCCCTCATACTGTAATATCCACATCTCCCCCCCATACTGTAATATCCACATCTCCCCCCATACTGTAATGTCCACATCTCCCCCCATACTGTAATGTCCACATCTCCCCCCATACCGTAATGTACACATCTCCCCCATACTGTAATATCCACATCTCCCCCCATACTGTAATGTCCACATCTCCCCCCATACTGTAATGTCCACATCTCCCCCATACTGTAATGTCCACATCTCCCCCCATACTGTATTATCCACATCTCCCCCCATACTGTAATATCCACATCTCCCCCCATACTGTAATGTCCACATCTCCCCCCCCCATACTGTAATGTCCACATCTCCCCCCATACTGTATTATCCACATCTCCCCCCATACTGTAATATCCACATCTCCCCCATACTGTAATGTCCACATCTCCCCCCCATACCGTAATGTCCACATCTCCCCCATATCGTAATATCCACATCTCCCCCCATACTGTAATGTCCACATCTCCCCCCATACTGTAATATCCACATCTCCCCCCATACTGTAATATCCACATCTCCCCCCATACTGTAATGTCCACATCTCCCCCCATACTGTAATGTCCACATCTCCCCCCATACTGTAATGTCCATACTGTAATGTCCACATCTCCCCCATACTGTTATGTCCACATCTCCCCCCATACTGTAATATCCACATCTCCGCCCCATTCTGTAATGTCCCCATCTCCCCCCATACTGTAATGTCCACATCTCCCCCCATACTGCAATGTCCACATCTCCCCCCATACTGTAATATCCACATCTCTCCCCATACTGTAATATCCACATCTCCCCCCATACTGTAATATCCACATCTTCCCCCATACTGTAATATCCACATCTCCCCCCATTCTGTAATGTCCCCATCTCCCCCCATACTGTAATGTCCACATCTCCCCCCATACTGTAATGTCCACATCTCCCCCCATACTGTAATATCCACATCTCTCCCCATACTGTAATATCCACATCTCCCCCCATACTGTAATGTCCACATCTCCCCCCATACTGTAATATCCACATCTCCCCCCATACTGTAATTTCCACATCTCCCCCCATACTGTAATGTCCACATCTCCCCCATACTGTAATGTCCACATCTCCCCCCATACTGTAATGTCCACATCTCCCCCATACTGTAATGTCCACATCTCCCCCCATACCGTAATATCCACATCTCCCCCATACTGTAATTTCCACATCTCCCCCATACTGTAATGTCCACATCTCCCCCATACTGTAATATCCACATCTCCCCCCATACTGTAATATCCACATCTCCCCCCATACTGTAATGTCCACATCTCCCCCCATACTGTAATATCCACATCTCCCCCCATACTGTAATGTCCACATCTCCTCCCATACTGTAATGTCCACATCTCCCCCCATACTGTAATGTCCGCATCTCCCCCCATACCTTAGTATCCACATCTCCCCACATCTCCCATTGTCTGCTCTTACATGAATAGACAGCAAGCAGACCCGTCCGCAAACGACACAAGCAGGCGGGTGATGATGACGTCAGTGCGCCGCTACTAGGCCGCCACCGGGTGTACCAAGATAGCCGCCGCTCCGGAGCTAGGCCAAAGCCGCGCCCTTTCCTATGGGCTAGACCGCCGAGCTCAGTCCGCGGATCGTCCCGATCAAAATTATTTTGATCGATCAAAGAAATTAACGATTAATCAAGCAATTAATCGTTAATTTCCGCAGCCCTATTTTTAAGTAAAAAAAAGCTTTGCTTTAAAGAAGCACATATTATAAAACAGTAATATCACACTTCTAAGTATCTCCCAGTATTTGTTCAAAGAGGGTATTTTATGCCATTTAGATAAAGACTTAAAAGACCTGAGGTTGACTTTCATTGGTCTGGAAGATCTTGTTCCCATTTGAAAATGGCTGGATTATATTTATTGTCCAAGTTAATTTTATAGATTTGTGAAAGTGAATGGCATAAGAGTGGTGCTATTTAGGAAAGGTAATTTTTCAGGCAGTGCATGTATTTTTTTTTGGTAACAAGTTGTATCATAGGGTTAAGCAAAATTCATAACGCTTTATTGATATTTGTAACAGAAGCATATTTTTGTTTAAAAGGGTTTATTTTTATGCTTTTTTAGAATGTTATATTATTTTGTCCCCTGATAAATGGTATAGAACAGAACAGGAACATAGCTGAAAAAACAAAAAAATTGAGCAGCCCCACTGAAAACACACTGTGGGGTTGATTTACTAAAAGAGTGCAAAATCGTGCATGGTAGCCAATCAGCTTCTAACTTCAGCTTGTTTGTTTAAGCTTTGACAATAAAACCTGGAAGTGGATTGGTTTCTATGCACAGCTCCACCAGATTTTGCACTCTCCAGTTTTGGTAAATCAACCCCACTGCTCCTAACCTGGCCACGCATGCAGAAAACATAATGGTTCAATCTTATTTTGGATTTGATTCTCCACAAAAAAAAAAGAAACAAATAAAATATCCACCATTTTTGTTCACGCATTGGGCAATTGAGTTGAAGACTCGTTGGTCAAATAGGCAAGAAATCCAATAATTTTCTATCACATTGCTTGACAAGACCGCTGTTTTTTTTTTTTATCGATTTGTATTTGATAACAATTATTATTTTTAAGTGCTAATTCTTTTCCAGTCCCAAGAATTGATCTAAGTTTCCTGAATTGATCAAATTCTTTAATAGAAGGTTGCCTTTCATTCTTTCATATGTTGAAATTTCCTGAAAATTGGTACGTGTATGGCCAACATTATTCCTCGCCTTAGCAAGTGTCCTGAGAATTATTGTTAGGAACTGAAGGAAAGAAAACTTCAAAATTTAATGACATTTCTGAAATACAGTAGTCAGGTACTGATGGCAGAATCTAAGAAATACAGTATATAGTAGTCAGGTACTGATGGCAGAATCTAAGAAATACAGTATATAGTAGTCAGGTACTGATGGCAGAATCTAAGAAATACAGTATATAGTAGTTAGGTACTGATGGCAGAATCTAAGAAATACAGTATATAGTAGTCAGGTACTGATGGCAGAATCTAAGAAATACAGTATACAGTAGTCAGGTACTGATGGCAGAATCTAAGAAATACAGTATACAGTAGGGATGAGCCGAACCCCCCTCCCCCCCAGTTCGGTTCGCACCAGAACCTTCGAACGGACCGAACGTTCGCACAAACTTTAGAACCCTATTAAATACAATGGACGCGAACGTTCGAAATCAAAAGTGCTCATTATAATGCCTAATATGCATGTTATTCTCCTAAAAAGGGTTTGGGGACCCGGGTCCTGCCCCAGGGGACATGTATCAATGTAAAAATAACGTTTTAAAACTGTCGTTTTATGGGGAACAGTGATTTTAATGATGCATAAAGTAAAAAAAAAAAAAAGGGAAATATTCCTTTAAATATCGTACCTGGGGGGTGTCTAAAGTATGCCTGTGAAGTGGCACGTGTTTCCCGTGTTTAGAACTGTCCCTGCACAAAATGACATTTCTAGAGGAAAAAAAGCCATTTAAAACTGCTTGCGGCTTTAATGTAATGTCTGGTCCCGGCAATATGGATGAAAATCATTGAGAAAAATGGCATGGCTACCCCATCACCCCCCCCCCCCCCACCCTACCCCAGCCCATTACCAGCCCCTTTGGGTCTTGTATGGATATTAAGGGGAACCCCGCACCCAAAATAAAAAAAGGCCCTATATACTCTGAACAGCAGTATACAGGCGGTGCAAAAAAGACACGGACTGTAGGTTTGTTCTTAAGTAGAATCTGTTTGTAATTTGGAACAGGTACATTTTTTAAGTGTAGCTCTAGCCAAAAAATCTATTTGTAAGCTTTTTTAGAGAACATAGGTAAGGGTTATCACCCCTGTAACATTTGTTTTGCTGTCTGTGCACCTGTTCAGAACATTTCACCTCACTTTCCATCCCAATGACAAATGTTTTTGGAAAATTTGGGGTTTTTATTGAAACAAGGATTGGTGATAAAGCATCAGTGGAGAGGAGACAACTTTTTCACATATTAACTCTTACAGGAGAGAATTTTCCTTCCTAGGGGTAGATTTCCTCTCACTTCCTGTTGTCTCCTTCCGTTTGCAAGTAGGAGTCGTTTGTAAGTTGGATGTTTGAAAGTAGGGGCCTGCCGTATATACTCTGCAGAAATTTGCCCCTTAGGTGTTGGTGTTGCCACAACACTGTAAGCCCTCACAGTTACTCTTGGTGGGCGCTGGAATGCCCTGCTGTCAACTATTATATCAGGAATTGTATTTACATGCCACTGTTGAACAGTGGTAGGAAAAATTGGGCCTTTGGTGGTGGTGCTGGTGTCACAACACTGTCAGCCCTTACAGTTACTCTTGGTGGGTACAGGAATGGGCCCTGCTGTGAATTATTAGATCAAGAATTGTAATTGCATGCCCCTGTTGAACAGGGGCTGAAAAATTGGGCCTTAGGCACTGGTGCCACAACACTGCAACCCCTCACAGATACTGTACTTAGAGCGCAGCAATGAGCCCTGTTGCAAAGTATTGCATCAAATATTTAGGCTTTAGGTGAATGCTATGCAAAGCACACAGTAGTACACTAAGGCCCCTTTCACACGATCCGTGTCCATGTGCGGGCTCCGCTTTGCTTAGTGCGGATCGCTTCGTCGATCCCCGCTGAGCAGGCAGATGACAGGTCTGTCTCCGCACACTGTGCAGGGACCGACCTGTCAGAGCGCCGCTCTCCCCTATGGGGGATCGGATGACGACAGACCGTAGAGTCTGTTGTCATCTGATCCGATCCGCAGACGGATGGAAAAGTAGGGTTTTCCTCCGTCACACTTTGGCGGATCGGAGCGGGTCGGATGTCAGCGGACATGTCACCGCTGACATCCGTGGCTCCATAGGGGTACATGGAGCATCCGTTCAGGTCCGCCTAAAAAACTGACAGGCAGACCTTAACGGTCCGTCCGTGTGAAAGAGCCCTAAGTGAAACACTGACTGTCTGCAGCTAGCACAATCACCTGCCTGCCTGTCACAGTATAGAGACTAACAGGAACGGATCTATCTAAACTCAATACAATGTATAAATATATATACAACACCTAGGATGCATATATATCCTCTACACACTGTAACAGCAGCTAACTGACTCGCCTGCCTGCTCTATCTAACTCAATATAAATGACACTGTCTATCTCTCTGAAACTGCCTCTTTCACAAATGCCAACACACTACACAAGGCCGACTTCCAGGCGGCCTTATATACTGTGGGGCGTGTACTAAACCCCCATAGCCATAATTGGCCAAAGCCACCCTGGCTTTGGCCAATTACGGCTCTCTGTTTTTTCCGCGGTGTGATTGGCCAAGCATGCGGGTCATAGTGCATGCTTGGCCAATCATCAGCCAGCAATGCACTGTGATGCCGCAGTGAATTATGGGCCGTGTCGCGCAACACGAATTTAGCGTCGAACGATCGAACGGCCGATGTTCGAGTCGAACGTGTGTTCGACGCGAACACAAAGCTCATCCCTAGTATACAGTAGTCAGGTACTAATGGCAGGCCACTTCAATTCATTCAGTGGGTCCAGGAATGAACATTGCTCATAGTACTGTAGTGAGTTGTACCTAATCCGATTCCAGGCAATCTGTGCACTTACATTCGCCGGACTTCCAAACACTGCATAGAACATAAATCAAAAAATTTAAGGGATGAGGCACATCTTTTGTTCTCTATTTCTTCTTCCACAAATAACACAGAATGACCATTTCAGGTGTGCCACCCTTTTTGATGTTTCATCACTTGTGAACTTGAGAAAGGATGTGGACACCTAAAACTGTTTTTTTTTTTTTCCATATAATTTGGAAGACAAAATAAAGAAAAAGCAACTTGTAATATTTATGAAGCATTGTTTGCCCTTTGCATTAGAAGCTATTTGGAAAGTTCATCAAACTCATAATACCTGTTCCCATCAATGCACATTTATATTTCCGGTGTACTGAAATGTTTTTGCTCCCTAAATCAATTTTCTTATGCTTCAATATGAAGTTTATTTCTGTTGTTTTTCTGCCTTTTTGACAATTAAATTTTTATTTTATTTTTTTATGAGTGCTCTGTATTTATTACATTTCTAAAGCAAAATTTGATGAGCAGTGTGACATGTAATATTACTAAGTAAAGTTATTAGACTTGAGCAGTTGTAGGGGGAACTCTGTATTAAAACAAAAATCAAACTGCTCTAGACTGTCCCTAGGACCCCAGCTAACTCTTTCATGACCAGTGGTCATTGAAGTCTAATTGCCAAGACCAAATTTAACAAATGTATACATCAGTCAACATGGCATTGCTATTACTAATTTACCTACTTAAATAATTGTTTACCTTGCTTTTAAGGACATCTAAGACATTTAAGTTGGTATACTGTCCAAATAAATACCCTGTTTTTATTATAAGCTGAAAACGAAAAAAGAAAAAATATATTGTTAAAACTTTTTTTTTTTTTTTACTCATAACAGTTTAAATATATTTTTTATCTGTTTTAACAATGTTTTTACACTGAAAGTAACAGTTAAAGCTGTAATCTGCCAGGAGGTTTGTTTTGTATATAAACACAGGTAATCACCATTATTTGCTGTCATGATTAGGAACTACACAGATTTGTCCCCAATTGTTATGCTGGCCATACACTATACGAAAAATCGGCTGAAATTCGGTCATTTGGCCAGTTCGTTAGTTTTTTGGCCAGGTAATGGGCACAAAATCGATAATCGTTGGGACGTTTCTGAGCCGAAAAAAACACAAGTTTGAAAATTTTCTGCCGAACGAACGATAAATTGAAAGGTTAAGGTATTTCCCGTCCGAACTGTTTGCATTAGGTATATGTAAAAAAACAAACAAAAAATTGATTAATTTATGTCCATTGAGCGATTTATCGGTCATTACATGATGGCACTATCGTTTGCTCTCACGGCCAAATGTTCGTTTTTCAAAAATGGGTTTGAACGATTTTTCGTATAGTGTATGGTCAGCATTAGTGTGTGATCTGTGGCTCAAAGATTAACATTCACACAGCACATAGAATATGATCATGTTAATCTACAGACAGCAATCTTCCAAGTGATAATGTGGAATGTCCATAAATATTATTGACTATTTATAGAATCATTATTATTATTATTAGTATTATTTAAAATGAATTACAAATTAATTGGTGTAATACAGGTACATATTTACAGGGGTCCCCGACTTACGAACGCCCGACTTACGAACCCCTCCAACTTACGAACCGGGCACTGCGAAGACCGTTCTTCGCGGTTCATCTGCTCTTCTGCGCATGCGCGGCCAGACGGAGCCTCGGAAAATGTCGGAAATGTCCGTAATTGGCCGAGCATGTGCAAAACGGCATTCAACGGAACATCGGAAAACATCGGAAATGTCCGTAATTGTCATTCTGCGCATGTGCGGCCGACTTACAAACATTTCCGATTTACAAACAGGAGGAAAGTCCCTAACGGGTTTGTAACCCGGGGACCTCCTGTATTTGCGGTTACTATTGAACAGAAAGTGGATTTAGTCCTGCTTGTAGCAAAACCGTACTGGAATGATCAAATCAAATATTACAAGTTAAAGTTATATTAAAGGTTAGTGTTTTATTTATTTTTAAATAACAAACATGTCATACTTGCCTCCACTGTGCAGTTCGTTTTGCACAGAGTGGCCCCAATCGTCCTCTTCTGGGGTCCCATGGCGGCTCTCGTGGCTCCTCCCTGCATTAGATAACCCCCTCTGAGAAGCTCTCTCCCGAGGTGGTTACCTTGCAGGCGCACTCCTGTGTCATACACTCGGCGTCCATAGACCGATGGCCGCGTCATTGGATCTGATTGACAGCAGCGGGAGCCAATGGCTGCGCTGCTATCAATCTATCCAATGAAGAGCCGAGAAGCCGTGGAGAGAGTGACCCATGGAAATTCGGGGCTCAGGTAAGTAAAACGGGGGGGCTAATGAAAGGTGTTTTTTCACCTTAATGCATAGGATGCATTAAAGTGAAAAAGCACAAGGGTTTACAACCCCTTTAAAAGCTCTGGCATGCGGTCAAGGAGCCTGCAGTACTGAATTTGAAAATCAATAATTATCCACCATAGAAGTTTTCAGGTTTTTATGTTTTTTTCTAAAAACGTGAACTCACAGGGTATCTGTATAGGTTAACCACTTAAGGACAGAGCCTTGTTTTGAGATTTGGTGTTTACAAGTTTAAAACAGTTTTTTTTGCTAGAAAATTACTTTGAACCCCCAACCATTATATATATTTTTTCTAACACCCTAGAGAATAAAATGGCGGTCGTTGCAATACTTTCTGTCACACCGTATTTGCGCAGCGGTCTTACAAGCGCACTTTTTTTGTAAAAAATACACTTTTTTGAATTACAAAAATAAGACAACAGTAAAGTTAGCCCAATTTTTTTTTTATATTGTGAAAGATGACGTTACACCAAGTAAATTGATACCCAACATGTCATGCTTCAAAATTGCGCCCGCAATTTAAAAAAATTCTACAGGTTGCATGTTTTGAGTTACAGAGGGGGTCCAGGGCTAGAATTATTGCTCTCGCTGTTAAGATCGCGGCGATACCTCACATGTGTGGTTTGAACACCGTTTACATATGCAGGCGCTACTCACGTATAAGTTCGCTTCTGTGCGCAAGCTCGTCGGGATGCGTTTTTTTTTCTTATTTAACTTTTTACACTGTTCTTTTAAAAATAAAAATATGTCACTGTTATTCCTATTACAAGGACGGTAAACATCCCTTGTAATAGAAAAAAGCATGACAGGTCCTCTTAAATATGAGATCTTGGGTCAAAAAGGCCTCAGATCTCATATTTACACTAAAATGCAGAAAGAAAAAAAAATTCCCTTTTGGGGTTTTGGGCGAAAGTGAAGTTTTGACATCGCTTCCATCCTGGAATGGTTTGGAGCTGGGTGGGGGCCATCTTCCCCTCACTCAGCTCCATACCACACACAAGAACGGACGCAAACGCCTATGCCGCTGCTGGCGGCTCCGGTAAGTGGCGGAGGGCACCGGAGCACGGCGGGAGGGGGGCCCTCTCCCGCCACCGATAAAAGGGATCTCGCGGTGAATCTGCCACAGAGCTTACTTTTATCTGAAAGCTGACCGCCCGCTCTTGAAGAGGATACCGGGGTTATGGTAGCTAGCTGCTCCCATAACAACGATATTCCTCTTCAAACAGCCGACGTATAACGACAGCGGGCGGTCGGCATATGGTTAAACAAGCAGTGGGAGAGGACAAGACGTTTTAATAATAATTTATTATTATGATAAACTAAAAATATATTTACTCACCGTAAAAAATGCATTCTTATTATACTTTTTAAGATAAACATGTATAATTACCAAGCTTAAAGTGGTTCTAAACTCAAAAGTTTTTTTCTACCCTAATGTCTTCTACCTGTTCCTGCCATCCCTAAACACTTACCTGGCTCCTTTATCGATCCAGTGCTGTGCCCAACTGCAGCTCTTCTCTTGTCACATGACACACTAAGGGGTAGATTTACTAAAACTGGTGCACTCAGAATCTGGTGTAGCTGTCCATGGTAGCCAATCAGCTTCTAATGTCAATTAGGCTTTGACGATAAAACCTGTAAGCTGATTGGTTTCTATGCAGAGCTACAATTGCGCAACCCAAAAAAAACATGTGCAACCAAATATATCAGATGTGCGTCTTACACATATATCAAATGTGCGTCCTTCACATAATAAAATTGAAAGCACTGGGAATGTATCATATAAGTCCTTCCCAAGAATGAATGTATAACAAACACTGAAACAAACTGACTGAATTAAACGTTCATAACAAATGACATTCAATGTGGATGGATGATAGATGGATCCTTAGGTAAAAAAGGGCAGATGATGATACTGTTTTTCACACGACAGCCAGGTAATAGTAGGCAATAATAAAAGTAGCCACACAGGCCGCTTACCAGAACTGTAGGATCTCTATTACGGAGATCATATGGGCACATACAGGAGGGATCTATCTGGTCACAGACCGATCAGCTCACTCGTCCAACCCGATCCTCTCCTCCACTTTTCAGTTCCAGGTGCTGTAGTGATCTCCGTGCTGCACCATATTTTGCACTCTCTCCAGTTCTCTTCCCGGCACGGCTGCGCATATGGGCGTATATATACGTCCCCTTTAAGATGCGAGCCGTGTGGTGCGCTCGCGACCCTGGTCATATTTACCAAAAATATGTAGAAGAATACGTATCGGCCTAAACTGAGGAATTTTTTTTTTATATATATATATATATATTTTGGGGATATTTATAAAAAGTAAAAAATATTGAATTTTTTTCAAAAATTGTCGCTCTATTTTTGTTTATAGTACAAAAAATAAAAACCCTAGAGGTGATCAAATACCACCAAAGGAAAGCTCTATTTGTGAAAAAAAAGATGTAAATTTTGTTTGGGAGCCACGTCGCACGACCGCGCAATTGTCAGTTAAAGCAACGCAGTGCCAAATCACAAAAAGTGGCCTGGTCTTTGGCCAGCAAAATGGTCCGGGGGGCTGAAGTGGTTAAAAACAAATAAATTTAACTAATTTTAATGGATTCCAATGAAATTCGTTACTATTCGTTACTATATCATTCGGAGATTCGGATACATCGAATTTGTATTTGGACCGAAACAAATTTCACATGTCTAGTCTGCAGCATCCCCCTTACAACAGAGTCCTTAGAGTTCTCCTTTACATCAGGGTCTGCACAGTTCCCTTTTACTTCAGGGTCCACAGAGTTCGCCCTTGCACATTAAAGGGGAACCCTGCAGACTCTGATATAAAGGGGAACTCTGTGCAGGGTTATATTAACCTGACCTTCATGTAATTGGAGAAATATGTTTTTTCCTTTTGTTATACCTCAAACACATTGCTAATAGCGCTAGCTACACGTGTATAGCTTAAATATTGTTATTTGCACTGTTTTACACTGAAAACAGTAATTTTATGTACTGAAGTAATTTTATGTTTTGAAGAGTCAATAAAAAATGTGGTTCTGTCAGTACATTTGGTGGGTTTTGTCAGTAAACAATTAGTGTTGTTAGTAAATGTTTGCCGTCCTGTCAGTAAATTCCACTTTGGGAGGTTGGCAACACCTCTCAGTTCAGAGTGTAGCGATAATACATTCTCTGAATGGTCTATTGTTGTGAGTGGTGTGCCCCACAGTTCTGTCTTCAGATCAATACAGTTTCGGTTTGTTCATTAATGATATATGTTGGAATCAAGAGCTCAATTTCAGTGTTTACTGAAGTTACAAAATGATGCTGAAAAATAACTTTGGCACAGGATGTAGCGTCATTACAGGAAGACCTTGACAAAATAGGGGGTTGGGCAGCTACATGGCAGATGAGGTTCGATACTAAGAAATGTAAAATGATGTACTTTGGTGCCAAAAATGCACATGCAAAACACACAATGGGAGGGGCTACCCTAGGAAAATCATTGCTGGAAAAGATTTAGGGGGTGCTAGTAAATCAAAGACTTAGCAATAGGCGGGGGTGTGGCCGGATGTGAGAGAGAAAGCATGGAGTGAGTGAGTGAGGACGTGTGTTGATTCCCTCCTACCCTCCCTTCTACCTAGACCATAGTGTTGATGGATTGACCGTGCCTGTGGCTGATGGAAAAGGAGATAGTGATCCCCTGTTGATTACTTGCTAACAGGAGCAGTATACACGGAGCACGGATGGCTCACACTGAGTTCATATGCCCAGCTGACAGATCGGGACACTGAGTGGAGGAATGCACCCCTCCCCCCAAGGGAGTGTAAAAGTGAAAGTAAACAGCTGATTGAAAACGAAACTGCTGAGCAGCGTGTGAAATCCCTGCTAGGTATGTGAGAGCAGGGGATGCAGACTGGAAAACTCTCAGAAAAGCAGTGTGAAAGACCTTGAAAAACTTGATAAGGACATCAGCTTCATTACACCTTAACTACAATCTGTGGGTCTTGTGCATTACCCCTCAGGGGGGGGTCAAGGCTCGGTTTGGGTGGTGAGTAAAAAAAAAAAACTTTCCTGCGGTTTGATTAAACTGGATGTAAAGACTGTCAGATTGCACTATATTATAGCTGTCTGACCGCAGAGATTGTGGAGCAGGATAGCCAGGCTTCTCTACCCCTCTTTACCCGGAGTAAAAGGATTGACAATCACAGCTAAAATTTGCTATATATACACCAGCTTCGGATGACCCTGAAATACCTTTGCACACTGTTTTAAAAATCAACTTAAACTGCTGTAGATGTGTGAGCAGGAGAATCCGTGATTAGTGATTCATATGAACACTGGTGCGTTTGTATAACTGGGAACGGAACAGCGGTGAACTGTGTGTTTGCAGGCCAGAACTGTGATCTGTGGCCAGCGGTCCCTATACTCACTGCCAATGCCAGATTTATATGAACATTTGTGCATCTGCATAACTAAAAACTGAAACTGAACAGCGGTGAGCTGTATGTTTGTAGACCAGATCTGTGTCCAGCGGTCCTTATATTTGCCGTCAGAGCCAGATGTTAATGAACACGTGTGCGTTTATATAATTAAGAACTGAATTGTGGTGAACTGTGGTGCTGTCAGAAAGTGCAAGCCTAGCCCAGTTCTCTACCCCCTCAAAGATGTTTGCTTGGCTAAATAACAGGACATAAGTGGAGGGAGGGAGGGCTCTTTAAAGTGGAGCTCCACCCTAAATAGCAACTTTTGCTATTTGGAACCCTCCCCCCCTCCGGTGTCACAATTGACACCTTTCAGGGGGGAGGGGGGTGAAGATACCTGTCTAAGACAGGTATTTGCACCCACATCCGGGAGTCCTGTCTCCGGGAATCTGCGGGAGTTACGTCACTTCCCGCAGACTTCCCTTGGTGTTCTGGGAGACACTCGGCTCCCAGAACACAGAAGCACCAATCAGAACGGCGCTGCGCGACTCGCGCATGCGCCGTAGGGAACCGGGCATGAAGCCGCAGGGCTTCACTTCCTGGTTCCCTCAGCGAGGATGGCGGAGGGAGCAGCAGAGCGACGAGCGGTCGCTCGTCCTCTGCTGCGGACGTCGCTGGACTCCAGGACAGGTAAGTGTCCAAATATTAAAAGCCAGCAGCTGCTGTAGCTGTAGCTGCTGGCTTTAAAAAAAATTTTTCCGGTGGAGCAACCCCTTTAAGGGAGAAAGGAGGAAAAAAAAAAGAGAAAAAACGTATCCAGGGCCAGGTTTGTTTGTGCACTGGTGTGCTATAGCATTTAGGCACTTAAGAATTGAACTTTAAAAGTGGCAACTGCAGATTTTTTTTTTTTTTTTGCTGGACTGTACTTTTTGGCTTACCTTTTGCTTACTCTCCCCCCCCCCCCCCCTCTTGCCTCCTTACTCTCCAAAGCTGGTGTAGAGAGAGGGGAAAGCATTGTACCATGTATAAATTTGGATTAAATCTGGATTAAAGTCACTATTATTATGTCTAAAAAGCATGAAGGATCCTTAGTTACACGCTCCGCAAAGAGTCAGGCAACAGCGTCTGCAATAGCAGCAGCAGCAAAACTTGAGCGTTTTGCCCGAACTTCACTGTCCCCAGCAAAGGGGATCCAACAGCAGCCAGCACAAGCAGGATCCCCAATGGATAGGAAAAGCCAGGGCAAGGGTCAGGTACAGGCAAATTTAGTAAACCAAGCGGCAACACCTAGCGTAAAAACTGGGAGTGCCGAAGGGGCAGGGAGAGGAAAAATCAATACGGTAATTTCTACAACAGCTCCCGCTAAGCCAGCCGAGGCGAGTATGGAGAGTGGACATTCAGGAAGGGAGGCAGAGCCTACATTAAGGGACCTTTTGAATGCCATAAATGCATGCAAGGACTCAATAACTGCCTTTGACATCCAACTGAAAGGAATAAAGGAGGAAATACACTCAATGGGGGATAAATTAAGTAGGACAGTGGAAAGAACTACTATCCTAGAGGAGAGACTAAGTACAATGGAGGATGACTTATTTCCACTCAAGCAGGAAGTTATGGGGTTGAAGAAACAAATGGACATGCAGGGGGATAAGATCGACGAATTGGAAAACAGGAATAGAAGAAGTAACATCAGAGTGATAGGCATGCCAGAACAGAGCGAGGGAAGTGACCCTATAACATTCTTGGAGGGATGGTTCAAAGAGACCTTTGGGGCTACTTCTTTTACACCATTTTTTGGGATTGAGCGCGCCCATCGGGTCCCCTTTAAACCTCGTCAGGCAAGCGGATACCCTAGACCAATACTCGTAAAAATTTTCAATTTTAGCGATAAAGCGACCCTGCTTCGGAAGGCCAGAGAAAAGGGGGATATCAAATATAAGGGAGCTAAAATCTCACTTTATCAGGATTTCTCACCAGACCTACAGAGGCGCAGAGCGGCTTTTATTCCAATTAAGCGTACCCTCCAGCAATATAAAATTGTCTATGCCTTGCTTTACCCTGCCCGTCTGCGAGTGACAGCGATGGGAGGCACGCATTTTTTTGATTCCCCGACAAGCGTGGAGAAGTGGTTGGAGGACAATAAAAAAGACCTATAGCGCTTATGGCAGCATGAGACAAATGACAAGTGAAAAATGGAGGAAAGGATTTTTGCATTTATGAACCCCTAAAAATATATATATATATATATATATTTTTTTTTTCTTCTTCTTCTTCACATCTAAAAAACACTGTGATAAACAGAAAAGCACCTTAATTGAAATAATTGGTTTATAATATATGGGGAAGATTTGGGAAAGATTTGATTTGACAAACATAACACAAGGTGGAGAGAAAATAGAGAGAAACTTAAAAATACTTTAAATAGCACTTCAAAAACACGAGGGAAAGAGACACGGTGTGATCACTAAGGAGGGGGGGTGGGAGGGGGAGGTGGACATCTATAAGGGTATAGATGTACGCTGAGTGGGTGAGGAGAGGGGATGTGTGTAGAGTGGAGGTCACTGGTACAGCCCCTAGGGTAGGCCCAGCTGGGCAAAGGGGGAGAGGGAGGGGGAGGAAGGAGAGAGGGAGGGAAGTAAAGGGGGGTAGGGGGGGAGAGGTGGGATAGGGGAGGGGGAAGGAATAGGGGGAAGCAGGATAAGGGAGGGGAGGGGAGACACATTACAATCAAAAATTAGGAGATACGATTTTGAAAATGATTCACAACTACAAACACAAGCATGGACATATATGTTTTTCAAATACACTAGATGGTATAAAAACACTATTTGTAAGCTTTTGGGTAACACTGTCAATATTAGGTTAATTTTATATAGGTATATATATTCTGGGTTTGATGGTAATTTATTTAGAGGAGCATTTTTTTTTATTTGCACAAGTACTACCTCGTTTTTCTCAATGGCCAACGTAAATAAAATGGGCATATTACTTATGACATGGAATGTTAGGGGGTTGGGGGATAAGGTCAAGAGAGATGCAATGTTTAAATACTTCGGTAGATTGCAACCGCAGATAATTTGTCTCCATGAAACACACATGCGACCTGAATCTGTCCACCTGTTGCGTTCACGAAAATACCCGACGCAATATCATTCCATGTACTCCTCTTATTCCAGGGGAGTCAGTATTCTGGTGTCTGTTAATGTCACCTTTGAATGCATTCAGCAACAGGTGGACAGAGAGGGCAGATACGTCTTTTTGCTGTGTAAGCTTAACAGGTTACTATGTATTGTTGCTGTGATTTATATTCCTCCGCCATTTTCGGAGGCACCTCTTAGAAAGTTGGCGCAATTTATGGCATTATTCCCAGAGGTCCCGGTGCTAGCGTTGGGGGATTATAATAATACCCTAGATTCAGGACTGGATAGAATGCAACTGGTTTCTAGAGGGGCAAGGTCCACAGTCGGTAGGACAGCCTTTGCCTCCTTGCTCTCTGAATTGGGACTACGCGATGTCTGGCGGGAGAGACATGATGGGGAGAGATGCTATTCGTGCCATTCTGCTTCACATGGTGGACTCTCCCGGATCGACATGGGTCTAGGAAACAAGGTTTTAATGCAGAGGGTAAGGGACTCCGCCTATGAGCCAAGATTATTGTCAGATCACTCTCCATTTTGGGTACAGCTAGATATTACTGCTACATCGGGCCGCCCATTGTGGAAAGTGAACCCTTTTTGGCTGACCCTGTTCCCGTCCCCAGATGAGACCGTGGGGGCATTGCAGGAATTCTTATATTTTAACAGGGGATCGGCTAGTGCAGCGGTTGTATGGGACTCACTTAAAGCTTTCTTGAGGGGATGTCTCATTAGAGAAACTACAGGTATTAAAAAAGGCTCTAGGAAATGGGAGAACAAAGTACGAGATGAAATGAAAGCTAGAGAACAGGCACTGGTAGCAGACCCCTCCCAAGCTAATCATGACTCCTGGAATGAGGCGCAATCTTTATACAACTCTGTTTTGTTAACAGCAGCAGAGAAGAGGAGATATTTCCATCAGCAGAGTTATTTTGAGGAAGGGGAAAAAACGGGTCATCTTCTTGCCTTGGTGGCTAGGGAACAGCGGGACTCTTCTGGCATTCGGGCTATAAGAGTGGGGTCTGGGGAAACACACACTCTTGGCTCTGAAATCTTAGATGACTTCCATCAGTTTTATAGGGATTTATATTCCTCTAAAACTAATTATACGGAGTCAGAACTGGCCCGTTTTTGCAAACTTGCCCGTTCCCCCAACTGTCAGAGGTAGATAGGGAGATGTTAAACCTCCTATTACATTGACAGAATTGAAAGATTCCCTAGATGAAGCCCCGCACCATAAGTCCCCAGGCTCGGATGGATTACCGGCGGAGGTGTACTCCCAGTATGGAGAGATTCTTCTTCCACCCTTACTGGAGGCCATATCAGAGGCAGCGGAGACAGGTAGCCTGCCAGAAAGTATGCAAGAAGCTATAATAATAGTACTCCCCAAGCCAGGCAAAGACAAGCTCCAGCTAGACTCTTATCGCCCAATCTCTTTATTGAATACGGATGTCAAGCTTTTGGCTAGAGTTCTGGCTACGAGACTATCCAAGGTGATTGATAAGCTGATCCATAGAGATCAATCTGGATTTATACCAACACGTTCAACGGCAGATAATATACGACGGCTGTACTTAAATTTACAGGTGCCGGTGGATAACCCGGGGGGTAGGGCCATTCTGTCGCTGGATGCTGCTAAAGCATTCGATAGTGTGGAGTGGCCCTACCTCCTGGAAATCCTGACAAGATTTGGATTGGGGAAGAAATTCATAACATGGGTGAAGGTGCTTTACTCCAAACCAAGAGCCAGACTCCGTATCAATAACAATCTTTCTTCCTCATTTGAGGTACATAGAGGTACCAGGCAGGGGTGTCCGTTATCCCCACTGCTGTTTGCTTTGGCGGTCGAACCCCTGGTTATCTTGATTCGTACTGCGTCGGAGGTGGTCGGATTTCGTAGGGGTCAAAGGGAGGAAAAAATCTCCTTATATGCGGATGATGCACTTATTTATCTGGGGGATACGGCCGTATCGTTGCAAACAGTGATGGGTATCATAGGAGATTTCTGAGGTTTTTCAGGTTTCACTATAAACTGGTCTAAATCAACAATAATGCCCATAGATCCGTTGACAGAACCACTACCAGCTGGTGCGGAGCAGATCGCCATAACCAAGAACTTTAAATATTTGGGGGTAGTGGTATCCCCGGATCCAGCGGAAACTCTTCAGCTGAATCTGGGCCCACTACTGGAAAGACAGAGAGGGAAATGCAATAGCTGGTGCAAGCTCCCTCTGTCAGTGGTGGGACGGGCCCCACAGTTATTATATGTTTTTCACAACTCCCCTATGTGGATCCCAAATAAATGGTTCAAACGAATAGATACCCTGATGCGGGATTTGATATGGAAAAAAAAGATAGCCAGGATAAGCTTAACCACCCTGCAATATAGTAAGGACAGGGGGGGATTGGCAGTACCCCACCCCAAAATTTATTTTCTGGCCTCACAGTTCCAGCAGTTGGCGGGATGGGGCAGGGAAGAAAAAGAGGATCCTACAAGTATCCTGGTGACTACGGTGGCTCCTACACTAAAGGCAGCATCTCATTTGGAGATGGACTTGCCTAGTATACCACACTCTGCACCTACGGGTATTCTCCTTAAAAAGGTCTGGGGGGAGATCCGGAAGGCTTTGAGGTTAAGGGGCCCACTGCCCTTTACCCCGATATGGCAAAACCCTAGATACCCAGAGTTACAGGACCTAGAGGGCTTTACTTCCTGGAAAGAGAGGGGGATTTGTTTTTTTTTCGCAACTGTACGAGGGAGAAGTGTTAAAAACATACAAACAGATGTGCCAGGAATTCCAGTTAGCCCCAAGGGGCTTTTATCAATATCTTCAGCTTCGGCATGCTCTGCAGGCACAGCAAATGACACAATCCTTAGTAATATCATCATCACGTCTGCTGATGGAGGTCCTCCAGGCGGATACCCGGAGAGGACTAATATCAAAAACATATGCGGAATTACTATCCTCAATACAGGACTATGCCTCCCTTAGATGTCGTAGTAAATGGGCAGAAGACATCGGAGATATAGATGGGGACCAGTGGGATATGGCGTTGGACTCTATTCCGGCGGTATCTGTATCAGCGTCCCACAAATTATCACAATTATTTATTCTGCATAGGGCCTATAGAACACCAGTACAGCTTTACAAGTGGGGAGGAAAGGACTCCCCCTTGTGCCCAAAGTGCAAAGTACAGCAAGGGGACTTTATACATCTAATTTGGAGGTGGCCAAAACTCCACAGATACTGGGAGGAGGTTTCCCAGAACATCACAAGAGTGGCCCAGGTACCAATACCCTTGGACCCTTTGGTGTACCTGCTTGGGGCGATTGAAGCTGAAAAGTTCCCACAAGGAAGGTACTATATGATAATAAGATTGATGTACCTGGCTAGAAAGCCAATAGCGCGATATTGGATGGCAGAGACGGTTCCCACAGGGAAGCAGTGGATTGCGTATGTCAATGCCTTGCTTTTCAGAGAACGGCTCGCCTACAGACGTAGAAAGGCAGTGGATAAATTCAATCTTATATGGCAACCATGGCTGGAGGATCCTAGCCTTGTGCCATTGCAACTGGTAAAGGATAGGCTCCTGAGCAGGGCCGGCCCAAGACATTGTGCTGCCTGGGCCCAAGAATGAAATGCTGCCCCCCACCCCCCAAAAAAAATAATCCCACCCACCAAAATCTATTCCTATTTTGTGGACGCTATTGCGCAAACCAATCAATACACGCTTATTGCGTTTTATTTTTTATTTATTTTTTAACCAAGAATACATATTGGCCTAAACTGATGAAGACAGTTTTTTGGGGGATATTTATTATAGCAAAAAGTAAAAAATACTTATTTTTTTCAAAATGTTTGTTTTTTTCTTGTTTATAGCGCAAAAAAATAAAAAATGCAGAGTGGGGCAGTGGACGGTGTCAGTGGATGGTGTCAGTGGGGCAGTGGACGGTGTCAGTGGATGGTGTCAGTGGGGCAGTGGACGGTGTCAGTGGGGCAGTGGACGGTGTCAGTGGACGGTGTCAGTGGGGCAGTGAACGGTGTCAGTGGACGGTGTCAGTGGGGCAGTGGACAGTGTCAGTGGATGGTGTCAGTGGGGCAGTGGATGGTGTCAGTGGGGCAGTGGACAGTGTCAGTGAATGGTGTCAGTGGGGCAGTGGACGGTGTCAGTGGATAGTGTCAGTGGATGGTGTCAGTGGGGCAGTGGACGGTGTCAGTGGATGGTGTCAGTGGGGCAGTGGACAGTGTCAGTGGGCGGTGTCAGTGGGGCAGAGGACGGTGTCAGTGGGGCAGTGGACAGTGTCAGTGGGGCAGTGGACAGTGTCAGTGGGGCAGTGGATGGCGTCACTGGGGCAGTGGATGGCGTCAGTGGGGCAGTGGACGGCGTCAGTGGGGCAGTGGACGGCGTCAGTGGGGCAGTGGACGGTGTCAGTGGGGCAGTGGACGGTGTCAGTGGGGCAGTGGACGGTGTCAGTGGGGCAGTGGACGGTGTCAGTGGGGCAGTGGATGGTTTCAGTGTTTTTTTTTTACCATATTTTTTTTATTAGCCCTGTTGGGGGGGCTTTGGTTTTAGGTCTCTGAATGAACACAGGGGGCCCCCTACTGCCTGTACACTATAAGACCCAGCATGTCCAGGACTCACCCTTCCCCCATGCTGGCTTCTGTCACAACCCCAAATATAGGATGTTCCAAGTACAGGGGGAGTCAGGAGAAGTTTCAGTCTCCCTCAGTGTGTAGAAGATCAACCAGCCCTGTGTCCGGCACTGCAGAATGTTCTAACATTCCCACTTCCGCCCGCCCCCACTCCACTCTTACCTAGTCACACTTTAGCTCCAGCTAGAGAGCATGTTAATCTCCCAGCGGGCCCCGCCATGACTGAGGACAGGTGTGGGAGAGGCGGTTGTAAGCGAAGAGGGAGGTGAAAAGACACAAGCGGCATCTGATTTGAATGGAGAGGTGAGGGGAGGAGACAAGGGGGGAGGGGGTAGGACCAAACTGTTTCTGAGCCAGAGGAGCAGAAACAGGGAGGACACAGAGTTCGGAGGCAGTGTGGAGAAGGCGGGTCTGTGAACCAGGAAGGCAGAACATTCACCGCAGTACTGCCTGTCATTCCACGCCTGTCATTCCACGCAGTACATGACCCGCCTCCTCCATTAAGCAGCCCCATCTCACCTGTGTGAAGGGGAGGGCAGTGGTCTGCCTGTCACAGTCTGGTATCCGAGGTGATGCCTGCCGCCCACACAGACGCATTGACATTGAATCTAATGTGAGAGGGAGCCCGCACCGCCCCCCCCCCCTGGAGCAGGGGCCGGGTCGCTATGGAAACTCTGTGGCTGTATCCCTTCATGCTGCCTTGTCACTGCCGGCTGCCGCCCCTCTGTAAATGCCGCCTGGGACCATGGGCCCATTGGGTCCCATGGTAGGGCCGGCCCTGCTCCTGAGGTAGAAACCTATGGGGCGGTTGGGGGGGGGGGGATTATAAGTTAAATGCGCTAATGACAATGCATTCGATTTGGGAGAGTTTGCGAACAGGAGAAAAGACCCAGGTTGTTAAGATTCAAAGGGTTGGGCGGGGGTGGGGGGGGGAGTAAAAGGGAAAAATTAAAACGTCTCTGTTGTACTGTAATTTAATTAGGTTTTTTTTTTTGTATGGACAGGAATTTTAATATGCTTTTGTTTATATATTAATGTGTAAGACTAAATGCACAAATCACATGTATTGATTGAGCAAATGAAAAATAAAAGGATTTAAAAAAAAAAAAAAGACTTAGCAATAGCATGCAATGCCAAGCTGCAGCTAACAAAGCTAGCAAAATTTTGTTTTTCATTATAAAGGGCATACATTCCAGAGATAAATGCTGGTTTTGCCTCATATTGAATATGCAGTTCAGTTTTGGTCACCAATCCTCAGGAAATATGTTGTTGAATTAGAAAGAGTTCAGTGAAGGGCAACTAAATTTGTAAGGGGAATAGAGGACTTCAGCTATAAGGAACAATTACATAGATTAAAGTTATTCACTCTGGAGAGAAGGCGCTTAAGAGGGGATATGATTAAAATGTAGAAATATATCAATTGCCTTCAGTAACTGTAATAAATTGTTCACTCTAAGGTCCCTAAAAAGGGCACTTTGACACAGTTTGAGGCTAGAGGAAAGGTGTTTTAATCTTAGATTGCGGAAAGGGTTCTTTATTGTTATGCCCTGTACACACGAGCGGAATTTCCGTCGGAAAAAATTCGGATGGTTTTTCCGACGGAATTACGCTCAAGCTTGGCTTGCATACACACGGTCACACAAAAATTCTCTGAACTTTCGAGCGTTAACAACGCGGTGGCGTACAACACTACGAAGAGCCGAGAAAATTAAGTTCAATGCTTCCGAGCATGCGTCAAATTGTTTCCGAGCATGCGTGTTTTTCTCCGGTCGGAATTGCATACAGACGATAGGAATTTTTTCCGTCGGAAAAATAGAGAACCTGCTCTTGCTGGCAGAAATTCCAACAGAAAAATTCAGATGGAGCATACACATGGTCGGAATTTCCATTCAAAAGCTCACATCAGACTTTTTCCGACAGGAAATCCGGTCGTGTGTACGCGGCATTAGAGTAGTTAAATGTGAAACTCTCTCCCCCAGGAGGTGAGAGTGTTGACAACTTCAAAAATACTTATTTTTTTTAAGTAAAGCCTTGCAAAAAAAAAAGTTTGCTATGGATGGGACAGCAACTGAAAGTGACTACTGACCCCAGATCAACCACAAAAAAAAACAAAGCCAAAAAGGCCCCCAATATTAAGAACAAAAAATACAGCAAAAGGGTTGAACTGCACAACGAGCTAGCAATTACAATGTTTTAACCATATTTTATTTATTGAAAACATTTTTATTTTTTGACACACCTATACAAAAATATCAAACTAAACCCCACATTACATACAAATAAAAGATAAAAGAATAAACATTATAATTTATCCTATTCCTCAAAAGAAAACTTTTTTTTTTTTTTTTTTACGAAATCTTACTTGAACATTCTGGAGTTTGTAACATCTTTCATACTTTTACTAATTCAGCACTACACTAGGTATCTGAAGCCATTCTATCCAAATCTTTTATTTGTTTAAAGGTTCCCTATGCTAAAAAGTCACCTGCTCTGATTTCGGGTTCAAATTGACTGCAAATATCCATTCTCCCACTGTCGACGGATGTGGTGAAATCCACTTTTGTGTAATTAAAGTTCTAGTTATAAGCAGTTTTCTACTAAGCCCCAATCTTAGATTAACTTGATTTTCTGGGACTAAAAAGATACCCAAAAAAATGCACATATGTGGGTTACACACAATATTTGTTTTAGAAATAACTTTAATAATAAATCAATAAATAATACGTTAAACAACATATTTTAAATTTTGAACCAATATATGACATCTCCAATCAAGATGTTCTGGGGTGCCTGTTCCATCTAGTACAAATTTAGGACTACTCTGAAAGCCTGCTCTTTAAAGTGGCAGGTAAGTTCTATATGTCCTATGGACTGTAAAGAGCTGAGTTACTCTAAGAGAGGCTGGTAATAAAATAGAGGGAACTTACCTTATCTGACTATTCATCCTCTTTAACATGCCTATGTCTAGAGCCCATTGCTCTCCATATTCCAGGAGCTATTTCATCAAGTATTTATAGATGAATACATTGTAAACAGAGGAGATAACACTCTTCTTACACTCAGATAACACCACATCGTCTATTACCGGAATCTTATAATGCCTCATAAGTGTTATCTTCTCCTGGTAGCAATGATGCCGTTGAAAATACTGAGAAAAGCAGTATTTAGGTTTAGAGAACTCACTCTGTAGCTGTCGAAAATTATTTTAAGGAATAATTTTTATATAAATGCACAAATCACAAAAAGTCCCATTGTTTCCAAAGGGCAAATGTTTTTGACTTTGCCACCTCCTTATACTTATAGTTTCCCCAAACTCGTGTGAAAGAAGTAAACCAATTAATCCCTAATAATTCCTTATAATCCCTTAAAGCGGAGGTCCACCCTAAAAAAAAAAAAATGACATTAGCAGTCTCCTTGAAACCTTTAAAAAAAAAATTGGAGACATTTTTATTTTTTTTACTTACCAGAAACGCCCTGTTGCTAGGCAGCCTCCTAATCTGCCACTTCCTATACCGCGGAGCTCCTAGTTCACTTCCTCCCTTGCCTGTGCTTCTGGGAAATGATGATCCCCCCCGCTGTCTTCTGGGACCTGTGTGTGTCCCAAAAGACAGCTGGCCATTCACAAAGCGCCGCGCAAATCGCACATGCGCAGTAGGAAACGGGCAATGAAGCCGCAAGGCTCCACTGCCGGTTTCCCTTAGTTAGAATGGCGGCACCTGCACCCGATCCGATGGACGGATTGGCCTCGGGGGGGCGACATCGCGGGCTCCCTGGACAGGTAAATGTCCTTATTAAAAGTCAGCAGCTACAGTATTTGTAGCTGCTGAATATTAAAGTAAATAATTACAGCACAACCCAGGAAAGCTCCCTTTTCTAATGGCTTTAACACATCTACCTCTCCTACACATATATTTATCAAACTTAGGGGTAGCTATTCCTCCTTCATCAGTCGGTTGCTAATGTTGCATTCTGCAATGTTTTTATGCATAATCTAGGGGTTTTCCCTCCAAATAAGATCTCTAAAGAGCCTATTTATTCTTTCAAAGATGCTCTTGAGGATCCACACCAACAAGTTATGAACTCAGTGTATGAAACACCAAAATCATCCTATTAAGTCTAGATCTGTTAGCCTTAAGACAAAAGGAAGTATACTGTACATTAGGAGTTACACTGTGCCCATAATTTGACAATAAATAGATACACATTTAATAAAGTAAGAAATTTAGGTTGATAGTAATTATCACAGCTAAATATTTAAAAATGTTACCATCTCGCTGGGAAAAGGGGTTTCAGGTCATCGTTATACAACAATACAGACTTACAGTAATTAATTATTAATCCTGAAAATAGCCGAAAAATTTTAATTACAATTATAAAATTTTCTAGTAAGCATCTTCTATATCCTAAAAATAGAAGAAATTATACACGTAACACTATTTTTTCCTCTAAAGTACATTGTTTAAAGCCATTGATGTCTAATAAATATCTTTATTATTATTGCTGCCAGTGATTCAATGACTAATAGCAAATAGAAATGGTGATAAAGGGCACCCTTGATGAGTGTCCCTCATTTTAAATTTAGGAGACACACGATTATTCTACATCTTGTATATGAATCCTGATATAAATTTTGAACTTAATAAATCTGGACCAAATTTGTAATTTTTCCATCATTGACTACAGCATGTATACTAAATTTAGCAAACGCTTTAGTTGCATCTAGAGATAATATTGTTCTAGCTGCTATTTTAGCTAAAGGCATTTGTATATTTAAAAATAAGCGTTGATTATTAAGGGCTACAGATTTATTAGGCATAAAGCCGGTTTAATCAGAGTTTTTCATGTATTGTATTATTGCAATCAAGCGTTTTGATAACATTTCAGGTCTTTAACATCTACTGTACACAAGGATATTGGGCAGTACAAATCTGGATGCATCACATCCTTACATGTGGTTTCAATACAGCCACCAGTATCACTTCATACATAGAGGCTGGTAGTAGATTAAGCTCAAAAGAGACATTTACAGTATCTAATAGCGATGGCAAAATCATTTCTTTATAAGTCTTCTATACTTCTACTGGAAGACCACCTCCGGGGGTTTTATTAGGTAGTGTCTCCAATGCTCATTTCAGCTTCTCCAAAGTAAAAGAAAAATCAAAGTAATCCATATCCCCCTACCTCAGGACTAGTAATGTTAATGTTCTAAATAATTGCCTTAGTCCTACTGAATATGTGTATTTGGAGGCATGTAAATTATTGTAAAATCAGTAGAATGTATCCACTATATCAGATTATTTAGACTACTATGCTCTTTTCATTTTCTATTGCTCATATATCGCCTGTCCCTGGGTTACAAACATCTGACTTACAAACTACTCCTGTAAAGCCTCGTACACACGATCGGATATTCTATGGATTCTAATCCAATGGTTTTGTCCATCGGAAATCCGATGAAGCTGACTTCCATCAGTCTTGCCTACACACCATCAGTCAAAAAACTGACCCTTCCAAACGCGGTGACGTAAAACACTCCGATGAGCCGAGAAAAATTAAGTTTAATGCTTCTGAGCATGCGTCGACTTGATTCTGAGCATGCGTGGGTTTTTTATCCGATGAACTTGCCCATAGACGATCGGAATTTGCTATCGGTTTTTGATCCATCAGAAAAATTTAAAACATGTTCTATTTTTTAAAACCGATGGAAAAAAGGCCGATGGGTCCCATACACGATCGGTTTGTCCGATGAAAAAAGTCCATCGGACTGTTTTCATCGGTAAAACCGATCGTGTGTACAGGGCTTAGGAGTTACCATAGGAAAAAGGTGTCTCCTATGAAGCTTTATCACCAAACCTTATTTCCACAACAACCCAAAAATTTCAAAATCCAATTGTCATAGGGACAGAAAGTGAGGTGAAATCTTCTGAACCTGGACACAGGCAGCAAAACAAGCATTACAAGGGTATTAACCTTTCCCTATGCTATCCAAAAAAAAGGCTGAAGCTACACTTAAAAAATGTACCTGTTCCGACTTACAAACAAATTCAAACTAAGAACAGACCTACAGACCCTATCTTGTTTTTAACCTGGGGACTGCCTGTATGGAGATGGGTGCTGAGTCTGTAATATAGTTGCTAATAAATGCCAGACTTTATCTTCATATTCAAAGTAATGCTGCTTTGAAGTTTTGTGATTCTGAAATTATGTGCTGCCTCTCAATTCTTTAAGGATATATTGGAAAAGATAATCATGTATTTCTTATCCACTCTATTTTTTTTTTTTTACAAGAAAACCTTAAAAGTATGCTTTCAAGGCATCCAGACAAAAAAGTGAAAATCTGTAAAGCTATTCTACCCCAAAAAATCATTAAAGTCAGAATGAACAGAAGATCTGGGTACAATCTTAACCAATAAGGTTTTAATCTCCCAAAAATATGCATTTATATAATAATGTTTATATTATAATTATATATTATATAATATATAAATATATTTCTTTTAAATTGGATTACCAATAGAGAGTAATAAGAAATTCCCTTGACTATATATTCTCTCTTATGAATTAATGGTATAATATTGGTAAGCTAACTGCTAAATCTAGCTAGCCTAGTTTAGCTAGGCTAAAAATATAAATATTACCAATATACACTTGGTTAAAACCAGTGAACCATATTCAAATATATTTATACACCTTTAGAATCTACCACTTTCTGAATAGAAGTGAATTGTACCAGCTTGATTATGAGTATACTAACACCAAGTGAAAATGAAGAATAACAAGAATGTATACCCAGAATTCACCATGTCTGCCATAATATGAGTTTTTTGCGAACAAAAGAGAAGAGGTAAAAATTGCATTCTGCTTAACCACTTCAGACCCGGACCATTTTGCTGGTCAAAAACCAGAGGACTTTTTGCGATTCGGCACTGCAACGCTTTAACTGACAATTGCGCGGTCGTGTGACAGGGCTCCCACACAAAATTGAAGTCCTCTTTTTCCCACAAATAGAGCTTTCTTTTGGTGGTATTTAATCACTTCTGTGGGGGGGTTTTTTGTGCTATAAACAAAAATAATTCTATATTTTTTACTTTTTGCTATAATAAATATCCCCAAAAAATATATATAAAAAAAAAATTCCACAGTTTAGGCCGATGCGTATTCTTCTACATATTTTTGGTAAAAAAAATCCCAATACGCGTTTATTGATTGGTTTGCGCAAAAGTTACAGCTTCTACAACATAGGGGACTGTTTTATGGCATTTTTATAAACAATTTTTTTTTTTACTAGTTATGGTGGCGATCAGCGATTTTTATCATGACTGCGAAATTATGGCGGACACATCGGACACTTTTGACACATTTTTGGGACCATTGTAATTTTTTACAGCGATCAGTGCTATAAAAATGCACTGATTACTGTGAAAATTACACTGGCAGTGAAGGGGTTAACCAGTCGGTGGCGCTGTAGGGGTTAAGTGTTTCCTAGGGGGTGCTTCTTACTGTAGGGGGGATAGGCTGTGTGTGACATGACACTGATCTCTGCTCCGACTACACAGAGCGGAGATCAGTGTCATTGTCACTAGGCAGAGCTTGTTTACACTAGCATCTCCCCGCTCTATCTCTCCGTGAGGCGATCGCGGGTATCCCCGCGGCGATCGAGTCCGCTAGACCCACGGTCGGGCTCACGGAGAAAGAGGCAGGGTCACGAGCGCGACGCCGCCTGGCACGCGTGACCACATAGAGGGATCTTAAAGGGGACGTACAGGTACGTGGTTATGCCTGTCCGTGCCGCTCTGCCGGCGTAAATGTACAGGCGGCGGTCCTTAAGTGGTTAAGCTGGCCATAGACGGTCATCTGGTTGTACTGAAGTCAATTTATCAATCAACTTCAGTACAACCAGCCTGTAAGTTTTTTCTTCTGAGGATTGTATTCTAATGGAGGGGAAACCTTTGACTGTCAGAATACAATAGCGTAACGGGAGAGATTCCCTCATCAACACTGACTGTGCTTATGGGGAAATCAAGCAAATTTCTTTCCTTCAACCCTATTATTCTATTATGCCAAGAAAAACATTATTTTTTTCTTGGAAAAAATCTACTTCTCTGACCATTACAGCCTGGAAGGCTCTGATAAACAATGCCCTGCCTCTTTATAAAGCCACATATGCCAGTGGAGGGGTGTCAGCAAAATTTGACAAAGTGTGTGGAGGCTGGGTGAATGATGCATCTACTGTAGCAGAGTGAGAGCTGTCTCTCTTTGATAATGCAGTTAAACTGTTTATTAATACCAAAATACTGAATGTAGTGGTCCCTATTTCAATTTGGTGGGGATAGGGATCCGATTGTATTGCATTTATCTATCTATTTGTGCACCATCGTTTTTTTTTTTTTCTAGATGTCAGTTGCATGAAAACTGTTGTGGGAAAAGTATTTTCTATGTGGGCTTGTAGTTGGCTCTTATCCCATGATTTTCCTTTGCTCTTCATCAGGACTGTCCTGACCACTTGTGCTGATACATGACCCTTTTCTGGTTTCTGTGCCTATTTTTGTTTTGTCATTTTTAATAATTTTCAACATAGTACAAACATGACACTAAGTTGAAAATGATTAAAAATCATTTTCAAAAAAAAAAAATTAAAAGCAAAAGGTAGTTCAACAAAATACTGACACAAGGAGGTGATCCTTTTTTCCAAATCAGTAATTCTGTTTTTGATGTATTAATTTTTTGCTGAACTATTAGTGTTATATCTTTTCCTTGGATGTTATAAGTTGTAAATACAGATGGATCAAACAAAAACAGTGTATGTCTTAATTTCAGGCTGCAAAGCAACAAAATGTGATTACTTTAAAGGGGGTGATTATTTTCTATACCCAATAAAATCTGGATAAGATTAAGCTTAATCTGCAGATTACTGGTGGGGATTCACTGGATCCGCCGTCCATGCACCTTTACCCAGACTTGAAGGTCCTATGTGTACTACTATTTCTGGGCACTATTTCGAACAGACTGTCCGTGCCCATAATGCACATTGGTTTTACTACCCCCCTGTGCATATCTATCCTGGTGGGTCGGCTGAACCATATCTGAGAATCCCTTCTTTGCTTACCAGCAAACAGTGCTTTTGTTTTACCTCTGTGTCTACTATTGTGATTTTACAACCCTGACTGGCTATCTACTTCAGATATATTGCCATTGTCTCGGCACCTAGGTCTGTGTTATACTATTCAACACAGCCTTTTACTACAATGCTCCTGAAGAAGCGTAATGATACGTGCAAAGTGTAGAGCAAGAAAGTTCTTCTACATCTGGACCCACTTTAAGGCTATTCTCTCCACACCTGTGTTTTCAACCTTTATTGTTTTTTGGATATGTATTATACTCATTTGAGGTTGCCAAAATAACTGTAGTTGTTGGAAGTTATATGAGAGCATCATTGTGGGCCATTTATTGATAATAATACGAACAGTCTTAAATGTACTTCTGTTTATATATATTTCTACAATAAAAACCTCTAGATTTTTTACATGAACTACCCATGTGCCATTTAAAGTCCAATTTCTTAGCTTAATTAGTGTCCATTCATGATATCGGGAGGTTGGCACATTATCACTAGTGTATCCACAGTGTCACCCTGTGGGGATACACATCTAAGCAAATCTTCCCTAATTGTGTCCAATCTGCATTTTTAACAGTGTGTTTGAGGAGCCATATTCTTGCACTGCAAATAAAACATCTCTCAAAGTAGGCTCTTTCTCGCCATGCCTTTGTTCAGCAGTACACGAGGGGGTAAATATACTTGCTATATTCTGAAAGTCACTCATCCCCTCAGACATCAATTCAGGTGTATCAGGTTGAACTTGGTCTATCAGTTTCATGGGGGAAATACCATTCTCAGAGTTATAACAATGTCAAAATAAATATTGTACTGCCCTCTTTACATGTTCACAAGCAAACTTCTCCAGTCTAGCAGCAACCCACTTTTCCTTTTTTTCACAAATTCCCCACTATTCGACATCCCCACACCATCCTGTGATTGTACTATTGGCGCATACACCTATTCCCTTTGTTTTGTTTTTTTGCCATTTTGCCATTTTGAATGCACACAGTAGTTGTGATGATATGTACAGTTTAACTAACACATGTCAAAGTTGCAAAAATGTGCTTTTACCTTTAGGCGCGAAGGGGTTAAAAAATATATATTTCCAATCACCTTCCTATAAATAGCACAGCAAAAACAGTACCGCATTTTTATCTACAACTTGAGCTGCACACAAAAGCCAAAAACACCAGCAACAAAGATATCCCTTCAGCCACAGCCTCAGAGATGTCATTAAATACAAACCCCCAAGCAACTTTTTCCTCCGGGACCCAGCAAATGCAACCATGATGCTGTTATACCATATAAACTGGCCATGCCGTAGTGATGCAGTGGGCTATTGCTCTACACTGGAAAACAAGCTCTGTCCCTTTCTCACAAGTTGTCTCCCGTGTAGACCAAATGATGTTAACTGAAAAGATCTTTCACACCCTGCATGATTCCATTCCAATTTTTGACGCTAAGTGGAACCCTTGGTTCTTGTTTCGACTTCATGATTGACCTAAGACTTTATGGTTGTTTCTTTTTCTTATTGTTTTATTCTCATTTTTATTTTTGTTGTTTGGATTGTACCTTCTTGATTCAGCTCTGTATGAGTCAGGCACAACGCAGCGCAGGGCAGAGAGAGTATGTACACTATGCAAGCCAGAAACCTGGATGCATTAGGGTTGATTTACTAAAATTGGAGATTGCAAAGTCTGGTGCAATTCTGCATAGAAATAGAAAACAATCAGCTTCCAGTTTTTTTAATAAAGTTTAATTGAACAATCTATAATTAGAAGCTGATTGGCTACCATGCACAGCACCAGATCTTGCATTCTCCAGTTTTAGTAAATTAACCCCATTGCATAAATTTTGCCCCAGCTATCAAAATTTTAGTACAGTTTCCAGACCCCAACCTTTCCGAATGCAGTTTCTCAACTTTCCCTATACATTTCCTACAACAGCTTCCAATTCACTGACACCATTACTATTATAATTGCTATAATTGCAAATTACACAGCATCAAAATGTTACGCACAAAATAAGGAGAGACAGTATAGTTACAATACAATCCAGTACAGGTGGATTGGGAGGACATTGCTTATGACAGCTTACAATATAAACAGAAGGGGCAAATTACATGTAGAAGAAGTAGTGAGTGTGAGTGATGGACTGATTGAGTAAGTAAAAGTAAGGTTTTTTTTGTTTGTTTTTTATGTGGAAGTGAGATAGGCTTCCCTGAAGACACACGTTTTCAGGGATCACCTAAGGCCGACAGAGTGGGAGATAGCTAGAAAGATCGGGGTAGGGAATTCCAGGGGATTGGGAGGGTCTTTAGAGAAGTCCCGAATGTGAGCATGGGAGCGAGGATGTGAGGAGGGATCTATAGAGAAAAGGGTCTTGAAAGGAGCAGAATGGATAGTTTGAGTTGTATTTTGAGATGAGGTTCATGAAGTAGCTAGAGGCATAGTTGCAGATGGCTTTGTATGTTATTTTTAGTAGTAGTATACGCTGGACTAGTGGAAGCCAGTCGAGGAATTGATGAAAAATGGTGGTGACCACCGAATGATTGGCAAAGTGGATAAGTCTAGTGGCAGCATTCATTAAAGACTGAAGGGGGAATAGTCTGTGTAAAGGTAAGCCAATGGTAAGGGAGTTACAATAGTCAAGGCAAGAGATGACAAAGGAGTGAATCACAGTGTAGTAGCTTTGTAATGTCCTTTATTAAGAAGGGACATTTAAAAAAGAAAAATGTTAAGGCAATTAAGTTTGCAAGATTTTGAAAGGTTGGGGAAGGGGACATGGGGGATGAGATATTTGACAGACTGAATTTAGGGAAGAGGTGTAACATCCATAGTCATATATCAGTTAGTAAATGTGATGTGTGAAGGGACTGAAGAGGTGAGCTGAGAAGTACAAAGATAGAATTTGGTGTGAACAACTGGTATTGGTAGCCAAGGAAGGTGATCAACTGACTTAGAGAGGACTTATAGATAGATAATAGAAAGGGTCCAAGGACAGAGGCTTAATAAAGGAAAAAATAAAAGGAGATAGAGATTTAGGTGAATCTGAAGGTGCACTGTGGCAGCAGGGGCACCAGGGAAATCGGTGTCTTGGAAGCCAAAGGAGTGTATTTTTTTGGAAGAACAGGTAGTAAACTGTATGAAAAGCATCAGAAAGGCCCTAAAAACACCAATCCTCTACCCTAGATATTCAGCCTGCCTCCCATCTAAACCATGCCAAGCCTCCTCCCTCCGGCATGTTGATGGGATCATGAGCCTCATGCCCATGCTCATGGATGGATGGATCACTTGATGGATGTATTGGTCTGCAGGGGGGAACTTATGGATTCTGGAACACCCCTTTAATATAGGGGGCCCTCAGATACTCCTTGTTTCTCATTCAGTAAAAAAAAAAGTTAAAGTAACTAAACACACAGACGTAAAAAAAATGTAAAATATGTAAATCCAATGTCAATTACATCATCCAGTGATGTAGCTTCATCATGAATCACAGTGAAGAACACTCTGATGACCTGATGACACAAACACAATGACCTGCACAGCACAATCCTCTCCTGCCAGACTCCCATCACAGCTGACTTCAGAGAGCAGTGCTTTGGAAGTTGGCTGATATCATTGATCAAATATGGTCAGTAGTAGTACCATATTTTGTCTATGACATAACCCAAGATGTGGGCCGGCTTGTTTACAATTTGAATAAAGCCAGAAGCCTAATTTTGTGGTGGTCGTAACACCACCACTAAATGAAAAACTTTGGGTTGCAGCAGTTGGAGGATCGAGCGAGTAGGCAAACTGGCCAAATTTGGCCATTTAATTTGCCCATTCAGAAAACTGCAAACAGCTCGGGTTCAGGTCAAATTGATGGTCAACTGGAACCCAAACCACATGCCTAATATGCCTATGAATAAAGATTATATACTATTCTTGAATACTAGTAACACAATAACATGTATCTTTTCAATTCTGTAATGTTGTACTCTGGAAAAAATTTGTATGCCCTTGGCCTTAGAAGCTGCTATTACCCCTTCTATAACCACTTCGCCATACAAAACTCCTTTAGTTGTCAGATATTTGGAGGTTTCCTTGCATGAACCGATAATTTTAAATCCCCGAAGCGAAACGTCAATAGAGTTCAAATCAGGCCAGTACGTAACCATTCATTCCTCCTTCTTGACCCATTCCTTGGTGGATTTGCTAGTGTGCTTTGGGCCATTGTCTTGTTGAAAGATTGATTTCTAGTTCAATTCAACGCTTGGACATACAGTATAGCCTTACACTCTTATCAAGCGCATTTTGATATAACGCAAAATTTATAGTTAAATCAATAATTGCCAGCTGCCCATGACCTAAAGCATTAAAGAAACCCCAAATCATAACATTTCCACCACCATGCTTCACAGAAGGTTTGAGGTACTTTTCCTAAAATGCTGTCTTTAGTTTCTGAAAAACATGTCTGTTGTTACTGTGGTCAAACAGCTTAAACTTTGATTCATCAGTCAACAGCAGATTGCTTCAGAAGGTCTGGTTTTTGCCTATTTACTTAGCTGCAAACTGTACTCTTGATCAAATGCTTTTTTGACAGCAAAGGCTTTTTCTTAACATACCTCCCTTGCAGGTTGAATTGGTGACCCTTGTAAAATATTTTCCTTACAGTGGAAAGATTGATATTAAATAAATCCCGTGCCAGACTCACAGGCATCCACAATCTTCTTTCTGTAGGCCTTGGAGAGCTCTATTGATCTTGGCATGATGACACCATACATGTCATGACTTGACATGACTTTAAGGCCCCTTTCACACTAGGGCACTTTTGCTGTGCTTTTGCAGGGTGACAAAAGCACATGAAAAACTATTTCACATGTAACTGTTCACATCACTGCGCTGTGGGTGTGCTGAGTTTTGAAAAGTCCTGCATGCTGCATCTTTGGTGCAGTTTTTCAAATGCACACCAAAAAGGCACATTTCATTTTGAATCGATAGGAACGCATCAGAAGTGCATCAAAATCACACTGTGTCTGAGTATTTGGTGCAATTTTTGAGTCAAATGTCCATGTTTCACAGGTGCATGTTGGGACTACATACTATTCTTACACTGTATTTCATATAACTAGCTAAAGCACCTTTTAAACATTTTTGTTTTGTAAACATTTTATTTAAAGTAAAACCTTGGACAGAGGGGTGGCTGTGGATGTGGTATACTTGGATTTTGCAAAAGTGTTTCACACAGTTACCCACACACGGCTCATGATTAGGGTTAAGTCTACAGGCTTGGAAAGATCAGCTTGTAAATGGATAGAAAACTGTCTGAAAGGCCAAATTCAAAGAGTAGTGGTTAATGATTCTTACTCTGAATGGTCTAAGGTTATCAGTGGTGTACCCCAAGGTTCCGTGTTGGGACACCATACTTTTTAATATATTTATAAAATATATTGGGTCTGGGGTTAAAAGTAACATTTCTGTCTTTGCAGATGACACCAAGCTATGCAGTGAAATAACGTACTTACGGGATGTCGCCAATTTACAAGCCGACCTCAATGCTCTGTTTAATTGGGCACTATGTGGCAAATGAGGTTTAATGTTGATTAATGTAAATTTATTCACTTGGGGGCTAAGAATATGCATGCATCATACATATTGGGGGGAGTACAACTGGGGGGATCCGTAGTGGAGAAGGATCTGGAGGTTTTGGTAGATCATAAGCTTAATAATAGCATGCAATGCCAAGCTGCGGTTTCCAAAGCGCGCAAAGTCATTTCTTGTATTACAGTGGGGATCGAAAGTTTGGGCACCCCAGGTAAAAATGTGTATTAATGTGCATAACGAAGCCAAGGAAAGATGGAAAAATCTCCAAATGGCATCAAATTACAGATTAGACATTCTTATAACATGTCAAAAAAAAGTTAGATTTTATTTCCATCATTTACACTTTCAAAATTACAGAAAACAAAAAAATGGCGTCTGCAAAAGTTTGGGCACCCTGCAGAGTTAATATCTTGTACTGCCCCCTTTGGCAAGTATCACGGCTTGTAAACACTTTTTGTAGCCAGCCAAGAGTCTTTCAATTCTTGTTTGAGGTATCTTTGCCCATTCTTCCTTACAAAAGTCTTCCAGTTCTTTGAGATTTCTGGGCTCTCTGTCACGCACTGCTCTTTTAAGGTCTATCCATAGGTTTTCAATAATGTTGAGGTCAGGAGATTGTGAAGGCTATGGCAAAACCTTCAGTTTACACCTCTTGATGTAATCCCCCGTGGATTTTGAGGTGTGTTTAGGATCATTATCCATTTGTAGAAGCCATCCTCTCTTTGGCCTCGTACACACGACCGATTTTCTCGGCAAGAACCAGCAAGAAACTTGCTGGCAGAGAGGTCTTGCCGAGTAAATCGGTCGTGTGTACGCTGCTAGCGGGTTTCTCGTCGAGAAAACCGACAAGAAACCTCGACGAGAAAATAGAGAACCTGCTCTCTATTTTCTCGTCGAGATTCTCCTCGGCATGTTTCTCGACGAGAAAAGTGAGTGTGTGTACACTTACCTGTCCGCCCGGAAGCCCGCGCATGTTCGAAATGAATTTGACGCATGTGCGGTAGCTTCCTAGGCATACGTAGGGTATACCAAGATGGCGGCGACGGCATCGAATGTGACGAGCGCATGCTCGACGTAGTCGATGACGTCACCGCGTACACTCCTTTCAAAGAACCGCGGGTTCTTTGAAACGAGCGTGTGTACACTCGGCCGGGACAAGTTTCTTGTCCAAGAATCTCGTCGAAAAAAACGACATGTTTTTTTCAACGAGAATCTCGGCCGTGTGTATGAGGCCTTTAACTTCAGCTTTTTCACAGATGGCATCAAGTTACCATCCAAAATTTGCTGAAATTTTATTGAATCAATTTTTCCTTCTACTCGTGAAATGTTCCCTGTGCCACTGGCTACAATACAACCCCAAAGCATGATTGATCCACCCCCATGCTTAACAGTTGGACAGAGGTTATTTTCATTAAATTCTGTGCCCTTTCTTCTCCAAACGTACCTTTGCTCATTCCGGCCAAAAAGTTCTATTTTAACCTCATCGGTCCACAGAACTTGTTTCCAAAATGCCTCAGGCTTGTCTATATGTTCATTTGCAAAGTTCAAACGCTGATTTTTGTGGTGAGGACGTAGAAGAGGTTTTCTTCTGATGACTCTTCCATGAGGACCATATTTGTACAAGTATGTCTTTATAGTGGAATAGTGTACCACAACTCCAGTGTCTGCCAGATCTTTCTGGAGGGATCGTGCAGTCAAACGTGGGTTTTGAATTGCTTTTCTCACAATCCTGCGAGCTGTTCTGTCTGATATTTTTCTTGGTCTTCCAGATCTTGCTTTAACTTCCACTGTTCCTGATGACTGCCATTTCTTAATTACATACCGAACAGAGGATATTGACATCTGAAAACGCTTTGCTATCTTCTTATAGCCTTCTCCAGCTTTGTGAGCGTCAACTATTTTCAGTTTCAGTTTTCTAGACAACTGCTTAGAAGAACCCATGGTGCTGATTGTTGGGGCAAGGTCAGATGTGTCTGGCCATTTAAAACCTTTGAGATTGACATCACCTGGTCTTCCCAGACGATGATTGAGAACAATCCATGACACTGGCAGGTCTCAGCTTTGCAAAGGGGGCAGTGCATGCTATAAATTCTGCAGGGTGCCCAAACTTTTGCAGACGCCATTTTTTTGTTTTCTGTAATTATGAAAGTGTAAATGATGGAAATAAAATCTAACTTTTTTTGACATATTATAAGAATGTCTAATCTGTAATTTGATGCCATTTGGAGATTTTTCCATCTTTCCTTGGCTTCGTTATGCACATTAATACACATTTTTACCTGAGGTGCCCAAACTTTCGATCCCCACTGTAACCTCCCTGGCGGTATGATTCTGTCTTGAATTATGTACCAAAAGCGGTACAATTATTTTGCATGGAAATTTGGTGTTATGTATTGTAGGTCTGCAATTCTTAGTAATTACTTACTTAAACCTGACCAAACAAGAGTCTAGTTGACATCCCGGGTATGATAAAGTTTAAAACACAAAATCATAAATTATAATATAATAAATAACTATAAATAATTATAACAAATAGTAATGTAATTATAATAAAAAATATTCAATAATGTAATCAAATCAAAAGCACTGAAATTTGCTCAGTTGCAGAATTTCCCCACAAATCCCTATCATTCAATTCTAAAAGTGATTCTAATTTATTATAGCTGTTTTCTAGCTGGTCTAAAATCACTTTTGACACACAGGGACACTTTTTGGTTGCTATGGACAATCTCCAGTTTCCAGGCAGAAAGAACAGTTTTTATAATATAAAAGTGCACGCAGGACACTGGACAGACCACTAGGGACAAAGGGGATGTGTATTATGTGTAATTATTTGATACAGTTCTGTAATCTGTATCTATACTGTGAGTTTCACTTTTTGAATTTGGCGCCAAACTCCGCCCCGTGCGCCGCAACGTCGCAGGGAGCGGAGCTCGGCACTCGGCAGTGTGGATCGAGCGAGACACGGCTTGCACACACTGCGGGAGGACATCGCAGGATCCAGGGGACAAGGTAAGTAACTTCCCTGTATCCTGCAATGCAATCCCGAGTCTGGCTCTGAGTTACCACTCTTAGCATGAAAAACTCACCCCGAGCCTGATTCGGGATTACCGCTAAGGGGGTTAAGGGAGGTATGGACTCCAGAGAGAGAGATATAATTTTTTCCCTGTTCAAATCATTAGTAATGATGCAGTTCAGATTTGGGCACCAGTTCTCAAAAAGGATATTGGGGAACTGGAGAAAGTGCAGAGAAGGGCAACCAAACTGAAAAGAGGCATGGAGGAACTCAGCTATAAGGAAAGATTAGAGGAACTGAATTTATTCACTCTTGAGAAGAGGAGATTAAGGGGGAATATGATCAACATGTACAAATATATAAGGGGTCCATATAGTGAACTTGGTGTTGCGTTATTCACCTTAAGGTCATCACAGAGGACAAGGGTGCACGCTTTACGGCTAGAGTAAAAGAGATTTAATCTCTAAATATGGAAAGGTTTCTTTACAGTAAGAGCTGTGAAAATGTGGAATAGACTCCCTCCAGTGGTGGTTCTGGACAGCTCAGTAGATTGCTTTAAAAAAGGCCTGGATTCTTTCCTAGGTGTACATAATATAACTGGGTACTAACATTTATAGGTAAAGTTGATCCAGGGAATATCCAATTGCCTCTCGGGGGATCAGGAAGGATTTTTTTCCCCTGTTGTAGAAAATTGGATCATGCTTTGCTAGGATTTTTCGCCTTTCTCTGAATCAACTGTGGATATAGGATTGTGTATATGCAGGGCCGATCCACCCTATACGCTGACTACGCAAGCTACGTAGGGCCCCACAATCTACTTGAGGCCCCGCAATCTACTCGAGGCCCCGCCTCCCCCTTGTCTCGTCACATTCACTTGCTGGAGAGAGAATTAGGCTATCTGCCCCCTCCAGCCTGTAGGGGGAAATAGACAGCCGGAAGACTTTCCTTCCTCTCTCCACTTATCACTTGTCACTTATCACATGATGACTGGAGAGAGGAACGAGATGCTGCCTTCAGAACTGTGAGTACATGTGGGAGGGGGAGGAGAGATGGGGACTCTGATGTAAGGGGCTGCTGGTATTGGGGACTGTGCTGATGTAATGGGGACTGTGCTGATGTAATGGGGACTGTGCTGATGTAATGGGGACTGTGCTGATGTAATGGGGACTCTGCTGGTAATGGGGACTCTGCTGGTGTAAGGGGGCTGCTGGTAATGGGGACTCTGCTGGTAATGGGGACTCTGCTGGGGTCACTGATGTAAGGGGGTGCTGTTGGTGACACTCAAAATTAAAGTGGGCCGGTCTGGATGAAGTCCAGGGACAAATTTTTGTCCCAGTCCAGCCCTGCCCTTGTGTCATAGCGCGTCAATTAATGTCACGGGCGCGGTGACGTCACTCGTGTGCGCGCTTCTCTCCGGTCAAATGGTTTACATGCTCACGGCATCACGGGTCAGGTAGAGGGCCCCTTAGCAAAATTTTGCTTAGGGCCCCAGGGAGGTCAGGATCTGCACTGTGTATATGGGATTGTATATATATATATATATATATATATATTTTTTTCTCTTTTAGTTGAACTAGATGGACATTGTGTCTTTTTTCAACCTGACTAACTATGTAACTATGTAATGTAGAACTCCAGAGTTTTTTCTTTTCAGTTTGAATAGATTCGTTAAGGGCTGGAATTTCTGGAAGGTTTTTTACTGCCATCTGTCTTTCTTGAAGATCCCAGTATACAGAAAGTATAAGGAGATCTCACCAGATAGATATAAAAACCTGACAGAGTTTTTGAAAACTTTCTCAGGTCATCCAGAAATAAAACAAACCTAAGATCAAAATTGAAAACCACAACCCCCAATATTTTCCCACCAAAAACTGGTAATCCCAGCAACAGGCTTTATCTGTCTCTTGGAAAGTTTAGAGAGAGAATTCTGTATGTAGATTTCCAACTCTCTCCATCTCCTGCTTTCCACCACCACTGCCATCCATACAACTGATAATAGTAAGAATTGCAGTAAGCACAGATAAGCTGCTGTAGTTTAATTGTCTTTACTGTACCATAGAAACCATAATGTCTGTATGGCACCATAGACACCAACTCATTCTGCATTCCCCCTTTTGAAGTGAATAACCATTTGTATTGTACCCCTGGTTTACTGAAGGATCCAGCATCCATCAAGTCTTAAGCTCCTTCCAGAGGATCTGTAGATGATCTGGATCTGCCTCTACAAAGGGGTCTCAACCTCATTGTTTTTATTTCATTTGCGTTCTTGTGGAAAAAAAAGTGAAATTAAATTTCATAGCTGTGTGCATAGTATACAGCAGTGTTTCTCAACCTTTCTTCAGTCAAGGCACCCTTTAAAATCCTGCACATTCTCAAAGCACCCCATTCTAAAATGTAAAAACTAAACTCATAGTTTAAACACAGGGTTGCTTAACCAGGGTTCTGTGGAATCCTAGGGTTTAGAGGCGGCTCTAGGCTTTGCAAGGCCTTAGGCAAAACCTAGACATGAGGCCCCACTCACGCCCATGAGGGAGAAAGAAAAAAAGATGGATGAAGGGAAAAAGAGAAAGAAAGAAAGAAAGATGAAGGGAAAAAGAAAAAGAAAGAAAGAAGGGAAGGAAGGAAGGGCACAACTACATCAGTGTACTAATTTCGAGGCAGGAGGGAATGGATGAATCCCCTTCACTTAGGCAACAGAACATTGTCTGTTGGGGAGAGTGGGCAGGTCAGACACAGGAGGAAAGGGCGGGAGGAGGGGGAGGAGTAGAAGCAGCTCTCTCCTCTGACTGGCTGTGCGGGCAGCAGGGGGAGGGGGGAAGTGTCAGAGTTGGCTCTGATGAGCTGAGCGTCTCTCTGGCTGTGATCTGGAGCTCTTAGTGAGCTCCGATCCCCCAGTGATTTGTCCCACTCGCAGCCTGTTTTCTCTATGTGTAGCAGTGAGCGGACTCTGCGCTGTGCTGATGACGGGGATCTCTGCTGCAAGAAGAGGCGACTCTGTAATAAGGTAAACTAGGTGGCCGTGAGGCCCCTGTGTGTGCGAGGCCTAAGGCGACCGCCTAATTTGCCTAATTAGAGAGCCGCCTCTGCTAGGGTTCCTCCAGAGGTTGCTAGGGATTCCTTGAGCAATTTCTGCCTCTCAGATAAGTTCCCACTGACACGATTGATCTTTTTAGCTATCTGTAACGGGGTAATTCTTCTCAATGACCACAAGTGTAATGCCCTGTACACACGAGCGGAATTTCCAACAAGTAAACCGTGGTTTTAACGTGTGTTGCATACACACAGTCACACAAATCTTGTCGGAAATTCCGATGGTCAAGAACGCGGTGATGTACAACACGTATGACGAGCCGAGATCAATGAAGTTCAATTGGCAGTTTGACTCTTCTGCTTGATTCGGAATTGCATACAGACGAGCGGAATTTCCGACAATAACTTTTTCCGCCGGAAAAATAGAGAACCTGCTCTCAATCTTTTGCTGGCGGAAATTCAGACAGAAAAAGTTGGATGGAGCATACACACGGTCGGAATATCCGATCAAAAGCTCCCATCACACTTTTTTTGACGGAAAGTCCAACCGTGTGTATGCAGCATAAGGAGCATTCTTCCCACTGACCATCACACTAATGTAATATGAGGTGTAGATATAGTAATTTTTAGCGGGGGTTCACTGAGACTGTAAAGTTATTTCAAGGGTTCCTCTGTGTTGAAGAAGTTGAGAAAGGCTGGTTTAACATAACACAGCAACATCCACACATGTAGTACGTTAGAGGGGATTTATTCTTCCAAAACAAATACACTTTTGCACACTGCTACTGACTAGTATTCCAATGTTTCTCTTCTCCCACAGTTTCCCCCACTCACTTACCTAATGTGACCCCAGTGCTGATGGAGAGGGGCAGGGGAAGGGCTAACAAGGATGCTGTGCAGGTGCCTGATGTTTTCCTTATTAAACAATGATGTAATTGGTTGTTGGCAGGTGGAATGGTTTTCATTGTGCACCATTACAACCTTCCAGCCACTTGCTTATATACAATTTTGGGGCAATTTTTAGGCATTTTGCCCAGGCACCCCTGAAGAAACATGAAGGCACCCTTGTTGAAAAAGGCTGGTATACAGTATACCAAGCTCCTGCAGGGATATCTCCTCATTGAAACCCTTTGAAAATAAGTTATAGGGTGAATCATGCCAATACTATAATACCTTCTAACAATAGTCAAAATATCAGCATGGCTTGAATTGACCCTTTGATTATCATCTAAAAAATCTAAGCAGATGTAGAAATGTCATGAGAAGATACAAAAAAATGTAATTGTGCGTGAACTTTAAGGCCTTTTACACACGACCGGTTTTCCCGTCAGGAAAATTGCCATGAGAGCGTTTTGCCGGGAAAACCAGCCATGTGTATGCTTCATCGCAGTTTTCCCAACAGGAAAACTGCCGCAAATCGCGGCGGGAAAAAAAGAGAGCTGGCTCTCTATTTTCCCGTCGGGATTCCCGGCGTTTTTTTTTTCCGCCAGATTTACTACTACTTTCCTATGGGAAACACTGCGAGGCAGTGCCGATGGAGCATACACATGGCCGGGAATCCCGGCCAAAGCTCTCATGGCAGTTTTCCTGCCGGGAAACCCGGCCGTGTGTAGGGAAAAAAAGCTACCGAGCAGGTTCTCGGTTTTCCCGGCGGACTTTTTAAACCGTACGTGTGTACAGGGCTTCAGTTGTATGTTCACTTATTGGGCTCTAAAACCAATCTTTAGCAGCTACCCTCACTGCAATGAGATCTTTTGGTGGAGTACAAACTTAATGATTAGATTAGAGATCATAGCACTTATAAATGGGGGGGGATTCAAATACAGCAGTGCCAATTAGCATGGAGAGACTGTTTGGAGCTGAGCAGGCCACACAGCAGAAATAGTATATAGTGTTTAAGGGCTGTAGAGGCTAACCACTGAAGCCCGATGGGCATAAGGGCATTAGAGGTGCACCTGCACTGCAATTACACTTAAATATTTATTTAAAAAAATAATACATTAAGTAAAAACTAAAAAGTCAAATCAGGGTGTTCATATGTTTTTAGTGTACTTAATATATAGATATAAATTAGAGATAGATAGATAGATAGATAGATAGATAGATAGATAGATGGATAGATAGATAGATAGATAGCTTGTTTGCATACATGTGTATGAGAAAAATAAATAAGCTGCAATTGTCTGTAAACCATCATTTTCTATACCTCTATTTTAAATTAATATGTTTAAAAAAATGAAATTGCACTTCAATTAGCAGGCTGCTTTCATGATGGAGCATCTGGGTATATTTCTGGTCCATGTTTGACAAACAGGCAATGAGAAGGGAAATGAAAAGCAGGCAGTGTGCATTGTACAAACACTCCAATAGAAGACAGGATAGGTTTGTGAATTCTCTTTTTAATTAGTACTCAATCCACAAGCAACTCAATGAGACAGATTTGTCTTGTTTTGCAAGTTAGATGTTTTTCACCTCTATCACTCAGCCCCTCTCTGCAGTTCTTTGTGCTATTGGGAAGAACGGATATGCCCTCTCACTGAAACCTTAATTGAAACGCGGCTTTCTCTGCGAGCTGGCAAAGCCAGTCTGGGTATTTTATTGTGTCTCCAGATCACCACATGTGTCTCAACACCCTCGTTTATTTTATTTATTATTTTTTTTTCTCTCTGACGCTTAATAGGCTTTGAGCCTGCTAACCCAATGTGGTGGGAACAGGCACAGGAACAAGAAATGCTTTAAAGTAGGTGTTTGTCATTAAATAGAACATTCCCCCTGTCTCTTTAGAAACCATCACAAAAGCTCAGCTCCCTGCTGGAAATTTTCTTAGGCCCCTCACACAAAAGACAAAGTTTGTTTAAGAAATCGCTGCTGAAAAAAAGAGTGGACAAAAAAAAAGCGTCAGGCCATTAAGGTAATTATATGAAACCTATGCTGTATAACAGCTTAATTGATATTAATATTTGTCTAATTGGTGATTGGGAGACTGCTTTGGGCTAAATCTCTTTAGAGCAGTTTCAGCGGTTCAATAGGCTGACTGCTTGTGGAGAGAGTTCACAGCGCTGAATGGGCCTGTTATCTTTCTCAGATGGCTCCCTTCACCTCCTACCCCTGGAGCGGTCCTGCCACTCACTCAGCCACTTGAGGGCCAAAAGCACTCCTCTACAGAATTGTCCAATGACATTTTCTTTTGTTATTGGTGGACAAGAGCTAGCAGCCGTTCAGAAGCAATTAAGTGATTGCTATATGACTATATATATATATATATATATATATATATATATATATATATATATATGTATGTATATATATATATATATATATATTTAGACACAATGAGAAATTACTTTTACTTTTGCTAAATTCTAAATCTTTTATAGTGATAGTGGTTAAATAAAAATAAAAACGTATATATATATATATATATATATATATATATAGATATATATATATCTATATATAGATATAGATATATCTATATATCTATATATATATAGACATAGATATATATATATAGATATATCTGTATATCTATCTATCTATCTATCTATCTATTTATCTATCTATCTATAGATAGATAGATAGATAGATAGATAGATAGATAGATAGATAGATATCTATAGATAAATATAGATATAGTTATTTATATATATTATTTATATTCATTCCTATTCATTTATATAAATTGTATTCATTATATTAATTGTCTGTAACCAAAAAAGTTTTATATAGGAGGAATTGCGATTTACCTGCTCTTAAAGATGGGAATGATCATATTGCGTTAATCAACATCTTGAAATGTATGGCTTTGATTTGTTATTGATCATAGGTATTTAATTTATTATAATTATGTAATTGCTTCCCGATATACTGTATGACATAGGATATGAGATGTGATTTGGTAGAATTATTATTTCTTGTTCCTGCCTAATGAAAGGCGTTCTGTAACTTTGCCCGAAACTGTCGCTGGAATCAAACATTTTGTATGTATTTTGTTCCTTCTTTCTTTATAAATTGGGAGTGTAGTAATCCTGGACTTTGATTATCCTGTCCCTCTCTCTCTCTCTCTCATTTTATATATATTTATATATATATATATATATATATATTTATCTATTTGGGAAGACTATGCAGAGAGTGCCCTATCCTACATATAGTGGACAAATTTAACCCCTTCTTGTCCTTAGTACTTAGCCCATCACAGATTCCAGTATTCAGTTTCCAATTAGAAGCAGAGGGATTCCTGGCTATTAACCACTTGTCCCCCGCCCACTGTCAATTGACGGCGGGCGGAGGATACTCTCGTTCTGGGAGGACGTCATATGACGTCCTCCCTTTAAAACAAGCTAGGAGGCGCGCGCCCGCCGCGTTCACAAGGCCCCGGTGCGCGTGCCCGGCGGCCGCGATTGCCGCCGGGCACCCGCGATTGCCCGGGAAACGAGCAGGAAAGTGGATCTCTGTGTGTAAACACAGAGATCCACGTCCTGTGAGGGAGAGGGGACTGATGGTGTGTCCCTTGTACATAGGGACAACCATCGGTCACCTCCCCCAGTCAGTCACCTCCCCCCACAGTAAGAACACATTGAGGGAACATATTTAACCCCTTCCCGCCCCCTAGTGGTTAACCCCTTCCCTGCCAATCACATTTATACAGTAATCAATGCATTTTTATAGCAGGGATCGCTGTATAAATGTGAATGGTCCCAAAAATGTGTCAAAAGTGTCCGATGTGTCTGCCGCAATATCGCAGTCACAATAAAAAATCGCAGATCGCCGCCATTACTAATAAAAAAATAAAAAAATAAAAATGCTATAAATCTATCCCCTATTTTGTACACGCTATAACTTTTGGGCAAACCAATCAATACGCGCTTATTGCGATTTTTTTTTTTTACCAAAAATATGTAGAAGAATACGTATCGACCTAAACTGAGGAAAATTTTATTTTAAAAAAAAAAAAATATATGGGTATTTATTATAGCAAAAAGTAAAAAATAGTGTTTTTTTTCCAAACTGGGCACTCTTCTTTTGTTTATAGCGCAAAAAATAAAAATTGCAGAGGTGATCAAATACCACCAAAAGAAAGCTCTATTTGTGGGAAAAAAAGGACACAAATTTCGTTTGGGAGCCACGTCGCACGACCGCGCAATTGTCATTCAAAGTGTGACAGCGCTGAAAGCTGAAAAATGGCTTGGGCAGGAAGGGGGTTTTCATGCACAGTAGAGAAGTGGTTAAACTGTAGTGTCAGAAGTGTCAAAAATATTTCAACTGAAATCTTTGCCCTTATTTATATTTCTATATTTAGTCACTGGAAAGACACTGTAGTGACAACCAACTTGTATCGTGAACTGCTGGATGTCATTACAGTTCAGGTTTGGAAACTAAATACAGAGTATAAATTAGGACAGGCAAGTTAGTGAAATATATATAAGATGCTTTCTTACACATCAGTCAAATGACCATATTTCCCTCTGCTGTTCACACTTATTAATAAGGGAATCCCCACTAAACACACCTAATCCTTTATGTATACTATAACTTTGCTGTTTGTACACAAGTCTATCAGCATTATTGTGTGCTGTTAGTTTCTATGGTAATAATACTGTCACTTGTATTATGCAAACATAAATCAAGGTAATATATTAGCAATTTCATATTTTTTTAAAATAAATTTTAAGACTAAAAAATAACAAGCGGACAAAAGACTAAAACTAACAAAAAAAAAGAAATGGTATGCATGGAAGAAAATTGGTGTTTTTTAACTTTTAATGTTTTCTTAATTGCAGTGAATAGAAGAACTTCATTATACAGCATATAGGAAAAAATAGTCTGTGCTAGAAAAATATATACATTCGGAAGATAACATCAAAAGGTTAATAAACTTCCACCTGTAAAAATAATATATATTAAAATGCAGCACCTCAATAAGTGAACGTAAGCCAATTTCAGTGCCTTTAAAGCGGAGGTTCACCGGAATTATTTTTTTTAAAAGCCAGCAGCTACAAATACTGAAGCTGCTGACTTTTAAAAAAAGGACACTTACCTGTCCAGGTCGCCCGCGACGTCGGCAGCCAAAGCCGAGCTGCGGCTTCACTGCCCGGTTCCCTACGGCGCATGTGCGAGTCGCGCTGTGCCGTCCTCACTGGTTCCCATTGTGTTCTGGGAGCTGAGTGTTTCCCAGAACACAACGGGGGGGGTGACGCGAAGGTGCGGGACTCCCGCGGGAGTCTGCTCCCGGAAGTGGTGCAAATACCTGTTTTATACAGGTATCTGCACCCCCTGAAAGGTGCCAAATGTGACACCGGAGGGGGGGAGGGTTCCGAAAAGCGGAGGTTAACTTTTGGGTGAACCTCCGCTTTAAATTCAATAAAGTAAACATTTAGTACATATAGAACATAGTGAAATAAACATGAAAAAGGTCTTTCAAGAACTCTGTCCGTGAATTCTTCCACTACCTTAAAAAAAAAACATGTGCCATAAAGTGTGTCCAGAAGAATTACAAGCTCACCAGAAGTACAGTAGTTGCTGCCAAAAGATAAGCAGCAAAAAGTGTCTGATCAAATATGTATAAGGTGCCCTTTAAGACAGCTCCAGTCTTTGACCAGCACATCCAAGCACATCCAAGTACTTCACTCCTCCAATGGGGGCAGTAGTGTTGTCTGACCGCTGTATAGACAAAGTTCACATAACAGACAGAATAGGGGGACCATAGTGTAGTATTTATTAAAACTAGTTTCTCATCCACAAATTAAAAGTAACTCCAAACAAGCATATAAGCCAAAGATAGAAGGAACCACAAGACAGATAACAATATTAGCCACTATTTCACTTACATCCGATACTGCCACATGGGATGCAATGTGGCAGCATGACATCACACACAAAGCAGTGTATAACAGGGCACAAAAAAAAGTTGGGTGCCCACCACTTTGGTCTTTTTACCTTTTATTTCTAAACTCACAACAGGAGAGAGGTTCTAGGGGTGCAGGATACCCAAAAACACAAAATCAGAGGACCGATATTCTTAAATGGTAACACGCCCTTTATACAGTATAGGATCAGCCAGACAAATCTATTGCCCTGTAAAGCCTGATACACATTATGAGTATTTTTCCCGTTCAACCCAGTGGGTTGAACGAAAAAAAAACTATCAGCTCCAGTCGGAGCCTCTGTACTAACAATCCAGCGTTAGTACAGCAATCTCCCCACTAAGCTGTTGTGTTCTTTTTTTTTTTTATCTTTATTTAAGGTAAGCAGAGTGTACAAAATAGTATGGTATCACAAATGTCAACCAACATCAAATAGTAAAAGGCAAAAATTATAACAAGTCCATTAGGTCTACGTACATTAATGATATAACCGGTAGAGGACCCTTTGCAGTGTTGTGGGGGAGCAGGAAACTGTGGTCTAAAGACTCCACAACAGCTATGACCTGCAATTCAATCTGAAAAATAGGGGGAACCTCCCAACCAGGAAGGGGGTCAGTTTTACCGGACATATGTGAACCATTAAATGTGAAAAGCACGACACCCTGCAGGGTGAAGCAGACTTAATCCCCATCGGCAGGTACCAAGCCATTATAATGTAGTGATCAATGTCAAGACGGTGGGGCTCTCGCTCCTGGTTTTTCAGGAGCGGTACCAAAGGATTATGCAAACCGAAGGAATTTTATCTAAAAAGGGAAAGGGGAAGGAGTGGGCGACACCAAAGGTGTCAGAAAGGAATAGAGGGGTAGAGGGACGAGGGGGGACAGTAGGGGTAAAATGAGAGGGGAAGGGGGGTAAAAAGCTCTGGCGAGGTCGACGGTCCCAAGTATCCAATTTTCTCGGAACGACTTGCTCAAATGTAAGACTTAAATTTGTCAGAGAACCGGAACAGATCCCAATGTATCCAGCGAGTGTTGTGTTCCTTCTCCCTTTCCCCTAAGGCAGCTGTAAGATGTTCCATTCGCTGTATGTCGCAAACCCTTGCAAACCAATGTGACACCACCGGTGGGGATTGTTGCTTCCACATACTGGGAATACATGCCCTAGCCGCATTCAAAAGGTGTTTTATTAGGGACTTGCGATATCTTTTACAGGACATGGGAGTCAGGCTTAGGAGTATTGCTACCGGGTTGTCCTGAAGGGATACATCCGTCACCTTGTGGATGATCTGCAGGACCTGTTTCCAGAAAAGGGACAGCTCCGTACACTCCCAGAAGATGTGAAGTAGTGTACCAGTCTGAGTGCCACATCTCCAACACAGAGGACTATGCCCAGGGAAGATTGACGCCAACACAGATGGGGTCCTGTACCAGCGTGTCAAGATCTTGTATGTGATCTCTTGATATTTGCTACACAAGGAGGACTTGTGCGCAAAAAAGAGGATACGATTCTTTTGATCCTCAGTGAACGTGGTGTTAAGATCTCTCTCCCACTTCCTCAGGTAAGGAGGGTCGTGCTGAGATGTGTGGTTGAGTAGGATATTGTAAGAATAGGATAAGGATTTCCATATGGGGTCCTCTCCCAGGCACAAAGGATGTAGGCTGTCTGCGTAAACAGTTGTTATCAGGAAGGGATCGGAGGAAATGTGAAAGTTGAGAAAAATAAAGACTTATCAGAAAAACTTGGAATGAAGTCCAGGTGGCCAATTATGGGCGTTAGTGGAGAAGAAAAACTGGGCGTCTCTGCTATCCTGAAATATCTATGAAGCTCCCCTAAGGTGGGCTCGATCAGTGGGTGTGGGGAGTAGAGTCGGGCGAGCCGAGTCCCACTCCAAGGTAAGCCCGCTAAGGGGATCTGCACTGTTTCCTGTTCCAGGCGGACCCATCGTTTATGGGTTGCATGTCTGCACCAGTCCACCACTCTGTTCATGTGGACTGCTGTGCAGTAAAGGGCTGGATCTGGGAGGCCAACCCCACCCCTGAGTTTTGGTCGTTGAAGTAGTGACCTCTTAAGTCGCAAGGGTTTGCCCTGCCAAACGTAGTTGATGAAAAGTGACAGTACTCTATGAAAGAATCTCTGCGGTATTGTGTCCGGCAGTGCCTGTAAAAGATAGAGCAGCCTTGGCATGATATTCATCTTTACGACATTACATCTACCAAACCAGGAGACCACTAAACTCTTCCATCTATCTAAGTCAGAGGAGAAGATGTTTAAAAGTGGCTGGAAGTTGAGTTGGTAGATGAGAGGCAGGTTAGAAGGGATCTTAGTGCCCAAGTATTGGATAGCCTGGGCAAGAGAACTGGGGGTGAGTGAAACGTTGAGTGCTTCCGACTTCTGCAGATTAATTTTGAAATCTGAGAGCTCACCGTAATGGCGGATTGCAGATAGGAGGACCGGGAGAGAGGTATGCGGTTCTCAGATGTAAAACAATAGGTCGTCCGCATAGGCAGCAATCTTGTGATGGTACGTGCCTGTTTAAAGTCCTCTAATGTCCGGGTTAAGCCTAATATGTTGCAACCAGGGTTCTAGAGAGAGGATAAAGAGGAGCGGGGAGAGTGGGCACCCTTGTCTCGTACCGTTACGTATTGCGAATGGTCTGGAAGTGGCTCTGTTTACTCTGACTGTCACGGTAGGGGTAGAGTAGATGGCAGAAATCCAAGACAGAATGGGGGACGGCATCCCAAAGCATTGCAGGGTGGCCAGGAGGAAAGGCCAGCTCACCCTATCGAACGCCTTTTCAGCATCTGTGGACAAGAGGATGAAAGGGGTATTAAGACGTTTGACCCTTGCCACCACGTCTATCGTCCTTATTGTGTTGTCCCGTGCTTCCCGATTACGTATAAATCCGACCTCGTCTTGAGGGATTACACGTTGGAGGACAGACCCTAATCTCTCGGCCAGGATTTTTGTGAATAGCTTCAGATCACAATTAAACAAGGAAATAGGCCTGTAACTTGCGCACAGGAGCGAATTCTTCTCTGGCTTGGGGATGACAGTGATACTTGCTTGCAGTAGGTCCGGTGGCACGGTGTGGTTGTCTAGTATTGCATTAAAGCCAGTAAGAAAATGAGTTGCCAGCTGCGCTTGGAAGGTCTTATAGTAGGAAACTGTGAAACCGTCCGGGCCGGGCACTTTCCCTCTGGGCGAACCAGCAAGGGCACTCGCAAGTTCCTCTGCTGTTATAGGTTGCAAGAGCAACTCCACTTCCTCAGCATTGAGAGAAGGCAGGTCCGCAGCCGCAAGGTAGGCTTCCATTGACTCTACTCTGTCCTGGGAACAATCCGCCGAGTGTCGGGGGTGTAGATTATAGAGGGCCTCATAGAAAGCACGGAAGGACTCCGCTATCTCAAGGGAGTCGTAAGATCTAGTCCCTGCAGGGGTGGATATGGCAGGAATATAGGATAAGTTGCGTTGGGTGCGAATGGCATTTGCTAACGTTCTGCTGCATTTATCCCCGAACTCGTAAAAGGTTCTACGCACTTTCAGAAGCATGTTTTTGGATTGAAATAGGGAGTGTTCCCTGATTTGCTCCCGAAAGCTAGTAACTTCTGCCTCTAGGGCCCTATCTGGGTTAATTTTATGGCGTTTTTCGCAATTTTTGAGTTTGGCAAGCAGCCCAGACAGTGTTTTTGCTTTAAGTCTGTGCCCATGTTTAGCTGTTGTGTTCTGACAGGGGGGTGGCTGATTTATTTTATTGAACCGGCCGATGTCGCCCCGCATTCAGCCCATATGTACAGGGCTTTGGTCACATTATTTCTCTTTCTTGCTTTTCTGGCTTCTGTTCCCTAAGTAGATAAGGAAACCTTAACTTGGGGGTAATGAATCCATCTTACAATGTCCAGATGACAACTTTTACCCAACTCCTCTGCGACACTTTTTAGCAAGCAGAGCACTGCTTTAATACAGTTACCTTGTAGTATCCAATCAAGCTCTAACTTGGTTTCCAAACCCTCAGCACATGCCAGGGCTGAGGCCAGGCCAAAACAGTAATTTTTTACATAGGCCTCCACCCAGGAGGAAGCTTTAGTGGAGAGAACGTGTTCTGGAAAGGTGCTCCCAAATATTTATCATAGCCCCAAGCCATACATCCAAACAGCTCCTTAAGGCACTGGATGGATCAGATAATTATTCATAACCTAAGAAGTTTATTACCTGCATTGCTTCCTCCCAGAAACAGGCAGAACCTATCAACCCCTTCAAAGAAAACCTGAAGGGCCCATAAAAGACTTATAACAGCTCAAACTGGCTACAGCCTAAAGCCCCGTAAACACGATCGGATTTTGCGACAACAAATGTGTGATGGCAGGGTTTTGTCGGATAATCCAACTGTTTGTACGCTACATCAGACAATTGTTGTCGGAATTTCTGACAACAAATGTTTTATAGCATGCTTTCAAATTTTCCGACAACAAATGTGTCTTGTCGGATTATCCGATCGTGTATACACAAGTCCATCTGAAAAAATCCAAATTACAAACACGCATGCTCTGAACCAATGCTAACCATAAGACAACATTAGCAGAAGTTGCCCAAAGGGTGGCGCTAAAGAGCTGAAAAAACACTTAGTTTCATGTATGTTGGCTGAAAAAGTTCTGCCGTCTGTATGCATACCAAGTTCACGGCCAACGCACACAATTCCACGGATTTGTCCGATGGAAATCCGTTCGTGTGTACGAGGCTTTACAACTATACACACTAAATTTAGCTAGGGACTTAACTGCAAAGGGCAGGATTCAAGTCAAGTCCTACACATGGTACAAGATGCAGTGTTTTCTGCCAAGCTAATTTATCCATAGAAACATGAAATAAATGTCATCTGAACAGTTTTTTTTAAAAACAGTCCTCCTATTATTCCATTATTGATATGCTGATTAAGTAATAACAGTCACAAACTTTGCATTTGGTTAGAGAATACATTAAATATGGCAATTATTTTTCTCTTACTAACTTCAGCCCCGGAAGGATTTACCCCCTTAATGACCAGGCCATTTTTTGCGATATGGCACTGCATCACTTTAACTGACAATTGCATAGTCATGCGACATTGTACAAAGACAAACTTTATGTAATTTTTTTCCCACAAATAGAACTTTCTATTTGGTCACCACTGTGGTTTTTATTTTTTGCGCTATAAGCAAAAAAAGACTGTCAATTTTGAAAAAAAAAAAATTTTTTACTATTTGCTATAATAAATATCCCAAAAAAAATTAAAAATCTTCCTCAGTTTAGGCCAATATGTATTCTTCTACATTTCAGAAAACAAGAGAAGGAGAAGAATGGGACTATAGTGGTGCTTAATTACATAATAATGGAAACCCCAAAACAGTAAGTAAAAGATATATATAGTTTATTCTTTAATTATACAAAAAGTAAAAAATGAGTAGCAAATCACAAAAGGTCGTTTAGTGTGGACTGTATCGGAAATAGTGGTTACACTGGAAGTTTTGCTGAAGGTTGAGTAGTCATACGTTATCCCGACATGTTTCGCCTCTAGGCTTCATCAGGGGATTTATGTGTCAACCATAGATAAACAAAACAGATATACAAACATAAAAAACAAAAATTAATATAAATAAATCAATAGTATATAAATATAACAAGAATACCCTTGCTGACAAATCCACCAGAAAGCAGGGGGACTTACCACCGGAGGCCCTATTACCCCATATGTAGATTGAAAGAAACACTTGGAGAATACAGGGCAGAAGGGAGGCAACCTTGGATCGCGGGTGGCCGGTGGACATTGCGGCCGCCGGCCATGCGCATCGGCTCCAGTGTCGCGCCACGGGCACGCCTGCCTGCTATTGTCCTTAAAGCAGCCAATGTACACCTACAGCGATTTGCGCAGCCGTGCCATCCTGCCACAGTATAATGAAGGCGGCTGGTCGGCAAGCGGTTAAACAACTGTATTTTTGCAGGTTTCCAGTAACCTCTTGCACTCTTTAATATTCCAGGTATGCAATTTCAGACTGCTGCTGTTCACATTAACTTTAGACAATTTTGCCAAGAATGTAGCAAGCCAGCTTTTAAAAAAAAAACAACATGCAATCAGCACACCTGGCAGCCATAATTACCGAAGCAGCAGTAAACAGTGCTCGGCAACACTGTTCCCAAACAGCAGCTTTTTTCCCCCAAGTCAACTTTTTAATTGTACATGTAGCGATACCTCCAACTAAGGAGGCCGCAGAATTAGATTTGGGCCCTGAGTGCAGCTCCGCCAACCCCCGGCAATAGGCTCTACCCCCTTCTGGCACAGCTAGTACTAACAATCAATGATATGTCCTATGCAATAGAATAACTAAGCAAGGACACAGTAATGAATTGTAATAGGTAAAGTGTTTTACTCATTAATTCTCAATATGGATAAAGGGGTAACAGTAATCACAGTTCCAGATAATCACTCCTAAGGGCAGCGTCCTGCCACTCTAACACACTATATAGTAACACACGCTACAGGTGCGCCATACGGGCGACCGTTAACTAAGTGCCCTATGGCGCAGTAATCAAACACGCTAGAATCCCCACCAGGCCTGGTTCTAATATTTAACTTAGTCCTTCTTTCTTCACCGGCAGGTCTGTAATGGTGGTGCACTTTAAACCGAGTATAACTTTGTAATCCAAGGGGTATGAAAATAACTTGTAGGCCACGGCAGTCTATAGGCCTATATACAGCAACAGTATCTTAGCTGGGCTTACGCCCTCTCACCCGCCGGACTACGGATCCAGTCCGGGAAACCTCCACCGGTCGTGTCACACACACTCGATCTCTCCAACGATCGGGCCCCCGATCCGACAAGGCTGTAGCTCACAAAGTCAGATGCCACCCAGGCTCGCAGAGGGGAGGGTGGAAGGCTCTTTGGTGCAGAGCAAGGCCTCAGGCTTCAGGCCTTGCACTCCGACACATCCGCACAGGAGGATCCGTCTGCGAAGTCTCGTGTCCCCAAAGAGGCCGAGCCCGGCCTCGCCTCCTCCTTTTATAACCCCTCCCATGAGTCTCTGCGGTGGAACATCACAAGAATGGGGTTATGGGTAATGTAGTTTCTTCCCAATATAGGGGAATACCCCGCTACACACTCCCCCCACTTAAACTCTTTGGTCCCCAAAGATAAATTTTAGCAACAACTATATACAACATTGGACAATTCTGAAAACGATGTTGGGATAGGGGATTCCCACCATAACTGAGGGGTTGAATTCCCTTGCCCACAGGTCACATTATCATGGGTGGCCTGCCTAACTGTGCCAGAGAGTGAGCTGGGGTTGCCCTCCACCAAATGGACAGTGGAGGGATCCGGAATCTCAGCATTTCTCCTAGCAGTGACCACAGAGTCTTCCGAACTGTTCCCCATCTGGGGGTAGGTCAGCTTCTTAGGAGGTCGAATGACTCTTCGAGCTCTTTGCTCTCCTGGAATCTCTGGCTCTGGCGCCACAGACTCCTCTTCCTCGGAGCAACTATCATGGGCATCTTCCCAGTAATCTGCTGAAGGACTGAAAGGGATGAATTCTGTAGCCTCTGGGTTCAGTGTTTCATCTGTGGTATCTTGGGTGACTGGAAGATCTATGATAGAAGTTCCTGGAGTTGGGGAAGACCACAGCCAATCAAGCTCTCCTTCTTCATCTCCACTAAGTTGGGAGGCTTCTCCATTTCCAGCTCGGGAGGTCTGTGACCGAGTGTGCGGCTTAGGAGTATCCAAGATAGAGGCCGGTGCAGGGGAGTCTCCCACGGAAGGTATTCTAACTGCCTCCGCAAGTGGGAGCAGGTGGTTTCGATGCCATGTCTTCAGTGGGCCTACCTTTCCCTCTGGCTTCACCTTGTAGACAGGTAGGCCCGGCAACTTCCTGCAGATGACATAGGGTTCAGATCTCCATCTGTCTGCAAGTTTGTGCTTTCCGGGGACTCCCAGATTGCGCAACAGTACTCGATCCCCGGGCTGTAGGTCTTGTACCCGGACCTTCAAGTCGTAATTTCTTTTATTCCGAGCTCCCCTTTGATCTGAGGCCGCTTGAGCTTGTTCATATGCTACTTTCAGGCTGTGTCTGAGCCTGTCCACATATCCTTTGTGGGAGGTGACTGAGGAATGGTCCAGTGAGGTGCCAAAAGCCAGGTCCACCGGTAGTCTCGCTTCTCTCCCAAACATGAGTCGATATGGGGAATAGCCTGTAGCATCACTGATGGTACAGTTGTAAGCATGTACTATGGCTGCTATGTGTTTGCTCCAATGTTGCTTTTTCTCGCTTTCCAGAGTCCCCAACATGTTGAGCAAGGTTCGGTTGAACCTTTCCGGCTGAGCATCTCCCTGAGGATGGTAAGGTGTAGTTCGAGTCTTCTTAATTCCCAACGAATCCAAGAGCTTCCGGATCAGCTTACTCTCAAAGTCCCTCCCTTGGTCTGAATGGAGTCTCTGTGGCAGCCCATAATGGACAAAATACTTCTCCATAAGTACCTTGGCCACGGTGGAGGCCTTCTGATCTTTGGTGGGGAAGGCCTGGGCATACCGGGTGAAATGGTCGGTTATCACCAGAACATTTCCTAGTCCACTCAGGTCGGGTTCGAGGCAGAGAAAATCAATGCACACCAGGTCCATGGGCCCTTGGCTCTGTAGATGGCCCATTGGGGCAGCTTGATGAGGCTAAGTCTTCCTCTGGATGCATCGCGCACATGAGTGGCAGTACTCCTCTACCTCTGCCCTCATGCAGGGCCAATAGAACCGACTTCTGACAAGTTGAAAGGTCCTTTCAGCCCCTAGGTGGCCATGATTGTCATGCAAGGCCATCAGAACAGTCTCCCGATGTTTCTCTGGGAGGAACATCTGCCACTTATCTTCTGAGTCATCAGAGGGGCCCCTTCGGTAGACCACTCCCTGATGTAACTGCAACCTATCCCACTCCTTCCTCAGTAGGCAAGCTTCTTTTGAAGGTTGACGCATGAGTATGTTTGGATCCTGATTTTTCAAGGCCTCCAGGACCAATCTCCCCATGGGGTCTTCCAATTGGTCACACCTCAATTCCTTCTTGGACAGTCTTGGTAGGTTGTCCTCTTCCAATTGAGCTACTCCACAGTAGTGTTTGGGGACTCCCACCGTGGTAACTCCTATTTCCTCTGCTCTGGAGCATCCTCGGGCTTGGAATGCAGCTCCTTGACAAAGGGCCTGCACCCCGTCCGGTGCCACTTGGGCCCAATCTTCTATTTCAATGGTCGGGGAATGAGATCTTCTGGACAGGGCGTCTGCGTCTCGATTCCCCACTCCTGGTCTATACTTAAGGCTGAAGTTGAATCCAGACAGTGCGGCCAGCCACCTGTGTCCGGTGGCATCCAGCTTGGCCGTGGTGAACAGGTAGGTAAGGGGGTTGTTGTCGGTCTTCACAGTGAACTCTGCTCCATACAGGTAGTCTTTGAGCTTGTCTACTACTGCCCACTTGAGGGCCAGGAACTCCAGCTTGTGAGTGGGGTAGTTCTTCTCAGAGGGGGTCAGGCTCCTACTCACATAGGCAACAGGCCGCAATTGCCCCTCATGTTCTTGGTAAAGTACTCCTCCCAGACCGTCATGACTAGCATCCACGTGCAGTTCATAGGGTTTGGTTGGGTCTGCATAGGCCAAGACTGGTGCAGTGGTCAGGCTCCTCTTCAATTCCTGGAAAGCCTCTTCACACTTCTGATTCCACTGATTTCTGATGGACTCTCCTGGCCTCCTGGGCCCCGATCCATCCTCCTCTCCTTCAGTCTTGAGCAACTCATTCAATGGTCTAGCAATTCGGGCAAATCCCTCCACAAACCTCCTGTAGTAGGAGCAGAAGCCCAAGAAGGATCTGAGTTCTGTTACTGTGGTGGGCTGTGGCCAGGAGGTAACTGCCTCCAATTTCTCAGGGTCTGTGGCCACCCCTTCTTCAGATACTATGTGCCCCAGATAGTTCACAGAAGACTGGTAGAACCGACACTTCTCAGGCGAAAGCTTAAGTCCTTCCTCACTGAGTCTTCTCAACACTTTCTCCAGCCTCTCTTCATGTTCCTCCAAGGTTCTCCCAAAGACAATGACATCGTCTAGGTATACAAGGACTTCGATCAAGTTCATGTCCCCTACTGTCTTCTCCATGAGGCGTTGGAAAGTAGCTGGGGCTCCAGACAGACCTTGGGGCATCCGGTCGAATTCAAAGAACCCCACTGGGGTTATGAAAGCTGTCTTCTCCTTGTCTGCTGGGTGCATCGGAATCTGATAGTACCCACTCTTGAGATCCATAACGCTGAACCATTTGGCTCCAGACAAGCTCTGTAGGGCATCCTCTATCCTCGGAGTGGTGTATTGGTCAGGTATGGTTCTCCTGTTGAGAGTCCTGTAGTCTATACAGAGCCTCAATGATCCATTCTTCTTTCGGACCACCACTATGGGAGAGGCATAGGGGCTTCTGGACTCCCGTATCACACCAGTCCTCTTGAGTTCTGCAAGTTGTTCCCTCAGATCCTCCAGATCTGCTAGCGGGACCCGCCTGACCCTCTCTCGGAAGGGCTTATCTTCCTGGAGGCGGATCCGATGGGTGGCACTCCTTGCACACCCCACATCAAACTCATCCTTAGAGAAGATCTTCTCCCATCTATTCAACTGGGCCTTGGCTCTCTCTTTCCAAGCCCTGGACAGATTCGGGTTTTCCATGGTCAGCTTCTCCCAAACATCCCCTTCTTCACCTGTCCTCTTCACTTCTGACAGGGTAACAGGGGCCGCCGGGCTCACCTGGCCTAGCAACATTCTGGCTGGGATGTCCATGGGGTTTTGGTAGTATTCCTAACACTCACTGGAACTCTATAATGGGCCTTCTTCAGGACCTTCAGCGGAATCACTTCCGGTATCACCTCCAGGCCTGAGGACTCACCCCTTGGGTCTGACTCCAGCATGACAAAGGGACCAGGCTGCTCCCAAGTAAGCTTCACAGTGGCCCTGAGACAGGTTACTTCACCGGGCTGCAACACTACCCCTTCTCTTCCAAGTCTCCACACCTTCCCTATCTCCTCTCCAGGGGTCTCCCGCTCTTGGACCAGCCGTTGGTAGGCTGTCTTCAGCATGGGATGGATCTTGGTAGCTGCTTGTCTTTCTTCTGTCACGAGAGGGGTCAGGAGTCTTCGGACCAGGTCCGTGTTTGTCCCTATTATAAGGGAATTCTTGTTGGCTCCAGGCGGCCTAGGACACACAACTGCCAGGGTGTCAAACGCTTCGGCCTTCCCAGCCACGGATGGGTCAAAGGTCATTTGGATGGGAAGGTAGCCGTCGTAAGGGAAACTCTGGGTTCCAATTCCCCATATTTCCAGCTCCTCTATCTTCTGGATAGGCAGATGACTCAGGTGCCTGTCGTAGAAGTCCCGGTATAGTAGGGTCACTTGTGCCCCGGTATCCAGGAGGCCCCTGGTGTAGACTCCCTCCACTTGAATGGGCACTATAGGGGATGGGCCTACCAGCTTCTCTGGATATGGTCCGGCAGGAGCCGCCTTCTTCAGACCTTTTCCCTTTGGACTCTCTCTTGTCCTATTCCCTTTAGACTTGAACCTTTCTTGAGCCTGGTATGCACTGACTTCCCTCCTTTTAATGGGTGTAGGAACCCGCTGAGGCGTACTATTATTTTTCTTGGGTGGGCACCCCCTTTGGGGGGTGCCGTGCCTCTCCTGAGGGGTCTCCCCCCTTCTTCTTGGAGTATAGCTTTGTTGAGGGGTATTGCGTTTCCCCTTTGGTGTTCTATCTCTCTTTTTGTTTTTCTTCGCATTCAGCTTGGAGTTTACTGAAGATGGTGGGCACCCGGTTGACTCCTTCACCGGGGGCCTTCTGGAGTTTCCCGCCGGCTTGCGGTTGTCTGGTCTCTTCTTCTTCGGACTAGAACATGTGGCTGCAATGTGGCCAACTCCCCCACAGTTGAAGCAGACTATATCTCCCCATTCTTGTAAAGGTTCGGGTGCTGAGGCAATCGGGAACAATTCCTTCCTTGGACTTTCCTTCTTCTTGGGACACTCTGTGTCTTTTCCTATCAGAGAGGTCAATATCTCTAACACCTTGGACATCTGAGTTTTTAGGGTGTCTATCTCCGCCTCTCTTTCAGGGGTCATTACTGGATTGACCAGCACCTGTGCGGGTACAACAATTGTCTTATCCTTCTGCTGGTCCTGTTGCAGCGCCTCCTCATCTCTGATAATTTTTATTAAATCAGCATAAGTCAGCAACATTCCTCCTCCCAAGGTTTTCAGGTGCAGCCAGACTGGATCGGAGCGTAGCGCTCCCTTTAAGACTTGCTTCATTCTTGCCGCATCGGCATCTTGGGGCTTCATCCCTTTCTTTAACACAATCTTGCACAGCAGCCTGTTTAGCCTTCTGACATACTCGGAAAGTTTCTCCTCCGGTTTTTGGAAAGTGTGTTCAAACTGGTAGACCGTCTCTGTCACCTTGTCTAATTGACCAAACTCTTCCTGCAGCATAGCTAGACAATCCTGCGCCGTGCACCCTGCATTCCCAAACCGGAAACTTTTCACTGCTTCTGCTGCTGCACCTTTAAGGCTTTCTAACACTCGCTGCCTCTTCTGTGCCTCCGGCACCTCCCATGCCTCCACCGCCTGTAATGCCTGTTCCACCCAAGTATCAAAATCTTCTTCCCCTGCCGGGACAGGGAGCTTCCCTGAGAATATTTTTAGTCTCCGGTAGCTAGTTTCCACATGCACCGTACTTGTCTTCTGACATTTGGCTAGCAAATCCCCTATTGCATTTATCAGTTCTGGTGATATAGCAGTGGCCGATGCAGGTGCCACCGGGGATGTCGCCCTGTCTTCTCTTTCAGGTGTAGTTCGGGCCGCAGCCTGTGGCGATCCCGTAGGGGATGGTTCCCTTTCTACAGTTATTGCGTGCGCCAGCCTAAATGTTCTGTTGTCTGGCGTCCGCAGACACTTGTGCTTACAGGCCTCTGGCATCCCGTCCCAATATTCCACTAATGCGTATTGATATGAGATGTTTGGGTCTGTCTTCATGTCTATCACCCACGGTGTGTGATCTGGGGACACTGAACTCATCAGTTCCTCTACCGTCTCACTTGACCATTTCTCGCCAGGGAGACTAATGGCTATCGACTGTTTTGGCTCTGTATTAGCGGCTTTGCACCACTCTTCTACCGCTCTTGGATCCATGGGGTCCATGCCGGCACTTCTGGCGTTCGCTTGCTGCATCAGGATCCCGGACGAGAACCCCCACGTGTAGCGATACCTCCAACTAAGGAGGCCGCAGAATTAGATTTGGGCCCTGAGTGCAGCTCCGCCAACCCCCGGCAATAGGCTCTACCCCCTTCTGGCACAGCTAGTACTAACAATCAATGATATGTCCTATGCAATAGAATAACTAAGCAAGGACACAGTAATGAATTGTAATAGGTAAAGTGTTTTACTCATTAATTCTCAATATGGATAAAGGGGTAACAGTAATCACAGTTCCAGATAATCACTCCTAAGGGCAGCGTCCTGCCACTCTAACACACTATATAGTAACACACGCTACAGGTGCGCCATACGGGCGACCGTTAACTAAGTGCCCTATGGCGCAGTAATCAAACACGCTAGAATCCCCACCAGGCCTGGTTCTAATATTTAACTTAGTCCTTCTTTCTTCACCGGCAGGTCTGTAATGATGGTGCACTTTAAACAGAGTATAACTTTGTAATCCAAGGGGTATGAAAATAACTTGTAGGCCACGGCAGTCTATAGGCCTATATACAGCAACAGTATCTTAGCTGGGCTTACGCCCTCTCACCCGCCGGACTACGGATCCAGTCCGGGAAACCTCCACCGGTCGTGTCACACACACTCGATCTCTCCAACAATCGGGCCCCCGATCCGACAAGGCTGTAGCTCACAAAGTCAGATGCCACCCAGGCTCGCAGAGGGGAGGGTGGAAGGCTCTTTGGTGCAGAGCAAGGCCTCAGGCTTCAGGCCTTGCACTCCGACACATCCGCACAGGAGGATCCGTCTGCGAAGTCTCGTGTCCCCAAAGAGGCCGAGCCCGGCCTCGCCTCCTCCTTTTATAACCCCTCCCATGAGTCTCTGCGGTGGAACATCACAAGAATGGGGTTATGGGTAATGTAGTTTCTTCCCAATATAGGGGAATACCCCGCTACATACAGATGTTTTTTTATGGGAAAAAATCTACAAAAACCTAAATCCAAGAAAAGTGATATTTTCAGTATATTATTTGGATCAATCCTATAAACAGGCTTTCTGGTAATTACATTATTAAAACACATAGCAGATAATTTACTATAACTAGAGAGTGCAAGCTGTGCATGGTAGCCAATCAGCTTCTAACTTTAGCTTGTTTAATTAGTCTTAGACAAAAAAAAACTGGAAGCTGATTGGTTTCTGTGCAGAGCTGTACCAGATTTTGCACTCTCCAGTTTTAGTAAATCAACTCCCCTTTGTTCTTTTCCAGAACAATTTACCTAAACAACTGAAATGGCATATACCTGGGCAAATAATGCACTTGGGTGGCAAAAATATGAATGCAATCTACTCACTGGGGGGAGAACCGCTGGGGGAATATAGGATGGAAAAGTACCTGGGGGTCCTAGTAGATGATAGGCTCAGCAATGGCGTGCAATGCCAAGCTGCTGCTAACAAAGCAAACAGAATATTGGCATGCATTAAAAAAGGGATCAATTCCAGGGATAAAGCGAAAATTCTCCCGCTCTACAAGACTCTGGTCTGGCCGCACCTGGAGTATGCTGTCCAGTTCTGGGCACCAGTCCGCAGGAAGAATGTACTGGAAATGGAGCGAGTACAAAGAAGGGCAATAAAGCTAATAAAGGGTCTGGAAGACATTAGTTATGAAGAAAGGTTTCGAGCACTGAACTTATTCTCTCTGGAGAAGAGACGCTTGAGAGGGGATATGATTTCAATTTACAAATATCATACTGGTGACCCCACAATAGGGATAAAACTTTTTTGGGGAAGGGAGTTTAACAAGACACGTGGCCACTCATTAAAATTAGAAGAAAAGAGGTTTAACCTTAAACTATGTAGAGTGGCAAGGATGTGGAATTCCCTTCCACAGGCAGTGATCTCAGCGGGGGGCATTGATAGTTTAAAAAAACGATTAGCTAGGCACCTGAACGACGGCAACATACAGGGATATACAAGGCAATACTGACATATAATCACACACAAAGATTGGACTTGATGGACTTGTGTCTTTTTGCAACCTTACCTACTATGTAACTATGTATATGTAACAGAAGTTTACCATGTGCTAACTTCTGGTAGCTTCTGTCTCAGTGTAAAGTGTGACCAAATACTTTCAGTCTACCTTGCCACCCACATACTGCAACCAAAACTCTAAGTTCCTTACTCAGTGCAGCAACAGGACTTGTACAGACGTAGTTCACTGTGCTGCTGGTTTCTCTGGTAAAGCTCTAATAGTAAAAGAGACCTCAGAAGGGGCTACATATTCCAGCACGCAGTAAGCAGATTGTCTGAGGTGTGGGTTGCTGGTCATCAGTAGTGTAGAGCTAAGTTGGTGGTAGACCATGGTAGGGGACATGCAGGGTGGTATGGGAACATTGGCTCAAGGGATTTGGAGAGCCAGAAGACAGGGTAAATCTTTGGGTTTCATATACATTCAAACTCTAATTTTAACTCGAATTTTCTGAGATGGAAAATAAAAATAAATATGACACAAAAAGGGATTGGTTGACCAAAGGGTGGCGGTAAAAAGCAGAAAAGAGCAGAAAAACCACGTGATGTTGCCAAAAGTTTTGGGAAAGTTTGCAGAAAAGTCCGAGCGTGTGTATGCTATGGGTGTTCCCGGCCAACTCCGTTCAGACAAAAAAACACAAAAAGGGTGATGGAAGTCCGACCGTGTGTACGAGGCTTTATACAAACAAACAAAACAAAACACAAAAAACATCATACACATTGAACCTAAAATATATTAATACAATGTCAAGATCCAATCACATTGCATAGTAACTATCAATTCAAAATTAGAATTCAAAATAAAAAATGGAAAGAGTATAATAATTAACAAAAGGGTATTTTATCTAGGCTTAGATCTAAGGCATGGGTGCTCAACCTGTGGCCCTCCAGCTGTTGCGAAACTACAATTCCCATTATGCCTCAAGCTTGTATCTTTCAGCGGCTTGCAATGCCTCATGGGACTTGTAGTTCCGCAACAGCTGGAGGGCCACAGGTTGAGCACTCATGATCTAAGGCAACCTTATTGAGGAAAAAGAGGGTGAAGGATTTTTTTTTTCGCATTTTTCGGGTCATTCGTTTTCTGATTGAAATTCAAAAATTCGAAAATCCAAAAATAAGAACAAAAATCTGAAAATTCAAAAGCGAGAAAATCCAAAAATTCTAAATAATATCTAACTAACTAATAATAACTAACTAGTAATTTCTAGGTATTGTAATTTCCCTTCAAATTTGGCTGTTAGTGAACGTAATAAATACAAATTTATCCGAAGTTACAAATTATCCGAAATAACAAATGCTGCATCTAAACTAATGGAATGTAACAAATGAATAATAATAAATAATAATAATAATAATAATAATAAAAAGTTTTTATTCATATTTATTATTATTAAATTGTTACATTGCATTCATTTAGATGTAGCATTCATTATTTTGGATAATTCGTAACTTCGGATAAATTCGTATTCATTACGTTCACTAACAGCCAAAGTAAATTCCAAAACCTATAATTTAATAGTTAGTAATAGCTATTATTATTAGTTAGTTAGTTATTATTTTTTGGGGTTTTCACATTTTCGGATTCTCGTTCTTATTTTCAGGTTTTCGTTCTTTTAAATTTTCGGATTTTTATTTTTATTTTTGGATTCTCAAATTTTTGGATTTTCGATTATTCACATTTTTAAATTTTCAAATTTTCACATTTGCGATTTTCTGAATTTTAGAATTTCCGAATTTTGGAATGTTTGTTTTTGGAAAAATTTGTTAAATGGATTGTCATTAATTTGAATATTTCCAAATTAACGAATTTGTTGAATTTAGTCGAAAAAAGAATTTGGAACGAAACGAATTGCACGTGTCTATTTAAACCAACAAGTAACTCGTTGTTACCACTTAATTTCCTTATGTTGCGTTAAAAAAAAATCAATAACATAAAGAATGACTTAAAGGTTTAGTGTAGAGTAGCGCTACCCACGGAAGAGCCACTTAAGAGCCACTTTGTTTTGTGATTTCTCTGCACACCTGAATATGACACACGTCGCTTACCCAGGACTTACCGACACACCTTGATGTATTTCAAATAATTTATTAGGCCAAGAATACAGTAGCCTAAAGGGAGAGAGAATTATACCAACAATCAATAAGCCAATAACATTACTCAGAAAGATATGGTTAAACACCTGCAGTATTTTGTCTAACAGTAATTAACAGAACAGTATTGCATTTACCTAGCAACAGTATATAAAAACAATCCTAGTACAGTATGATCACAGCAGACATCCAAATCACACCTCACACCTTCTTAGGGAGAAGGTTCCCGGTCTCCCAGGCAAGGGTCTGCGTAATGAGCAGTTTTTTTGCTTCTCTCAGGTCTCAGGTCTCAACTAATTTGTGGTATTCAACAAAAATAGCAATACACCCAAAATTAATATTGTACCCTTGACTTCAGAAACTGGTATTGCCCCCTTTAGCAGGACTAACATGTAGATGTTTTGAATAACTGACCTCCAGTTTCCTTGCCCTTTTTAAACCCCCTACAACTTTTCAATGGGTTTTAAATCAGAGCTTTTAGACCAGTTCATAACCCCTCTTTTTCTTTTGTGCCATTTTTTGGTATTTTAGCTATTTGCTAGCATGTTTTGCATCATTATCATGCTGAAAGATCTATTCCTGGTTCTTGTGCTTTCATGTTCTTGCACACTTTCATTTTATACAGAATTCATAACTGACTCTACAAAAGCAAGCTATCCACACCCTGAAGCAGCAAAGCAACCCCAAACCATAACATTTCTTTCCCTAAGCTTCGCAGTTAATTTGACATTATTCTTCTAAAATGCTGTCTTGACATGTTTGCAAAAAACATGTCTACTGTTACTCTGGCTACACAACCCAGACTTTGATTCATAAGTCCAATCTTTTTTTTATTGTAAGTGCATGCATTTCGACATCAGCTGTTGCAAAAGTTACCTGCTCATACTGCAATCACCGTAACTTTTGGGGCCCTTGGGGATTTCTTTTAGCTTCAAACAGTCAACTCTTGGGCTGAATTTGCTGGATCAGTCAGTCCTGGACAATATAACTGTCATTTGAAATCTACAACATATGCAGATTTTTTTCCTTACAGTGGAATGATAGATTTTAAATAATTTGGTTATCTTTTTAAAACCCCTACCATACCCATAGATGTGATGTTTTGAGGGCCTTAAAGAGCTCTGTTGATCTTGGTTAGGGAAGGGCCGTACGGACCCCTGTTCGGTTCGTACCGGAACTTTGGAACACTGCGTTCGGACCCGAATAACAAACCCCATTAAAGTCAATAGGACCCGAACGTCAAAAATCAAAAGTGCCCATTTTGAAGGCTTAAATGCAATTAATTGGGCATACGATGGTTATAGGGGTCCGGGTCCTGCCCCGGGGGACATGTATCAATAAACGTATCATTTTTAAATGAGCAGTGATTTTTTTGATTTTTAAAGTGAAAGCCTAAAAATGAAATGAAAATTTATTTCCAATATAGTGCCTGGGGGGTCCCCTTAGTCTAACTGTAAAGTGGCAGATCTGTACCATGTCTAAAATCTGCTGCAGCAATAATTGAATTTATAAAGCCCCAAAAAAATGAAATTTTTCCTGCAAGCTGCCTTTATTTTGCTCAGCAACAGCTGGGAAGCCAGTTTGTATGATGAGGCCACAATATAGTGCACTGGGAACAAAATTAAAGATTTTTTGGACACATTCTGGTGTCACTTTGACTTTGGATAGAAGTAGCGGGTGCGCTAAAATTGGTCTTTGGGTGTTGTGGCGCCTTCCCACCGTAACCCTATAGAGGTAATCTTGATGAAAGCAAGAATTTGCCTTGCTGTAAAAAATTGAAATGATATGCACCTGTCAAACAGGTGCTGAAAAATTGGTCTTTTTGTGTCGGTGGCGCCTTCCCACCGTAACCATATAGAGATAATTTTGATGAAAGCAAGAATTGGCCTTGCTGTAAAAAATTGCAATGATATGCACCTGTCAAACAGGTGCTGAAAAATTGGTCTTTGGGTGGCAATTGTGCCCATGAAACCTATACCAAAAACAATCTTCCAGATGAAATGATTGCACACCCTCAAAGCTAGGCAGCCTCGAAGTCCTGCAGAGAGGATTATTGGGAGGGAGGGGGCAGTGCTTATAAGCAAATGTAAAAGAAGAAGTTGAAATCTGTACGTAGATGCACTTTAATCAATGTAAAGAGGTGATTGGTGCCCTTTAATTTGAGTACTCACACTACACAGACATACTCCACGGATACACTATAATATACTGCAATATAATGCACCAAACGTACAGTGACGCACAGAACTATATGGCGTTAAACTTGCAGTAATGCACACAGAAGTAAATGGCGTTATACTGGAAGTAATGCACACAGAAGTAAATGGCGTTAAACTGGCAGTAACGCACAAAACAATATGGCGTTAAACTGGCAGTAACGCACACAGAACTATATAGCGTTAAACCTGCAGTAAGGCACACAGAAGTAAATGGCGTTAAACTGGCAGTAACGCACGCAAAACTATATGGCGTTAAACTGGCAGTAACGCACGCAAAACGGTATGGCGTTAATCTGGCAGTAACGCACGCAAAACTATATGGTGTTAAACTGGCAGTAATGCACGCAAAACGATATGGCGTTAAACTGTCAGTAACGCACGCAAAACGATATGGCGTTAAACTGTCAGTAACACACACAGAAGTAAATGGCGTTAAACTGGCAGTAACGCAATCAAATAGACGGTGTTCAACCTTCACTACACTGACGCTATCTGAACTATCCCTAGTCTAGCTCGGTGTTTCTCAACTCCAGTCCTCAAGGTGCCCCAACAGGTCATGTTTTCAGGATTTTCCTCAGATGAAATGGCTGTGGTAATTACTAAGGCAGTGAAACTGATCAAATCACCTGTGCAAAATAATGGAAAACCTGAAAACATGACCTGTTGGGGCGCCTTGAGGGCTGGAGTTGAGAAACACTGGTCTAGCTATACACTAATGTCAAGATTACTGACACGGTCTCACTACACTACAGTGAAACTATCTGAGCTGTCCCTACTCTAGCTGCACACTATGCAAAGCTGAATGATGGTCCTCCTCACTACACTCACACTATCCCTAGACTGACACTAAACTCATATTCTACACTGACACTGACAATTAAAGCAAAATAGCACAGTTTGGCACACTAACTAACAGCACTGAAAAGAGCCCCGTTCTATCTCTCTCCACGCCAAAATCACACTGAAAATGGCTGCCATTGAAAGAATACTTTTATAGTGTGGGGCGGGAATGAGCCATGATTGGATAAAGTCATGATGACAGTGTCCAATCATGACTCTGACAGGGCTCAGTGCCCTGATTGGCTGAAGCTTTCACTGCTTCAGCCAATCAGGGCTTGCAATACACTGTTCAGCGCTGCAATGCACTGTAGTCGGTTCGGGGGGGGGGGGGGGCCAACAAACGGACGAACGACCCGTTTGTTCAGCTGTTTACCGAATTACCAAACAATGAAAGTTTGGCTCGAACTTATGCTCGGACTGAACCGTTCGTCCATCCCTAATCTTGGTATGATGACACCACACACGTCAACAGCAATGAGAACACCAGACCCAAGCTCTGAGGTTTAAATAAGAGAGGTTCCACCTCCATGCTCCCTAAGGAGGTTCTTATAAATGGCACCTAATTGGAAACACCAGATTCAAATTTCATGGATTTAAAGTGATATTAAATATAGAGGTGTGCTTGGTTTTTCTACCTGACAGATCTGTATTTTTCATTCATTTAGAATGATGAGAATGAATATACCACATCAATTTTATGTGTCATCAAATGAAGATGTAATGTGTTCAAATATGTTGAAAAGTCAACCATGTTCATGGGTTGTACTTAGTTTTTCATATGACAAGTAGGGATGAGCCGAACACCCCCCGGTTCGGTTCGCACCAGAACCTCCGAACGGACCGAAAGTTTGCGCAAACTTTAGAACCCTATTAAAGTCTATGGGACTCGAACGTTTTAAATCAAAAGTGCTAATTATGAAGGCTAATATGTAAGTTATTGTCCTAAAAAGGTTTTTGGGACCCGGGTCCTGCCCCAGGGGACATGTATCAATGCAAAAAAAAGTTTTAAAAACGGCAGTTTTTTCTGGAGCAGTGATTTTAATGATGCTTAAAGTGAAGAAAAAAAAGTCAAATATTCCTTTAAATATCGTACCTGGGGGGTGTCTATAGTATGCCTGTGAAGTGGCACGTGTTTCCCTTATTTAGAACTCTCCCTACACAAAATGAAATTTCTAAAGAAAAAAAGTCATTTAAAACTACTTGCGGCTTTAATATAATGTCTGTTCCTGGCAATATGTATAAAAATCATTGCAAAAAATGGCATGGGTATCCCCCACCCCCACCCCCCCCCCCCCCCCCAGCCCATTACCAGCCCCTTTGGGTCTTGTATGGATATTAAGGGGAACCCTGTACCCAAATTAAAAAAAGAAAAGGTGTGGGGGCCCCAGGCCCTATATACTCTGAACTGCAGTATATAGGCGGTGCAAACAAGACAGGGACTGTAGGTTTGTTCTTAAGTAGAATCTGTTTGTAATTTGGAACAGGTACATTTTTAATTTTAATTAACTCTTACAGGAGAGAATTCCCCTTCCTAGGGGTAGATTTCCTCTCACTTCCTGTTGTCTCCTTCCGTTTGCAAGTAGGAGTCGTTTGTAAGTTGGATGTTTGAAAGTAGGGGCCTGCCGTATATACTCTGCAGAAATGTGGCCCTTAGGTGTTGGTGTTGCCATAACACTGTAAGCTCTCACAGTTACTCTTGGTGGGCGCTGGAATGCCCTGCTGTGAACTATTATATCAAGAATTGTAATTTCATGCCATTGTTGAACAGTGGTAGGAAAAATTGGGCCTTTGGTGGTGGTGCTGGTGCCACAACACTGTAAGTCCTCACAGTTACTCTTGGTGGGCGCAGGAATGGGCCCAGCTGTGAAATATTAGATCAAGAATTGTAATTACATGCCCCTGTTGAACAGGGGCAGAAAATTTGGGCCTTTGGTGGTGGTGGTGTTCCCACAACACTGTAAGTCCTCACAGTTACTCTTGGTGGGCGCAGGAATGGGCACTGCTGTGAATTATTAATCAAGAATTGTAATTACATGCCTCTGTTGAACAGGGGCATAAAAATTGTGCCTTAGGCACTGGTGCCACAACACTGCAACCCCTCGCAGATACTCTAGTTGGAGCGCAGGAATGAGCCCTGCTGCAAAGTATTGCATCAAAAATTGTAATTACATGCCCCTGTTAAAAAAGGGGCAGAAAAATTGGGCCTTGGGCACTGGTGCTGGTGCCACAACACTGCAACCCCTCACAGATACTCTAGTTGGAGTGCAGGAATGAGCCCTGCTGCAAAGTAATGCATTAAAAATGTTAATTACATGCCCCTATTAAACAGGGGCTGAAAAATTGGGCCTTAGACACTGGTGCTGGTGCCACAACACTGTAACAACTCACAGATACTGTAGTTGGAGCGCAGCAATAAGCCCTGCTGCAAAGTATTGCATCAAAAATTGTAATTACACGCCCCTGTTAAACAGGGGCAGAAAAATTGGGCCTTAGGCACTGGTGCTGGTGCCACAACACTGCAACCCCTCAGAGATACTCTAGTTGGAGAGCAGGAATGAGCCCTGCTGCAAAGCATTGCATTAAAAATTGTAATTACACGGCCCTGTTAAACAGGGGATGAAAAATTGGGCCTTGGCCATTGGTGGCAGTGCCCAGAAACAAAAATGTTCTTACATGCTATCAGCATGATCATTGAGGAGGAAGAGAATAGTCACTCAGCATAACAGGATAGTCACTCTGCATCAGCATAGGCAGTCTTGAAGGGATCTGACATTTCAAAGAAAATGATTCTGTTACATCAGCATCAGGTGCTTGGTAGCTGGTGGTGATCCAAGACTGATTCATTTTTATGAAGGTCAGCCGATCGACCGAGTCGGTGGACAGGTGCACCCTGTGATCGGTTACAAAGCCTCCAGCAGCACTGAATGTGCATTCCGAAAGAACACTGGATGCAGGACAGGCCAGTAGCTCAATTGCATACTGTGCAAGCTCTGGCCAGTGATCCATCCTCAAGACCCAGTAACCCAGAGGATTTTCGGTGGGAAAGGTATCCAAGTCTGATCTTGCCCCTAGGTATTGCTGCACCATGTAAACCAGACGCTGGAGATGGTTGCTGGAGCTGATCATACCTTGGGGCTGCGGACTAAAAAATTATCTGAACGCATTGGTCAGACGGCCACCTTCTCCACCGCTCCTTCTTTGACTGACCGAAGCCTCAGCAACACGTTGTCCAGGACCAGGAATTTGTAACCTCCCAGTCTCTGGGAACGCGTTGCACAGACCTTTCTGCAAGGCCTCCCAAAGATGCTTCATCCTCTGCTCCCTCTGCGACGGCAAGATAAGGTCCGCAACCTTCCCCTTGTAACGTGGATCAAGGAGGATTGTCAGCCAGTAATGATCCCTCTCCTTGATCGCACGAATACGAGGATCCTTCCGCAGGCTTTGCAGGATCAGGGAGGCCATGCAGCGTAGGTTTGCTGAGGCATTCGGTCCAGAGTCCTCTGGGTCACTCAGGACGACATGATCCGCAGCCACCTCCTCCCAGCCACGTAAAAGTCCATGGGTGTCTTGGGACTGTAATTGATCCCTTGAAGACTACTGCTGATGTTGAGTGCTAGGCTCCACCTCCATGCTGACAAAATCCTCCTCCTCCTCCTTCTCGTCCTCTTCCTGTGTGATAGGCGGGCCAGCAGGAACACTGTCTGGATAAAGGGGGCCTTGAGAGGTAAGGAAGTCCTCCTCTTCCTCCCTCTGTTCTGCCTCAAGTGCCCTGTCCATTATTCCAAGCAGCGTGTGCTCCAACAGGTGGACAAGAGGGACAGTGTCACTGATGCATGCTCTGTCACTGCTCACCATCCTCGTGGCCCCCTCAAATGGTGCCAGGACAGTGCATGCATCCCTGATCATGGCCCACTGGTGTGGGGAAAAATTCCAAGCTCCCCTGACCCTGTCCTGGTGCCATATTGCAACAGATACTCATTGATGGCCCCCTGCTGCGTGTGCAGCCGCTTCAGCATGGCCAACGTAGAGTTCCACCTGGTGGGCATGTCACAGATTAGGCAGTTCTTGGGCAGGTTGTATTCCTTTTGCAGGTCAGCCAGCCGAGCACTGGCATTATATGACCGGCGGAAATTCCCACAGAGTTTCCTGGCCTGCATAAGGACCTCCTGTAAGCCCGGGTACCTGCCCAAGAACCGCTGCACCACTAAGTTAAGGACGTGAGCCAAACAGGGCACATGGGTCAGTTGTCCCTGTCGGAGGGCGGAGAGGAGGTTGGTGCCATTGTCACAAACCACCATTCCTGGCTTAAGATGGCGTGGCATCAACCACCTCTGAGCCTGCCCCTGCATGGCTGACAGAATCTCTGCCCCAGTGTGGCTCCTGTCCCCCAAGCACACCAGCTCAAGCACCGCATGGCATCTTTTTGCCTGCGTACTTGCGTAGCCCCTTGAACGCCTATGGAGCACCGCTGGTTCCGAGGACAAAGCACAGGAAGAGGCCATGGAGGAAGAAGAAGAGGAGGGGGTGGAGGAGAGAGGTCTGTCAGAATCACCAGTAGAAGCATTTTGGAGGCGTGGTGGCGGAACAACCTCCAACACTACTGCACCTTGTCCTGCATCCTTCACACCTGCCAGCAGAGTCACCCAATGCACCGTGAAAGATAGGTAACGTCCCTGTCCATGCCTGCTGGAACATGAGTCAGCGGTAATATGCACCTTACCGCTGACCGCCCTGTCCAGCGAGGCCAAGACATTGCCTTCCACATGCCGGTAGAGAGCCGGAATCGCCTTCCGTGAGAAAAAGTGGCGTTTGGGAACCAGCCACTGAGGAACCGCACATTCAACAAACTCACGGAAGGGGGCAGAGTCTACCGTCTGAAAAGGCAGCAGTTGAAGTGCTAGCAATTTAGCCAAGCTAGCATTCAACCGCTGGGCATGTGGATGGCTGGGAGCAAACTTTTTTCGGCGGTGCAGCAGCTGGGGCAGGGAAATTTGCCTGGTACAATCTGACGTCGGTGTACCAATATTAGATTGCTCGCAAGTACTTGGCTGTGACACACCTAATTCTACACCTTCATTCCTCTCAGTGCAGGTTTCAGAGAGGACTCAAGGTATAGTGGGGTTGGAGATCCCAGCTGATGAGGAGCAAGGAGAGGTCCGCTTTGTTCTTTGGTGTGGGTCTTTTTTGTATGCTTACCAACGGACTGCATGGCAGGTCAACATACGTCTGGTCAAGCATGTGGTGCCCAAGCGGCTCATGTTTTGGCCACACGAGATACGCTTCAGACATATGTTGCAAATAGCAACGGTGCGATCTGCTGCATACATCTCAAAAAAGGCCCACACCAAAGAACTTTTGGAATAACGCGCAGAGACAGCAGCGCCCTGAACATGCGGAACACTGCGGTGTGATGCAGTCGGTTGGCTGCCCTTAAGCTGGCCCCTGGAGGGCATCCTGCCTCGTTGGAGATGTGCCTCCTCCTCCTCCTCTCTCCTATCAGGCACCCACGTAAAGTCAGTGACCTCATCAACCCCTCTCTCCTCTTTACTGGAGCAAATCTGGCAGTATGCTGCAGCTGAGGGAACATGACTGCCAGATTGCTGTCCTTGTTGGGCACCCCCTCTCTCTGGGCTCACATTACTGCCTTCCTCTAGCTGGGTACCATCATCAGAGCTTTCAAAACGCTGGGCATCCTCCTGGAGCATGTACCCATCTCTGTGGTCAAACAGTTCAGGGGACTCCTCAGGAGGACATGGTGGGGCTAGGGAAGGAGTGACTGATGCCATTGAGCCAAGGGAAGAGGCCACGTTGGCAGCTGCTTTGCCAGACAAAGTACCCTGAGCCTGGGTGAGAGAGGATGAGGAGGATGAGGATGGCTTGGTCATCCACTCTACCAAGTCTTCGGCATATTGCCGCTCAACATGGCCAGCTGCCGAAAAGAAGGACAAGCATGTCCCACGGCCACGTGCTTATGAGGATGCACCGTGTCCATAACCAGCACTGTTGCCTCTAGACACAGAGCCTGCTTAACCTCTTTTATGGCCTAGTGACTGTCTGCTTCTCCTTGTTTGCCTTCCAGACATACTAATGGCCTGCAGTGAGATGTACCTGCTCAAAGGTGGGATGTATATATATATAATATATATATCTATACTGATTATACTGCAGCTAGCAGAATCAACTGTCTGCTGTGGTATTAGTATGAGTAAACCAGCTATTGTCTTCAGTTAGTTTTAGGTGCACACTGAGCAGAGGACACAGTACACTAACTGGAAATACAGAAGCTCTCTTTCTGTGGTATTGGTATGAGAACACCACCAATTGTATTCAGGTACCTTTAGGTGTACGCTGTGCAAAGGACACAGTACACTAAGTGAAAATAATGCAGCTCCCTGCCTGTGGTATTGGTATGAGAACACCACTAATTGTATTCAGGTACCTTTAGGTGAACGCTGTGCAAAGGAAACAGTACACTAAGTGAAAATAAAGCAGCTCCCTGCCTGTGGTATTGGTATGAGAACACCACCAATTGTATTCAGGTACCTTTAGGTGCACGCTGTGCAAAGGACACAGTACACTAAGTGAAAATAAAGCAGCTCCCTGCCTGTGGTATTGGTATGAGAACACTACTAATTGTATTCAGGTACCTTTAGGTGCACGTAGTGATGAGCCGAACACCCCCGGGTTCGGTTCGCACCAGAACCCGCGAACGGACCGAAAGTTCGTACGAACATTAGAACCCTATTAAATACAATGGATGCGAACGTTCGAATTCTAAAGTGCTAATTATAACAACTATTATGCATGTTATTGTCCTAAAAAGGGTTTGGGAACCCGGGTTCTGCACCAGGGGACATGTATCAATGCAAAAAGAAGTTTTAAAAACGGTCGTTTTTCGGGAGCAGTCATTTTAATGATGCATAAAGTGAAAAAAAAAAAGTCAAATATTCCTTTAAATATCGTACCTGGGGGGTGTCTAAAGTATGCCTGTGAAGTGCCACGTGTTTCCCGTGTTTAGAACTGTCCCTGCACAAAATGACACTTCTAAAGGAAAAAAAAGCCATTTAAAACTGCTTACGGCTTTAATGTAATGTCTGGTCCCGGTAATATGGATGAAAATCTTTAAGAAAAATGGCATAGCTACCCCATGACCCCCCCCCCCCTACCCCAGCCCATTACCAGCCCCTTTGGGTCTTGTATGGATATTAAGGGGAACCCCGCACATAAAATAAAAAAGGCCCTATATACTCTGAACAGCCGTATACAGGCGGTGCATACAAGACAGGGACTGTAGGTTTGTTCTTATGTAGAATCTGTTTGTAATTTTGAACAGGTACATTGTTGAAGTGTAGCTCCAGCCCAAAAATCTATTTTTAAACTTTTTGGAAAACATAGGTAAGGGTTATCACCCCTGTAACATTTGTTTTGCTGTCTGTGCCCCTGTTCAGAACATTTCACCTCACTTTCCGTCCCAATGACAACTGTTTTTGAAATGTGGTGTTTTTCTTGAAACAAGGATTGCTGATAAAGCATCAGTACAGAGGAGACACCTTTCTCCCATATTTATTCTTACAGGAAAGAATTTTCCTTCCTAGTGGTAGATTTCCTCTCACTTCCTGTTGTCTTCTTGCGTTTGCAAGTAGGAGTCGTTTGTAAGTTGGATGTTTGAAAGTAGGGACCTGCCATATATACTCTGCAGAAATAGGCCCCTTAGTTGTTGGTGTTGGCACAACACTGTAAGCACTCACAGTTACTCTTGGTTGGTGCTGGAACGCCCTGCTGTCAACTATTATATCAGGAATTTTAATTACATATAATTGTTGAACAGTGGTAGTAAAAATTGGGCCTTTGATGGTGGTGCTGGTGCCACAACACTGTAAGCCCTGACAGTTACTCTTGGTGGGTGCAGCAATGGGCCCTGCTGTGAATTATTAGATCAAGAATTGTAATTGCATGCCCCTGTTGAACAGGGGCTGAAAAATTGGGCCTTTCGTGGTGGTGGTGGTGGTGGTGGTGTTGCCACAACACTGTAAGCCCTCAGAGTTACTCTTGGTGGGTGCAGGAATGGGCCCTGCTGTGAATTATTAGATCAAGAATTGTAATTACATGCCCCTTTTGAACAGGGGCTGAAAAATTGGGCCTTTCGTGGTGGTGGTGGTGGTGGTGGTGTTGCCACAACACTGTAAGCCCTCAGAGTTACTCTTGGTGGGTGCAGGAATGGGCCCTGCTGTGAATTATTAGATCAAGAATTGTAATTACATGCCCCTTTTGAACAGGGGCTGAAAAATTGGGCCTTTCGTGGTGGTGGTGGTGGTGGTGGCGTTGCCACAACACTGTAAGCCCTCAGAGTTACTCTTGGTGGGTGCAGCAATGGGCCCTGCTGTGAATTATTAGATCAAGAATTGTAATTGCATGCCCCTGTTGAACAGGGGCTGAAAAATTGGGCCTTTCGTGGTGGTGGTGGTGGTGTTGCCACAACACTGTAAGCCCTCAGAGTTACTCTTGGTGGGTGCAGGAATGGGCCCTGCTGTGAATTATTAGATCAAGAATTGTAATTACATGCCCCTTTTGAACAGGGGCTGAAAAATTGGGCCTTTCGTGGTGGTGGTGGTGGTGGTGGCGTTGCCACAACACTGTAAGCCCTCAGAATTACTCTTGGTGGGTGCAGCAATGGGCCCTGCTGTGAATTATTAGATCAAGAATTGTAATTGCATGCCCCTGTTGAACAGGGGCTGAAAAATTGGGCCTTAGGCACTGGTGGCACAACACTACAACCCCTCACAGATACTGTACTTGGAGCACAGCAATGAGCCCTGTTGCAAAGTATTGCTTCAAAAATTGTAATGACACGCCCCTGTTAAACAGGGGCTGAAAAATTGGGCCTTAGGCACTGGTGGCACAACACTACAACCCCTCACAGATACTGTACTTGGAGCACAGCAATGAGCCCTGTTGCAAAGTATTGCTTCAAAAATTGTAATGACACGCCCCTGTTAAACAGGGGCTGAAAAATTGGGCCTTAGGCACTGGTGCCACAACACTCCAACCCCTCACAGATACTGTACTTGGAGCACAGCAATGAGCCCTATGGCAAATTATTGCTAAAAAAATTGTAATTACACGCCCCTGTAAAACAGGGGCTGAAAAATTGGGCCTTAGCCACTGGTGGCGGCACCCATAAACAAAAATGATCTTCCAAGCTATCATCATCAATCGTATCATTGAGGACTCGGAGGAGGAGGATAGCCAGTCAACATAACAGCACAGGCACTCAGCATCAGCATCAGTCTTGAAGGGATGTGACATGTTAAAATCAATTAGTCTGTTATATCAGCATCAGGTGTGTGGTAGCTGGTGGTGATCCAAGACTGGTTCATCTTGATGAAAGTCAGTCGATCAACCGAGTCGGTGGACAGGCGCACCCTGTGATCCGTGACAAATCCTCCAGCAGCACTGAATGTGCGTTCCGAAAGAACGCTGGATGCAGGACAGGCCAGTAGCTCAATTGCATACTGTGCAAGCTCTGGCCAGTGATCCATCCTCAAGACCCAGTAAGCCAGAGGATTTTCAGTGGGGAAGGTGTCCAAGTCTGACCTTGCCCCTAGATATTCCTGCACCATGTTTATCAGACGCTGGCGATGGTTGCTGGAACCGATCATACTTTGGGGCTGCGGACTAAAGAATTGTCTGAACGCATCGGTCAGACGGCCACCTTCCCCACCGCTCCTTCTTTGACTGGCCGAAGCCTCAGCAACTCGTTGTCCAGGACCAGGAGTTTGTAACCTCCCAGTCTCTGGGAACGCGTTGCACAGACCTTTCTGCAAGGCCTCCCGGAGTTGTCTCATCCTCTGCTCCCTCTGCGAAGGTAACATAAGGTCCGCAACCTTACCCTTGTACCGTGGATCAAGGAGAGTGGCCAGCCAGTAATGGTCCCTCTCCTTGATCCGAAGAATACGAGGATCCTTCCGCAGACTTTGCAGGATCAGGGAGGCCATGCAGCGTAGGTTTGCTGAGGCATTCGCTCCGGAGTCCTCTGGGTCACTAAGGACGACATGATCCGCAGCCACCTCCTCCCAGCCACGTACAAGTCCACTGGTTTCTTGGGACTGTAAATCATCCCTAAAAGACTGCTGCTGATGATGATGCTGAGTGCCAGCCTCCACCTCCATGCTGACACAATCCTCCTCCTCCTCCTCCTCCTCTTCCTCTTCCTGTGCGATGGGTGGGACAGAAGGAACACTGTCTGGGTAAAGGGGGCCTTGAGAGGCAAGGAAGTCCTCCTCTTCCTGCCTCTGTTCTGCCTCAAGTGCCCTGTCCATTATTCCACGCAGCGTGTGCTCCAACAGGTGGACAAGAGGTACAGTGTCACTGATGCATGCACTGTCACTGCTCACCATCCTCGTGGCCTCCTCAAATGGTGCCAGGACAGTGCATGCATCCCTGATCATGCCCCACTGGCGTGGAGAAAAAAACCCAAGCTCCCCTGACCCTGTCCTGGTGCCGTAGTCGCACAGGTACTCATTGATGGCCCTCTGCTGCGTGTGCAGCAGCTGCAGCATGGCCAACGTTGAGTTCCACCTGGTGGGCATGTCACATATAAGGCGGTTCTTGGGCAGGTTCAACTCCTTTTGCAGCTCAGCCAGGCGAGCACTGGCATTATAAGATCTGCGGAAATGCACACAGACTTTCCTGGCCTGCCTCAGGACATCCTGTAAGCCCGGGTACCTGCCCAAGAACCGCTGCACCACCAGGTTAAGGACGTGAGCCACACAGGGCACATGGGTCAGTTGTCCCTGTCGGAGGGCGGAGAGGAGGTTGGTGCCATTGTCGCAAACCACCATTCCTGGCTTAAGCTGGCGTGGCGTCAACCACCTCTCGGCCTGGCCCTGCAGAGCAGACAGGACCTCTGCCCCAGTGTGGCTTCTGTCCCCCAAACACACCAGCGCAAGCACGGCATGGCATCTTTTTGCCTGCGTACTTGCGTAGCCCCGTGAACGGCTACGGAGCACCGCTGGTTCATAGGACAAACCACAGGAAGAGGCCATGGAGGAAGAAGAAGAGGAGGGGGTGGAGGAGAGAGGTGTGTCACAACCAGTAGTAGCATTTTGGAGGCGTGGCGGTGGAACAACCTCCAACACTACTGCACCTTGTCCTGCATCCTTCCCAGCTGCCAAAAGAGTGACCCAATGGGCCGTGAAAGAAAGGTAACGTCCCTGTCCATGTCTGCTGGACCATGAGTCAGCGGTAATATGCACCTTACCGCTGACCGCCCTGTCCAGCGAGGCCAAGACATTGCCTTCCACATGCCGGTAGAGAGCCGGAATAGCCTTCCGTGAGAAAAAGTGGCGTTTGGGAACCTGCCACTGAGGAACCGCACATTGCACAAACTCACGGAAGGGGGCCGAGTCTACCAACTGAAAAGGCAGCAGTTGAAGCGCTAGCAATTTAGCCAAGCTAGCATTCAACCGCTGGGCATGTGGATGGCTGGGAGTGAACTTCTTTCGACGGTCCAGCAGCTGGGGCAGGGAAATTTGCCTGCTAGAATCGGACGTCGGTGTACTGCTAGCAGAGTGGCCGCAAGTACTTGGCTGTGACACACCTAATTCTACACCTTCATTCCTCTCAGTGCATGTTTCAGAGAGGACTGAAGTTATAGTGGGGTTGGAGATCCCAGCTGATGCGGTGCAAGGAGAGGTCCGCTTTGTTCTTTGGTGTGGGTCTTTGAGGTAGGCTTGCCAACGAGCTGCATGGCAGGTCAACATATGTCTGGTCAGGCATGTGGTACCCAAGCGGCTGATGTTTTGGCCACGCGATATACGCTTGAGACATATGTTGCAAACAGCAGCTGTGCGATCTGATGCACTAGCCTCAAAAAAGGCCCACACCAAGGAACTTTTTGAATGACGGGCAGAGGCAGCGCCCTGCACAGGCGGAGCTCTGCGGTGTGATTCCGTCGGTGTACTGCCCTTACGCTGGCCACCAAAGGGCATCCTGCCTCGTTGGAGATGTGCCTCCTCCTCATCCTCCTCCTCCTCCTCTCTCCTATTAGGCACCCACGTGGAGTCAGTGACCTCATCATCCCCTCCCTCCTCATCACTGGAGCCAATCTGGCAGTATGCTGCAGCTGCTGGAACATGACTGCCAGATTGGTGTCCTTCTTGAGCATCCCCTCTGTCTGCTCTCACGCTACTGCCTTCCTGTAGCTGGGTTTCATCATCAGACCCTTCGAAACGCTGGGCATCCTCCTGGAGCATGTACCCAACACTGTGCTCAAACAGTTCGGGGGACTCCTCAGGAGGAGGACATGGTGGGTCTAGGGAAGGAGTGACTGATGATGAGTCTGACATTGATACCAGGGAAGAGGACGCTTTGGCAGCTGCTTTGCCAGTACCCTGAGCCTGGGTGAGAGAGGATGAGGAGGAGGAGGAGGGCTTGGTCATCCACTCTACCAAGTCTTCGGCATGATGTGGCTCAACATGTCCAGCTGCCGAAAAGAAGGACAAGCGTGTCCCATGGCCATGTGCTGATGACAATGCACCGCGTCCACGACCAGCACTGTTGCCCCCAGACACAGAGCCTGCTTGCCCTCTTTTATTGCCTCCTGACTGTCTGCCTCTCCTTGTTTGCCTTCCAGACATTCTAATAGATGGCCTGCAGGGAGATGGGAAAAAAGCAATAAGGGCTACCTTCAGGTGTCCTTCTCTGTCCCTTTACTTAAGGATTTCTAAATATGGTTGAGGATGATTGCTTTTGCAAAGAATAGCACAACGACAATTTCCCTGACTGTCCAAAAAACAAGGATTTCAAAGATCGTTGATGAGGAATGCTTTAGCACACTATAGCACAAGGAGAATTCCCCTCACTTTCCTTCTTTGTCCCTAGAAACAAGGACTGGCACAGTGAAAGAAACTGACACTCTCCCTACTGTGAGGGGGTTAACTCGGTAGCGGGTGTGTGTGACCCCCTGGTTGGGCTCCCCACACAAAAACAGGGCCAGCAGACGGAGGTTGTGGTTTTCAAAATCAAAAGGTGCGGTTTATTTCTCTATGTACAGTGACAAAAACACAGCAAAGCCAAAAAGAAACATAAACAAAATAAATCCTGGTCAGTTTGACCTCTGACTAAACATGCAGGTTTCCTAAACTAACAACTGGGATCAGCCTGGTGCTGTCCTAGTCCCTAAGTCCCTGGTTTAGTAAAAGTCCAAACAAATAGCCACACAGGCTTTGCCTCACCGCACAGGGGTTCACTCTCCCTAGACAGTCCACACAGGTCTGGTTCCAGGCATGAGCTAACATCTAATGAAGCTGGGAGTTTTTATAGAGGCCTTTAAATGAGCTGACAAGCTTCAGCTGGTCTCATCAACTCCCTGCCTGCACGACGCCCAGCCCTCTCCCTAGAGGTATGAGTCATCCATGAGCCCACTAGCCTCAGCTGGGCTTCATCAACTCCCTAGTTGTATAAGTCGGCGTAAAGCCTGAATCTGGGCGAAATATATCTACCCCCCTGGATGCAACCAGGTGACTTTACCTTCCTGCTGTCACATACCCCCCCTCTTGTTTTAACCTCGGGGTTGGAACACCAGCAATCAGGCATTCATGTACTCGAGACAAAGCATCCACATTCCCCATTTGAACGCCAGGGCGATGCTTTACTGTGAAGTTGAATTCCTGGAGGGCCAGGAACCACCTATTCACTCTTCTATTTGTTTCCTTGTTTTGAGCCATCCACTTTAACGGAGCGTGATCCGTAACCATGTCAAAGTGCCTACCTAGCAGATAGTACCGAAGGGAATCTAGAGCCCACTTCACCGCTAAACACTCCTTTTCAACCGTGGCGTAATTTACCTCATGGGACTTCAACTTCCTGCTGAGGTAAATGACTGGGTGCTCTTCCCCGTTCCAGACCTGGGACAATACTGCTCCTAACCCCACATCTGACGCATCACTTTGTACGACAAAGTCTTTAGAGAAGTCGGGTGAGTACAACACTGGCTGGCTACATAAGGCTTGTTTCAAGAATTGGAATGCTGCCTCAGCCTCGGGGGTCCATTTAATCATGACCGACCCTTTCCCCTTCGTCAGGTTGGTTAGGGGCACAGCCTTAGAAGCAAAGTGGGAAATGAAGCGCCGATAATAACCCGCGATTCCCAGAAAGGCCCGTACCTGCTTCTTGCTGTTGGGACGTGGCCAACTCTGGATGGCCTCGACTTTGTTGAGTTGGGGTTTTATCACTCCCCTGCCAATGGTGTACCCAAGATATTTGGCCTCCTCCTGCCCAATGGTACACTTCTTGGGGTTAGCCGTAAACCCCGCTTCCCGGATAGAGTCTAGGACTGCTTGCACTTTTGGCAGATGTGAGGCCCAATCTGTGCTATGGACAATTACGTCATCCAGGTAAGCCGCAGCATACTTCCGATGGGGCCTCAGTATCTGGTCCATTTTCCGCTGGAATGTGGCCGGCGCATTCTGTAACCCGAACGGCATTCTCTTATATTGGAACGCCCCGTCTGGGGTTACAAATGCGGTTTTCTCTTTGGCCGACTTGGCCAGGGGAATTTGCCAATACCCTTTTGTGAGGTCAAGAGTCGTCATGTATCGGGCTGTTCCCAGCCGGTCGATCAACTCATCTATACGTGGCATGGGGTAGGTGTCAAATTTTGTAACTTTGTTCAACTGACGAAAATCGTTACAAAATCGCCAGCTCCCATCCGGTTTAGGCACCAACACAATGGGACTAGACCAATCACTTTGGGACTCCTCTATCACCCCTAAGTTCAGCATTTTCTGTACTTCCTCCCGTATTGCCTCCCGTCGGGCCTCTGGGATCCGATAGGGTTTTAACTTCACCCTTTCACCGGGCGGGGTAATAATATCATGCTCTACCCCAGATGTTTGTCCCGGCAGCTCAGAGAACACCTCCTTGTTGCGAAGCACAAACTCCTTAACCTCCTGTTGTTGGGGTTGTGACAAGGTGGCTGCTATTCCAACCTCCGGAATCACGCAACCAGTTTGAGCTGGTGACCAAGTTTCTGCGACTAGGGACTCTCTATCCCTCCAGGCTTTCAACAGATTAACGTGATATATCTGTTCGGGCTTTCGCCTTCCTGGTTGTCTGACCTTGTAATTCACTTCGCTCACTTTTTCCATTATCTCGTAGGGGCCTTGCCATTTGGCAAGGAATTTACTTTCAACCGTAGGGACAAGTACCAATATCCTATCCCCCGGGGAAAAGGTACGGGTCTTTGCTCCACGGTTGTACACTCTCTGCTGTGCCAACTGCGCTTGGGCCAAATGTTCCTTCACGATGGGCATTACCTGTGCAATTCGATCTTGCATCAGGGCGACATGCTCAATCACACTCCTGTGGGGAGAACTCTCACTTTCCCAAGTTTCCTTGGCAATATCCAACAGCCCTCTTGGGTGTCTCCCATACAGTAACTCAAAGGGGGAGAATCCCGTAGAGGATTGGGGCACCTCCCTAATAGCAAACATCAAATAAGGAAGTAGACAGTCCCAATCCTTTCCATCTCTTTCCACCACTTTCTTCAACATTTGTTTTAGGGTTTTGTTGAATCTTTCAACCAGCCCATCGGTTTGGGGGTGATACACAGATGTACGCAATTGCGTCACTTTGAGCAATTTACACAGCTCTTTCATAACCCGGGACATAAAGGGTGTACCTTGGTCCGTAAGCAGTTCTTTACAAATACCCACCCGGCTAAAAACAAGAGATAGCTCTTTGGCTATGGTTTTGGCCGAGGTATTTCTGAGAGGGATCGCTTCTGGATAACGGGTGGCATAGTCCATTATAACCAATATGTACTGGTGCCCCCTAGCGGACTTGATTATAGGACCTACCAAATCCATTGCGATTCTCTCAAACGGGACCTCAATGATGGGTAGAGGGACCAGCGGGCTACGGAAATGTGGCATCGGGGCCGACCTCTGACACACAGGGCAGGAGGAACAATAATTTTCTATGTCCTTCATCACCCCAGGCCAATAGAATCTCTGTAATACCCTCTCTCGGGTTTTCTCTGTCCCCAGATGACCTCCAAGAATGTGCCCATGGGCCAACTCCAACACCAACTTCCTGTAAGGTTTGGGCACCACAAGCTGCTCAACGGTTTCTTCTGCCCTTTTTGCCACCCGATACAGTAGGTCCTTCTCTACGCTGAAGTATGGGTAAGTGCAGGTATTATCTGGGTTCACTAACTCGCCATCTATTTCCACTACGTTTTCCCGTGCCTTTATTAGGGCGGGGTCTTTTAACTGTTCTGTGGCAAAATTTTCCCTGTGAACCTCCAGATCAGAAAACTCCACAGACGGTAGGTTTTCGTCTGAGGAGGTGGGCTCCTCTCCAGTTTCTTGAGTCTCCCCTGCCAATACTGACAAGGGAAATTCTGGAGAGTCCTCACCACTCTCAGAGGAGTTCTGGCTATCACATTCCTGGTACATAGGGGCACCAGTGGGGGGCTCAGGATCATCCCACAGTTCCCAGAACTTCGGAAAATCCCTTCCCACAATGGCATCATGCGGTAATTGAGATACTAACCCCACTGGATGAGAGAGGGTACCTTTGGGGGTCTCGAAACACACTGTAGTCACTGGATACTCTCGGGTGTCCCCATGCACACAAATAACAGCTACCTTGCTATTCCCAGAGACCTCTGTTTTAACTAATTCAGCCTTTATCAGGGTCACAAGGCTACCTGAATCCAGTAATACCACAACATTTCTACCATTAATACACATTTTGCATAAATGTTTCTCAGTTCCCCGAATGGCAGTGCATGCGACTGTCGCACACAGCGACTGACGTCTGTCCATCAGAAAGTCACATTGCATGGGTTCCTCCACAACCGGGCAATTTGCTGCAATATGTCCCGCTTGCCGGCAGCGGTAGCAAACAATCCATTTGGCTGCCTCTTGAGCCCCTGACTTCCCAGGCTGTTCTCGCCAAACTTTGGGTAGAGCTCCCACCCTCTCACTCTCTCCACCCTCACCCCTTGGAATCCTCTTATCCGCCCCTGGGGATGGTCTGGTCTTAGGGTGGAAAGTCCGAGAGTCTCTGGAAGAGGCCGTCAGGTTCTCTGTAGCCAAGTATTTCTCTACACGATCCACAAGACCACCGGCCGTCTCTGGGTCTCCATGGCTTACCCACTTTTGGATGGCAGTAGGAAGAGCTCTCAAAAACCGATCCATTACAACACGTTCCACAATCTCTGGTGCGGACAAAGTCTCTGGCTGTAGCCACTTCCTGCTCAGGTGAATGAGATCATACATTTGAGACCTGGGGGGTTTTCCAAGCTGGAAAGTCCAGTTATGCACACGCTGAGCCCGGACAGCCAGGGTGACACCCAGCCTTGCCAATATTTCAGCTTTTAGCCTCACATAGTCTTTTGCTTGGTCAGGCTCTAGGTCATAGTAAGCCTTCTGCGATTCACCAGTTAACAGAGGAGCCACCAGTCCAGCCCACTGCTCCTCAGGCCACTTTTCTCTTTCAGCAGTCCTTTCAAATGTGGTCAAAAATACCTCTGGATCATCCTCTCCAGTCATTTTTGTCAATAAACGACTCACCCCAAAGGACGCGGTATTAGTGGGACGGCTTTCCTCACTGGTCTGCGGACGTTGCTGCATTACTGCTTCCATTTGTTGTAGTCTCTGCTCTTGCTTCTGTAACAGGTCTATGAAGCGGGCCTCAGATTGCTGCTGGGCTTGTTGATGAGCTTGCTGCTGGGCTGCAAGGCTCCTTTGCAAACCTGCATTTGTCTGCTGTTGATTGGCATTTGCTAGAGCCAGCTGTTTCAGTATCTCCTCCATGCTGGCTTAAAAAAAAACTGCCACTGGTTCTCCACCAACTGTGAGGGGGTTAACTCGGTAGCGGGTGTGTGTGACCCCCTGGTTGGGCTCCCCACACAAAAACAGGGCCAGCAGACGGAGGTTGTGGTTTTCAAAATCAAAAGGTGCGGTTTATTTCTCTATGTACAGTGACAAAAACACAGCAAAGCCAAAAAGAAACATAAACAAAATAAATCCTGGTCAGTTTGACCTCTGACTAAACATGCAGGTTTCCTAAACTAACAACTGGGATCAGCCTGGTGCTGTCCTAGTCCCTAAGTCCCTGGTTTAGTAAAAGTCCAAACAAATAGCCACACAGGCTTTGCCTCACCGCACAGGGGTTCACTCTCCCTAGACAGTCCACACAGGTCTGGTTCCAGGCATGAGCTAACATCTAATGAAGCTGGGAGTTTTTATAGAGGCCTTTAAATGAGCTGACAAGCTTCAGCTGGTCTCATCAACTCCCTGCCTGCACGACGCCCAGCCCTCTCCCTAGAGGTATGAGTCATCCATGAGCCCACTAGCCTCAGCTGGGCTTCATCAACTCCCTAGTTGTATAAGTCGGCGTAAAGCCTGAATCTGGGCGAAATATATCTACCCCCCTGGATGCAACCAGGTGACTTTACCTTCCTGCTGTCACACTACCTAGAGTTTTCTGTCCCTAGAAAAAATGTTTTTTTAATGCACACTATAGCACAAGGAGAATTCCCCTCACTTTCCTTCTTTGTCCCTAGAAACAAGGACTGGCACAGTGAAAGAAACTGACACTCTCCCTACCTAGAGTTTTCTGTCCCTAGAAAAAATGTTTTTTTAAAGCACACTATAGCACAAGGAGAATTCCCCTCACTTTCCTTCTTTGTCCCTAGAAACAAGGACTGGCACAGTGAAAGAAACTGACACTCTCCCTATCTAGAGTTTTCTGTCCCTAGAAAAAATTTTTTTTTTAAAGCACACTATAGCACAAGGAGAATTCCCCTCACTTTCCTTCTTTGTCCCTAGAAACAAGGACTGGCACAGTGAAAGAAACTGACACTCTCCCTACCTAGAGTTTTCTGTCCCTAGAAAAAATGTTTTTTTAAAGCACACTATAGCACAAGGAGAATTCCCCTCACTTTCCTTCTTTGTCCCTAGAAACAAGGACTGGCACAGTGAAAGAAACTGACACTCTCCCTACCTAGAGTTTTCTGTCCCTAGAAAAAATGTTTTTTTAAAGCACACTATAGCACAAGGAGAATTCCCCTCACTTTCCTTCTTTGTCCCTAGAAACAAGGACTGGCACAGTGAAAGAAACTGACACTCTCCCTACCTAGAGTTTTCTGTCCCTAGAAAAAATGTTTTTTTAAAGCACACTATAGCACAAGGAGAATTCCCCTCACTTTCCTTCTTTGTTCCTAGAAACAAGGACTGGCACAGTGAAAGAAACTGACACTCTCCCTACCTAGAGTTTTCTGTCCCTAGAAAAAATGTTTTTTTAAAGCACACTATAGCACAAGGAGAATTCCCCTCACTTTCCTTCTTTGTCCCTAGAAACAAGGACTCGCACAGTAAAACACACTGACACTCTCCCTACCTATCCTTCTCTTTCCCTAAACTAAAGGAATCCAGGTTAAGCAAGAAAGAAATAAATGTCACTGTCCCTGCCTATGCTTGTCTTTCCCTGCTCCGGAACACACTACACTAGGCCGCCGTGCTGGCGGCCTTTTATAGTGTGGGGCGTGTACTAAACACCCTCAGCAATAATTGGCCACAGGCATCCTGCCTGTGGCCAATCATTGCTCTCCTCGCTGCCGGCGCTGTGATTGGCCAAGCATGCGGGGTCACAGTGCATGCTTGGCCAATCACAGCGCCTGGATGACACTGCGATGGCGTAGTGCATTGTGGGCCGTTCGCGTCACTCGAATTTGGCGTGAACGGCCCAAATCGTTCGATCTTCGTCGAACGATCGAACAGCCGATGTTCGAGTCAAACGTATGTTCGACTCGAACACGAAGCTCATCCCTAGGTGCACGCTGTGCAAAGGACACAGTACACCAAGTGAAAATAAAGCAGCTCCCTGCCTGTGGTATTGGTATGAGAACACCACCAATTGTATTCAGGTACCTTTAGGTGCACACTGTGCAAAGGACACAGTACACTAAGTGAAAATAAAGCAGATCCCTGCCTGTGGTATTGGTATGAGAACACCACCAATTGTATTCAGGTACCTTTAGGTGAACGCTGTGCAAAGGACACAGTACACTAAGTGAAAATAAAGCACATCCCTGCCTGTGGTATTGGTATGATAACACCACCAATTGTATTCAGGTACCTTTAGGTGAACGCTGTGCAAAGGACACAGTACACTAAGTGAAAATAAAGCAGATCCCTGCCTGTGGTATTGGTATGAGAACACCACCAATTGTATTTAGGTACCTTTAGGTGAACGCTGTGCAAAGGACACAGTACACTAAGTGAAAATAAAGCAGATCCCTGCCTGAGGTATTGGTATGAGAACACCACCAATTGTATTCAGGTACCTTTAGGTGAACGCTGTGCAAAGGACACAGTACACTAAATGAAATCAATGCAGCTCCATGCCTGTGGTTTTAGTATGAGAACACCACTAATTGTATTGAGGTACCTTTAGGTGAACGCTGTGCAAAGGGCAGAAGTACACTAAATGAAATTAATGCAGCTCCCTGCCTGTGGTATTGGTATGAGAACACCACCAATTGTATTCAGGTACAAACTGTGCAAAGGACACAGTACACTAAGTGAAACACAGCAGCTAGCACAATCACCTGCCTGCCTGTCAGTATAGAGAATAACAGGAACGGATCTAGCTAAACTGAATACAGTGTGTAAATATATATACAACACATAGGATGCATATATATCCTCTACACACTGTAACTGCAGCTAACTGACTCGCCTGCCTGCTCTATCTAACTCAAAATAAATGACACTGTCTCTCTCTGTCTTTAACCTCTCTCTTTAACCACCGCAACACACTACACAAGGCCGCCACGGAGGCGGCCTTATATAGTGTGGGGCATGTACTATACCCCCTGAGACATAATTGGCCAAAGCCACCCTGGCTTTGGCCAATTATGGCTTTCGTTTTTTTGCACGCTGTGATTGGCCAAAGCATGCGGGTCATAGTGCAAGCTTGGCCAATCATCAGCCAGCAATGCACTGCGATGCCGCAGTGAATTATGGGCCGTGACGCGCCACTCGAATTTGGCGCGAACGGCCCATAATGATCGAAATTCGGTGAACAGCCAAATAGGCGATGTTCGAGTCGAACATGAAGCTCATCCCTAATGACTAGATATATATTTAGGTTGTAAAGTAAGAATTATTTATATACATGTATAACAAAATTTAAAAAACACACAATATTTTGCATTAAACCCTCCAACTGCCATTTACAAGATGAATGCACCAAAATAAATGATCCAACATCTATTAAGCGGTTTATTTTCCTTACTGAAATCTAAAGGTAATAAACACAAAATGATTCACAAACAATAATCTTCCAGCTGTCTTTATTTTCACAACCAACTTGGCAGCAGTTCTTTGTTTCCTTCTTTTCTAACTTGCTTTGTTATATGCCAAATGAATAAATACTGTAGCTAAATTACTTTAGGATTGCAAAAATAGTAGAATCCAATGGTACAAACAGTTTGAAAATGAAATAACATTTTTAATTTCTAAAGTTTCTTTGCCACCTCTCACTCTTAAGAATAAACTCTAGGCAGATACAAGACAATACAATTGAATCCAGTTACTGTATGTATTATTTAACCACTTCACGTGAAACAACGTACCTGTATGTCATTTTGAGGAAGTGGTTGTTTCAGGGTGAAGTCTGCAGCTGCACCTCGATACCGTTTTTTAGAGCTGGAAGTCGGCTTCCTGATGATAGCAACTGATGCGGCTTACCGCGATCTTCAGAGCAAGAGCAATAATTCTAGCAAAAGATCTCCTTTATAACTCTAAACTGGTCAATTAAAAAAAAATTAAAGCGTTGTCTATGGAGATTTTTATGCACCGTAGTTTGTCAACATTCCACGAGTGTGCGCAATTTTAAACCGTAACATGTTAGGTTTCTATTTACTCTGCGTAACATTATCTTTCCCAATGTACAAAAAAATTGGGCTAACTTTACTGTTTAGCTTTTTTTTTAATCAGTGAAGTGTATTTTTCCCCCACTGCGCAAATACCGTGTGACATAAAATATTGCAACGACCGCCATTTTATTCTCCAGAGTCTTTGCTACAAAATATATATATATATATAATATTTAGGGGTTCTAAGTAATTTTCTAGCAAAAAAATACTGATTTTAACTTGTAAAGTGTCAGAATAGGGCTTGGTCCTCAAGTGGTTAAAGGGTAAGTTCACCTTTTTAGAAAAAATGAAATGATAAACTAACACTGTACATGCTCCTCATCCCCCTGGTGCCTGCTGTACTTACCTACATGGGTGAAGAGCTGTCAGTGCCCACAGATGATGCAACGGCCCAGAGATTTGAAATCCCTGCTCTTCTCCCTCTTTTCTGTGCAGTGCTTCCATGGCAAATCAGAGAGATGCTCTGTGCCAGTGTTGACCAATCAGAATTGTTCTGATATGTCCTGGAAGTGCCACCGAAAGAAAAAGGAGAAGAGCAGGGATTTCAAATCCCCGGACCACTGCACTGGCTGTATGGGTACCGATAGCTTTTCACCCAGGGAGGTAAGCACAGTGGGGACTTGGGTGAGGGGATAGGGAGTGTGTAAGTTGTAAGTTAGTGTTAGTGTGAATATACACTTTAAATGTATTTTACCCACAAAAAGCATAAATAACTGACTCTGTATTGATATTGCATTTCTGTCAGATCAGGACTAAAGAAAGTCCCGGAGCTAAAGGGAACCTCAGCGCAGGGCCGCATGACTGGGGGTACGCTGTGTTATGGTGCACAGGAAGTGATGTAGGGCTGGGTGCAGTATTATCCTAGCACAGGGGTCGGGGTTTTGGTCACCATGCTGTGTTCATATATATTACAGGGGGGGCGGAGCCTTGCATTCTAGCGCGAAAAGCAGGAGAGGAACACACAGTGCACAATTTCTGTGTGATTTCCCCCATGCTATGGAGATCCTAGACGGCCTGCTTGAGTGGTTGCGCTCTGAAGCCCTCGAGCATGGGCCAAAGTGGTTCTCTGAGCAGCTTGCAGAGATTCTGCCGGGGACAGGGGAAGGTAGGTCGGCTGATCCCCCCCGCCCCCCCCCCCCCCCTTCACCGCAGCACGCACGGAGGTCGCGGCCTCCGGTGCGCTATAGTCCGTAGGTCGCATCCAGGGTGTGCCACCAATTAGGGAGCCCGATCACGGACCCTCTGAGTCCCAGTGCCAAGCGCCCTGTGTCTGGGTCTCCAGGGGTCACTGGGAAGAATCCCCAGCCTAGGCGGGACCCGGCCAGGAGGGTGATGTCCCCTTCCCCTCCCAGGCCTGCAGCGGTGGAAAGGGACCATGCAGTGGCGCGTGCTGGGCCTTCCGCCCGGCAGGGCGCCACCCAGTGTGGGAGGCCTGCCAGAGCGGCCATGGGCCTCTCCTCCAGGGCAGCCGTGGTCAATCCGGGGAGAAGCAGAGGTCCAGACGGGGGTGACGGCGGTGGCTACAGAGCGGCATCTGCTGGCTCCGGGTGATGTCGCGGCACAATCGGTGGCTACAGCATCCCCTGTCGATCAGGGGGACCAGTGTTCTGAGGGAGAACTATCGAACACGGACACGAAAGGTCCTGGAGCAGTGGCGGGCCCGTCGGGGCTTCAGCGTGGATCCGATGTGGCGGCTGGTCGGTCGGTTTCCCCTGGGCAGCCGGGTAAGTCACCTTCTTTTTCTTTCACTGATTCTGCTCCTGTTCCCATTTTGTCTGTGTCTCCCCCTCCCCCCTGCAGCAGTGTCTGGGTATACGGTAGGGGGTGGTTCCGTGTCGGTGCCGGTGGTGCCGGCGGGTGTTGGTTTGGTGTCGGGTGTGGGGTCCCTGGTGCTGGTGCGGTTTTTCTGCAGCATCTGGTGGCGTCTCTGTTACAGGGGTGTAGGGACATGGCAAGTGGGGGAACTGTGGCGGTACCCCCGGCTGCCGCGGTGCCGCTGGTGACGGCTTGGCTGGTGGGGGGTGGTGGGCAGGCAGGGGCTCCGTCTCTGCCGGTCTCACCGGGGGGTGCAGGTTGGTCTGCAGCAGCCTCCGGGGGGTTCTGGGGCAGTTTCTGCTCCCGGGACGGTTACTTCTACTGGGGAGCAGGTGTAGGCGTAGTTCCTCCGGTGGCTGATGCTTCTCAGGTGAGTACGGGTACCTCTGTGTTGTCTGCTCCCCCTGTGCAGGCGTCCCAAGTGAGTGCGGGGTCGAGTGTCGTTCCCCCCAGTGGTGGCTGGAGCTTCTCAGGTGAGTACAGGGGGGTCCCACGGCAGGGTTGACGGCGGACGGGGTTCGTTTGTCAGACGCGGCACGGTGTGAGGTCTACGCCTGCTATGAGGGGCCCCTGGGTTCCCACTTGAAGCCGGAAGTAAGGGAGTGGATTTGGAAGGGGGACTACGTGGAGATCTTCTCGTTGCTGCCGTTCAAGAAGTTTAATTTGGATAAAGTTAAGCCGGAAGAGAGCAAAAAGGAGGAAGAGGAGAAGCGGCGGTATCGCCTCATCCCTCAGGCGTTTGCCAATTGGGCGCAGGCGTTCTACATATTGGCTAGTGTTATTGGGGAAAAGGCTCCTGAGAATTGCTCTGGGTTGTTCTGCTATATTGACTCCATTAGCGAGGCTCAGAGGGTGTATGGAGGGGTGGCATGGCTGTGCTATGACGGGCAGTTCAGGCAATGGAAGGCGGTGAGACCATCCTTGCGATGGGATCAGAAGGATATTGGCTTGTGGATGAGGCTCATGACGCAGGCCAGGGCCAGTTCGCAGCCCTTTCAGGGGGGGGGGCCGGGGGTGCCCGAGCCTCTTCGCCATCGCCCGGAAAGTGAAAAGGGTTCTGCTGCCAATTCAACGAGGGCACGTGTAAGTTCGGGGGCTCCTGTTGTTTCCGACACGAGTCTTCCGGCTGTGGGGGGGCCCATCCTTTGTCCAAGTGTTTAAAAAAAGGAAAAAAGCAGAGCGACGCTGGAAAAAGGGAGGATGCCGGTGAGAGTGGAAAAATGGCGCCCTATCTAAGTAGGTATCTGAATCGGGGGGCGGCACATGCACTGTGGTTGGGCTTTAAGGAGGGGTTCCTGATTCCTAGTAAATTGACTACGATCCCCCTGTTGCGGTCAACCTACGTTCAGCGCATGAGCATCCGGATGTGGTTTCTGGTAAACTGCAGAAAGAAGTGAGTTTGGGCAGGATGGGGTGTCCGTTTTCGGAGCTGCCCCTTGAGGACTTGGTGGTTTCGCCGTTGGCTGTAGTGCCTAAGCGTGAGCCAAATCAGTTTAGGCTCATTCATCACTTGTCTCACCCGAAGGGTGGTTCGGTGAATGATGCGATCGATCCTGCCCTGTGCACATTGTCATATGCATCCTTTGACGAGGCTGTGTGCTGGGTGCAGCGGTTTGGGAGGGGTGCACTCATGGCGAAGACTGACATTGAGTCGGCGTTTCGCCTGCTGCCGGTGCACCCGGACAGTGTCAGATTGTTGGGATGTTGTTGGGAGGGGGATTATTTTTTGGACAGATGTTTGCCCATGGGTTGCACGATTTCCTGTTCTTATTTCGAATTGTTCAGTTCTTTTTTGGAATGGGTGGTCGAGGCTTTATTGGGCCTCGACTCAATGTTGCATTATTTCGATGATTTCCTGGTTATAGGTCCGTCGGATGACCGGACCTGTCTTATTTTGTTGTCCACCATTCAGCATGATTTCAAGGTTTTTGGTGTTCCACTTGCACAGGACAAGACAGAGGGGCCTGTGACGGTGTTAAAATTTTTAGGTATCGTTATTGATACGGTTAAGATGAAATGCAGGCTTCCGGGTGAGAAGCTAGCTGATCTCCAGGAGTCGGTGGCGTTCGTGGCCCGTAGTTCGAAGGTACAGTTGAAGGATTTGCAATCAGTGTTGGGAAAGCTCAACTTTGCTTGCCGGATCATGCCTATGGGTAGGGTGTTCTGCAGACGTTTGGCGGCTGCCACAGCTGGGGTTAGGGCCCTGCATCATTTCATTCGTTTGGGCCGGGAACACAGGGACGACTTGCGAGTTTGGGATACGTTTCTAGAGAAATATAATGGGCGGTCATTTTGGATTGAACCTGTGGTGCAGGCAAGAGACTTGGAGCTCTTTACTGATGCGGCTGGGTCGGTGGGGTTTGCGGTCTATTTCCAAGGGAGGTGGTGTGCTGACAGGTGGCCAGAGGCATTGGCGGAGTCGGCGTTGATCAGGAATTTCATGCTGCTGGAGTTGTTCCCTATAGTGTTAGCGGTGGAGCTTTGGGGAGGGGAGTTTCGGAACCGGAGGGTTTGTTTCCATTGTGATAACCTAGGGGTGTTGCAGGCAATCAACTCTTTGACAGCATCATCTTTGCCAGTGGTGCGTTTGTTGCGCTATTTAGTGCTTAGATGTTTAGAATTGAACATTGTGGTGTGTGCGGTGCATATCCCTGGGGTGGTTAAAGAGGTGGCTGATGTGCTCTCTCGTTTACAGTGGGACAGATTTCGGCTGCTGGCTCTGGAGGCGGAGCAGAGCGGGGTTCCGTGCCCGGGTGGCTTGTGGGATCTCATGTTGGAACGGTGATGGCGTTGGTTCGGAGGTCTAATGCGGAATCTACCTGGCGGTGGTATGAGCGTGTGTGGCGGGAGTGGTACGAACTGGTGAGTGTTCTTGGGGTTGGTATCTCTGCAGAGGACAGGCTCCATGTGTTGTTATATTTTCTGGGGCGTAATTGTGAGCAAGGGATGTCGGTTGCGTCTTTGAATGTCAAAATGGCGGGTTTAGCGTTCTTGTTTCGCTTAGGGGGGTTGAGGATGTCACTAAGGCATTTGTAGTGCGCAAGGCGTTGCAGGGTTATCGAAAGGGGCACGTGAAGCCTGATTCCAGGTGGCCGGTGTCCATGGCAATGTTGGAAGTGCTAGTGGTGGTATTACCCCAGGTATGTGTTTCTCCGTTTGAGTTTCAGTTGTTTCGCACTGCTTTTGTGGTATTGAGGGTGGGTGAATTGGTTAGCCCTTCAAAGTCAGTGGCGGGAGGTTTGGATGTCTCGGATGTAAGGGGGCTTGGGGACGTTGGGTATTTGGAAGTCGAAAACCGACCAGTTGGGTAAAGGGACTAATGTGGTGCTGGGTAGGGTTCCCGGGCTGGGTCTATGCCCGGTACAGGTGCTCCAGGAGTGGTTGGTGTTGCGGCCTCCTGGGGCGGGTCCTCTGCTGGTTCATGAAACTGGGTTGCCCTTGTCCAGGTATCAGTTTGGTGCGGTGTTCAAACATTGCCTGGGGGCTGCTGCTGATTTTTCCTCCCATTCTTTCAGAATTGGGGCAGCGACCAAAGCTTCCCTTTGGGGGCTAAGCGATGAGATCCTGCAGCGGATTGGTCGCTGGGAGTCCCAGTGGTTTAGGCTCTATGTTCGCCCTCACCTGCTGTAGGGTCAAGAGGGGGCGGTGGGGACCTTCTCTCTGTGTTACTCCTCATTGTTTGTGTTCTGTGGAGTACTTCTGGGGGTGTGCGTTGGGACGTACGTGTGGTGCCTTGTGTCTGTATCTATGTCTTTTGTGTTCTTTTCTTTTAGGCCCGGTGTGTTTGATGTGGATCCTGGGCCATTCCTACGTACACTGGGGGGCAAAACGGGCTTTGGTCAGGCCAGAAGGCAGGCAAATGGTTTTTCATCGGGGGGAGGCTACGGTGCATTGGATCGGGATCCCAGGTATGCTCTGGTCCAGGGTCATGCCGGAGATTCATCATTATGCTCGTTTGGACAGGCCGCCGGACGTGCTTCTGCTGCAAGTTGGGGGCAATGACCTCTGTCTTAGGGCTTCCCGGGACGTCATCAGAGATGTTAAATGGGATTTTCTCCGGCTGCGGTCGGCCTTCCCGGAGACCATAGTAATTTGGTCAGATATAATTGGGAGGTTGGCTTGGCGGGGGGCCCGGTCTGTTGACAAGATCAACAAGGCGAGGGTGAAGGTCAACAAGGCGGTGGCAACGTTTGTGTCCCGGAATAGGGGGTTGGTTGTTCGCCATCGCGAACTGGAAGGGGAGTATGGCCTCTATGGATGGAGTGCATTTGTCCGTGGTGGGCATAGACATGTGGGTCCTGGGGCTCCTGGACGGGCTACAACGTGCCTTACGGCTGTGGCGGGCCGCACACGCATAAGGGGTCACTGGTGGGCATCTGTGGCAGTGGTCTTGAGTTCCTGAAGGTCGGATGTTGGTGGTATATATATATTTATATGTGTATATCAGTTATGGTTGGTAGGGGTTGGGGGCCTATCTCGGGATGGGCACCTCCCTTATCTGGTTATGGGCTATTGATCATCGGGCTAATTGGTGGAAGAAGGATCGAGTCATTGTCTCTGAGCTGATGGGATCACGGCTGGAGGCCAGGATACTGTGGAGATCATGGACAGCCGATGAGATAGCAGTTGGTACCTTTTTTCAGGAACCCAGGCGCAGCAGTTTAGAAAAATCTGTTGAAAAATGTTATGTGTTAAATATATATATATTTATGGAAAGATATATATATTTATTAAAAAGGTTGATTTTATAAGTTATTTTATATGTTATCTTTTGGAAAAAATAAAGCGGCCTTTGTTGGCCATTTAATCCAGAAGATGTCATGTGGTTAATTAGATAAGTAAGTTTAGTAATAAGGATAGGGGTTTGTTTAGGCAGCATGCAAACTAGCATTACTCCAGTCATGTGTGCTGACAGACCGGGGCAGAGCTGGGAAGATTTAGGGTGGCTGATTCTGGCACAGGGTAAGGTGAGTATTCAGAGCTAGCTCTCAGCTTAGTGTTAGGGCTTGATATTGCAAGTCACTGGTCTAAACCTCCTTATCTAAGCTGACCAATTCCAAAATGTAGTTCAAACACCCTAAATCAGGAGTCTCAAACTGGCGGCCCTCCAGCTGTTGCAAAACTACAAGTCCCATCATGCCTCTGCCTGTGGGAGTCATGCTTGTACCTGTCAGCCTTGTAATGCCTCATGGTACTTGTAGTTTTGCAACAGCTGGAGGGCTGCCAGTTTGAGACGCCTACCATAAATGAAACATAATTGATAGGATAGTGTGGCATAATCTCCTCATTTACCTCTTACATATCACTTTTTCTTTCCATACCATGTGCCATATTATATATATATACATATATATATATATATATATATATATATATATATATATATACAGTATAATGCTCAAAATACAACATATAAAATCCTCATAGTGCTTTCTGTAAAATCTAATGTGTACTGCCAGTGTACTGACATCGCTGTTTCTCTGCACTATGTATTACATCATTGGACTTCCTCAGGGACTGACTTACCATGCCTTCTTCTGTATTCTGCAGATGAAGTAGATACTAGAAGTGCCACTCTACTGCTAATGTCCAGAATCAGACTTAAAATACTTTACTTTGACTTTGATTCTAATCTGTTCCAGGACGTCAACACACAAAGTATTGGAGTCAGAACAGCCCAGCAACTAGCATTTTCAGAAGAAAGTAAGCAATGAACGCCTTTGTATTTTCTTCACTACATGCTGTCAATAAAGCCCAACTGCAACAATACATGAAAAATAAGTGAAACATGGGAGAAGGGAAATATGATGGAAAAACTGTCAGGACTGGCTGACTTTCATTTTCAAAAATGTGCTTCTATGGCTTTAGGTCATTTCACCTGTAGGACATGATACTGACTTTGTGATGCTTTGATTTGAATAGGCATAATACTAGCACAAATATCCATATTTAAATGGTCTGTGTTTTTTTAACTTCATATTCATTATTCAGTTTGGATTCACTATTTGTAATAAACTTTAATTGAATTTCCTCTTTCCATAGAAACATTTGCCTTTTTTTTATAAGAGTCTGACTGATGTGCACTGAAGTAGGATAGAGGTATAAAGTATGAATGCCCTAAAATGGACATCATAAGCCAGATTCTTAGCCAGTTGCTTTTATATTAAAGGGTAAAGGGTGGTACACTGACTGAATTGGCCAGTTCAACAGGAACTGGACAACATTTGGCCAGTGTGTACAGCAGCCTGTCCGACAGAAGCCCCCCTAAAGTCCACCTTCTGTTGAACAGGCATGCTGGAAACCAGCAGCCAATCGACACCCGATCAGTGCTTGCAGCCAATGGCTGCAAGTGCTGACTGGTGTTTTCTGGTGGGGGGTTAGTCTCCCTGTCAGAAAACAGTAGCTCAGCGGAGAGACCACTGTACTAACATATTAACATTGCATAGTTAGTACAGAGAACTCCTTGCAAGCTTCTCAGTTTTTCTTTCAGCCTAAAGGCAGCTTGCCTACTGTGTGTGTATGTGTAGTTAGCAGCCAGTTGCCCAGGTCAGGGGGCAGGAGTTAATGTTTTGCTGCATTTTCGTTGGGATCCAGCCTCCCTCCCATGTTCTAGAAAAGGTCCGGATCCTAAGGGGCTCTGGGAAAACATTTGCGAAACACATGGGTAACCTACACTAAAGACTTGGGCTCTATGGCGCGCAACAGAACAATAATTTGCCAGAAGTAACCTGGAACATGGACTTCAATGTTAGAGCACCGCCAATCTTGGACTTTACTCTATGAGACTGTGCAAGTAAACTGTGGCAGCCACAGTTAGGTTCATTTAGGAAGAAGATGTTACTGTATAATATACATGTTCTGCCAAAAGTTCAGTAAAGTTGTTTCTACTGCTCAAGGCCTGGTCTGAAGTTACTCAAGGAGTGCATTTGGGGTCCTGACATCTCTCTAAGGAACCAGAATATGAAATAGCACATTGGGGTCAATGGATATCACTGCAACGCAAGGTTGGCCTATGTTTCTAAGAGGAGAAGTTGCCATGGGTAACCACATGAGGAAACAGCAACCAGTTGTTGATGTGGTACCTGGTTAGGTGATGGGTCCTCCTGTAGTGAGGGGGTATGGTGTTCTGACTCCCTCCCTAGCTGTTTGTCTCCGCTGGTTCCCAGGAACAGAACAGCGTTACGGAGATCTATGGCCTGGTCACTAGGTATGTAAGGCAAGAGTTAAGGGAGAGCACGTATTGGGTCCACGCTAAGTGCTCAGCGGGAACCTATTCTGTTACTGGGAGTGAGGTAACAGAGGTGCGCTGACTGGTGGAGTGGGCAAAGGCTCCATATGCCCCTCTTACTGCAACACATACACCTGTACAAGTGTGTATTACAAAGGACAACATCTTCTGAAAGAACTCTGCATATAACACCACACACAAGTGGTTCATCTCTAAGCTGGGAGGACTGCCTTAATGTTTAATTCTTCACATGACCATGGCCTTTGCCAGGTACCAGGTATTGGTGATGGTGAGCAAGTCTTCAGGTGAGGTGTTACCCCTGTGCTAGCATAAGTGACCCCGTACACCGCTTGGCGTAGCCCAAATAACCCACCCCATAGGGATAGTCCTTTTCTGTGACCCAGAACTTGGCACCCAACTAGTAAACGAGGAGCAGGGAGGAAAGTTCTATCATCACCCACCTACCCAACAGCCAGACACCCCCCCAACATAGGTCTACACCAACCACATGCACCTGAAGAACACCCCTAAAGAGACTATGGCCATAGTTAGTTTTCTTTAACTTGCCCAGCAATACTCCATGCAAACTGTGTCTACCTCCTGATTGGCTCCTGCACAAGACACCCTTCCCAGATTGCCAGAGAAGTTGATAAGGGGAGTATATAGCAATGAAACCTGTAAAGCAGTTACCTTAGAAGAATCCGACCGGCCACGATGTCAGAGTTTGAGTTATTCCTACAGCGGGATTCGCCCAGTACCGCACGAGCACCTGCATAGAGCTTTAAATCTCCTTCCCCATCTGCTGGAGACATCTGTCCCTGGTAGACCTCAATGCAGATGGATTGTCTGTAACTTTGCAAGACACCGGAGTCAGCACCTCTACGGAATCACCAGCCAAGATTCTTCGACCGACCATGAAAGCCTCTCCTGGGATGGCCTCCCCATGGAACCCGGGGGTCGAGCTGGTGCCCTATGCACCCAAAGTCGGGTCTTCACCCGCCCTTCTCCTGGACACCATAGAGGACAACGTATTGTCAACGCCAATTCTGGATTTGTCAAGCGCGATTCCCCCGGACAGCACCGACCTGCCTATATTGGACCCCCCAGTACAGGCTCTTCCGCAGCCACCCCTCCTGGATACTATTACACCAACAGAAGTGTCTACTACTGATGAGCAAGGTCCATTTGTGCTACAACCAGACCACTCAGAGCCACCTAAGGGGATCTCATGGGACTCGCTAGTGTTCAACAGCGACAAGTAGTCCCCACTGTCACCAGAACCTAGCATGCCCTATCTAGCCATTCCTCGCAGACACTTTCCTGACACAAGGGAATGTCAATTTTCAGGCCAGGATTACCATGTTGGCACGCTTGCAATGTTACTTTTAAACCCATGTGTGGGAAAAGCACTGCCATGTTTTCCTTATGTGCCAGAGACTTTGCTCCCCCAATTAGAGGAAAAGTGGCCCAAAATCTATAGCGACTCTATCTGGGAGAGGCTATACATACCTGAGCATCTCCACAGTTTCAGGCATCAGAACGTGCACACAGAAGCAGAGTGGAGGTCATCAAGACCAGTCATCTCTACCCCACAATCCATCATGTCATCAGAAGACACCCCACCACCGGGCAACCCATCCATCTGTCTAATCCTGACTTTTATGTGTGAATTGCAGTTTGCATTTTGTTCAGTGGTTTTCTGTTGAAACTCTGCCTGTCTGTTATTTTGTTATTGTAAAAACTGCCTGTTTGCACTGGAAATTGCCTAGGTTACATGCCTATTTAGTGCATTTTAAACATTTAAAATGTGTGTATGTTACGTTTGCAGCTGTGATGGGTTGCAATAGAGGAGGGGAATGTGTAGGCAGGTTGCCTACTGTGTGTGTGTAGCTAGCACACGGCTGCCCAGGTCAGGCGGAAGAGGTTAATATTTTGCTGTCTTTTCCCCGGCGTGTGCGTAGGCTTTCGCTGGGGTTAAGCCTCCTTCCTGTGTTCTACCTATTGGGCTCCAGGAAACACTTGGGGAAATGCATGGGGAACCTGCACTAAAGACTTGCTGGGACCAATGGTCCGCTATGGATCACTGATTCACCAGAAGAAACCTGGACTTCTCTGTTAGAGCACGGCCATACTTGAAGACTTCATGTTTGCAAGTAAACTGGGGCAGCCACAGTCAGATTCAGTTAGGCAGAAGACGATACTGCATGTTATACGTGTTCTGCCAAAAGTTCAGTAAAGTTGTTTCTACTGCTCAGGGCCTGGTCTGAAGTTACCCAAGGGGTGCATGTCGAGTCCTGGCATCTCTTGGGAACCAGGATCTGAAATAGCACCTTGGGGTCATTGGATATAACTGCAATGCAAGGTTAACCTCAAACCATGTATTTTATTGTTAAAAAAGTAGTAAGTAATATACAGTACTCATTTTATCTGTTGGTTTGTAAGTATATAACTTACTCCTTTTTTAACAATAAAAGACATTGGGGATAATGCACTAGGCTGGTGCCCCCTTTATTTTGTTTTATGATTTCAGTATCCAAACTTCCCCAGTCTTGAGAGGGCAGCAAGGTGTGACATGTCCATAAAAGCCATGATGGGAATATAGGCAACCATTACCTCTACTCTCAAGCGCAGGAGGTTGTGTACTTGTTTGTTGTTTGCAACGCAAGGTGAGCCTAAGAGGAGAAGAAGATGCAGTGGGAAACCACAGGAGGAAACAGCAACCAGGCATTGATGTGGTACCTGGTTAGGTGACGGGTTCTCTAGTAGCAAGGGGCTTTGGTGTTCTGACTCCCTCCCTAGCTGTCTGTCTCCGCCGGTCCCCAGGAGCAGAACAGCATTACGGAGATCTATGGCCTGGTCATTAGGTATGTAAGGCAAGAGTTAAGTGAGAGTAGATAGGAGGTCCAAACTAAGTGTTTGGTAGACCCCATTCTGTTATTGGGAGTAACAGAGGTACACTGACTGGTGGAATGGGCATAGGCTCCGTATCCCCCTCTTAATGCAACACATACACCTATACAAGTGTGTAGGACAAGGGACAACATCTTCTGGAGGAACTCCACATACAACACTATACACAAGTGGCTTTTTTCTAAGTTGGAAGACTGCCTTAATGTTTGACTCTTCACATGACTGCCTAGTCCTGGGCATTGGTGGGCATGCCTTTGTGCTAGCATGAGTGACCCTAGACACTGCCTGGTTTAGCCCAATGAACCCCCCACCCAGGGTAGCCCTCTCATGTGACCCAACGAGTTAACAGGATGCATGGAGGAAAGGTTCATCATCACCCAGCTAGGTTGAACGGAAAAAAAAAGTGTGTACCAGGTTTTAGTTCACCTTTACATAAAAAACATCATATGCAGATAAGGGACATAGATAAAAACAAAAACTCCTTAAACATATAGAAACACATGTTAAATGGTTTGTGGGTGGCAAACCATGCTATAATCATTGGTTGACCATTGCCCAAACTGAGGCATCTGCACTTTACTTTACTTAATTTGATGTTCAATTTACCCCTGATATACAATACAACCACTGACTAGCAGTGCACAACTTTTTTTCCTTGATTTTCACCTGATGTTATCGCCTGTAACACTTTCTGTCCTAGGGTGACAACACTCAACCACTGTACTATGGATGAGCAACATCATCACCCTAAGACAAGAAGTGTTTCAAGACTGCGTAGGGTGGGTTGGGGCCTGAGACGAGGAGTGACTCAGAAGAGAGGAGTACAATCACCTTTTCCCTGAGAAAAAATGCTCTGATTAAGAGATATACCCTTTTTTCACAATAAAGGTAGACAACTGGGCTAGTGTAAACACTTTCCATGGGCCATGAAAATTTCAATAAGTCAGCATTTATTGATGCACCACCTGTCCTTGCAGTCTTAATTTTGTGAACAATAAGGTGAAAATGTAGTTGAAGTTTAATACTTACAGCTGTGTATTAGTAAAAGCTACATATTTCTGTAGGAGGAACTCTAACTTGTATGGTACTATCAGATTTCAACAGTATATAGTCAAACTTTTGATAGGACATCGGAAAAAAAAAATCTAATGATATTTTATATTGCATTTGTGTGTTCATAATACTGTTGAACAAATATGTTGTTCAATGTTTGTGTGTAATGAACTTAAAGGAGAGCAAAATAAAGTGAATTCAACAATCATCTGTGAATTAACTCTTTTACTCACTAAGGATATAATCTGTGGATATTGAAGCTATGATGAGAGGTCTTAGCAATTTGCATGAAATTGATGTTAACTAGTGACTACGGCACCTTAGAAGCAATTACTATGTTTATCAGAATGAGGAATGAAGTAGAGCCACATCTTCTTTTGTGACTTAGTCTCTAATTAATTGAAGCTTTAAAGCCTGGCACTTCAGAAATTAAGAATGGGAACTAAACGTGATGACTTGTTCCTTTATGTCTTTATGTCTTCCTCTTTTAGTGTCCCAAGGGAGAGACAGCACAAGTATGTGAACTAGTATATATAGATAAATAATGTAGGTAGGTCATCAAACCTAATTTTGACTTTGCATTTAATAAAACAGAAAGTTTGGCATTAGTAACTTTATGTATCCACCCAGGCTGCTTATAGATAAGCAGAATAATTCTCCAAGATTGATAGTCTTGGAATTTGGAATCATGGATCTGCCATCATAAACTATGTAACCCTCATGCTGTATTTGGTAATTTCCTTTTGTCCATAGAGGAGGGAAAGATCAGCCATGCACATAGATTTTTTTTTATTTTAGCAGGTTCTTTCTATTCGTGGGGGAGTTATTGCCCCCACCCTCCAGGGGGTCAGAAACAGTCCAACTGCTGCAAGCAAAGCTTGCCCACCTAACACAACAGACTGAGAATGCATATAAGAAAACCTGACATATTTCAAGGTTTACATTTTAACTCTGGGGTCCAATAGCATCAGTTTAAAACATATACAGGACGGAAAGCAAATAAAAATCTCCCTAAAGGGATAGAGACAGCAGAAATAATAATAATAATAATAATAATAATAATAATAATAGGGATTCTAACCCATCCACACAGCATTCAGAGCTAATAAAAATTTGGGCTTTAGATACACTTCAACTCCAAACATTCTGCTTTTGTTCATGGCTAACATAGTAAAACATTCTGCTAATTAAATAGAATAAATACATATATATTTATTTACATGATATACGCATAAATATATATGTAAAACCACACCCGTAATGCTTAAAATACACAGCTTTTGCCTTCTAATATTCCTTTTTTCACCTAATTGCCATTACTGCCACATGCATTAGAGTTCTTTTCAGAGGGGTTAACACAGGCCGCCAGTGAATGAAGGTCTGATTGTGCTGCTGTCAGCCCTGAATACCGTACTCATTGTAGAGATAGGGCTTCTGAGTGGGGGGAGGATAAGAAAAGCAGGATGGGTCGTCATTAAAAGCATCCAGCAAAACTGATTGGAGTGGAGGGTAATTCAGACCTAAAGTGGCTTTCTATATTTGTGACCACCACCAACCCCCCAAACATCTACCCCTTTTGTTGAATCCCCCTCCTCCCCACTGTTACATTCAAGCCCTGCTTTTACCCCAAAAAAGAAATCATTGGTGATCCGTGAGAGAAGGTTTTCTTTTAGACATGTAATATTGAGGAATTTTATTCTAGAGGACTATTGCTTATGTTTATGTGTGGTTAAGCTAGGTTTAAGAACGCAAAAAAACAAGGTAAGCCCTCAAGCAATGCTTGTGTGTGTTTATTAAAAAGGAAGTGTCAAACACACGCTGGTGGGCATGAATAATTTCCATTACTTGGCTGCATATAAGTAAAGGGTCTTAAAATATGTTATGCTTCTGACTTTTACAGCAATTTCTTATTAACACTACACATGCCGAAGAAGCACACAAAGAATACACGCAGTTCACATAGATGTAAAACAAAGATGGCCCAATTACACATTTACATATACAAAAATAACTAAAGTACTAATTTATTTTCAAGAGTGTTCAATTTTGGAAAGTCAGAAATATATTTAGTCTCAAGAGAGGACTACCACGTTTTATACAAATTTGACTGAAAAAAACAAGGGTCATACCTGACAAGTACATATATTTTGCATAAATTTAAACCCCAATTTCAGTCACATTTTTATTTATTTTTTTATTCTTTGGTCAGCATTTTTAACTACAAAATGTAGCTCTCACTGCAAAACTCACCCTATCTCTAGATCTGTCCCCTGCAAACTCACAGCTTTCTAATATAGCGCCAATCCTCAGGCAAGCTGAATGGCCCTGAAGGTCATTAAGAAAAACACTTTCTGTGAGCCCGGGGTGTCAAGGACCCACCCATTAAGGGTATGTCACAGGCTGCTCTGGGTTCATTGGAGAATACTGTAGAAAACACAGTTCAAGTCACATTGAGACTGTTCTTCACGGCAGGACCCACCCACCACCAAGGACAGAAGGGGAGGCAGATGTCACTTGACCTGTGATATCACACAACCAAACTAAAGACCCATTGAAAAAGGGTATGTATAATGAAGTAAAAAAATAAGTTGGAGATAGGCTCCGGGGGAAAGGGAGGTGGTGGGGAACTGGGGTTGATTTAATACTGGACATGTGAGGGGCCATTGTAATATGGAACTGGGCTTAGTCTCTTTGTGCATAGGACAATAGAACATTGACCTTGACCTATATAAAAAAAAAAATCACATACCGCACAACATGATATCTAAGGCATGAAATACCTTTTTTTATAAATATGTAATAATCCTAACCCATAATAGCATCTAAAATACATACTGAGGGATACGTAATAATTGTCTGTCCACCTTAAAGTGGTTGTAAAGGCAGAAGTTTTTGAATCTATGCATTAAATAAAAATCCTTCTGTATGCCGCAGCCCCCCTCAGTCCCCCTAATTCTTACCTGAGGTCCATCTAGATCCAGCGATTTTGCACGAGAGACTTGGCTGTCCGGAACTCTCTTCCTCATTTGCTGAGACACAGCTGCTGTCAATCAAAGTCAGTGAGCCAATGAGGAGAGAAAGGGGGTGGGCTCCGTGTCTGGATGGACACAGGGAGCTGCAGCTCGGCTCGGGTGCCTCCATAGCAAGCTGCGTGCTGTGGGGGCACTCAACAGGAGAAAGGAGCCAGGAGCACCAAAGAGGGACCTGAGAAGAGGATGATCTGGGCTGCTGTGTGCAAAATCACTGCACAGGGCAGGTAAGTATGACAATGAAAAAAACGAGACATTAGTGTTACTTTAAGTGTTTAACCACTTCCCGCCCGGCCTATAGCAGAATGACAGCCGGGCGGTGGTTCTGTTGTCCTGACTGGGCATCATATGATGTCCAGCGGGATAACTGTCGGCGCACGCCCGTGGGGGCACACAGAACCGCGATTGGTGGTGTGGCGTGTCAGTCTGACACACCGCTACACCGATCTCGGTAAAGAGCCTGATGTAAACAGGAAAAGCCGTTTATCGGCTTTTCCTCACTCGCGTCTGACAGACGCGAGTAGAGGAGAGCCGATTGGCGGCTCTCCTGACAGGGGGGGGTCTGCGCTGATTATTTATCAGCGCTGCTCCCCCCCGCAGATGCCCCCACTGGACCACCAGGGATGCCGCCAGGACCACTAGGGATGGCAATAAAGGACACCAACAGGTATGCCACTCTAGAGCACCAGGAATATGCCAATCAGTGCCAGGGCAGATGCCAATCTGTGCCCATTAACAATGCCTGCCTGTGCCAGTGCCATCAGTCATGCCTACCAGTGCAATCTATCAGTGGCAGCCATCGGTGCCCATCAGTGCTGCCTTTCAGTGCCCATCAGTGCTCATCAGTGCCATCTCATTGGTGCCACCTCATCGGTGCAGCCTTATCAGTGCCCATCAGTGAAGGAGAAAACATACTTATTTACAAAATTTTATAACAGAAATAAAGAAACACTTTAAAAAAAAAAAATCTGTCTTTTTTTATTTGTTTAGCAAAGAATAAAACCGCAGAGGTGATCAAAAACCACCAAAAGAAAGCTCTATATGTGGGAACAAAATTATAAAAATTTAGTTTGGGTACAATGTAGCATGACCGCGCAATTGTCATATAAAAAGTGACAGCGCTGAAAGCTAAATATTGTCTTGGGCAGGAAGGTGCGAAAGTGCCTGGTATTTAAGTTAAGGGGAGATACTGTATGCATTTGGTCACATATAGGGATGAGCTCGGTGTTCAAGTCGAACATAGGTTCGACTCGAACATCGGCTGTTCGCAGCGTTCGGCGAACAACGAACGATTTGGGCCGTTCGCGCCAAATTCGAGTGACACGAATGGCCCACAAACACTGCGCCATCGCAGTGTAATCCCGGCGCTGTGATTGGCCAAGCATGCACTGTGACCCTGCATGCTTGGCCAATCACAGCGCCGGCAGCGAGGAGAGCAATGATTGGCCACAGGCAGGATGCCTGTGGCCAATTATAGCTGAGGGGGTTTAGTACACGCCCCACATTATAAAAGGCCGCCAGCGCGGCGGCCTTGTGTAGTGTGTTCCGGAGCAGGGAAAGTGAAGGATAGGCAGGGACAGTGTCAAATCTTGTCAAATCTATTCTTTGCTAAACCTTGTGTGTAGGGACAGAGAAGGATAGGCAGGGAGAGTGTCAGTGTCATATTCTTTGCTAAACCTTGTGTGTAGGGAGAGAGAAGGATAGGCAGGGAGAGTGTCAGTGTCATATACTTTGATAAACCTTGTGTACAGGGAGATTGAAGGATAGGCAGGGGACAGTGTCAGTGTCATATTCTTTGCTAAACCTTGTGTGCAGGGAGAGAGAAGGATAGGCAGGGAGAGTGTCAGTGTCATATACTTTGATAAATCTTGTGTGCAGGGAGAGAGAAGGATAGGCAGGGGACAGTGTCAGTGTCATTGTTGCTAAGCCTCCTGCACATTATACACCTGAAGTTAGCCCGTATTGCTGCTTTTTCCTGGTGTGTTACACCAACAGGATTTTGCGGCACTTACAGCGGGCGGAGTGTACCTCCTGAACATATTACACCTTAACTTAGCCTGTATTGCTGCTTTTTCCTGGTGTGTTACACAAACAGGATTTTGCGGCACTTACAGCGGGCGGAGTGTGCCTCCTGACCATATTACAGCTTAACTTAGCCTGTATTGCTGCTTTTTCCTGGTGTGTTACACAAACAGGATTTTGCGGCACTTACAGCGGGCGGAATGTGCCTCCTGACCATATTACACCTTAACTTAGCCTGTATTGCTGCTTTTCCCATTTCCCTGCAGGCCATTAGAATGTCTGGAAGGCAAACAAGGAGAGGCAGACAGTCAGGAGCCAAAAAAAGAGGGCAAGCAGGCTCTGTGTCTAGAGACAACAGTGCTGGTCGTGGACGTGGTGCATCGCCATCAGCACGTGGCCATGGGACACGCTTGTCCTTTTCGGCAGCTGGACGTGTTGAGCCGCATCATGCCGAAGACTTGGTAGAGTGGATGACCAAGCCCTCCTCATCCTCCTCATCCTCTCTCACCCAGGCTCAGGGTACTGGCAAAGCAGCTGCCAAAGCGTCCTCTTCCCTGGTATCAATGTCAATCACTCTTCCCTAGACCAACCATGTCCTCCTGAGGAGTCCCCCGAACTGTTTGAGCACAGTGTTGGGTACATGCTTCAGGAGGATGCCCAGCATTTCGAAGGGTCTGATGATGATACCCAGCTAGAGGAAGGCAGTAGCGTGAGAGCAGAGAGAGGGGATGCTCAAGAAGGACACCAATCTGGCAGTCATGTTCCAGCAGCTGCAGCATACTGCCAGATTGGCTCCAGTGATGAGGAGGGAGGGGATGATGAGGTCACTGACTCCACGTGGGTGCCTAATAGGAGAGAGGAGGAGGAGGAGGAGGAGGATGAGGAGGAGGCACATCTCCAACGAGGCAGGATGCCCTCGGGGGGCCAGCGTAAGGGCAGCACACCGACGGAATCACACCGCAGAGCTCCGCCTGTGCAAGGCGCTGCCTCTGCCCGTTATTCAAAAAGTTCTTTGGTGTGGGCCTTTTTTGAGTCGAGTGCATCAGATCGCACAGCTGCTGTTTGCAACATATGTCTCAAGCGTATATCGCGTGGCCAAAACATCACCCACTTGGGCACCACATGCTTGACCAGACATATGTTGACCTGCCATGCAGCTCGTTGGCAAGCCTACCTTAAAGACCCACACCAAAGAACAAAGCTGACCTCTTCTTGCACCGCATCAGCTGGGATCTCCAACCACACTATACCTTCAGTCCTCTCTGAAACCTGCTCTGAGAGGAATGAAGGTGTAGAATTAGGTGTGTCACAGCCAAGTACTTGCGGGCACTCTGCTAGCAGTACACCAACGTCCGATTCTAGCAGGCAAATTTCCCTGCCCCAGCTGCTGGACCGTCGAAAGAAGTTCACTCCCAGCTATCCACATGCCCAGCGGTTGAATGCTAGCTTGGCTAAATTGCTAGCGCTTCAACTGCTGCCTTTTTAGTTGGTAGACTCGGCCCCCTTCCGTGAGTTTGTGCAATGTGCGGTTCCTCAGTGGCAGGTTCCCAAACGCCACTTTTTCTCACGGAAGGCGATTCCGGCTCTCTACCGGCATGTGGAAGGCAATGTCTTGGCCTCGCTGGACAGGGCGGTCAGCGGTAAGGTGCATATTACCGCTGACTCATGGTCCAGCAGGCATGGACAGGGACGTTACCTTTCTTTCACGGCCCATTGGGTCACTCTTTTGGCAGCTGGGAAGGATGCAGGACAAGGTGCAGTAGTGTTGGAGGTTGTTCCACTGCCACGCCTCCAAAATGCTACTAAAGGTTGTGACACACCTCTGTCCTCTACCCCCTCCTCTTCTTCTTCCTCCGTGGCCTCTTCCTGTGCTTTGTCCTCGGAACCAGCGGTGCTCCGTAGGCGTTCAAGGGGCTACGCAAGTACGCAGGCAAAAAGATGCCATGCCGTGCTTGCGCTGGTGTGTTTGGGGGACAGGAGCCACACTGGGGCAAAGGTTCTGTCTGCTCTGCAGGGGCAGGCCGAGAGGTGGTTGACGCCACGCCAGCTTAAGCCAGGAATGGTAGTTTGCGACAATGGCACCAACCTCCTCTCCGCTCTCCGACAGGGACAACTGACCCATGTGCCCTGTGTGGCTCACGTCCTTAACCTGGTGGTGCAGCGGTTCTTAGGCAGGTACCCGGGCTTACAGGATGTCCTGAGGCAGGCCAGGAAAGTCTGTGTGCATTTCCGCAGATCTTATAATGCCAGTGCTCGCCTGGCTGAGCTGCAAAAGGAGTTGAATCTGCCCAAGAACCGCCTTATATGTGACATGCCCACCAGGTGGAACTCAACGTTGGCCATGCTGCAGCGGCTGCACACGCAGCAGAGGGCCATCAATGAGTACCTGTGCGACTACAGCACCAGGACAGGGTCAGGGGAGCTCGGGTTTTTTTCACCACGCCAGTGGGGCATGATCAGGGATGCATACACTGTCCTGGCACCATTTGAGGAGGCCACGAGGATGGTGAGCAGTGACAGTGCATGCATCAGTGACACTGTACCTCTTGTCCACCTGTTGGAACATACGCTGCGTGGAATAATGGACAGGGCACTTGAGGCAGAACAGAGGCAGGAAGAGGAGGACTTCCTTGCCTCTCAAGGCCCCCTTTACCCAGACAGTGTTCCTTCTGTCCCACCCATCGCACAGGAAGAAGAGGAGGAGGAGGAGGAGGATTGTGTCAGCATGGAGGTGGAGCCTGGCACTCAGCATCATCAGCAGCAGTCTTTTAGGGATGATTTACAGTCCCAAGAAACCAGTGGACTTGTACGTGGCTGGGAGGAGGTGGCTGCGGATCATGTCGTCCTTAGTGACCCAGAGGACTCCGGACTGAATGCCTCAGCTAACCTACGCTGCATGGCCTCCCTGATCCTGCAAAGTCTGCGGAAGGATCCTCGTATTCTTCGGATCAAGGAGAGGGACCATTACTGGCTGGCCACTCTCCTTGATCCACGGTACAAGGGTAAGGTTGCGGACCTTATCTTACCGTCGCAGAGGGAGCAGAGGATGAGACAACTCCGGGAGGCCTTGCAGAAAGGTCTGTGCAATGCGTTCCCAGAGACTGGGAGGTTACAAACTCCTGGTCTTGGACAACGAGTTGCTGAGGCTTCGGTCAATCAAAGAAGGAGCGGTGGGGAAGGTGGCCGTCTGACCGAAGCGTTCAGACAATTCTTTAGTCCGCAGCCCCAAGGTATGATCGGTTCCAGCAACCATCGCCAGCGTCTGATATACATGGTGCAGGAATACCTAGGGGCAAGGTTAGACTTGGACACCTTCCCCACCGAAAATCCTCTGGCTTACTGGGTCTTGAGGATGGATCACTGGCCAGAGCTTGCACAGTATGCAATTGAGCTACTGGCCTGTCCTGCATCCAGCGTTCTTTCAGAACGCACATTCAGTGCTGCTGGAGGATTTGTCACGGATCACAGGGTGCGCCTGTCCACCGACTCTGTTGATCGACTGACCTTCATAAAGATGAACCAGTCTTGGATCACCACCAGCTACCAAACACCTGAAGCTGATATAACAGACTAATTTATTTTCAAATGTCACATCCCTTCAAGACTGATGCTGATGCTGAGAGTTTGTCCTGTTATGTTGACTGACTATCCTCCTCCTCCTCAATGATCCGATTGACGATGATAGCTTGGAAGAACATTTTTGTTTCTGGGTGCCGCCACCAGTGGCTAAGGCCCAATTTTTCAGCCCCTGTTTAACAGGGGTGTGTTATTACAATTTTTTATGCAACGCTTTGCAGCAGGGCTCATTCCTGCACTCCAACTAGAGTATCTGGGAGTGGTTGCAGTGTCGTGGCACCAGCACCAGTGGCTAAGGCCCAATTTTTCAGCCCCTGTTTAACAGGGGCGTGTAATTACAATTTTTGATGCAATACTTTGCAACAGGGCTCATTGCTGTGCTCCAAGTACAGTATCTGTGAGGGGTTGCAGTGTTGTGGCACCAGTGCCTAAGGCTCAATTTTTCTGCCCCTGTTTAACAGGGGCATGTAATTACAATTATTGATCTAATAATTCACAGCAGGGCCCATTCCTGCGCCCACCAAGACTAACTGTGAGGCCTTACAGTGTTGTGTCAACACCACCACCACCACCACCACCAAAGGCCCAATTTTTCAGCCCCTGTTCAACAGGGGCATGCAATTACAATTCTTGATCTAATAATTCACAGCAGGGCCCATTCCTGCGCCCACCAAGACTAACTGTGAGGCCTTACAGTGTTGTGTCAACACCACAACCACCACCACCACCAAAGGCCCAATTTTTCAGCCCCTGTTCAACAGGGGCATGCAATTACAATTCTAGTCTAATAATTCACAGCAGGGCCCATTCATGCGCCCACCAAGAGTAACTGTGAGGGCTCACAGTGTTGTGGCAACACTAACATGTAAGGGGCAAATTTCAGCTGAGTATATACGGCAGGCCCCTACTTTCAAACATCCAACTTACAAACGACTCCTCCTTGCAAACGGAAGGATACAACAGGAAGTGAGAGGAAATCTACCCTTAGGAAGGCAAATTCTCTCCTGTAAGAGTTAATATGGGAAAAAAAGTGTCTCCTCTCCACTGATTCTTTATCACCAATTCTTGTTTCAATAAAAAACCCAAATTTTCAAAAAACATTTGTCATTAGGACGGAAAGTGAGGTGAACTGTTCTGAACAGGTGCACACTGCACAGACAGCAAAACAAATGTTACAGGGGTGATAACCCCTCCCTATGTTTTCCAAAAAGCTTAAAAATATACTTTTTGGCTGGAGCTACACTTAAACAATGTACCTGTTCAAAATTACAAACAGATTCTACATAAGAACAAACCTACAGTCCCTGTCTTGTATGCACCGCCTGTATACGGCTGTTCAGAGTATATAGGGCCTTTTTTATTTTGTGTGCGGGGTTCCCCTTAATATCCATACAAGACCCAAAGAAGCTGGTAATGGGCTGGGGTGGGGGGGGTGTGATGGGGTAGCTATGCCATTTTTCTTAAAGATTTTCATCCATATTACCGGTACCAGACATTACATTAAAGCCGCAAGCAGTTTTAAATGGCTTTTTTTCCTTTAGAAATGTAATTTTGTGCAGGGACAGTTCTAAACACGGGAAACACGTGGCACTTCACAGGCATACTTTATACACCCCCCAGGTACGATATTTAAAGGAATATTTGATATTTTTTTTTTCACTTTATGCATCATTAAAATGACTGCTCTAGAAAAACGGCCGTTTTTAAAACTTCTTTTTGCATTGATACATGTCCCTTGGTGCAGAACCCGGGTTCCCAAACCCTTTTTAGGACAATAACATGCATAATAGTCGTTATAATTAGCACTTTAGATTTCGAACGTTCGCATCCATTGTATTTAATAGGGTTCTAAAGTTTGTGCGAACTTTCGGTCCGTTCGCGGGTTCTGGTGCGAACCGAACCCGGGGGTGTTCGGCTCATCACTAGTCACATACACATCTGTTGCAGCTCTTGTTCTACACCCTACAAGTAGCGCACAGACTATAGTTATTGTACACCTTGAATGTCGTTTTAACTTACCTATTTTGCCAAATAATAAAACATGCAAGAGAATCTTTAGAATCAGTTGAAACTAGTGCAATTCAGGCCCCGCTGTTAGGCTAACCACAATATTTGAAATAATTGTTGATCTGATTAAAGATGATCTTCAGGTAACATGATTCATGCTAGCTAGCTAGTAGAAAATATGCCAAAACTATTCCATACCATTATATTAGGATACACAGCAGCACACAGCCCTATTTATGCAGTGAGAAGGGGGACTACAATTAGGCAAACATGTATGGTTAATATTTAGACATTTTTTTAAATTTTTAAATACCAGAAAATAACATTTTCAAATAATGGATTTTCAATAGCGAGAAAACATTTAAAATATATATTAAACTGCTTGGAAGAGCCTATTTTGACAAAACTGTATGAATATGCAAACCCAGAGATAGCCACACATTTAACCCCCACCAGCCATTATTCTACTGGCTTCCCCACTTCCATGGCCACATGGTTTTCTGGGCTTTCAGAGCATGTGCAGCTATCTCTATATTAAGAAACAAGGGCCTTGTGACACTTGTACAGGGCCGATCCCAGACGGGGTGCGAGGGGTGCAGTTCACCCAGGCGCCACAGAGGTGGGGGTGCTCAAGCGCCAGAGTGCTCCCCTTCCTCCTGCTCCTCCTTGTTGGTATACAGAGAGGCCGCTCTCTCCGCCGCTTACCGCCGCCGCTATTTCCTGCCCAAGCCCCTCCCCCCTCCATCCTCCTGTCAGAGGAGATCGGAGATCGGAGCGGCTGCTCGGAGAGAGACCCAAGCAGTGACGTCGTTGCGGGCAGCCCGTGCAGTGCAGTGCATCATGTGTGTAAGGTTATCCCTAGTGTATTTCACCTTTAGAGTTATTCTTTAAGACTTGTTATTGTAGAAAGATATAGAATGTTTTTCTTGCTATATGTCACTTACACAGTTGAGTCAGAATGACAGGATATGTATGACGTGTGGTTAGGCTACTTCCTTAAAGAAGTGTCCCATGTTTTAGGATCTGGCTCAACGGCCGGATTTTGCGGTGAGTTCTATTTAGATAAACTTGCCTTCTGCCATCTCTGGGCAGTTTAGCTTGTGTAACCTGTTAATATGCAATTTGTATAATAAAGGAACTGTTCCTTGGTGGGTTTAACCAGGGGCGGTTCCTTTCGTCTTGGATTGTACAAAATAAGCTTGTATGCAATAAACCAGTGTAATTGGGATTCACCATATTCTCTGTGTGTGTCTTAAATTACCCGATCGATCAGAGAGACTCCATACACCCAGGTCCAGCCTAGGCTCTTGAGGTTAGAAGCAGTTTACAGCGGATTTTTAACAGATGGTATCAGGAGTGGGGGTCAATCGTTTGACAGGTAAGTGGGACTTTGTGGAGCACATTTCTGCAGAGTTGAAATCACTTATTCTGTCTCGATTGACTACCCCATTTTTTTTTCTCTCCTGGTTGCTTAAGTTAAGAACTTTCTTGAGGGATGCTAGGTTGGCCTCCCTGGGAATAATTGTAAGCGTGTATGTTTAAATTAAAGTGGATTATAGGTTAAAGACGTCCCGCTAGGTTGGCCGGACAGGTTTATAGGAAATTTTGGGGTAGCGCAATTGCACTCCCCATTTTAGAAAGGACGGGTGTGTGGACCTCTAAAGGTTTAAATTGGTAACTGCAAGCTTGCTTAAATTAACAATTGAATTTTATGAAATAATTTGTATTTTCTTTGCTTGTTTATACTTTCATGTGGTTCACACAATTTTAAGTCTGATTGTTATTGTATTTTCTTTGCTTGTTTATACTTTCATGTGGTTGATACAATTTAAAGACTGATTGTTATTTCAGGATAAGATTTTTGTTTATATATATATATATATATATATATATTTGTGCCAAATAGATGCCTCAAAATTGTCCAGACTGTTTAACAGGTCTTCTGTTTATTTTCCGTCGGCAAGTGCCAACATTGGTGGCTACGGTCCCCGGAGGATATAAGGAAAGAATTGGCAAAGGTGAGCTTGAGTCCCTTAGAAAGTATGTAGAAGAGCGAAGACAGAGAGAGGAGACACAAAAAGCCAAATCCACCTTAGATATTGCCGTACTGAAACAACAAGATAAAAAGGCTAAGTAGATTTTAGCAGATCAAGAATTAGCAGAAGCCCTTGATGCTTCAGTGGGGGTAAGGTCGCTCCGCTCGGGGGCCAAGCTTGGAGACAAGCTTTTAAAATTCCCACTCATTACTGTAGGGCAGGGATATGCAATTAGCGGACCTCCAGCTGTTGCCAAACTACAAGTCCCATGAGGCATAGCGAGACTCTGACAGCAGCAAGCATGACACCCAGAGGCAGAGGCATGATGGGACTTGTAGTTTTGCAACAGCTGGAGGTCCGCTAATTGCATATCCATGCTGTAGGGGGTGAGGATATACAGATACCGTTGCCCATAGGCACAGTCCAGGACATTAGAACTAACTGTCCAAAACCAAGGAAAAGCCCAACCAAAGCTGTTACATTTCTCCGGAGATATTGCAGCGGGCGTAGAATGAGTGTAGACGAGATTTTGGCACACATGAGTTTTGCTGTTTTAACCAGCTGTCCCCTTCCCCTAATGGGACGGGATCTGATGTCAGTATTACACATCTGTATCAAATTCAATGCAGATGGCAGTCTAACAGCACAGTCCCCAAAATGTGATCTAGCTAACCCCAAAAGGAGGGATCTCCAAGGTTATGTTATGCTCATACCTGCACATTAGGAAAATCACCCAATCTGGGCAAAAAGCAAGTCCTCTGTGGGCTTGTTAAATTGCACACCGTATGTCCCCTCACTTAAACCTGACACCTTACCACGTTTCCAAAAACAATAGCCTATTGCACAAGACAAAAGAGATGGTATACAGGGTCAGATAGATGAATATCTGCAGGGAGGCATTTTAGTCCCCACAATCAGTCCTTGGAACACCCCCATCAATCCGGTACAGAAGGCCGATGGAACTTGGAGACTGGTCCAGGATTTGAGAATGGTAAATAAAGCTATTGTAAATAAAGCTATTATCCCTCTGCCACCATTGGTGTCGGATATAAGCTAAATTTTTACCTCAATACCCCCAGATTCCAGCTGGTATACTGCAGTTGACCTTTCAAACGCTTTTTTTTTAGCGTTCCAGTGGACCAAGAGTCCCAGAGCATGTTTGCTTTCACCTGGGGTACTTCCCAGGAGACGGGCCAGCTTACCTGGACTCGTCTTCCACAAGGCTTTGTGGACAGTCCTGCGGCATATTCCATGGTCCTGAATCAAACACTGACCGATTGGGTGCCTCCACGCGGGTCCACTTTGCTCCAATATGTAGATGACCTATTGTGCAGTAAAGAGAAGGGCTAATGTGAGGCAGACTCAGGGAACCTTTTGACCCACTTAGCTGCTAAGGCCCACTTGGTGTCCAGGAGAAAGATCCAGTGGTCCAGGCAAGAAGTGGAGTACTTGGGGTGTATAATCCAAAGTAACAAGCGCTTGGTGTCACCATCCCGAGTCACAGCCCTCACTAGCCTAAGCCCACCCAAGGACAAAGCAGCACTACTGTCATTTCTAGGGTCTATAGTCTACATAAGGCAATGGATTCCCGATTGTTCCCATTATGATTCGGTCCTGCGGAAGGCCACATTGATCACTGCCCCAAAGCTAGTGGAATGGTCAGAGGACATGCTCAACGCTTTCAGGGGTTTGATTAAGTCTCTACAGCAGGCACCTGCACTGGGTCTAATAGATCACAGTAAGGATTTTCCCCTGTACTGTGTAGTAACGGGTAGAACATATGCAGCAGTTCTGGCCCAAGAACATGGCACAAGCCAGAGGCCAGTCTCCTACGTCTCAAAAGTCCTTCCAGTACAGGTACAGGGCATGCCGGGCTGCCTGCAGCCTCGGCTATGGCAGTAAAAGATGCATCTAAACTGGTGTTAGGACACCCCATGACTCTGTATACCACTCACTCTGTCACACATCTGCTTCAAAACATGACAACTCAACACATGTCAGCACAGAGATCTAGCGGTTATGAGGTTATACTTTTCAATACACAAAATTTAACTATTAAAAGTTGCTCTGATACATCACCACAGGTCCGCTACTTACATTCTCTGTTGCGGCTTACTGATGACAGTATACAAACAGCACATAATTGTGGTGAACTCCTTTTGGAAACCACACTTCATTGCCCTGATCTTGGTGATCTCCCTAACAAGGATTATGACCATGTTTTTGTGGATGGCAGCTGTTCACGACCTGAACGACCTGTTCCTCTGCACAGGCAGCTGACCTAGTTGCTTTAATTCGTGCGTGCCAACTTTTCAAGGACAAGTCAGTTAATATTTACACAGATAGTAGATATGCTTTTGGGGTGGCACACGCACAAGCCACCCCAACTGACATAACGTCATGGGCACAAGCAGGGTTGACCAAAGACCACACGGGCCTTTGGACAACCAAGGAGGGAATTATAGGGATACCTGCAGCAGCGGCACCTTTGCTTTTGTCATACCTACATGGTCCAGGCCATATCAGATCAAAACCGATGCTTTTACTGTACAAACAAACATTTCACACAGCAGGCATAACTAAATTAGCAGAAACTCTGGTCCAATCATGTTTGACTTGTGCACAAAACAATGTCCAAGGTAAAAGACAAGGTCTTCATGGCCAATTACCGCCCCCTAGCGGGCCGCTCTCAGACCTACAGATTGATTTTACACACATGCCCAGACAAAAAGTTAATTTGAAATATCTTCTAGTGATAGTTGATAAATTCTCTGGGTGGGTGGAAGCAGTACCCACAACGGGAGAGACAGCCAAAATCACAGCTAGGGTATTAGTTAACCAATGGATATGCAGGTTTGGAATCCCTACCACAATATGGTCGGATCAAGGCCCCGCTTTTACCTCAGCTTTGACAAAAGAAGTTGCAAAATTACTGGGAATACAGTGGAAACTCCACATTCCCTACCATCCGCAGAGTGCAGGAATAGTAGAAAGAATGAATAGGACTATTAAAGACAAACTTAAAAAGGCAACAGAAGGTACTCTAACTAATTGGCTGGACTTCTTGCCAGCTGTCCTATTCCAAATAAGGAGCACCCCCATTCTAGAACAGGTTATTCCCCTTATGAGGTATTAATGGGGCGACCAATGGCTAAGGTGAAATGGGGAACAGGTGAACCTGATATTTATTCTTTACAGGAAGAGCACGTGCAACATCTGGTAAGTAGCCTTAGCGAAGTCTATGACAATGTGGCTGTCACGTTTCCTCCTCTTCCAACAGATTCGACACACGGATTCATCCCGGGAGATCAGGTGCTGATCAAACAGCTGGCTGTCCGGAAGCACATAGGACCGGTCTACATAGGACCATATGAAGTAGAGAAGACGTCAAGAACTGCAATCCTCACTTCCTACAGCTATCAATGGATTCATGCATCAAGAATAAAGAAGGCTCCAACGAAGCCCCAGACTCCGGATCCACCCCCTTCGGCGACCCAGGAGCCAACATTGAACCCCCAGGACTCAACCCCACTGCCCCAATAGAGACTGAAAATTTGAAAGAAGGAGTTTCCTCAGGCAAACTTTTCTTATACTCATTTTTGGTTTCAATATTGATTTTTTCCTTAATCATTATAGGATATTATTGGTCAGAGTCATGCAAAGTAAGCAGGGATGCAACATGGTTATTCAGTCATATTAGACCAAAACGAGAAACTGATGAAAGCTTTTCTGACAAAATGTTGTTGCTAAAATTTAAGTATGCTTATGCCCAGAGATCAGGATATGACAAATGCTGGATATGTAGCAAGCTCCACCCTGGATCCCTTTAGAATCCCAGGGATGGTGTTATCTAGCGGCCCTAGTCCCTGTAATGGGAATACTGGGAGACAAGGGGGGAGGACACATTCTAGAAGCTAGCCCTCACCCTAGGTATCCCCTTAAACATCGTATCAAAAGAGAGTTATTTCCTCAAAGAATATATGGTCTGGGCCTGGTTCCCTTCCAGTACAGGTTGGGGAATAGATTTAATGAAAAGGCTCAATAATTACACGGGTATTATTGATGAGGTAATGGAAAAGAATTCTGATATTACCAAATTAAATATAGAAACTAGAGCAATCAGGAAACAATTAGAACTCCATGACCTTGCCATTGAAAGTATGAGTGCTGCACTCACAGGCCTATGTGAGGTTACAGAGGACTATGAGTGCTGCACTTGGGTCCACAACACATCTATTGAGGTGCCCGATTACTATGATGTAATTTCCCAACATAGGAAAGAGGTAAATAAATTACAACAAGAAGCAAGGGACATTGCTAAGACATGGAGCCCTTTTGGAGGAGGAGGTTTTGGCCTCAATGGAATTTCTTCCTGGTTGAAAGATATCGTAATGACCATCGTAATGATACTGGTTTTTATCCTTGTTTTGTATTTAGTTTTTAAATTACTGGTTTGTGCACTTGGGAAAATAACTAGCTTAAGAGCAAAAAGAAGAGACCCTGCACTTGGAATGTCAATGATTGCCCTAAAGCAAAGATGGTATATTAGTGAGTGATCAATACATACATTCTGTATGCATGATCAAAGGAGGGATTGTAAGGTTATCCCTAGTGTATTTCACCTTTAGAGTTATTCTTTAAGACTTGTTATTGTAGAAAGATATAGAATGTTTTTCTTGCTATATGTCACTTACACAGTTGAGTCAGAATGACAGGATATGTATGACGTGTGGTTAGGCTACTTCCTTAAAGAAGTGTCCCATGTTTTAGGATCTGGCTCAACGGCCGGATTTTGCGGTGAGTTCTATTTAGATAAACTTGCCTTCTGCCATCTCTGGGCAGTTTAGCTTGTGTAACCTGTTAATATGCAATTTGTATAATAAAGGAACTGTTCCTTGGTGGGTTTAACCAGGGGCGGTTCCTCTCGTCTTGGATTGTACAAAATAAGCTTGTATGCAATAAACCAGTGTAATTGGGATTCACCATATTCTCTGTGTGTGTCTTAAATTACCCGATCGATCAGAGAGACTCCATACACCCAGGTCCAGCCTAGGCTCTTGAGGTTAGAAGCAGTTTACAGCGGATTTTTAACAATGTGCATGACATTTCTTCCTCTCACTGACACGATCTTCTCCACCTGGGCGGCGCGGCTGCACACTGTCCTCTCCTCCACAGCTGCCGCCCAGGTGGGGTTTGTACAGAGGGGTGGGGTTTTTACAGAGGAGTGGGGTTTGTACAGAGGGGGGTTGTACAGAGGGGGGGTTTGTACAGAGGGGGGTCTGTACTAATGGAGGGGGGATGGTTTGTGGGGGGTCTGTACTAATGGAAGGGGGTGGTTTGTGGGGGCCAGGGGGGGCTGTACTAATGGAGGGGGGATGGTTTGTGGGGGTCTGTACTAATGGAGGAGGAGTGGTTTGTCCTGAAGGGGGGCTGTACTAATGGAGGGGGGATGGTCTCTACTAATGGAGGGGGGAGGGTGGTCTGTACTAATGGGGGGGTTCTGGGGGGGTCTGTACTAATGGGGGGTGGTTTGTGGGGGGTCTCTACTAATGGAGGGGGGTGGTTTGTGAAGGGGTCTGTACTAATGGAGGGGGGGTGGTTTGTGGGGTGGTTTGTACTATTGGGGGGGTGGTTTGTGGGGGGTCTCTACTAATGGAGGGGGGTGGTCTATACTAATGGGGGGTGGTTTGTGAAGGGGTCTGTACTAATGGAGGGGGGTGGTTTGTGAAGGGGTCTGTACTAATGGGGGGTGGTTTGTGGGGGTCTCTACTAATGGAGGGGGTGGTTTGTCCTGAGGGGGTGTCTGTACTAATGGAGGGGGGGTGGTTTGTGGGGGGTCTGTACTAATGGAGGGGGGTGGTTTGTGAAGGGGTCTGTACTAATGGAGGGGGTGGTTTGTGGGGGGTCTGTACTATTGGGGGGTGGTTTGTGGGGGGTCTTTACTAATGGAGGGGGGTGGTTTGTGGGGGTCTGTCCTAATGGAGGGGGTGGTCTGTACTAATGGGAGGGTTGTGGGGGGGTCTGTACTATTGAGGGGGTGGTTTTTGGGGGTTCTCTACTAATGGAGGGGGTGGTCTGTACTAATGGGGGGTGGTTTGTGAAGGGGTCTGTACTAATGGAGGGGGGTGGTTTGTGAAGGGGTCTGTACTAATGGGGGGTGGTTTGTGGGGGGTCTGTACTAATGGAGGAGGGTGGTTTGTGAAGGGGTCTGTACTAATGGGGGTGCTTTGTGGGGGTCTGTACTAATGGAGGGTGGTTTGTGGCGGGGTCTGTACTATTGGAGGAGGGTGGTTTGTGGGGGGTCTTTACTATTGGGGGGGTGGTTTGTGGGGGGTCTTTACTATTGGGGGGTGGTTTGTGGGGGGGTCTCTACTAATGGAGGGGGTGGTCTGTACTAATGGAGGGGTGGTTTGTGGGGGGTCTGTACTAATGGGGGGGTGGTTTGTGGGGGTCTGTACTAATGGAGGGGGGTGGTTTGTCCTGCGGGGTCTGTACTAATGGAGGGGGGTCTGTATTGAGGGAGGGGTTTATACTTAGTAGGGAGTCTATACTTAATACAGATCTGGACTCAGTGGAGTCACTACGGGCAATTCAGAGTGAGCTGACTCCTGATCAGAGGAACTGTTGTTGCTGCATCGCTGGGTCAGGTGAGAGAGCCGATCAGCCATTATCTCCTGTAGTATGTCTGCAGTCTCTGACCGTCTCCTGTACTATGTCTGCAGTCTCTGACCATCTCCTGTATTATATCTGCAGTCTCTGACCATCTCCTGTATTATATCTGCAGTCTCTGACCGTCTCCTGTAACATGTCTGCACTCTCTGACCATCTCCTGTAATATGTCTGCACTCTCTGACCGCCTCCTGTAATATGTCTGCAGTCTCTGACCGTCACCTTTAATATGTCTGCACTCTCTGACCGTCTCCTGTATCATGTCTGCAGCCTCTGACCATCTCCTGTACCAGTCTGGGGGCTCTTCCTAACAGACTCTCTAACAGAAGCCCTCTCTGTGTGCATCAGAGAGACTCCCCTCCAGGTCTCATTAGCGTACGCTCTTCCTGTATTTTCTTTATTGTTAAAGGATCATGGGAGGATCCCAGGGTAACAACGATTTGTTAGGGGAGCATCTCTGTGTTTGAGTCGTTGCCATAGAAACATGTGTAAATGGAAGGAGTTTGTAAGATGACCATGCCCACATAGGGGCGCCAGAAATATTTCTGCACCCAGGCATCTGTGACCCTAGGATCGGCCCTGCACTTGTACATTGGCAGTGTCCTTGTTAAGAGTTGACTTTTTTTTTTGTTTTTTTATTCTTCACTGTGTTTTTATTTTTTGTATATTTATTTATAATTAGGTTTAGTTTGTATGTAGCACTGTGGCCCTGTGAGATACGATATTTTGTTCTACTGTATGTCTTTACATGTAGTAGAATGACAATAAAGCTTGACTTGACTTGACTTGACTACCGATACACAGATAACCCAGTTAAATCAATAACATAAGGAGTCATTTGATGATAACAAAACACAAGTAGAAATACGGCGCTGGATACAGATTTTTAATGGGTCACTGAAATTCTCACTGGGCATATGGTCTTTAGTTTGGCAGCACTAAACATCGAAAGCCCTTAGGAACGGGGAAAGAACCCAGAGATGAGAATTACCATGCATACAATCCAATGAGAACACCCAAGAGCCAATGTTTTTAATGATAAAATTGGTTCATAGCAGGAAGTAAGACAACACATTTTTGGTCCCAAACAGACTTAACCCCACCCCCCCCCCCCCACACCCCCCCTTACCCCTTCATCGGGGCAGAGGGCTTTTTGTTTGTTGCTCTCATTGGATTGCATGTATATGAAGATGATATTCACTATAGATATTGTCAATATCTGCTTGGATTTTTTTATCCCAGACTTTCGTTATTTGCTATACACAATAAACACAATCCTTACATAACACTTTAACTCTAGAAACTGAAAATAAAAACAACAATGAAAATCAAATAAATATCCCTACAATGTTCTACTAAAGGAAAATCTAGACATTTTGGTCTGATATATAGTATATCTCAAACATCTTATTATCTAAATCTAGTTTATTGAAGGAGATCAGTTAAATCACAGAGAAGTGTGTGTTTGCACTGTAATGTTTATATTGTATTACACCTTATAATAACTAATGTCCTTTTCAACATTAGTAATAACATATACATTACATTGGCAAGCAAGTGGTTAAAGGCATTGCTACCGCTGGAAAGACTAACAACTAAGCCCTCAACCTGAGGTGTCAAAAGAAGAAAAAAAAACACAAAGCAGATAAAATCCCCTCTGGCTGACAGCACTTCCCCTCTCTATAGGATTTCATGCCCCCTGTTGCTGCCCTCTTTTTCTCTTCAAATGCCTGTCATGGGCAGAGAGACAGAATGGCACTCAGTCCTCATCTATACCCAAGCAGTATGAATGCAAGAGCCCTCTAAAGTGCTATGCACTCCGATTCTTCCTGAAACACCCAGGTAGACAATGCACTCTTTTCCCGCTGGACTCTTACAAATAATAAGCATCAACGCTTTTATGTGTATGTTTTTGCCTGCTAAAAATGAAGCTTGTTTTATGTTTGAATGCAGGCTTTTGCTGTAGCTGGCAGAACAAAAATAAAATTTAGATCCCATGGTGTTGGAAATAAAAATATCTCTAAAAATGTAATTTGTTTCTTTCTTGTGTCACGTTATATTTTCATGTGTCGACATATGCTTATTTATGTGTACCTTGCACAAACAGATAAAAAGTAAAGGTCATCCTGTGCAAGTTCAACAAAATGCTCAAAGCCATTTACAGCCACCAATGGAATTGGAAAGAGACATTATAATAGTATGTATACTGTTATAGGCCAGGTTTGAGAATAAATAGAGAAAGCTGGATTATTGCTATGGCCAACAATACATTTCGCCTTTACTACACTTGGCATACAGTCCCTGTGTAGTTACCAAACAGTACATTTGCCAAGGTATGACTTTACATTTAGAATTTATAATAGAAGCCACAATTGCTGACTGTTTTCTTAAAATCTTATGTAGCACCCCCTGTATACAGTGGGTAAATTTAGTTGGGCTCTTTTGTAGCCAGAGGAGCCAGAGCTCCACGGGCTGAGTCTCTGTCACCCCCCCTGGCTTCTAGAACTCCTGGAGAATTCTAGAACTTTGAGGGCGGAGGGGCACAGATTAGGTCTGAATATTTATGAAGTCTTCTTGAATCCCTGGGTGAGGACAGCCCAGAAGGTGGAGAGATAGCCCATAAGTATTCTGGAGCATGAGCATGTGGGAGCAGAGTCCAGGGTCCAGTCGCCTGGAAGGGACCCCAAAGCTGGGGGGTTCTGTCCTTGGGTGGAAGGAAGGAGCCAGAGAGGAAGACCGAGAGAGAGCAGCAGAGGAGGCCTTACACCCTTTCAGCTTGCTTTAGCTAGGCTTAGCTAAAACAACCTGGAAGCCATTGGGACCTGTCCAGCAGGAGGCCTTCTCAGAAGTCACCACTAGGGATGGGTGATCGATTCAGCCCGAGCATAAGTTTGGGCCGAACTTTTGTTGTTCGGTCGTTCAGCGAACATCCGAACAAATGGGTCATTCAACCGTTTGTTCGGCCCCCCGAACCAACCACAATGCATTGCGGCGCTGAACAGTGCATTGCAAGCCCTGATTGGCTGAAGCAGTGAAAGCTTCAGCCAATCAGGGCACAGAGCACTGTCAGAGTCATGATTGGACACTGTCATCAGGACTTTACCCAATCATGGCTCATTCCCGCCCCACAGTATAAAAGTATTCTTTTAATGGCAGCCATTTTCAGTGTGATTTCAGCATGGAGAGAGATAGAACAGGGCTCTGTTCAGTGCTATTAGTTAGTTTGCTATACTGTGCTATTTTGCTTCAATTGTCAGTGTAGAATATTAGTTTAGTGTCAGTCTAGGGATAGTGTGAGTGTAGTGAGGAGGACCATCCTTCAGCTTTGCATAGTGTGCAGCTAGAGTAGGGACAGCTCAGATAGTTTCACTGTAGTGTAGTGAGACTGTGTCATTCATACATACATTAGTGTAGAGTAGGGACAGCTCAGATAGTTTCAGTATAGTGTAGTGAGACCGAGTCAGTAAGCTAGAGTAGGGACAGTTCAGATAGCGTCAGAGATTCTTGTAGCTCTGCAGGGACAGGCCCAGAGGTGGTTCACACCACGCCAGCTGGAGCCAGAAATGGTGGTGTGCGATAATGGCTCAAACCTCCTGTCCTCCCTTAGACAGGGAAAGTTGACACATGTGCCATGCCTGGCACATGTCCTCAATTTGGTGGTGCAGCATTTCCTAAATACGTACCCAGGGTTGTAAGATGTGCTAAAGCTGGCCAGAAGAGTCTGTAGCCATTTCAGGAGGTCATACACAGCCAGTGCTTCGTTGGCTGAAATTCAGCAGGAAATCCACCTGCCCGTAAACCGACTGATTTGTGACATGCCCACCAGGTGGAACTCGACTTTGTCAATGCTGCAGCGGCTATACATGCAGCATGGCCGTCAATGAGTACCTGTGCGAATATGGCACGACGACAGGCTCAGGCCACCTCAGCTTTATTTCCCCATGCCAATGGCTGATCATTAACCACTTAAGGACCGGTCCATGTAGATTTACGTCCGCAGAATGGCACGGACAGGCACAATCACGTACCTGTACGTTGCCCCGTAAATGCCTGCCGTGTGCTCGCGCGCCGCTGGCGGTGCGCTCGCAACCCTGCCGCCTTCCCCGTGAGTCCGACCGCGGGTCCCGCGGACTCGATCGCCGCAGGGATCCCTGCGATCGTCTCACGGAGGTATAGAGCGGGGAGATGCTTGTGTAAAAAATGACACGGATCTCTGCTCCGTGTACTCGGAGCGAATATCAGTGTCATGTGATGCACATCCCCCCTACAGTAAGAAACACTCAATAGGGAACACGTAACTCTTACAGCACCACCTAGTGGTTAACCCCTTCACTGCCAGTGTCATTTTCACAGTAATCAGTGCATTTTTATAGCACTGATCGCTGTAAAAATGACAATGGTCCCAAAAATGTGCCAAAAGTGTCCGATGTGTCTGCCATAATGTCTCATGCATGATAAAAATCGCTGATCGCCGCCATTACTAGTAAAAAAAAAATTATTAATAAAAATGGCATAAAACTATCCCCTATTTTGTAAATGTTATAACTTTTGCGCAAACCAATCAATAATACCAAAAATATGTAGAAGAATAGGTATCGGTCTAAACTGAGGAAAACAAACATTTTTATATATTTTTGTTTATAGCGCAAAAAAAAAACGCAGAGGTGATCAAATACCACCAAAAGAAAGCTCTATTTGTGGGAAAAAAAGGACGCCAACTTTGTTTGGGAGCCACGTCGCACGACCGCGCAATTGTCAGTTAAAGCAACGCAGTGCCGAATCGCAAAAAGGGGCCTGGTCCTTTAGCGGCAAAATGGTCCGGGGCTGAAGTGGTAAAGGATGCATGCACTGTATTGTCACCATTTGAGGAGGCCACAAGGATGGTGAGCCGTGACAGTGCATGCATCAGTGACACAATCCCTGTTGTGTTCCTGCTCGAGCAGACTCTGCCTGGCATTATGGACAGGGCACTGGAGGCAGAGCAGCAGGAGGAAGAAGAGGATTTCCCTTTCTCTCAAGGCCCACTTTATCCAGACACCATCATTCCTATGTCACAGAACACACAGGAGGAGAGAGGGGAGGAAGATGAGGAGGAGGATTCTTGCACTTTCATAGGCTTCAAAGAAGAGGAAGACATTCGTCAATCTGTAAGCAATGGCTTTCCAACCCCAGGACCCTTGGGAGTAGTACGTGGCTGGGAGGAGGAAGTTCCAGATGCTGTCATCCTGAGTGACCCGAGGAGTCTGCTTCTCAAGCCTCGGCAAATTTGAGGCGCATGGGCAACCTCGTGCTTCAAAGCCTGCGAAAGGACCCAAGAATATGTGGCATAAAGGAGAAGGATGATTACTGGTTGGCAACCCTCCTTGACCACCTTTATAAGGGGAAGGTCTCAGAACTCATCCCGTCCCCACAGAGAGTGTAGAAGTTAAAATCTTTTGAGGACACGTTAAAGAGGATTTTATTGAACATTTTTCCTGACTCCAGTAGGTTACAGTGTTGTGGAAAATGTCATTTTGAGTCTTCTGTTGGTCAAGAGAGGAGCATTGGAGAAGGTGTCTGCCTAAGTGAGGCATTTCAGAATTTTTTTAATCCTCGCCGACCAGGGCTGCCAGCTTCCACATCCCATCGGCAGCGTCTGCATCACATGGTGGACGATTACCTTGGGGCCAAAAAAGAAATGGAGAGCTTTCCAGCTGACGATCCACTGACTTACTGGGTCATGAGAATAGACCACTGGCCAGAACATGCCCAGTATGCTATTAGGTTGTTGGGCTGCCCTGCAACCAGCGTGCTTTCAGTGCTGCAGGAGGTTTCGTTACTGATCATAGAACGCGTTTGTCCACAGACTCCGTGGACCGTTTGACTTTTCTAAAAATTAATCAGTCCTGGATTATCAGCTATGAAGCCCCTGATGCCGATGCCACTGATTAAGTCTTTTGAAATGTGGAATCTCTGCAGCACTTCAAGGCTGCCTAGCTTTGAGGGTGTTCAATCATTTCATCTGGAAGAATGTTTTTGGTATAGGTTTCATGGGCACAATTAACACCCAAAGACCAATTTTTCAGCACCTGTTTGACAGGTGCATATCATTGCAATTTTTGTTTGCCTTCATCAAGCGCAGCTCTATAGGGTTACAGTGGGAAAGCGCCCCCGACACCAAAGAGTACATTTTCTGAACTTGTTTGACAGGTGTATATCATTGCAATCTTTTACAGCAAGGCCAATTCTTGCTTTCATCAAGAGTACTTCTATAGGGTTATGATGAGAAGGCGCCACCGACACCCAAAGATCAATTTTTCTGCACCGTTTTGACAGGTGCACATCATTGCAATTTTTTACAGCAATGCCAATTCCTGCTTTCATCAAGAAAACCTCTATAGGGTTACGGTGTGAAGGCGCCACCGACACCCAAAGGCCAATTTTTACACACCCGTTACTTCTATCCAAAGTCAAAGTGACACCAGAATGTATCCAAAAAATCTCGAATCCTGTTCCCAGTGCACTACATTGTGGCCTCATCATACACACTGGCTCCCCAGCTGTTGCTGAGCAAAATAAAGGCAGCTTGCAGGAAAAATTTCATTTTTCATTTTTTTGGCTTTATAAATGCAGTTATTGCTGCAGCAGATTCTAGACACGGTACAGATCTGCCACTTTACAGGTAGACTAAGGGGACCCCCCAGGCACTATATTGGAAAGAATATTTAATTTTTATGCTTTCACTTCAAAAATCTAAAAATCACTGCTCATTTAAAAATGAAATTTTTCACAAACTTTTTTTTTATTGATACATGTCCTCCAGGGCAGGACCCAGACCCCTATAACTTTTGATTTTTGACGTTCGGGTCCCACTGACTTTAATGGGGTTTGTTATTCTGGTGCGAACCGAACAGGGGTCCGTTCAGCCCATCCCTAGTCACCACATGAGCTACAGGATCTTTCAAAGGGACTGAGTGAGTAGCTTTAAACACTACACCCCAGAGCCCATGGAGGAGAAGCAGCCAGGTGCAATACCCAACTAGCATTCTACAGAGGGACAACTTAGAGCCATTTAAAGCCAGCACAGCTCCCCTACACCTCTTGCTTGGGGATCCTGAATAGAAGGCAGGTGCTTTTTTACAAAGAAACATTCCATTCAGTGTTTGAAATCCTTTCTTTAACCAGTGGAGCTGATCCTTTTATCCAACGGGAGGACAGCCATGTGATTTTTGGTAGCAGAGACAGTTTCAAGTCCTCAGGTTACAGTTAACTACAGTTCTGGGAATCCCATATTTTCCCATCCCTACCCAAGTTTATTCCCCTAATACAGTAAACTAAAAAAAAGCACCCTGGACTGGTTCTTGACTATTACCTCTCTGAGTGAATGCCTGAAAATTCTTGTTGCCAGACAGTGCATGAAAGGGGAACCCAAAAGTCCAGCGGCCCTTAATGGGGTTGCTCTACACTTAGTTGCCAGGGTGTCAGGCTAAGGCTTCATGTACACTAGCCTACACTGGCATCTCCTAAACTTGAGTTTAGGACCCTTTGGTGTTTTTTTGCCAAAGATCCTAAATTTAAGCTCAGTTGAACTCCATACAAGCCAGGGGCGCCATGTCCATTAAGGGGGCACAGGCGCCACCCCTCCTATCTATCGCTGCCTCCCGCTATCCATGCATCCGGCCCCTTTCAGGACGCTGGATGCATGGATTCCAATGTGGGGTGGGTGTTTTTTTGAAGCACTGATTAGAGCCAGAGGCTCTAATAGGCTTCAAATTAGGGTGGGCATGGGGCACAGAGAATGCTGTCAGAGCCCACCCAGGTGTGTTATAACAGCAAACTAATATTCGCTATTGTAACACTGATCCTCCTCCTTGCCAATCAGGAAGCGGGTTTTGACACCCATCACCCGACTTGCTGAAAGGACAGGCGATCCTATTGGACACCTAGGAGGAGGGGAGGAGCCGCACGCTGGAAGCTGCCAATGGAGGAGAAGAAAACGGAGCCGCTGCATGCTGCCCGCTACCCGCCTAAATGGGGTAAGTGCCGAACTGACCGGCAAACAGTGGGGGGTGCCTCTGGACGCTCCGGGGGTTGATTGTTTTTCCGCCCCCCCCCCAAAAAAAACACCAGTCTCCACTAATAAAAGCTATGTCTAAATGTACACAGTGGCTTTTAGCAGAGTTTAGGAGCTGCCGCGTTTAGATGAGCTTCAACCTCCCTCTCCTGAGCGAGGAGGAATCGCATTCAGGATAAGAACGTTTTGCCTGCCGGCCACAGGAAATTGCAAAACACTGCAAAAATGCGGCAAAACTGCAGCAAAAATGTGCAGCAATGTTGCCTTTTCCCACGGCTGCAGTAAATGTAAGCCAGTGTACATGAAGCCTAATGCCGTGTACACACGTCCGTTTTTCATGATTAGAAAACTGCCATTTTTTAAATTGCTCGTGAAAAACTGTCATGTGTATGCTCTATAGCAGTTTTCTCAACGAGAAAACTGCCCGCAAAAAAATTAGAACCTGCTCTATTTTCTATTTTCTCGTTGCTTTTCCTGTCATTCTTTTTCTCGTCGCGAAAACCGCTCGTGTGTATGCTTTTCCGAGGGGAAAAAAAACGCGCATGCTCAGAATCAAGTATGAGACGGGAGCGCTCGTTCTGGTAAAACTAGCGTTTGAAATGGAGATAGCACATTCGTCACACTGTAACGGACTGAAAAGCACAAGGCTGAAAAGCGCAAATCATCTCTCACAAAACTTTACTAACACGAGATCAGCCCAAAGGGTGGCGCCATTCGAATGGAACTTCCCCTTTATAGTGCCGTCGTACGTGTTGTCGTACGTGTTGTACGTCACCGCGCTTTGCTCAAGCGTTTTTTTTCCTGAACGTGTGTATGCATGACAGGAAAAACGATGGTTTGTACGTGGCATAATTCTCTAGTTTCAGTACTTTCTAAGAATTCAGCCTCTGAAGGAAATGTGGAGTCTGAACTCCATTTCTGTATACTTATTCCAGGTCAGTTACTTTATAACTCATGAAATCATTAGATCAGCATCATAACCAGGAACTAGCAATAGCATACAGTACAGGTTTCTGTTAAAAGGCGGAAGAGCAGGGATGAAGTGTAGGGCGTAGTACCCTATGGCTAGTTAGGTGACACCTTTCATTGGTTTTGTGCAATCAAAACAAATGAAGGTGATTTCTTACAGCTAGCTTTTGGTAACCTATTTTACATACATTGCTATTTACCTGTTATTTAAATGTGTTAATATTGTTTTAAAAAATGAGATTGTAGTATGTATTAAATTAACATTATATGCATCAGCTCTAGTTAAAGTGTACCCATCACATAGAAAACCTTGTTGCACATCACAGCCATAAATGTATTAAGCCATTTATTCTGTCTGTAAGGCTAGAACCCAATAAAGAGCTCACTTTTTTTTTTAAAGTTTGATCTGCAATGAAAGGGTCCATTCACAATGCAAAGTGTGTATTGAGCACGGGTAAACACATGTGCTCTAATAAGCATTGGTGCAGGGCTGGACTGGGACCAAAATTTGGCCCTGGACTTCATCCAGACCGGCCCACTTTAATTCAATAAAACGCTGCCCCTCACCCCCCCAAAAAATCACGCCCACTAAAAGGCCCCTACATCCATTATTGTATATCATGAGAGGGTGAGCGAGAGGGGAATGAGAGAGAGAGGGAGGGTTGAGGGAAAGGGGATGAGAGGGGGTGAGTGAGAGAGGGGGGTGAGTATAAGAGAGAGGGAGGGAGTGTAAAAGAGAGGGGTGAGTGTAGGACCCCTTTCACACTGAGGCGTTTTTCAGGGGCTTTTGGGCTAAAAATAGCGCCTGTAAAGCGCCTGAAAAATGCCTGTGCTGCAGTCCCAGTGTCAAAGTCCTCCAAGCAGCATCTTTGGGGTGGTGGAGGAGCGGTGTACACACCGCTCCTGCCCATTGAAATGAATGGCTGAGAGACAGAGGAGGGGTCTGAGAGACAGAGGAGGGGTCTGAGAGACAGAGAAGGGGTCTGAGAGACAAAGGAGGAAGCTGAGAGACAGAGGAGGAAGCTGAGAGACAGAGGGGGAAGCTGAGAGACAATGGGAGGGAGCTAAGAGACAATGGGAGGGAGCTGAGAGACAATGGGAGGGAGCTGAGAGACAATGGGAGGGAGCTGAGAGACAGAGGGGGAGCTGAAAGACAGAGGGGGAGCTGAGAGACAGAGGGGAAGCTGAGAGACAACGGGGGAAGCTGAGAGACAACGGGGGAAGCTGAGAGACAGAGGGGGAAGCTGAGAGACAGAGGGGGAAGCTGAGAGACAGAATTGGGAGCTGAGAGACAGTGGTGGGGGCTGAGAGACAGTGGAGGGGAGCTGAGAGACAGTGGAGGGGTCTGAGAGACAGTGGAGGGGTGTGAGAGACGGTGGAGGGGTCTGAGAGACGGGGGGTGCTGAGAGACAGAGGAGGAGAGCTGAGAGACAGAGGAAGGGTCTGAGAGACAGAGGAAGGGTCTGAGAGACAGAGGAGGGGTCTGAGAGACAGAGGAGGGGTCTGAGAGACAGAGGGGGGGTCTGAGAGACAGAGGGGAGCTGAGAGACAGAGGAGGGGCTAAAAGAGGGGGGGACTGAGAGACACGGGAACTGAGAGACAGAGGGGGGACTGAGAGACAGTGGGGGGTCTGAGAGACAGAGGGGGGTCTAAGAGACAGAGGGGGGCTGAGAGACAGAGGGGGGGCTGAGAGACAGAGGGGGGTCTAAGAGACATAGGGGGAGTTGAGAGACAGAGGGGGGCTGAGAGACAGAGGGGGCTGAGAGACAGAGGGGGGGCTGAGAGACAGAGGGAGGTCTAAGAGACATAGGGGGAGTTGAGAGACAGAGGGGGGCTGAGAGACAGAGGGGGCTGAGAGACAGAGGGGGCTGAGAGACAGAGGGGGCTGAGAGACAGGGGGAGCTGAGAGACAGAGGGGGGCTGAGAGACAGAGGGGGGCTGAGAGAGAGTGGAGGGGGTTGAGAGACAGTGGAGGGAGCTGAGAGACAGTGGAGGGTCTGAGAGACAGAGGGGGGGGCTGAGAGACAGAGGGGGAGAGCTGAGAGACAGAGGGGGAGAGCTGAGAGAGCTGAGAGACAGAGGGGAGAGCTGAGAGAAAGAGGAGGAGAGCTGAGAGACAGAGGAGGAGAGCTGAGAGACAGAGGAGGAGAGCTGAGAGACAGAGGAGGAGAGCTGAGAGACAGAGGGGGGTCTGAGAGACAGAGGGGGGTCTGGGAGATAGAGGGGAGCTGAGAGACAGAGGAGGGGCTAAAAGAGGGGGGACTGAGAGACACGGGAACTGAGAGACAGAGGGGGGGACTGAGAGACAGAGGGGGATCTAAGAGACAGGGGGGTCTGAGAGACAGAGGGGGGGTCTGAGAGACAGAGAGGGGAGCTGAGAGACAGAGGAAGAGCTGAGAGACAGAGGAAGAGCTGAGAGACAGAGGGGGGGCTGAGAGACAGAGGGGGGGCTGAGAGACAGATGGGGGCTGAGAGACAGAGGGGGAGAGCTGAGAGACAGAGGGGGAGAGCTGAGAGACAGAGGGGGAGAGCTGAGAGACAGAGGGGGAGAGCTGAGAGACAGAGGGGGAGAGCTGAGAGATAGAGGAGGGGCTGAGAGACAGTGGGGGGGTCTGAGAGGCAGAAGGGGAGCTGAGAGACAGAGGGGGAGCTGAGAGACAGAGGGGGAGCTGAGAGACAGAGGAGGAGAGCTGAGAGACAGAGGAGGAGAGCTGAGAGACAGAGGAGGAGAGCTGAGAGACAGAGGAGGAGAGCTGAGAGACAGAGGAGGGGGCTGAAAGAGGGGGACTGAGAGACAGAGGGAGGGGGCAGAGAGACAGAGGGGAGGGCTGAGACAGACCACATAGCACTGTCCCTTTCTGCAGTCCCTCCTCTGCTCACATCCCCGCTGTCTCAGTGTTCTGGCATGTTTGTGTAGGATGCCAGGTATCTGATGGCCATCAGCGGCAGCGCCGAGTCTCCCTCTTGATCCGGGGGGTGCTCACGCTGCTCTGCTCCTTACAGCGGTGCATGTTCTCTTCCTCCGGGCTCCCAGTCAGCCGCATGGTTCCTGGAGCAGAGAGGAGGTGGAGGAATTGAGGTTCTGGGAGCGCCAGGGTGGCCGCGCTCGCTACTGTCCGCCTCTTCGGTGGTAAGGGAGGGGGTGGAGCTCTTCTCCCTCGGAATTTTACATCCAACTGCCCTCCTCGATGGCCACCTTCCCCGAATCCCCGCTTTTCTGCCACGCTCCCGCTGCTGCCGAACTGCATAAAAAAAACTGGCCACAAAAAAAATATATATATTTTTATTTTTTTTAAAACAGCCCACTGAGCAATCGACCCACCTGGAAACTCCCGGTAGTCCCTATGGCCAGTCCATGCCTGCATTGGTGTGATGCGTTGCGCTTTTCTGCTTACTTCCTGGAACATGCAAAGGGTCTACGGCACAGCAGAGGAGCCAGACTTGTGCTGCCCTGCTGTTCACCTGGTACCATGAAAGCACCAACATGTTTCATAGGAGTGACTTAGTCACCTATGGCTAAGCTCCTGTGAGCAGTGAAACATGTTGGGGTTGTCATTGCACCAGGTGAATTGTCTGTGCATCATTTGGCTTTAATACATTTAGAGTTGACTCATAGGGTGACCACATTTCCAAACTACCATTCAGGGACACCCTCCCTTCCCAAAAATCAGCTTGTGCTGTAACGAATCACAGCACAGTGTGTCATGGATATGCAGTAGTGTTTGTCTGTCAGCTTACCTTCCTTCCCATGTGTTCATCTTAGAGGCCTGAGCCCTTTCACCTGGCTTCCTTTATAATCTCCTCCCAGCCTGACTCCACCCCAGGCCCTATCACAGAACACTATATTAACCTGTGCACTGCAAGCCTGCTTTGCTTAGCAACGTGTTTGTTAGGCATTGTGTGTTTGGGTTCCTGCCTGCCGTGTGCTACGTCTGTCTCTCTGTTACATATTTGGCTTGTCCCTGACTATCCCTGTCTGCTCGTGACCCTTGACCTTCGGCTCGTTCTTTCGTTATCCTTGTCTGCTTGTGGCCCCTGACCTTCAGCTTGTTATTCGTTTCTCTCATATCTTGTGCTGCTGCTTCCCCTCTTTTCCCCTTATCCTATGGGGCGTGAGCTAGGAAACTCCAGGGGCCGCGACCTGGTCCCAGCCTGCAGCATAACAACCTCACCACTAGAGGCTCTGGAGAAGACCTGCTGGGTCTTAGACTCCGCGCCCTGGCTTGGCTCTAGCTTCCGTTAGGATCCCGGTTGTGCTCCTCTGGTCCCGCTTTCCACAACCACCCAGTTTCCTATCCGCAGCAGTCAGCCATAGGGTTCACTACCTTGCGGTGCACTCCTGTCCCCCTACGGTGTGCATCTGTCACCTGGCCACAGGTGACCTGACAGTTTGATCAGCCATGAACCCGGCTGACATCCCGCTACCCGCGGATGATCCATTGCAGGGCATAGTTTGCAGACTTGAAACCCGGGAATCGAATCAGACTCAGGTGATGCGATTCCTCCAGGATCTGGCTTCTCGCTTTGAGCAGCTTCAGGCCTCCTTGGGAACCCTGAATCCGCAACCTCAAATACAACCAGCGGCTGCACCTATTGCACCAGTCGCAGCCACACACTCACTACAACTGCCAGCTCCGTCCCGTTTCTCTGGGGACTCCAAGGCTTGCAGGGGGTTCCTTAGCCAATGCATGATTCATTTTGAGCTCCAGCCCCAAAACTTCCTGTCTGATCGGGCTAAGGTAGCCTATATCATTTCCCTCCTCTCTGGTGAAGCTTTAGCCTGGGCAGCCCCTCTGTGGGAACTGAATGATCCAGTGGTTTCTAGCCTGTCTGGCTTCTTGAAACTTTTTCGGAATATCTTCGAAGAACCGGCTCGTGTCTCTTCAGCGGCCAGCGCCCTTTTACATCTCCGCCAAGAGTCTGCTTCTGTGGGACAGTATGCCCTTCATTTCCGCATACTGTCGGCTGAGTTGAGCTGGAACAATGAGGCCTTAGTCGCAACCTTTTTGCATGGCCTGTCTGATAGAGTGAAGGATGAATTAGCAGGAAGAACCATTCCCACTGATCTGGCCAGCGTTATCTCCTTGTGTAACCAGATCGATATTCGCTTTCAGGAGAGGACCTTAGAAAAGCAACGCCAGCACTCCTTGGTTCTTAGTAAGCCTGAGCTCCCCTCTCTTCGACCCGTAGAGCATCTCCTACCAGCTGAGGAACCCATGCAGCTGGGTCGGACCAGGCTATCCCCTGAGGAACGTGCTAGGCGCAGAACTCTTGGTCTGTGTCTTTACTGTGGGGGCAAAGGTCATTTTCGTGACACTTGCTCTCTTTGTCCAGAAAAACGTTCGGGTCCACTTCATCTGGAAAGTGGAGTATTGGACCCAGAAATATCACCTTCCCCTTCTCGTCTTCTGCTTTCTGTGTTCCTTCATGTTGGTGCTTCTTCTCATTCGGTCTCAGCATATCTGGATTCCGGAGCCGCTGGTAATTTCATGGACTGGGAAATCGCATCGTCCATGAGACTTACTCTTTTGCCCCTCACCACGCCATTGGTGGTCTTGGCGATTGATGGTACTGTTCTCCCAGGGGGACCTATCCGCTTCCAGACCCTTCCTGTTAAGATGTCGGTAGGGACACTCCACCAGGAGTGGATATCCTTCCTTATCTTACCCAAGGCCTCAACGCCTATAATTTTGGGTCTCCCATGGTTACAGCTCCATTCTCCTCATGTGGACTGGACTACTGGACAGATCCTGGCTTGGGGTCCCTCCTGTTCCTCGTCCTGCCTACCCAAGGTTGCCCCCTGTGAACCTGAGTCAGTCATTCATTCCAGGTTGCATAACCATTTACATTTCTCTGTCCCTAACCACCCTTGGACGCACAGCCAGGCTAGCTTGTGTACAAGTCCTGCAGTCGCTACGTCTTGCGATGCGATTCAGGTAGTCGCTACACCTGACTCAGCTATTCACTCTGCCTCTGTACTAGTTATGCCAGTCCAGCCCATGCCCAGTGAGCCTCCTACTTTTTATTGTTCAGGACATTCTGCTTGTCCTTCAGCTATTCAGCTTGACTCCGGCGACATGTCACCTTCTAACCAACCTGACTTCAGGGTTCCACTGACATCTGCCCAGTCTGATGGTCCTGTGCAAGATGACCAGTCCCCCTTTAAGGGTCTAGGGGACCCTCCTTTAGATTCCTGTTGATCCTCTCATGCCCTTGCTTATTCCTAGAGAGCCTTTGGTCCTCAATAGATCTTCTTGTCATCTCCCTACCTCGTTTTCGGTTTCTGAGGATAATCTTAAGTACGAGGTTAGACAAGTTCTGGATTCTCGGCTCTGCAGAGGCATTCTTCAGTACCTTGTGCATTGGAGAGGTTTTGGTCCTGAGGAGGTGTCTTGGATCGCTGCATCTGATGTCGCTGCACCTCATCTGTTGAGGAGGTTTCATCAGAGATTTCCCTTTAAGCCTGGGCCCAGGCGGGGGAGGGCCCATAAGAGGGAGGGTACTGTCATGGATATGCAGTAGTGTTTGTCTTTCAGCTTACCTTCCTTCCCATGTGTTCATCTTAGAGGCCTGAACCCTTTCACCTGGCTTCCTTTATAATCTCCTCCCAGCCTGACTCCACCCCAGGCCCTATCACAGAACACTATATTAACCTGTGCACTGCAAGCCTGCTTTGCTGATCAACATGTTTGTTAGGCATTGTGTGTTTGGGTTCCTGCCTGCCGCCTGCTACGTCTGTCTCTCTGTTACATATTTGGCTTGTCCCCGACTATCCCTGTCTGCTCGTGACCCTTGACCTTCGGCTCGTTCTTTCGTTATCCTTGTCTGCTTGTGGCCCCTGACCTTCAGCTTGTTATTCGTTTCTCTCATATCTTGTGCTGCTGCTTCCCCTCTTTTCCCCTTATCCTACGGGGCGTGAGCTAGGAAACTCCAGGGGCCGCGACCTGGTCCCAGCCTGCAGCATAACATCCTCACCACTAGAGGCTCTGGAGAAGACCTGCTGGGTCTTAGACTCCGCGCCCTGGGGAATCTTGGCTCTAGCTTCCGTTAGGATCCCGGTTGTGCTCCTCTGGTCCCGCTTTCCACAACCACCCAGTTTCCTATTCGCAGCAGTCAGCCATAGGGTTCACTACCTTGCGGTGCACTCCTGTCCCCCTACGGTGTGCATCTGTCACCTGGCCACAGGTGACCTGACACAGTGATTAGACACAAGAGGCGGGATTTATGATTTCTCCAATTACAAGCAGGGGGTGGGATTGTGCACCTTCAGGCATTCCCGGCCAGGACAAGTACTGTCAGTGAGTAAAGAGGTGATGTGGCACCCTTTTTTGGGGGCACCAGATTGGCCCGGGGGGTGGTTGTGTCAGTTTCATTCCGGGACACTGTATTGTCCTGGAATGAATGTGCCCGGGACAGATCTGCAAAATGCGGGACTGTCCCGGGCAATCCGGGACACGTGGTCACCCTATTGACCCTTCCTTGTTGTGGTTTATCGCATGCGTTGAAAAAAAAAATGTGCCAATGCATTTGTTGTAAATGGATCCTGAATGCAATTCCAGCTGGAACCAGATAGTCCACAAGGCAACTTAAGCAAGATCCAAGTTAGAACCTTTGAGCTCACTCTCCTGTTCTAAACCAGGGGCAAAGTACAACTGGTCAAAACTGTGCACCTGCCTGCGACTTGACCAGGAGGATGCAGTTGGTTTCTGATGGGCTAAGACTGAATATGCCAGTAAAGACAATGCAAATGGGATAGTTTCTCTGTGTCTTTTGCAACCCCTATAAACGTGACCCTGTCTCTGATCCAAAGTTTAAAATAAAGCACATAACTATGTATTAGGGTTGTACACCCCTTGGAAATAAACCAGACAGGGCTAATTGATAACAATTAATAACAAAACTGTCATCGCATGAAAAGTAAATGTTCAGCAGAGTAAAGTGCCATGTTTACTCCAGGACTCAATTCCAGGTCCTAACTTTAGGGACAATGGCCAGCAGTGGCGGCTGGTGCTCAAAATTTTTGGGGGGCCGCAAACAAACTGAAAAAAAAATAAAAATCAATTGCCGCCACTGTGCCCATTAAACGCAGCCACTGTGCCTAAACGCCACCAGTTTGCCCCCTCAAATACAGCCAGTTTGTTTCCATATACAGCCAGTTTGTCCCCATATACAGCCAGTGTGCCCCCATATATATATATATAACCAGTGTACCCCCCATATACAGCCAGTGTGCCCCCATATACAGCCAGTGTGCTCCCATATACAGCCAGTTTGTCCCCATATATAGCCAGTGTGCCCCCATATATATATATAACCAGTGTGCCCCCCATATACAGCCAGTGTGCCCCCATATACAGCCAGTGTGCTCCCATATACAGCCAGTTTGTCCCCATATATAGCCAGTGTGCCCCCATATATATAGCCAGTGTGCCCCCATATACAGCCAGTTTGTCCCCATATACAGCCAGTGTGCCCCCATATACAGCCAGTGTGCCCCCCATATACAGCCAGTGTGCCTCCAAATATATAGCCAGTGTGCCCCCATATACAGCCAGTGTGCCCCCAAATATATAGCCAGTGTGCCCCCATATATATAGCCAGTTTGTCCCCCATATACAGCCAGTGTGTCCCCATATACAGCCAGTGTGTCCCCATATACAGCCAGTGTGTCCCCATATACAGCCAGTGTGCCCCCATATTCAGCCAGTTTGTCCCCCATATACAGCCAGTTCCCCCCAAATGCAGCCAGTTCCCCCCAAATGCAGCCAGCGTGTCCCCCATATACAGCCAGTTCCCCCCATATTCAGCCAGTTTGTCCCCCATATACAGCCAGTTCCCCCCAAATGCAGCCAGTTTGTCCCCCATATACAGCCAGTTCCCCCCAAATGCAGTCAGTTTGTCCCCCAAATGCAGCCTGTCCCCCCCCCCAGCCCTGCACTTACCTTCCTCGGTCCACGCCGTCCTCGATGTGTTCTCCCGCCCTCGATGTCACTTCAGCCAATCAGGTTACCGGTAACCAGATCCGGTGAACCTGATTGGCTGAAACCTCCACACAGTCTTCTCCAAGGAACGCACCCCCGTGCGTACCTGGGAGGAGTTTTTGGTAGCCGAATACAGCGTGAGAGCTGTATTCGGAAAGCCTATCAGAGCCGCTGGCTCTGATAGACACTTCCAAGTCACACCCACCGCCGGCCACCGCTCTAATTCATATGGCCGGCGCTCACCAGGAGGCCGGCCATATGAATAGTGGGCAGCGCGGCAGCGGTGACAATACACAGATTCATGCAATGCATGAATCTGTGTATTGTCTTTCAGTGGCGGTGCGGGAGCAAGAGGGGGCGGCGCTCCCGCGCCCTCTATTGACGCACCGCCACTGATGGCCAGATATACTGTACCTATGTATTGTCATTAGGAAATCAGGCTGGGCATCTGCTTCCAATTCACTCTGTTACCAGAGGACCTCTAGGGGAAAAAATATTTTCTATGGTGGAGGAAATTATCTAGTAACTTAAAGTGATATTAAAGTCTCCTTTTTAAAACAAAAAAAACAAATAAAAACCAAATGTCATAGTTACCTGCTCTGTTCAGTGAGTTTGCACAGAGCAGCCTGGATCCTCCTCTTCTCGGGTCCCGTGTCGGTGCTTCTGGCCCTTCCCTCCTGCTGAGTGCCCCCACAGCAAGCAGCTTGGGCACCCGAGCAGACTTGCTTCCAAGCTGTGGCTCTGCATGTCCATTCACAAACAGAGCTTGGCTCAGCCTCGCATCCTCTCTCTCCGATTGGCTCAGTGCCTGTGATTTACCCCAATGGCATCCGTTGCTGTCTCAGCCAAGATCAAGATGGGGCTCAGGAAAGTATTAGGGGGGGCTTCTGCACAGAGAATCTTTTTTACCTTCATGCATACAGTAGAATGGGTGAAGTTAAATATCCTTGAGCCTTTACAACCACTTTAAATTAGCTAGTTCCCCTAGGTATTCCTCACGCACAATACCACTACATCCGAACACACAAGACCTTTTATCATGCCTACGGAATAATTGGATGTCCACATGATTGGGTTGCTTGGAAGAATAAATGTGCCTTTTACAACAGATCAACTCATAATCTTGGAAAAAGATGTGTGAGTAGGGTACACCATGGTGTGGTGGGCAATAAACACACAAAGTCCAAGTTAGCTATTAGAAATATATTGTAGAAAGGTCCAACACAATAGGCACGACCAACCTAGGCCACTTACGAACCGTAACAGCAGTCTGAAGAAAAATGCAAACAGCGTCTGCAACGAGGAGCAGAGTGCGGCCTGGCCAGTCCACACCCAAAGGGTGAAGAGATGTAGATGTAGTCCCTGCACTGCCTCTACTCTTCATGAACCTTTCCCTACTGCTAAGAACTGTCCCTGCCAGATGGAGAACCTGTCCCTACACTATCCACTCACAAAAGTGTGCCAAAACCCAGGAGCTGGAACCCTAAATAGACTCTGCCTGACCTAAGATGGCTTCTGAAGTCACATGGGATGCCAGCGGTTGCCTCCTTGTGACCCCAGGAAGTCATAGAGGAACCAAATTCCTCATAACCTCCTTCCCCTTCTGCATTGCTGCTTCGGTCGAGCACTACCTGCAGTGGGGAGTATAGACTGCACCTGCCTACATCTGCTTACATACGTGGTGGCAAGGTGCAACCTCTTACACACTATTCAAAATATTGGCACAGCAAAGGTGCCCTATAAACTTATCTTCTTCATCAGGGATAAGTTTCACCATACACGTTACAATCTGACCATATAATCTCTGTAAAATCAACTTTAGATTTCCCAAGACAATGTACTAAACTATCTAATCATTTTGTTTCCAATCTGGCAGCCCCGTACACTATATACTTGTTGGTAGATCTAAAGAAGATTGTACAACATTTTTTGCCATTTGTCCAACAATTATCATTTTAGAAGGCAGTAGTGACATGGAGACCAACAGAAGGAATTAGTGAGAGCTGCAGGGGACCCAGGACCCAGGGAATGTATTTCGGACTTTAGATCACCTAGACTTACTTTAATATCAATTGAAAGGATGTGGGTTTACTTCTTCCTTGCTTAGGAAACCGGTCTGTCTTACAGTGGTAGTAAACTTTTAGAAAAAAAACATTTTTTACCTGCACAGTAAAGATATAATGTGTTAGTATGCATTGCATAATAGCACATTATGAAACTTACCTTGAAACCTAGCCCTCCAGCGGCGAGCTGTCACTGCTGCAGAGGCTTCCATCTTCACCTAGTTTTACTTCCAAGGTTTGCGGGCTACGGCTGCTTTAATGGTCGAGCCACGATGATGTCACTCCCAGGCATGCACGTAGCAGCCACGGCACAGAGCCATTCCTTCAGAGCGCGTGTGCCGGCGACGTCACCGTCTGCCAACCAGGCGAATATCTCCCAAATGGTGCACGTTTAGGAGATATACATTTAACCTACAGGTAAGCTTGGGTTTATTACCACTTTATTCTGTCTCTGCTCTGAGAAAGGCTGTGAGCTTCTGCCATAATTTCTTGAAATAATATCATGAAACTTCACACTCCAGAACCCCTGAACGCCAGATGAGCTGCCACCTATTACTAAAAGTACATCATCTGTCCACATTGTTTACATAATCACGTAAAAAAAACAAAAAAACGACCATCTTATAACTGTAGCACACCCCCGCAGGAGCTGCTGGTTTATATTTGGGCCCTGCACGTTACCTCAATGTTTGTTGTCTAGGGGAAGAAAGTCTGTAAGAACTCCAATGTCCACACAGGATGTAAAACCTTATGCTGTTATGTTTTATGCAGAAAAAAATAAAACCTATGAAGAATAGTAGAAGGGTGAAGGGAAAGGGGTAGGTTCAGGCACACAGTACAGATCACTGGGGAAAACTTCTGAGCTACAAAGTCATTCACCACTCCTCCTCGAGTGGGTATTGCTCACCCGGATAGGCCCCTCTCACCTGGCCTAGCAGCCCGAATGATGCACGGACAATGATCAGGGCCAGTCTCTGCCACAGACCGGTTGTGCACAAAATTGGATAGTCCGGGATCCTCTGCCACAAGACTTAGCACCCGAACTTCCAGCCAAACAGTCAAAGAGCCTTTAAGCTGACTGCAAGGTGAACTTTAGCTACGGTGCATCCTCCAATAGAATTACCAGGCCCTCCTCAGGACACCAGCCTTCCGCTCGGTCTTTTCCAGGACAGGTCCTCCCCTGGTTTCCTCCATTGAGTGGCTTCCTCCCGCAGGACGGACAGCACAGGATCACCTTCAAAGTGTAGGCCCCAGTCAGCATAACTGGGCCTACTTGGTAGAATTGCGGCCTCGGACCAGCATGGTCCCAAGGCCAAGATCACACACATACCCCTCGTGCCAGGAGGGCTGCGAGGGGAATAAGGACCTATAACAATGGCGTCTGCCCCTTAAGTACCCTTCCCCAGCATGCCCAGCGGGTAGACCACGCCCACTGAACTGTTCCCGGGAAAAGACACTCAATACACCATGATCTGCCCATATTCCAACGCCAGCCTGTGGTGGTATCGCCACCTACAGGCAAGAGTGGGAAATACTGTCAGGCACAGCCACAGCTGATCAGAGACCAATTTAGCATAATCACTTAAGTCTAAGCCCAACTATTGGCTCAGACACCCACTAAATTTAACATAGCGCCCAGTCATTGGGAGCAGGGCGCTACATAACCATTATGGAAATGTACAGTACAGTAAAGAATAACCTACAATGTGACACACAAACCACAGAAATGATTGTGTTAATCTAAATCAGGGTGTGCATTCTTGAACATTCATTGCCAATTTCCACATGACTGATAGGTGACTTCTGACATTCGTCAACATGAAAAAAACATTTCTGATGCTGGATCCAAGCAAAAGGAATTAAGCTTACTCTCATGGAAACCACAGTGACAGAGGTTTTCTTTAAAATAGTGGCTGATCACGTAATACAATCTAGTCTATTTATTGTGTTTATATAATTACGCAGAGCCAACAGGAACCAAACAGATGGGGTTTCCCATCACCCCATTCACCACAGACTCAGCATTTATCTAGCTATATGGAAGCCTGGCAGTCTATTAAGAGTAACACAATCTCTCCATTTTCCACAGACAATTATCCTTAGGCTTTGTATACACTGAGCTGTGATCAGGTTACTCATCAAAGCATTTTATGACTAACTAATAACTTTAGGGCACGACCTCCGACCTTCAGAAGAAACCTGACAATAATTTTGGCTTTCTGTCCTGAAGAACATCACTGTCCCAAACCAATGAACCTGATACCACTGACATTTTTGTTGTGCTCCTTTTCATACACTGTGGCCAAATATTTGGGTGGTTGCATATTAGGGCTATTGTATTCCGTGAAGGCCATCAATGACTTTGGAATCGCACCATAGATTTTACTCAGAGTACGTCAGAGGGTGTGTGCTGCTGGTGATTTTTAAAGCTGAATTACAAGGAAAGCATGATTGTGTAAAGAGAAGGAATCCATAGTAGCTGAACACCATTTTTGTTACTTCAATCCAAAGACAACCTGACATCAAGCTATAGCCTTTTCTGGTATAGTTGGCTATTATCTGACTCACAAGTTGCAATCTCACATAGCAAATTGACAACAAAACACCTATTTTGCATCACTTTGAGTAAAGAGAATGTCTTAAGAATTGGTATGCAAAGTGATGGCTTGCCATCCTTTGGTGCCTGTATCAATTTAACATCACTCAAGTAGAACATTCTTATGTTTTACTGGTCCTAAGCCTTATGCCGCGTACACAAGACCGTTGTACGACTGCGTTTTTCTCAACGTGATTCTTCTCAAGCCTGCCTTGCCTACACACAATTGTGGAAAAAAATGCTTGAGTAAAGCACGGTGACTAGTGATGAGCCGAACACCCCCGGGTTCGGTTCGCACCAGAACCCGCGAATGGACCGAAAGTTCGCACGAACTTTAGAACCCTATTAAATACAATGGATGCGAACGTTCGATAGCTCAAGTGCTATTTATAACGACTAATATGCATGTTATTGTCCTAAAAAGGGTTTGGGAACCCGGGTTCTGCACCAGGGGACATGTATCAATCCAAAAAAAAGTTTTAAAAACGGCCGTTTTTCGGGAGCAGTCATTTTAATGATGCATAAAGTGGAAAAAAAAAGTCAAATATTCCTTTAAATATCGTACCTGGGGGGTGTCTAAAGTATGCCTGTGAAGTGCCACGTGTTTCCCGTGTTTAGAACTGTCCCTGCACAAAATTACATTTCTTAAGGAAAAAAGCCATTTAAAACTGCTTGCGGCTTTAATGTAATGTCTGGTCCCGGTAATATGGATGAAAATCTTTAAGAAAAATGGCATAGCTACCCCATCACACACCCCCCCCCCCCTACCCCAGCCCATTACCAGCCCCTTTGGGTCTTGTATGGATATTAAGGGGAACCCCGCACACAAAATAAAAAAGGCCCTATATACTCTGAACAGCCGTATACAGGCGGTGCATACAAGACAGGGACTGTAGGTTTGTTCTTATGTAGAATCTGTTTGTAATTTTGAACAGGTACATTGTTTAAGTGTAGCTCCAGGCAAAAAATCTATTTTTAAGCTTTTTGGAAAACATAGGGAAGGGTTTTCACCCCTGTAACATTTGTTTTGCTGTCTGTGCAGTGTGCACCTGTTCAGAACAGTTCACCTCACTTTCCGTCCTAATGACAAATGTTTTTTGAAAATTTGGGGTTTTTATTGAAACAAGAATTGGTGATAAAGCATCAGTGGAGAGGAGACACTTTTTTCCCATATTAACTCTTACAGGAGAGAATTTGCCTTCCTAGGGGTAGATTTCCTCTCACTTCCTGTTGTATCCTTCCGTTTGCAAGGAGGAGTCGTTTGTAAGTTGGATGTTTGAAAGTAGGGGCCTGCCGTATATACTCAGCTGAAATTTGCCCCTTACATGTTGGTGTTGCCACAACACTGTAAGCCCTCACAGTTACTCTTGGTGGGCGCATGAATGGGCCCTGCTGTGAATTATTAGATCAAGAATTGTAATTGCATGACCCTGTTGAACAGGGGCTGAAAAATTGGGCCTTTGGTGGTGGTGGTGGTGGTGGTGTTGACACAACACTGTAAGGCCTCACAGTTAGTCTTGGTGGGCGCAGGAATGGGCCCTGCTGTGAATTATTAGATCAAGAATTGTAATTACATGCCCCTGTTAAACAGGGGCAGAAAAATTGGGCCTTAGGCACTGGTGCCACAACACTGCAACCCCTCACAGATACTGTACTTGGAGCACAGCAATGAGCCCTGTTGCAAAGTATTGCATCAAAAATTGTAATTACACGCCCCTGTTAACCACTTAAGCCCCGGACCATTTGGTAGCTAAAGGACCAGAGGTGAATTCAGAATTTTGCACTGCGCTGCTTTAACTGTAAATTGTGCGGACATGCAATGTTGTACCCAAACAAAATTTGCGTCCTTTTCTTTCCACAAATAGAGCTTTATTTTAATGGTATTTGATTGCCTCTGCGATTTTTATTTTTTGCGATATAAACAGACAAAGACCGAAAATTTTGAAAAAAAATGATATTTTCTACTTTTTGTTATAAGAAAAATCGAATAAACTCAATTTTAGTCATACATTTAGGCCAAAATGTATTCAGCCACATGTTTTTAGTAAAAAAAATGTCAATAAGCGTATATTTATTGGTTTGCGCAAAAGTTATAGAATTTACAAACTAGGGTACATTTCTTGAGGTGCTAAAATGACAGGGCAGTACAAAACCCCCCCAAATTACCCCATTTTGGAAAGTAGACACCCCAAGGAAATTGCTGAGAGGCATGTTGAGCCCATTGAATTTTTTTTTTTTTGTCTTAAGTGATTGAATAATGACAAAAAAAAAAAAAAATTACAAAAAGTTGTCACTAAATGATATATTGCTCACACATGCCATGGTTATATGTGGAATTGCACCCCAAAATACATTTTGCTGCTTCTCCTGAGTACGGGGATACCACATGTGTGGGACTTTTTGGGAGCCTAGCCGCGTACAGGACCCCGGAAACCAAGCACCGCCTTCAGGATTTCTAAGGGCGCATATTTTTGATTTCACTCCTCACTACCTATCACAGTTTTGAAGGCCATAAAATGCCAAAATAGCACAAAACCCCCCCAAATGACCCCATTTTAGAAAGTAGACACCCCAAGGAAATTTCTGAGAGGCCTGTTGAGCCCATTGAATATATTTTTTTTTTTTTGTCCCAAGTGATTGAATAATGACAAAAAAAAAAAATTACAAAAAGTTGTCACTAAATGATATATTGCTCACACGTGCCATGGTTATATGTGGAATTGCACCCCAAAATACATTTTGCTGCTTCTCCTGAGTACGGGGATACCACATGTGAGGCCATAAAATGCCAAAATAGCACAAAACCCCCCCAAATGACCCCATTTTGGAATATAGACACCCCAAGCTATTTGCTGAGAGGCATGGCGAGTATTTTACAGCTCTCATTTGTTTTTGAAAATGAAGAAAGAAAATATATATATATATTTTTATTTTTTTAAATTTTCAAAACTTTGTGACAAAAAGCGAGATCTGCAAAATACTCACAATACCTCTCAGCAAATAGCTTGGGGTGTCTACTTTCCAAAATGGGGTCATTTGGGGGGGGGGGGTTTGTGCCATCTGGGCATTCCATGGCCTCCGAAACTGTGATAGGCAGTAGACATGTGCACACTGAAATATTTCGTTTCGGAATTTCGTTTTCGTCCGAAAAATAAATTTATTTAGTTACTCCCGAAATTCGTTTTTATTTATTTCGTTTTTCGTTAGAAATTGCATTCGTCCGAAAATCTGAATTAATTAAGGTCGAATCTGTCATTGAAGGCTTATGGTGTCTGTTGAATGTTCAAAGAAGATTCGACGGAGCAGTGAAACTGTACGACGCTGCAATCGTACATTTCCGGTCGAATGTTCCGCCCACAAGCTATAGAAGAATTCTAATGTTGTATGACTAGTAATAATTATATTTATTCATTACTATTACTAGTCAACCAACATTAGAATTCTTCTATAGCCTATGGGAGGATGCATTTGACCGGAAATGTACGATTGCAGCGTCGTACAGTTTTGCTGCACCGTCGAATCTTCTAACTTTCGATGCTTTGTCGAATCTTCGTCATTCTAGCTATTTTACTGCTCCTCCTCTTTGGTTACAATCAGCCAATAACATTCATCATCAACTTTATTTTTATTTTACTTCCCCCACCCAATTCCAGCAGTGATCTTTTCTCTCTATGTCGAATCTTTTCTCTCTATAATAACAAATCTTTTCTCTCCTATGTCGAATCTTTTCTCTCCTATGTCGAATCTTTTCTCTCCTATGTCGAATCTTTTCTCTCCTATGTCGAATCTTTCTCTCCTATGTCGAATCTTTTCTCTCTATAATGTCGAATCTTTTCTCTCCTATGTAGAATAATCTTGGACTAATAGAGTTAAGGTTAGGCACATTCGACCACAGGTTCGATAGACACAGATTGTTATTGTCAGCGTCACATCGAATCTCCTATCTATATCGAACTGTTGTAGCAACGAAAACGAAAATAAAGCATTTGTTTATGTCGGATCTTTCGGTTTTCGGATTCTGTGCTTTCGTTTTCGTTTGTTAAAACGATAACGAAAATAGCTGAAATTCGGACGAAAATGCATTCGGACGAAAACGAATGCACATGTCTAATAGGCAGTGAGAAGTGAAATCAAAAATTTACACCCTTAGAAAGCCTGAAGGCGGTGCTTGGTTTTTGGGGTCCCGTACGCGGCTAGGCTCCCAAAAAGTCTCACACATGTGGTATCCCCGTACTCAGGAGAAGCAACAGAATGTATTTTGGGGTGTAATTCCACATATGCCCATGGCATGTTTGAGCAATATATCATTTAGTGACAACTTTGTGCAAAAAAAAAAAAAAATTTCGTTTTTCCGCAACTTGCGTCAACATATAAAATATTCCATGGACTCGACATGCCTCTCAGTATATAGCTTGGGGTGTCTACTTTCCAAAATGGGGTCATTTGGGGGGGTTTTGAACTGTTCTGGCATTTTATACACAACATTAGGAAGCTTACATCCACTCTTCTAACCACTTGAAGACAAAGCCCTTTTTGACACTTTTTGTTTACATGAAAACATTTTTTTTTTTGCAAGAAAATTATGTTGAACCCCCAAACATTATATATATTTTTAAAGCAAAGGCCCTACAGATTAAAATGGTGGGTGTTGCATTTTTTTTTTCTACACAGTATTTGCGCAGCGATTTTTCAAACGCATTTCTTGGGTTAAAAAATACACTTTTTTTAATTTTAATGCACTAAAACACACTATATTGCCCAAATGTTTGATGAAATAAAAAAAATGATCTTAGGCCGAGTACATAGATACCAAACACGACATGCTTTAAAATTTCGCACAAACGCGCATTGGCGACAAACTACATACATTTTTAAAAGCCTTTAAAATCCTTTACAGGTTACCCCAGTAGATTTACAGAGGAGGTCTACTGCTAAAATGACTGCCCTCGATCTGACCTTCGCGGTGATACCTCACATGCATGGTGCAATTGCTGTTTACATATGACGCCAGACCGACGCTTGCGTTCGCCATTGGGCAAGAGCAGGGCAGGACAGGGGTGCTTTTTTTTTTATTATTAATTTTGCTTTTTTATTTTATTTTTAAATTGTTCCTTCCAAGTATTTTTTTTTTTTTTTATCATTTTTATTGTTATCTCAGGGAATGTAAATATCCCCTATGATAGCAATAGGTAGTGACAGGTACTCTTTTTTTGAAAAAACTGGGGTCTTCTAGATTTTTCCTCTGCCCTCAAAGCATCTGACCACACCAAGATCGGTGTGATAAAATGCTTTCCCAATTTCCCAATGGCGCTTTTTATATCCGGGGGGGGGGCATTCCCTCCTACTGCTTGTAAAAGCAGTCCAGAGGCTAATTAGCCGCTAGGATTGCTTTTACATGAAAGCCGGCCGCAGGCTGAAAAGAATGATACCAAGATGATACCTAAACCGGCAGGCATCATTCTGGTATAAACATTCAAAGTCCAGCAACATACCAGTACGTTGCTGGTCCTTGTTGGACATGTATTGTAATCTTTTTTTTTCATGCAGCCAGTTGGCTGAACGAAAAAAGAGATTGATCGGTGGGTATGCCCACCATTAGAATACCGCCCTTCATCCACCCACTTCCAATGATGGGCATACACGCACCATTTATATATGCCGAAGCATGGGGGCATCCTTCCGCAAAAAAGTTATGCCGCACACACATGGTCGGACTTTTCCACGGGCAAGCCTCCGTCGGAATTTCGACCGTATGTACGCGGCATTAGGAGCAAAATCGCTCCTCCGCCCCTGCTGCCCCAATGCTTCGGCATATATGCTTTTTTTATTTAACTGTGGTGGTGAAATCACCTCCTACAGCACTGGAGTCGCAGGGATCAGGCCTGTCTCTGCGAACGCTGCAGTTATGTGTGTTTTTGTTTTGTAAGTGACAGTGATCGATCGATACTGCACTTGGGTGGCCTGGGCTGGACGGAGGAGCAAAACGCAGGTGCCAGCAGGTATCTGGGCTGATCCCGCTAACACTGCGTTTTTGGGAACCCTAAACTGCTGGGGACGCTAGTATAGATCTGATCAGATCAGATATTGATCTGATCAGATACTATACCACTAAGGGTCGCCGGGCGATCAGGGGGTTAAACCTTTATTGGGTTATATACGGCGGGTGCCCTGACACTATAAAAAGCAAACTAACTAACCAGCGTCACCCGTAACACTTATATGGTGATCACTGGTGAAAGGGTTAACTAGGGACAATCAGGGGGTTAAAACCTTTATTAGATAATATATGGGGGTACCTGACGCTATAAAAACCTGCGGCGAACCTAAAAAAAATTACTGGCTACCGATCTGCATCACCGACACTAAGACAGCGTTTAGAAAAACGATCGCTTAGCGACAGTGGTGATAGGGGGTGAAAGGGTTACCTGGGGGGCGATCAAGGGGGTTAAACCTTTACTAAATAATATATTGGGGTACCTGACGCTATAAAAACCTGCGGCGAACCTAAAAAAAATTACTGGCTACCGATCTGCATCACCGACACTAAGACAGCGTTTAGAAAAACGATCGCTTAGCGACAGTGGTGATAGGGGGTGAAAGGGTTACCTGGGGGGGGCGATCAGGGAGGTTAAACCTTTATTAGATAATATATTGGGGTACCTGACGCTATAAAAACCTGCGGCGAACCTAAAAAAAATTACCAGCTACCGATCTGCATCACCGACACTAAGACAGCGTTTAGAAAAACGATCGCTTAGCGACAGTGGTGATAGGGGGTGAAAGGGTTACCTGGGGGGCGATCAAGGTGGTTAAATCTTTATTAGATAATATATTGGGGTACCTGACGCTATAAAAACATGCGGCGAACCTAAAAAAAATTACTGGCTACCGATCTGCATCACCGACACTAAGACAGCGTTTAGAAAAACGATCGCTTAGCGACAGTGGTGATAGGGGGTGAAAGGGTTACCTGGGGGGCGATCAAGGGGGTTAAACCTTTATTAGGGGGGGTTAGGGGGCTACACTGGACCTAAAACTGAATGTACTGACACTTTTACAGTCACAAATGTCACTGATTGCAGTGATCAGTAAATAAATGGTCACTGCAATCAGTGACACTGTGACTGGGGGCTGGGGGGGTGATCTGGGGGGTGATCTGGGGGTGTCTGGGGGGCCTGGGGGGGGCGATTTATGTCCCTATGTGTCCTGGTGTCAGTGTAGTGTTGTGTGCACTGACCTGATGTCTTCTCTTGTACGGCGCTCGGTATATGTGAGCGCCGCACCAGAGATGACATCACTTCCTCCTGCTTCCTCTGCCTGACACAGACAGAGGGGGCATTTCCATTCGTCGGGAGCGATCGCGAGGGGGTGGCCGGAAACGAATGGCTGCCCCCTCATCCCGGAACGCTCCCGGACACTTAGCCACCGCTCACTGTATAGGAGGGGGGTCCGATTGGACCCCCCAACTATACAAAGGCAATCACGCACACTCTACGTGATTGTGCCTGTTGGTGCCATTCTGCCGACGTATATATACAGTGAGCGGTCGTTAAGTGGTTAAGCAGGGGCTGAAAAATTGGGCCTTAGCCACTGGTGCTGGTGCCACGACACTGCAACCTCTCCCAGATACTCTAGTTGGAGTGCAGGAATGAGCCCTGCTGCAAAGCATTGCATAAAAAATTGTAATTACATGCCCCTGTTAAACAGGGGCATACAAATTGGGCCTTAGGCACTGGTGCCACAACACTGCAACCCCTCACAGATACTGTACTTGGAGCACAGCAATGAGCCCTGTTGCAAAGTATTGCATCAAAAATTGTAATTACACGCCCCTGTTAAACAGGGGCTGAAAAATTGGGCCTTAGCCACTGGTGCTGGTGCCACGACACTGCAACCACTCTCAGATACTCTAGTTGGAGTGCAGGAATGAGCCCTGCTGCAAAGCATTGCATAAAAAATTGTAATAACACGCCCCTGTTAAACAGGGGCTGAAAAATTGGGCATTAGCCACTGGTGGCGGCACCCAGAAACAAAAATGTTCTTCCAAGCTATCATCATCAATCGGATCATTGAGGAGGAGGAGGATAGTCAGTCAACATAACAGGACAGTCACTCAGCATCAGCATCAGTCTTGAAGGGATGTGACATTTGAAAATAAATTAGTCTGTTATATCAGCTTCAGGTGTTTGGTAGCTGGTGGTGATCCAAGACTGGTTCATCTTTAACCACTTCAATACAGGGCTTTTTGTACCTATTCAATACCGGGCCTATTTTGGCACTTCTCTCCTACATGTACAAATCATCATTCTTTTGCTAGAAAATTACTCAGAACCCCCAAACATTATATATGTTTTTTTAGCAGACACCCTAGGGAATAAAATGACGGTCATTGCAACATTTTTTCTTGCACAATATTTGCGCAATAATTTTTCAAACACCTTTTTTTTTTAAAAAAAATGGTTTCATGAATTAAAAAATAACAAAACAGTAAAGTTAGCCCAATTTTTTGGGAAAATATGAAAGATAATGTTACGCCGAGCAAATAGATACCTAACATGTCACGCTTTAAAATTGCGCACACTCATGGAATGGCACCAAACTTCGGTACTTAAAAATCTCCATAGGCGACGCTTTAATTTTTTTTACAGGTTACCAGGTTAGAATTACAGAGGAGGTCTAGTGCTAGAATTGTTGCACGTGCTCTAACGCACGCGGCGATACCTCACATGCGTGGTTTGAACGGCGTTTACATATGTGGGCGACTTACGTGTGCATTCGCTTCTGATCGCGAGCTACCGGGGACAGGGGCCTTTTAAAAAAAAAAATGTATTATTTTTTTTTTTTTTTACTTATTTATTAATTTTTTTACAATGATTTTCCTTTCTTTTTTTTTTTGATCACTTTTATTCATATTACAAGGAATGTAAACATCCCTTGTAATAGGAATGTGTGTAACAGGTTCTCTTTATTGAGAGATACGGGGTCAATAAGACCCCACATCTCTCCTCCAGGCTGGAAAGCATGAGATCAGTGAAAATTTTTTCACTGATCTCATACTTACAGCCGCAATGGCGGCTTTGTTTACATTTGAGACCCGGGCGTGACGTCATCACATCGCGCCCGGGCCTCCGACGATCATAGAGATGACTGGTGACCATCTGGTCACCAGTCATCTCTATGCTCATCACGTGACCCCACCAACGACGTCGGAAGATTCGCTCCGGGTCCCCGATCGCACGGGGGAGCCCGGAGACGCACCGGATGGTGGCGGGAGGGGGGGTGTCCCCTCCCGCCGCCTATAAGAACGATCAAGCGGTGGAACCGCCGCTATGATCGTTCTTATTGTGCACAGAATCGCCGGCACTTCAAAAGGATATCTGAATGATGCCTCTAGCTGCAGGCATCATTCAGATTTCCCCCTACAAAGCCGAGGACGTCATATGACGTCCACCCAGGATGGGAGATCCCATCTGTGGACGTCATTTGACTATGGCTGGGTAGGGAAGTGGTTAAGAAGGTCAGTCGATCAACAGAGTCGGTGGACAGGCGCACCCTGTGATTCGTGACAAATCCTCCAGCAGCACTGAATGTGCGTTCTGAAAGAACGCTGGATGCAGGACAGGCCAGTAGCTCAATTGCATACTGTGCAAGCTCTGGCCAGTGATCCATCCTCAAGACCCAGTAAGCCAGAGGATTTTCGGTGGGGAAGGTGTCCAAGTCTGACCTTGCCCCTAGGTATTCCTGCACCATGTATATCAGACGCTGGCGATGGTTGCTGGAACCGATCATACCTTGGGGCTGCGGACTAAAGAATTGTCTGAACGCATCGATCAGACGGCCACCTTCCCCACCGCTCCTTCTTTGACTGACCGAAGCCTCAGCAACTCGTTGTCCAGGACCAGGAGTTTGTAACCTCCCAGTCTCTGGGAACGCGTTGCACAGACCTCCCGGAGTTGTCTCATCTCTGCTCCCTCTGCGACGGTAAGATAAGGTCCGCAACCTTACCCTTGTACCGTGGATCAAGGAGAGTGGCCAGCCAGTAATGGTCCCTCTCCTTGATCCGAAGAATACGAGGATCCTTCCGCAGACTTTGCAGGATCAGGGAGGCCATGCAGCATAGGTTAGCTGAGGCATTCGGTCCGGAGTCCTCTGGGTCACTAAGGACGACATGATCCGCAGCCACCTCCTCCCAGCCACGTACAAGTCCACTGGTTTCTTGGGACTGTAAATCATCCCTAAAAGACTGCTGCTGATGATGCTGAGTGCCAGGCTCCACCTCCATGCTGACACAATCCTCCTCCTCCTCCTCCTCCTCTTCTTCCTGTGCGATGGGTGGGACAGAAGGAACACTGTCTGGGTAAAGGGGGCCTTGAGAGGCAAGGAAGTCCTCCTCTTCCTGCCTCTGTTCTGCCTCAAGTGCCCTGTCCATTATTCCACGCAGCGTATGTTCCAACAGGTGGACAAGAGGTACGGTGTCACTGATGCATGCACTGTCACTGCTCACCATCCTCGTGGCTTCCTCAAATGGTGCCAGGACAGTGCATGCATCCCTGATCATGCCCCACTGGCGTGGTGAAAAAAAAACGAGCTCCCCTGACCCTGTCCTGGTGCCGTAGTCGCACAGGTACTCATTGATGGCCCTCTGCTGCGTGTGCAGCCGCTGCAGCATGGCCAACGTTGAGTTCCACCTGGTGGGCATGTCACATATAAGGCGGTTCTTGGGCAGGTTCAACTCCTTTTGCAGCTCAGCCAGGCGAGCACTGGCATTATAAGATCTGCGGAAATGCACACAGACTTTCCTGGCCTGCCTCAGGACATCCTGTAAGCCCGGGTACCTGCCCAAGAACCGCTGCACCACCAGGTTAAGGACGTGAGCCACACAGGGCACATGGGTCAGTTGTCCCTGTCGGAGAGCGGAGAGGAGGTTGGTGCCATTGTCGCAAACTACCATTCCTGGCTTAAGCTGGCGTGGCGTCAACCACCTCTCGGCCTGCCCCTGCAGAGCAGACAGAACCTCTGCCCCAGTGTGGCTCCTGTCCCCCAAACACACCAGCGCAAGCACGGCATGGCATCTTTTTGCCTGCGTACTTGCGTAGCCCCTTGAACGCCTACGGAGCACCGCTGGTTCCAAGGACAAAGCACAGGAAGAGGCCACGGAGGAAGAAGAAGAGGAGGGGGTGGAGGACAGAGGTGTGTCACAACCAGTAGTAGCATTTTGGAGGCGTGGCGGTGGAACAACCTCCAACACTACTGCACCTTGTCCTGCATCCTTCCCAGCTGCCAAAAGAGTGACCCAATGGGCCGTGAAAGAAAGGTAACATCCCTGTCCATGCCTGCTGGACCATGAGTCAGCGGTAATATGCACCTTACTGCTGACCGCCCTGTCCAGCGAGGCCAAGACATTGCCTTCCACATGTCGGTAGAGAGCCGGAATCGCCTTCCATGAGAAAAAGTGGCGTTTGGGAACCTGCCACTGAGGAACCGTACATTGCACAAACTCACGGAAGGGGGCCGAGTCTACCAACTGAAAAGGCAGCAGTTGAAGCGCTAGCAATTTAGCCAAGCTAGCATTCAACCGCTGGGCATGTGGATGGCTGGGAGTGAACTTCTTTTGACGGTCCAGCAGCTGGGGCAGGGAAATTTGCCTGCTAGAATCGGACGTCGGTGTACTGCTAGCAGAGTGCCCGCAAGTACTTGGCTGTGACACACCTAATTCTACACCTTCATTCCTCTCAGAGCAGGTTTCAGAGAGGACTGAAGGTATAGTGGGGTTGGAGATCCCAGCTGATGCGGTGCAGGAAGAGGTCCGCTTTGTTCTTTGGTGTGGGTCTTTAAGGTAGGCTTGCCAACGAGCTGCATGGCAGGTCAACATATGTCTGGTCAAGCATGTGGTGCCCAAGCGGGTGATGTTTTGGCCACGCGATATACGCTTGAGACATATGTTGCAAACAGCAGCTGTGCGATCTGATGCACTCGACTCAAAAAAGGCCCACACCAAAGAACTTTTTGAATAACGGGCAGAGGCAGCGCCCTGCACAGGCAGAGCTCTGCGGTGTGATTCCGTCGGTGTGCTGCCCTTACGCTGGCCCCCCGAGGGCATCCTGCCTCGTTGGAGATGTGCCTCCTCCTCATCCTCCTCCTCCTCCTCTCTTCTATTAGGCACCCACGTGGAGTCAGTGACCTCATCATCCCCTCCCTCCTCATCACTGGAGCCAATCTGGCAGTATGCTGCAGCTGCTAGAACATGACTGCCAGATTGGTGTCCTTCTTGAGCATCCCCTCTCTCTGCTCTCACGCTACTGCCTTCCTCTAGCTGGGTATCATCATCAGACCCTTCGAAACGCTGGGCATCCTCCTGGAGCATGTACCCAACACTGCTCAAACAGTTCGGGGGACTCCTCAGGAGGACATGGTTGGTCTAGGGAAGGAGTGACTGATGATGACATTGATACCAGGGAAGAGGACGCTTTGGCAGCTGCTTTGCCAGTACCCTGAGCCTGGGTGAAAGAGGATGAGGAGGATGAGGAGGGCTTGGTCATCCACTCTACCAAGTCTTCGGCATGATGCGGCTCAACACGTCCAGCTGCCGAAAAGAAGGACAAGCGTGTCCCATGGCCACGTGCTGATGGCGATGCACCGCGTCCATGACCAGCACTGTTGTCTCTAGACACAGAGCCTGCTTGCCCTCTTTTATTGGCTCCTGACTGTCTGCCTCTCCTTGTTTGCCTTCCAGACATTCTAATGGCCTGCAGGGAAATGGGAAAAGCAGCAATACAGGCTAAGTTCAGGTGTAATATGGTCAGGAGGCACACTCCGCCCGCTGTAAGTGCCGCAAAATCCTGTTGGTGTAACACACCAGGAAAAAGCAGCAATACAGGCTAAGTTCAGGTGTAATATGGTCAGGAGGCACACTCCGCCCGCTGTAAGTGCCGCAAAATCCTGTTGGTGTAACACACCAGGAAAAAGCAGCAATACAGGCTAAGTTCAGGTGTAATATGGTCAGGAGGCACACTCCACCCGCTGTAAGTGCCGCAAAATCCTGTTGGTGTAACAGACCAGGAAAAAGCAGCAATACAGGCTAAGTTCAGGTGTAATATGGTCAGGAGGCCCACTCCGCCCGCTGTAAGTGCCGCAAAATCCTGTTGGTGTAACAGACCAGGAAAAAGCAGCAATACAGGCTAAGTTAAGGTGTAATATGGTCAGGAGGCACACTCCACCCCCTGTAAGTGCCGCAAAATCCTGTTGGTGTAACACACCAGGAAAAAGCAGCAATACAGGCTAAGTTCAGGTGTAATATGGTCAGGAGGCACACTCCGCCCGCTGTAAGTGCCGCAAAATCCTGTTGGTATAACACACCAGGAAAAAGCAGCAATACAGGCTAAGTTAAGGTGTAATATGGTCAGGAGGCACACTCCGCCCGCTGTAAGTGCCTCAAATGCCTGTTGGTGTAACACACCAGGAAAAAGCAGCAATACAGGCTAAGTTCAGGTGTAATATGGTCAGGAGGCACACTCCGCCCGCTGTAAGTGCCGCAAATGCCTTTTGGTGTAACACACCAGGAAAAAGCAGCAATACAGGCTAAGTTCAGGTGTAATATGGTCAGGAGGCCCACTCCGCCCGCTGTAAGTGCCGCAAAATCCTGTTGGTGTAACACACCAGGAAAAAGCAGCAATACAGGCTAAGTTCAAGTGTAATATGGTCAGGAGGCACACTCCGCCCGCTGTAAGTGCCGCAAAATCCTGTTGGTGTAACAGACCAGGAAAAAGCAGCAATACAGGCTAAGTTAAGGTGTAATATGGTCAGGAGGCACACTCTGCCCCCTGTAAGTGCTGCAAAATCGTGTTGGTGTAACACACCAGGAAAAAGCAGCAATACAGGCTAAGTTCAGGTGTAATATGGTCAGGAGGCACACTCCGCCCGCTGTAAGTGCCGCAAAATCCTGTTGGTGTAACACACCAGGAAAAAGCAGCAATACAGGCTAAGTTAAGGTGTAATATGGTCAGGAGGCACACTCCGCCCACTGTAAGTGCCGCAAAATCCTGTTGGTGTAACACACCAGGAAAAAGCAGCAATACAGGCTAAGTTCAGGTGTAATATGGTCAGGAGGCACACTCCGCCCGCTGTAAGTGCCGCAAAATCCTGCTGGTGTAACACACCAGGAAAAAGCAGCAATACAGGCTAAGTTAAGGTGTAATATGGTCAGGAGGTACACTCCGCCCGCTGTAAGTGCCGCAAAATCCTGTTGGTGTAACACACCAGGAAAAAGCAGCAATACGGGCTAACTTCAGGTGTATAATGTGCAGGAGGCTTAGCAACAATGACACTGACACTGTCCCCTGCCTATCCTTCTCTCTCCCTGCACACAAGGTTTATCAAAGTATATGACACTGACACTCTCCCTGCCTATCCTTCTCTCTCCCTGCACACAAGGTTTAGCAAAGAATATGACACTGACACTGTCCCCTGCCTATCCTTCTCTCTCCCTGCACACAAGGTTTATCAAAGTATATGACACTGACACTCTCCCTGCCTATCCTTCTCTCTCCCTACACACAAGGTTTAGCAAACAATATGACACTGACACTCTCCCTGCCTATCCTTCTCTGTCCCTACACACAAGGTTTAGCAAAGAATAGATTTGACAAGATTTGACACTGTCCCTGCCTATCCTTCACTTTCCCTGCTCCGGAACACACTACACGAGGCCGCCGCCCTGGCGGCCTTTTATAGTGTGGGGCGTGTACTAAACCCCCTCAGCTATAATTGGCCACAGGCATCCTGCCTGTGGCCAATCATTGCTCTCCTCGCTGCCGGCGCTGTGGTTGGCCAAGCATGCAGGGTCACAGTGCATGCTTGGCCAATCACAGCGCCGGGATTACACTGCGATGGCGCAGTGTATTGTGGGCCGTTCGCGTCATTCGAATTTGGCGCGAACGGCCCAAATCGTTCGTTGTTCGCCGAACGCGCGAACAGCCGATGTTCGAGTCGAACCTATGTTCGACTCGAACACCGAGCTCATCCCTAGCGGTGACATACAACACGCACGACGGCACTATAAAGGGGAAGTTCCATTTGGATGGCGCCACCCTTTGGGCTGCTTTTGCTGATCCTCGTGTTAGTAAAGTTTGTTGAGAGACGATTCGTGCTTTTCAGCCTCGTGCTTTTCAGTCCATTACAGCGTGACGAATGTGCTATCTCCATTACGAACGCTAGTTTTACCAGAACGAGCGCTCCTGTCTCATACTTGATTCTGAGCATGCGCATTTTTTTTCAAGTCGTTAAAGCCTACACACGGCTGTTTTTCATGACGAGAAAAACGACGACGTGAAAAGCGACGAGAAAAATTAGAGCATGTTCCAATTTTTTCATGGCCATTTTTCACGTCATGAAAAATGCTCTGAAGCCCACACACGATCATTTTTAATAACCAGTTTAAAAAATTGAATTTTTCTCGTCATTAAAAACGGTTGTGTGTACACGGCATAAGTATTTTGTGAAAATGTGTACGTACATTTTTAGGAGAGTTCTACTGAGTATTCAATATAACAAGTGGTCAATAACTGTACAGGCAAAGGCTATACCTCGTTCCCTCTGCCACTTATAGGCACACACCTACTGTGGTTAATGATAAATCCATCCCTGGTAATTGAGATTTTAGCTCAGGCTATTTAAGCTTCAACACAAAAGGAAACTATAGAGAGGAGTACCATAAATCAGGTAGGATTAGTACATAACTGAGAACATTAGACACGACTGAGACATTGCTTAATATAAATTCTCACTTAGGCAATAATTCTTGAGCCCACATCTACACCTGAGTGTTTTGCTGCGTGATTCTCAAATCGTGACAATGCTCAAGATGAAGATCCCCATTATTTTCAAAGGGCCCATTTAACCTTGAGTATTGTGTTGCTTGTCGCTTGAAACTTGAAAAAGTATATAGCAGTTGGAAAACTACATGAGCAGTCCAAATGATCAATCTTTGTAATTATTCTGAATACAACTACAGTGGAACCTTGAATTATGAGCATAATCTGTTCCAGGAGAATCCTCGTAATCCAAAGTACTCGCATATCAAAGTGAGTTTCCCCATTGAAATCAATGGAAACTAAAATAATTTGTTCCGCATTTACTTCAATGGCATGCAATACCGCATGCGGCCAGAGGCGGGGGGCACTGGAGAGCCTCGTAAACACTCGGAAAGGGCCGAGGACACCCCCGCTGAGCTCGGAAAACCTCAGAAACTGACTATTTCTTCAATTTTCCAAGCATTTCCGATCGGCTACGAACGGCGCCAATCGGCTCCAATCTGCGCTGTTCGGCTCTGCTCGGCTCCGGAGCCCCCCACCTCAGGCCAAATGCGTTATTGCACACCGCTTTGGCTTGAATCCTGCTCGTTTTGCGAGACAACATTTGCAAACCGAGTCTGTTTTTTTAAAAAAAACAGTGCTCGTATTGCGAAACGTTTGTTAACCGCGTTACTTGCAATCCGAGGTTCCACTGTACAGTGAAACCTCGGATTGCGAGTAACGCGGTTAATGAGCGTTTCGCAAAACAATCATTTTTTTTTTTTTAAATCCTGACTCGGTTTGCGAGTGTTGTCTTGCAAAAACAAGCAGGATTCAAGCCTCTGCGGTGTGCAGTACCGCATTTGGCCAGAGGTGCGCGGGCGCCGGAGCCGTTCGGAGCTGAGCAGAACCGAGTGGAGCTGATCTGAGCCGTTCATAGCCGTTCGGAAATACTCAGAAATACTCGGAAATACTCCATTCCCGAGCCTTTCCAAGGGTTTTTGAGTTCAGCCGAGCTGCCCTCTAGTATTTCCGGGGCTCTCCGGTGCCCCCCCCACCTCTGGCCACATGCGGTATTGCATGCTATAGAAGTCAATGCGGAACTAATTATTTTCGTTTCCATTGACTTCTATGGGGAAACTTGCTTTGATATGCGAGTGCTTTGGATTACGAGCATTCTCCTGGAACAAATTATGTTCATAATCCAAGGTTCCACTGTATCTAAATCAGAGAGGAGTGTTTTCCTTATGATTAACATGTAGGCCCCTTTCACACTGAGGCGTTGAAAAAACGCTCAAAAATTATAGGATTTTGTACCTCTATTTTACCGCGATTTTACCGCGATTTTACCGCGTTTTTACCGCGATCGCGGTAAAAATAGCGCTAACGCGTATGCGTTTTTACCGCGATTTTACCGCGTTCGCGCTAAAATTAGCGCGAATGCGGTAAAAACGCGGTAAAAATGCATAGGCGTTAGCGCTATTTTTTAACATAACGCTTATGCCTATGCGTTTTTACCGCGTTTTTACCGCGAATCCCATTCATTTCAATGGGGATAGGCGTTTTTACAGCGCTATTTTATGTGCCCTAAAGTTGCTCTAAAAAAGCTGTTTGCAGGATTTTTTTCAACTCCCAGCCAGCAAAACGCCTCAATGTGAAAGCCCTCAGAGATTTCACATTGAGAATGCTGGGGCAGGATTATTTCAGGCGTTATTACAGCGCTATTTTTACCGCGAAAACGCGGTAAAAACGCCTCAGTGTGAAAGGGGCCTTATTGTCTTCTTATGGTGACATACACCCTTAAGGTGGCTATACACTAATAGATTTTCAATCGAATGTTCACACTAATTTTTGTATGAAAATTATCAGTACATTGAACAACTTGACAAATGTCATTGCTTTTAACATTTGATTTTGGAATTAATGACTACCGATAAAAATTCACATACATCATTAGAGATTTGTTACTTCGAGGAAGAATGTACACCCAGCTCCTTCAACCTTGCTTGTCACTGCAGTTGAAAACAAACATTATTTTGTTTCCCATTAACAATTAGAAAATGTAACTAATGTTCTTATTAAAATAAAAATTTTTGAAGGAAATTCTACTAGTGTATGGCCAGTTTTAGTGCTTGTCTTCATTCCACCTTCTGTAAACACATTCTCACCCTAAAAGTATGACCTTGTGTAAAGACAAGGTCAGGTAATAGAGTAGAGGGCTCATTTATACTCCAAAGGCAGTGCACGGGGGTGTTTACATGCCTCGATAGCATTGCTTTGCTTTGCACTCACAGCAAAACATATATTGCTCTTGTCCTGTTCGGAGAGTAGTAAGTGAATGGAGATGCATCGCAAACACACTGTAACCAAGTGCATTGCATTGGGGCAGCATTTATGGGTTTAAATATGTGGTGAGGAGGTGTGGAGTGGTGACAAGCACTGAGGCTGATTTCAAAACACTATGCAGTATGTCGGTTGCTAGAACCTAGAAGCTTGGTACATTGAACTGGATCCCTACTACTGCTGCTGTTCAATCCGTGAAAAAAGCCTTTCATGACCTTGTCTTTACATAAGGTCCATCTCTTATGCCCTGTACACACGGTTGGAATTTCCGATGGAAAAAGTCCGATAGGAGCTTTTGATCGGATATTCTGACCGTGTGTATGCCCAATCGGACTTTTTCCGTCCGAAATTCCGACGGACTTTGATAGAGAACATGTTCTCAATTTTTCAGACGGAAAAGATTTCTATCGGAAAATACGTTTGTCTGTATGCAATTCCGACGCACTAAAAACCACACATGCTCAAAAGCATTGAACTTCATTTTCTCGGCTCATCGTAGTGTCGTACGTCACCGCATTCTTGGGTATGTTCACACTAGCCACATGTTAGAATGGGTGGTATTAGCATGTGACTAGACATGTGCAATTTGTTTCGTTCCGAATTCATTTTTTTATGAATTTCGACAAATTTGTTAATTTGGAAATATCCAAATGAACAAAAACTCGTTTAATGAAATATGTCAATTTGAAAATTCAGAAATTCGAAAATTCCGAAATTCTGAAATTCTAAATTTGAAAATCCGAAAATCCAAAATCCATTCCATTTGTTTAGATGCGGCATTCGTCATTTCGGATAATTCGTAACTTCGGATAAATTTGTATACATTACGTTCACTAACAGCCAAATTTGAAAGGAAATTCCAATACCTATAATTTAATCGTTAGTTATTATTAGTTAGTTAGTTATTCTTTCGAATTTTCAGATTTTCTTTCTTATTTTTCGAATTTACGAAGTTACGAACTTACGAATTTTCGAATTGCGATCATAACGGATGACCCCTAAAAGAAAACGAATGAAACTAAAACTAACACATTTTTCGGCAGTGCACATAGACATGTGACTAATATAGAGCAGTGGTGACGAGTGGTGCCTTGTGTTTTTACTATTTACCTTTTTTTTTTGTTTGTTTTTACCTTTATTGGAAGAGTACACACCATTCAGATCTCTGCACAGAATCTCGGTGCACCGCGATGAACTGCAGTGCCAATCCACTTTGCTGTGAAAAAATTTTGCATCTCTGCATTTTTCCACACCACACATCTGTTTTGTGTTGTGAGCAGGGTACATAGAAAACTTGTTTGTATGTGTCCTAGGGTGACCAGTGCAGAAAAACGCAGATCACTTAAACATGTGTGAATAAGCTCTTAAGGTAGGAGTCTGTTTACAAAGGGTAGAGACAAGCATTGAGGGTGTGTGCTACCAAAGGAGTCCAGAAAAATACTCCCAACACACACAGTCCTGGAAATGGCTACAAGGTAAGTGGGTGCTGCAGTGACCACCATTGGCGAACCAGAATACATTACAGGTTAAGCGATACGTCACCAGCACACCAAGTAGCTCCAAAATAGCATGCAAAGGGTTTATAAAGCGATCACATCACAACAAAGTGTAGCAACGTTTTGGGGTGTCGCATGTGTCTGAAGAATAGGTCTATCTAGCTTAATAGGGCATATACCGTAATTGTAATCGTTTTTAGAATAGCAATTTGTATAAAATGGATTGACTGTTGTTGAGCTGAATCACCTACAAGACTCTCCTAGTGGGAGCTCATGTATCTGCCCCTAGCTGAGGTCAATATAAGGATATTTTCCAATATGGAGCATTTGGTAAAATAATACCTTGTGTCCTATGATAAAGGTCCTTGTTCAGGCACTTCCTGTTATCTAGTGACAACTATCTGCCAGCTGTGATCCAGTTTTGCACCCCTGGTGGAGACTACAAGTGGCCTTGCAAACATTCATTGCATAGCTGGTCAACAGCAATGGGAGCTGGTCCAGAAATGAAGGTAAGCTGATGACAAAGTGAGCGCAGATAGACACAAAGAACTTGATTTATAAAACTGGAGACCTGATTGATAACCTGAAAGCTGATTCAGCTATGATTAAGCACTGAATCGCAGTGCGAAACGTCAGCTCATACTTGCTGTTTTTTTGCTGTGGCATGTTATTTGTGCTTTTGTTTTAAATAAAAGAAACTTTTTTGGAGTGCGGCTGTCCAAGCGTTTTCCTCAGATTTTTTGAAAGCTGATTGGTTTCTCTGCAGAGCTGCACCAGATTTTGCACTCTCCAGTTTTAGTAAATCTACCCCAAAGTGGCTGAAAAAGGCCTGGAAAAACATGGCAATTGTTTTCCATGTAGGGTTTAACAAAAGTAAGAATTATCAGAGTAATCTTGATAACAAGTCAGTAGGATGTACTTACTCACTTGCTATCAGGATTAAAAGAGAAGATTTTTTTATTTTTATTTTTATTCATACTTACCTAAGTGGATGCAGCATCGGTCTGATGTTGCATCTGTCCCCCGGTGCCTCTGCACTAAGAACAGAGCAATCGAACATTGCCAATCGCTCAGTTCTCACAGCTCCCCAAGCAGAGAGATAGTGTCTGTCAGTCACCGCTCTCTACTCTGTCCCCTCCTCGCTCATTGGAGCACTGGGCTGTGGAGGGGGTGGGAGTGGCCGGCTCAGGCTCTCAGCGGCTCACTGAGAGGCTGAGCCTGGTCTTGGTCCAAGGATCTGGACGGAAACCCGACTCTATTGTCGTGATGACGCAGAGCCTGGACCGACTCTGTGACATCAGCAGAGAGCGGACTTCAGCCTGCTCTCTGCTGAAAACGGGTCACAGGAGTGCAGAACGTACTGCATTCCTGTGATCCACAGGAGAAGTCCAGCCAAACGAGCTTTGGCTGGACTTATCCTTTAATATTTTTTTACTGGACACATTTATAGACATGTGGTACTCTCATACTTCCCTTTTTTTTTGTGGGGGGGGGGGGGCTTGTTTTAAACTAGTCTGTGAAAATGTGGATGCTATTACAATTCTCAGTACCAACAATTAAGTACATTTGGTAAAACCACTTATATCCATCATTCTTCTTCACACTGCTACAATGGGCAAGAGAAGTGTTTTTGCTCACTAAACTCCTAACATTTTGTTCCCAGTATTAAACTTTTACAAAGTGTCATAGTACAAACCCAAGGGACCTCGAGTTTTATAAGAGTCTATACTGAGAGAGATATGCTGAAATTGAAGACCTTCTGTTAAAATGTTCAATTACTTGTCTGTCTACAGCTTTGATAATTGACTCAGAACACGTATGTACTAAGTGAAGCCAGAGTGAAGTCTGAACTCCTGATTTGTATTTCTTTAGAAATTATGACAGCTATAATATTTTGACAGGCAGGCAACTAGCATATTCAAACAGCGTGGTCAGCAACGTCAGTCCTTCTCTTACTTTCTTTCAAATCATTGCTGCAAAGGCTTGCTTACCTCTATCTCCTCAGTGTGCATAATATGGCAATGGAGGAGATGAAGAAGATACCTCTGACACTGGCCTTAGCCAGGGGAAAAACAGCAAGAAGCTGCAAAAATCCAGCTAGGCTTGTCAATTACTCCCATAAGAACAATAGGCCAAAGGTGTCTTAAAGCAGAACTAAACTATCTGAATCAGCATTAACAATTTTTAATCCCTATGCTGCTAGACTTAGTAAATAGATAAAAAGGTGTGGGTGGGGCTTATGCACCCATGTTGGGGACAAATGGAACAGCACTTACTAATGCTTGAACTTCAGGCTGGGAGCTGCGGTTATGTGACACTCAATATTAAGGCAGGTCTCCCAGACTTGGAAGCGAGCTGCAATGACACCATTAACTCCTTGCTCTCTGTGCTGACTCTTTTACACTGATGATACCTGTACACTTCAGACATTCTCACGCAGAGAGGACACCACTCCCAGGTGTGCAGCATTTTTAGGCTGCTGAGCCTGTACCGGGCTTCATCAATGCAGCAGTCTGTGTCACCTCCCAGTGAGACATCACAGGAAAAGCTCTCTCTTTTCCGGTGGAGGTGCCAAGCACTTAACCCACTCCACTTCCAGAGGAATGTCACCCCTGCCAGTCACCCGTCTCCTGGCTGATTGGCTGCTTAAGCAATGGCACAAATGCTAAAGTCCTTTGCAAGAACACAATAACTTCCACTAGACAGTATTCTGTGTGTTAGAACCATGTATTGCATTTTCCTCTACCTCAGTCCCTTGTTGTATTTTAAGCACTGTTCTTTGATACACTGTGCATGCACCCCTTTGAGAGATGGTTACTTTACTGAAGAAAGGTAACAGTTCTTGCAAAGAAGCTTCTCACACACATTCCTGTACAGTGGTGTTCTAGCACCCACAAGGTTATCATACCTAAATAACAGCAGAGAGCACTTTAGAGGCAAGTGTCCACTAAGGCAAATAATCCATGGCTGGCAGTTGAGAGTCCATAAAGCCCTCAGGTTCCCAGCCCATCGTGGAACCCTGCCTAACCCCCTCCAAGATGTGGGCACAGGCCGACAGAGTAACAGCCTACATCTTGGCAGTGTTTTCCAGCAGCTCCAGCAGGAAGCACACAGGGAATTTCACTGAGCCCTTTTTATGTGGATCTCTGTAAAATTTGAAGGAAAACCTAGCCAATCAATTTCTCAGATCCACCACACATCTACATTGTAAGAATTTGTACCTGGTTGTCTTAGTCAGTTTGAAGACATGAGCACAAACAGAAGAAATGGCACAGATTGGGACAGATAGCTACAGAACATGATTCAGCAGAGCAGAAAACTCTAACCCTGCCTAAAAAGGAATATCATATTTATCTGTTTTAAACCTTTTTTTTTTTTTTAGGTGTTTCCGCCCGGTTACGAACTGGGGACCTTTTGCGTGTCAGGCGAAAGTGATAACCACTACAGTACGGAAACATTTAAACCTTTTTTATCTTTCTTCAGTTGCTTTCTGGTTTCTGGCTTGGGCAAATATGATGCCATATATCCCAGGAGTCCTCATGGGCATTTTATTTTCTTTCATCTAGAGCAGGGGTTTCCAAACTTTTCAAACAAAGGGCCACTTTAATTGTCCTTCAAACTTTAGGAGGGCCGGATTGTGACCAGCAGCGACAGAAAATGTTACGGGCCCAGCATCAGTGAGAATAAATATGGCCTCAGGGTTGGTGGTCAATAGGAGGAGTAGTGCCCCTACTAGCAGTAGGAATAGTATCCCATCATTGGTATCAGTGGAAGATATAGTGCCCCATTGTTGGTGTCAGTGGGATGAATAGTGCCTCATATGAATGGGAGGAATTGTGCCCCAAGGGCCGGATAAAAGCTAGCAAAGGGCCACATCTGGCCCTCGGGCCACAGTTTGGAGACCCCTGATCTAGAGGCTAAACACACCCTTCTGCCTGCATTACTGAGCTAAGGGCAGATGGAGTCCAGGAAGTAAATGCTGCAAAAATCATCTGCCCATATTCAAGATGGCCACTGCTTGAAATGCTAGGGGGTGTTCGCTAAAGTGCCAAATAATGATCATCCAGACATGGATAGATGGGGGAGTTTTCTTTGAAGATTAAAAAACAATCAAATAGAGTTTTCAGTTTGTGGTGCTCAGATAAAGTTCAATTTTGCTTTGAATGCACACAATCAAAGTCATTGTCACATGAACTGTCCAAAACTGTGCCAGATTAGATGATAATCAGGCTCATATAGTTGCATTCTGTCAGCAAGTTCTTAAAGACCACTTAAATTTCAACACTCAAGGCTCAGGCTTTGTTACAACTTGTTCTAAATATATTTATTGCTTACAGAAAGAAATAACTCATAAAAAATGCAACAATATCCTAGTTATTTGGTCTTGCCTTATAATCAATGTTCTGAAAATAGCCATAAATGGGCAAATCTTTCCTGAGATGTGACCAATGATCTCATATGGTCCCTCTTCTCACAATGTTGTGTTGATTTAAGAGATTCTCCATTCAATTGTTGCTTATGAATACACAGTTGTTAATTCCTACACTCAACAGTAAACATGGCTAGCAATGTTCGGGTCACTTATATTTACTGATACTGCATGGCCAGCTAAAAGGTTGAAGTACAGGCAAAATAAAAAATTACAACCGTATGTGATTCAGTCTGCCACTAGCATTAACATATGAGATCCTATTCCTCTATGTACAGTTGTGCTCATAAGTTTACATACCCTGGCAGAATTTATGATTTATTGGCCATTTTTCAGAGAATATGAATGATAACACAAAAAAAAAATATTTCACTCATGGTTAGTGCTTGGCTGAAGCCATTAATTATCAATTAACTGTGTTTACTCTTTTTAAATCATAATGGCAACAGAAACTACCCAAACGACCCTAATCAAATGTTTACATACCCTGGTGATTTTGGCCTGATAACATGCACACAAGTTGACACAAAAAGGTTTGAAAGGCTATTAAAGGTAACCATCCTCACCTGTGATCTGTTTTCTTGTAATTAGTGTGTGTGTGTATAAAAGGTCAATGAGTTTCTGGACTCCTGACAGTCCCTTGCATCTTTCATCCAGTGCTGCACTGATGTTTCTGGATTCTGAGTCATGGGGAAAGCAAAAGAATTGTCAAAGGATCTGCGGGAAAAGGTAGTTGAACTGTATAAAACAAGAAAGGGATATAAATAGATATCCAAGGAATTGAGAATGCCAATCAGCAGTGTTCAAACTCTAATCAAGAAGTGGAAAATAAGGGGTTCTGTTGAAACCAAACCACGATCAGATAGACCAACTAAAATTTCAGCCACAACTGCCAGCAGAATTGTTCGGGATACAAAGAAAAACCCACAAATAACTTCAGGTGAAATACAGGACCCTCTGAAAACATGTGGTGTGGCTGTTTTAAGATGCACAATAAGGAGACCCTTGAAAAAAGATGGGCTGCATGGTCGAGTCGCTAGAAGAAAGCCATTACTACGCAAATGCCACAAAGTATCCCGCTTACAATACGCCAAACAGCGCAGAGACAAGCCTCAAACCTTCTGGCACAAAGTCATTTGCAGTGATGAAACCAAAATTTCGCTTTTTGGCCACAACCATAAATGCTTCATTTGGAGAGGAGTCAACAAGGCCTATGATGAAAGGTACACGATTCCTACTGTGAAACACAGAGGTGGATCGCTGATGTTTTGGTGATGTGTGAGCTACAAGGGCACAGGAAATTTGGTAAAAATTGATGGCAAGGTGAATGCAGTATGTTATCAAAAAATACTGGAGGAACATTTGCATTCATCAGCCAGGAAGCTGCACATGGGAGATACTTGGACATTCCAACATGACAATGATCCAAAACCCAAGGCCAAGTCGACCTGTCATTGGCTACAGCAGAATAAAGTGAAGGTTCTGGAGTGACCATCTCAGTCTCCTGACCTCAATATCATTGAGCCACTCTGGGAAGATCTCAAACATGCAGTTCATTCAAGACAGCCCAAGAATTTATAGGAACTGGAGGATTTTTGCCATGAGGAATGGGCAGCTTTACCATCTGAGAAGATACAGAGCCTCATCCACAAATACCACAAAAGACTTCAAGCTGTCATTGATGTTAAAAGGGGCAATAAATGTTTTTAAGAACTGGGATATGTAAACTTTTGATCAGGGTAATTTGGGTAGTTTCTGTTGCCATTATAATTTAAAAAGAGTAAACACAGTTGATTGGTAATAAATGGCTTCAGCCAAACACTAACCATGAGTGAAAGAAATGTTTTTGTGTTATCATTCATATTCTCTGAAAAATGGCCAAGAAATCATGAATTCTGCCAGGGTATGTAAACTTATGAGCACAACATAAATTGGTTGTGTGTTCATACCAGTAAATGTGCTAATTTTCCCACTTCCTGAAATAGGGTGACAATTCTGCTCAATCTGCAGTGAAATCACGCAGAAGGGTTATTGCCGTGTGGACAGGGTTGACATAAGTGGACGCATAGTTTTAAATAGATTTTCAGTAAATATAACATCGAACACCAGCTAACATTTTTACGCAGGTACAGCAAGAGTTTTTCAAGGTTTTTTTTTTTCTTGGAGAAAAAAAATAATTAGTTCAAATAAAAGCTGACCATTGTCAGCAAATCCACCATTGCAATATGGTTTTTCGTTACTCCCTTTTGCAAAACAGCTTGGCATGTACAAGAAGTAGAAAAAAAAGCTGTCAGGGTCAACAAGTAATAAAACTGCGGGACAACGGGTAATTTTTTTTATTTTTCATGCATTAATTCTTTGGTAGTTGATTGAGCCAAATTTAATTTTGTTTCTCTGTCCACATATTTCCTTCCATTCTGTCTTACCACTATTTAAACCAAGTCTCCTTGAAGAGCTTACAGAAGGAAAGACCCACTCTAAGTCTCTTGTTCTACTTGCTTTTGTAAGTAGGCTTGGAAGATGAGTTGTTTCCTGGCACTTGGGACAATTAGCCTGTGCTAGTCAAGCTTGCAGGAGTCAGGTCAGAGGTCGGTCACAGTCAAGAGGAGACTACCTTCCAGTCTGCTAAATCTGTTATCATTTAGCTCTAATGTGATAGCTGTCTGTCACACAGGCATCAGTCTAGGTTACACCTATTGGGAAACATCCATGTTGTACGAAAGCACTTTGTGAAACAATGAGAGAAATTCTTTATAATCTGTAGTAAGCAAGGGAGAGATTCAATATGTAGGACCTGAATTTATACATGAGAATTAAGGAGAATGTATTGTGATTCTTCATGTATTTTTTTTCTTTCTTCATTATGGTCGGGACAAAAAAATACGATAATATGCAAAAAAAAAAAAAAGTTTTTATTCAAGTAAGTTTCTAGTTTTACCAAAACTTTTTTGGGGGCTTTGGATAGAGTAGGGAAAATTTGGACCCATGTTATATTTTTGTAGCGCCCACCCCATTTAGGGGTGCTATATACCCAAATTTAGGGGCTGGTCTGATATAGTAGTTGGGCTCAGACCGTTCTCATTTATAGGTTGTGCTATTTTATTTTCCAGGTGGTATACTGGTGTGCAGTTCCCTGTGGCCTGTAGGTGGCACTGCCATAACGGGTCAGGGTTGAACCATCAGTCCTAGTGCTGTGCCTTGGAGTATCCTCTCTCGGCAGCGGTACAGTGAACGTGTTTGGCCTGCTGTGCATGCTGGGAGAGGATACATAAGGGGCAGACGCCGCCTAGGAGGGGTCTTCGGAGGAGGAGAGGAGGCGAAGTCCAAGTGCGTGACACATGGCCCTCCAGGCCATGGGGCCACGTGTGCATATGTCCCAGGCACCTTTAGTCCTGGGGCTGCATCTTCAACATTGGGCCAAGCACCTTTAGCTGGAGCCCACTTCGAGGAAGAGAAATCCCAGGGTGTCCCTCGCGAAGGAGCCAGCTTCTAAGAAGAGGAGGCCGGGGGAGGACCTTTTGACGGACCGGTGAGAGTTTACGGTGAAGGAAGGGGCCCGGTAACTTTCTGGAGGGATTCATCTATCCACCAAGGGCCTAGTAATGTGCTGCTGCTGGCACCTGTCCTTAAGTACCTGAAGCTAAGAGGTTCGGGGTCTGATAGATTCTGTGGCAGAGAGTCTCCCGATCGCATCTAGGAAAAGAACCTGATTAAACGTCCGAGCATCACTTTGGCTGCTAGGATCCACTTTGTAGGAGACTATCCGGGTGAGCTAAACCTACTCTGGGATAGAGTAGCGATTGTGATATCTGCTTGTGCCTGGACTAACCTTCCAAAACCTTGCTGTCCTGTCTCTCATCCATCCTTTCCTATCTTTCTGAACATTGAGAAAATAAACTCAACGTTGGAGTTTAAAGTGGTGTGGACATTGGAATTACTTGGGGGGAAAACAGAGGCTTGTCCCTATATCCTAGGACAGGGGTCTCCAAACTGCGGCCCTGGGGCCGGATGCGGCCCTTTGCTTGCCTTAATGCGGCCCTATTCCATCCAACTCCAATGGGGCATAATTCTTGTTGCTGACACCAATGGGGCACTATTCTCCAATTGACACCATCAATTCTTTCCATTGACACCAACGATGGGGCACTAGTCCTCCTACTGTCACGAAAGATATGGTATTATTTACTCCCACTGGACACCTGGACATTTTCTACTCCCAATGGCCCTAGTCTGGCCCCCCTAAAGTCTGAAGGACCATAAACTGGCCCTTTGTTTAGAAAGTTTGAAGACCCCTGTCCTAGGAGATGAGAACCAACTGACGGAAGAACCTAGCTGTGGGACCCAAATACATACCACCGCTTAACCTCCTTATCCAGGAGGGTACGGGCATATAGTACGGTGTGCTTTTTTTCCTGCAAGTGAGCCAAAGATAGGGAAAAGGGTCCGTGTGCTACATTTTATTCCTACCACTGCGCCTGCTGGGAAGATTTAGCCTCCCTATTTGTCCACATGTACTTCTGGGCCCCATACCACTTGCCTGGCCTGCTCTGACTATAGTTATGACCTAGAAAGCCTGCTTCTGCTGTGTTGTTCATTTAGATAACTCATAGTGCTTTGGGAATCCTTAGGCCCCTTTCACACATGCAGACTGTGCGTTTCATTCGTTCAGTCACTTTTTTTCAAAGAAAAAAAACGGATGAAGTTTACATCAGTTTCTACATCATTTTTTTACATTCACCAGCTAGTGTCCCTAACCACTTAAGTCCTGGAGAAATTTTTTCATGCAAAAACGGACCGTTCATCTATTCACATCTGTTTTTCGTCCAATTGTTTTTTTTTTAACAGAATAAAAATAGTGCTTTGATCCATTCCAAAAAACAGATGTTGACAGAAGCTGATGGAAACTGATGTAAATGGATGATCATCCACCTAAATCAGTTTTTTCATAGAGATGCATTGATGTCTGTTTTTTATCCATCAACCAATGGATGAAAAACGGACAAACATCCGCATGTGTGAAAGGGGCCTTAGTCATGCATTCGATGTTTATTTTTTACATTAAATTGTATACAAATAGTAGAAAAATATCAACAATCGGTTTTGAAGACTAAAAATAAAATACAATGAACCAAAAAAAATAAAAATACATTGTTTCATTAGGAGGAATGTAAGTGTTTTTCAGTTTGCAGACATTCAATAATAGACAGAAAAAAAAAAAGTTGTAATTATTTTTCTTCCCCTAAAGCTGAACCCTGGGAAATTTAAAATACTACCCTTGCTGTGGGGCTCCCCCAACACTGCAAGAGCTAAATGCTCATTCTTGCCTAGCCACTTAAGGACCGGCTGACGGCAATATACGTTGGCAGAATGGAACGGCTGCGCAAAGTAACGTATATCTACGTCACTTTGAATTTGCCGCCGTGTGCATGCGCGCCGCCAGCGGAGCGCGCGCCTGCTGCGAGCTCCGTGACCATGCCCGCGGGACCCTCAGACTCGATGTCCGCCGGGTGCCCGCGATCGTGTCACGGAGCTGAAGAACGGGGAGATGCCAGTGTAAACACAGCATCTCCCCGTTCTGCCTAGTGACAGGACACTGATCGTCTGCTCCCTCTCATAAGGAGAAGCGATCAGTGTTGTGTCACTGCTAGCCCATCCCCCAGACAGTTAGAATCACTCCCTAGGACACACTTAACCCCTTCAGCACCCCCTACTGGTTAACTCCTTCACTGCCAGTCACATTTACACAGTAATCAGTAATCAGCAATTATAGCACTGATCGCTGTATAAATGTGAATGGTCCCAAAATAGCGCCAAAAGTGTCCGATGTGTCCGACATAATGTCGCAGTCATGATAAAAATCGATAATCGCCGCCATTACTAGTAAAAAAAAAAAATTATTAATAAAAATGCCATAAAACGATCCCTTTTTTTGTAGATGCTATAGCTTTTGCGCAAACCAATCAATAAACGCTTATTGCAATTTTATTTCTTTTTTTTACCAAAAATATGTAAAAGAATACATATCGGCCTAAACTGAGGAAAAAATTTGTCGCAGTCACGATAAAAATCGCAGATCGCCGCCATTACTAGTAGGGATGAGCTTTGTGTTCGCGTCAAACCCATGTTCGACTCGAACATCGGCTGTTCGACTCGAACATCGGCTGTTCGATCGTTCGACGCAGATCGAACATTATGGGCCGTTCGCGCCAAATTCGAGTGGCGCGTCACAGCCCATAATTCACTGCGGCATCGCAGTGCATTGCTGGCTGATGATTGGCCAAGCATGCACTATGCCCCGCATGCTTTGGCAAAACACAGCGCAGAAAAAATGGAGAGCCGTAATTGGCCAAAGCCAGGGTGGTTTTGGCCAATTATGGCTCAGGGGGTTTAGTACACATCCCACACTATATAAGGCCGCCGGCTCGGCGGCCTTGTGTAGTGTGCTGGAGTTGTTAAATGAGAGTTTACAGAGACAGACAGTGTCATTTATATTGAGTTAGATAGAGCAGGCAGGCGACTCAGTTAGCTGCAGTTACAGTGTGTAGAGGTTTTATATGCATCCTAGGTGTTGTATATATATTTATACACTGTATTTAGTTTAGCTAGATCCGTTCCTGGTTTTCTCTATACTGTGACAGGCAAGCAGGTGATTGTGCTAGCTGCAGACAGTCAGGCCTCATACACACAACCGATTTTCTCGGCAAGAACCAGCAAGAAACTTGCTGGCAGAGATGTCTTGACGAGTAAATCGGTCGTGTGTACGCGGCTATCGGGTTTCTCGTCGAGAAAACCGACAAGTAACCTCGACGAGAAAATAGAGAACCTGCTCTCTATTTTCTCGTCGAGATTCTCGTCAGCCTGTTTCTCGACGAGAAAAGTGAGTGTGTGTACACTTACCTGTCCGCCGGGAAGCCCGCGCATGTTCGAAATTAATTTGACGCATGCGCGGTAGCTTCCTAGGCATACGTAGGGTATACCAAGATGGCGGCAACGGCATCGAATGTGATGAGCACATGTTCGTCGTAGTCGATGACGTCACCGCGTACGCTCCATTCAAAGAACTGCGAGTTCTTTGAATCGAGCGTGTGTACACTCGGCCGGGACAAGTTTCTTGTCCAAGAATCTCGTCGAAAAAAACGACATGTTTTTTTCGACGAGAATCTCGGCCGTGTGTACGAGGCCTCAGTGTTTCACTTAGTGTATTGTGTGCTTTGCAGAGCGTTCACCTAAAGCTTACCTGAATAAAGTTAGTGAGTGACTAATGCCCCATACACACGATCGTTTTTCATGCCGTTAAAAATGACATTTTTAAAAATGGGCATTAAAACCGATCGTGTGTATGCTCCAGAGCACTTTTAACGACGTGAAAAACGGCCATTAAAAATTACGAACATGCTCTATTTTTTCACGTCGTTTTTCATGTCGTTTTTTTTAACGACGTGAAAAACGATGGTGTGTATGCTTTGACGAGGTGAAAAAAAACGCGCATGCTCAGAATCAAGTATGAGACGGGAGCGCACGTTCTGGTAAAACTAGCATTTGTAATGGAGATAGCACATTCGTCACGCTGTAACGGACTGAAAAGCAGGAGGCTGAAAAGCGCGAATCGTCGCTCAACAAACGTTACTAACATGAAGGGTGGCACCATCCGAACGGAACTTCCCCTTTATAGTGCCGTCGTACGTGTTGTACGTCACTGCGCTTTGCTTGAACGTTTTTTTAAATGATCGTGTGTACTTAAGACAGGCTTGAGAGGAAACATGGAAAAAAACTACGAGAAAAACGTTGGTTTAAAAAACGGCATGAAAAACGATCGTGTGTACGCCGCATAATAGTGGTGTTCTCATAATTAAACCACAGGCAGAGAGCTGCAAGTATTTTCAGTGTACTGTGTTCCTCTCTGCACAGTTTTCACCTAAAACTAACTGCTGCTGCTGATGCTGCTGCTTTTCCATACTAATACCACAGCAGGCAGTTGATTCTGATAGCTGCATTATCAGTACAGACAAATATATATATATATATATATATATATATATACATCCCACCTTTGTGCAGCTACATCTCACTGCAGGCCATGAGTATGTCTGGAAGGCAAACAAGGAGAGGCAGACAGTCAAGAGGCAATAAAAGAGGGCAAGCAGGCTCTGTGTCTAGAGGCAACAGTGCTGCTGGTCGTGGACATGGTGCATCCTCATCAGCACGTGGCCGTGGGACACGCTTGTCCTTCTTTTCAGCAGCTGGCCATGTTGAGCTGCAACATGCCCAAGACTTGGTAGAGTGGATGACCAAGCCGTCCTCCTCCTCCTCCTCGTCCTCTCTCACCCAGGCTCAGGGTACTTTGTCTGGCAAAGCAGCTGCCAAAGCGGCCTCTTCCCTCGGCTCAATGGCATCAATCACTCCTTCCCTAGCCTTCCCTAGCCCCACCATGTCCTCCTGAGGAGTCCCCCGAACTGTTTGACCACAGTGTTGGGTACATGCTCCAGGAGGATGCCCAGCGTTTTGAAGGCTCCGATGATGGAACCCAGCTGGAGGAAGGCAGTAACATGAGCTCAGAGAGAGGGGGTAGTAACGTGAGCCCAGGGAGAGGGGGTGCCCAACAAGGACAGTAATCTGGCAGTCATGTTCCCCCAGCTGCAGCATATTGCCAGATTGGGAGGGAGGGGTGATGAGGTCACTGACTCCACGTGGGTGCCTGATAGGAGAGAGGAGAAGGAGGAGGAGGAGGCACATCTCCAACGAGGCAGGATGCCCCACCAGGGGCCAGCTTAAGGGCAGCACACCGACCACATCACACCGCAGAGCTCCGCATGTGCAGGGCGCTGCTGTCTCTGCGCGTTATTCCAAAAGTTCTTTGGTGTGGGCCTTTTTTCAGACGTGTGCAGCAGATCGCACCGTTGCCATTTGCAACATATGTCTAAAGCGTATCTCGCGTAGCCAAAACATCAGCTTCTTAGGCACCACGTGCTTGACCAGACATATGTCGACCTACCATGCAGTCCATTGGCAAGCGTACCTAAAAGACCCACACCAAAGAACAAAGCGGACCTCTCCTTGCTCCTCATCAGCTGGGATCTCCAACCCCACTATACCTTCAGTCCTCTCTGAAACCTGCACTGAGAGGAATGAAGGTGTAGAATTCGGTGTGTCACAGCCAAGTACTTGCGGACAATCTGCTATCGGTACACCAACGTCCGATTGTACCAGGCAAATTTCCCTGCCCCAGCTGCTGCACCGCCGAAAGAAGTTCGCTCCCAGCCATCCACATGCCCAGCGGTTGAATGCTAGCTTGGCTAAATTGCTAGCACTTCAACTGCTGCCTTTTCAGTTGGTAGATTCTGCCCCCTTCCGTGAGTTTGTTGAATGTGCGGTTCCTCAGTGGCAGGTTCCCAAACGCCACTTTTTCTCACGGAAGGCGATTCCGACTCTCTACCGGCATGTGGAAGGCAATGTCTTGGCCTCGCTGGACAGGGCGGTGAGTGGTAAGATGCATATTACCGCTGACTCATGGTCCAGCAGGCATGGACAGGGACGTTACCTATCTTTCACGGCGCATTGGGTGACTCTGCTGGCAGCTGGGAAGGATGCAGGACAAGGTGCAGTAGTGTTGGAGGTTGTTCCGCCACCACGCCTCCAAAATGTTACCACTGGTGATTCTGACACACCTCTCTCCTCCACCCCCTCCTCCTCTTCTTCCTCCATGGCCTCTACCTGTGCTTTGTCCTCAGAACCAGCGGTGCTTCCTAGTCGTTCAAGGGGCTACGCAAGTACGCAGGCAAAAAGATGCCATGCAGTGCTTGAGCTGGTGTGCTTGGGGGACAGGAGCCACACTGGGGCAGAGATTCTGTCAGCTCTGCAGGGGCAGGCTCAGAGGTGGTTGATGCCATGCCAGCTTAAGCCAGGAAAGGTGGTTTCCGACAATGGCACCAACCTCCTCTCCACCCTCCGACAGGGACAACTGACCCATGTGCCCTGTTTGCCTCACGTCCTTAACTTGGTGGTGCAGCGGTTCTTGGGCAGGTACCCAGGCTTACAGGAGGTCCTGAAGCAGGCCAGGAAACTCTGTGGGCATTTCCGCCAGTCATATAATGCCAGTGCTCGGCTGGCTGATGTGCAAAAGGATTACAACCTGCCCAAGAACCGCCTAATCTGTGACATGCCCACCAGGTGGAACTCTACGTTGGCCATGCTGCAGTGGCTGCACACGCAGCAGAGGGCCATCAATGAGTATCTGTTGCAATATGGCACCAGGACAGTGTCAGGGGAGCTTGGATTTTTTTCCCCACGCCAGTGGGCCATGATCAGGGATGCATGCACTGTCCTGGCACCATTTGAGGAGGCCACGAAGATGCTGAGCAGTGACAGTGCATGCATCAGTGAGACACTGTCCCTCTTGTCCACCTGTTGGAGCACACGCTGCGTGGAATAATGGACAGGGTACTTGAGGCAGAACAGAGGCAGGAAGAGGAGGACTTTCTTACCTCTCAAGGCCCCCTTTAACCAGACAGTGTTCCTGCTGGCCCGGCTATCACACAGGAAGAGGAGGAGGAGGAGGATTATTGTGTCAGCATGGAAGTGGAGCCTAGCACTCAGCATCAGCAGCAGTCTTCAAGGGATCAATTACAGTCCCAAGACACCCATGGACTTGTACGTGGCTGGGAGGAGGTGGCTGTGGATCATGTCGTCCTCAGTGACCCAGAGGACTCCACACCGAATGCCACAGCAAACCTACGCTGCATGGCCTCCCTGATCCTGCAAACCCTGCGGAAGGATCCTCGTATTTGTGCGATCAAGTAGAGGGATCATTACTGGGTGGCAACCCTCCTTGATCCACGTTACAAGGGTAAGGTTGTGGACCTTATCTTGCCAAGAGGAAGCAGAGGATGAAGGATCTTCGGGAGGCCTTGCAGAAAGGTCTGTGCAACGCGATCCCAGAGACTGGGAGGTTACAAATTCCAGGTCCTGGACAACGTGTTGCTGAGGCTCCGGTCAGTCAAAGAAGGAGCGGTGGAGAAGGTGGCTGTCTGACCGATGCGTTCAGACAATTTTTTTAGTACACAGCCCCAAGATATGATCGCTTCCAGCAACCATCGCCAGCGTCTGATTTACATGGTGCAGGAATACCTAGGGGCAAGATCAGACTTGGACACCTTTCCCACCGAAAATCCTCTGGGTTCCTGGGTCTTGAGGATGGATCACTGGCCAGAGCTTGTACAGTAGTGATGAGCCGAACACCCCCGGGTTCGGTTCGCACCAGAACCCGCGAACGGACCGAAAGTTCGTACGAACATTAGAACCCTATTAAATACAATGGATGCGAACGTTCGAATTCTAAAGTGCTAATTATAACAACTATTATGCATGTTATTGTCCTAAAAAGGGTTTGGGAACCCGGGTTCTGCACCAGGGGACATGTATCAATGCAAAAAGAAGTTTTAAAAACGGTCGTTTTTCGGGAGCAGTCATTTTAATGATGCATAAAGTGAAAAAAAAAAAGTCAAATATTCCTTTAAATATCGTACCTGGGGGGTGTCTAAAGTATGCCTGTGAAGTGCCACGTGTTTCCCGTGTTTAGAACTGTCCCTGCACAAAATGACACTTCTAAAGGAAAAAAAAGCCATTTAAAACTGCTTGCGGCTTTAATGTAATGTCTGGTCCCGGTAATATGGATGAAAATCTTTAAGAAAAATGGCATAGCTACCCCATGACCCCCCCCCCCCTACCCCAGCCCATTACCAGCCCCTTTGGGTCTTGTATGGATATTAAGGGGAACCCCGCACATAAAATAAAAAAGGCCCTATATACTCTGAACAGCCGTATACAGGCGGTGCATACAAGACAGGGACTGTAGGTTTGTTCTTATGTAGAATCTGTTTGTAATTTTGAACAGGTACATTGTTTAAGTGTAGCTCCAGCCCAAAAATCTATTTTTAAACTTTTTGGAAAACATAGGTAAGGGTTATCACCCCTGTAACATTTGTTTTGCTGTCTGTGCCCCTGTTCAGAACATTTCACCTCACTTTCCGTCCCAATGACAACTGTTTTTGAAATGTGGTGTTTTTCTTGAAACAAGGATTGCTGATAAAGCATCAGTACAGAGGAGACACCTTTCTCCCATATTAATTCTTACAGGAGAGAATTTTCCTTCCTAGGGGTAGATTTCCTCTCACTTCCTGTTGTCTTCTTGCGTTTGCAAGTAGGAGTCGTTTGTAAGTTGGATGTTTGAAAGTAGGGACCTGCCGTAGATACTCTGCAGAAATAGGCCCCTTAGTTGTTGGTGTTGGCACAACACTGTAAGCACTCACAGTTACTCTTGGTTGGTGCTGGAACGCCCTGCTGTCAACTATTATATCAGGAATTGTAATTACATATAATTGTTGAACAGTGGTAGTAAAAATTGGGCCTTTGATGGTGGTGCTGGTGCCACAACACTGTAAGCCCTGACAGTTACTCTTGGTGGGTGCAGCAATGGGCCCTGCTGTGAATTATTAGATCAAGAATTGTAATTGCATGCCCCTGTTGAACAGGGGCTGAAAAATTGGGCCTTTGGTGGTGGTGGTGGTGTTGACACAACACTGTAAGCCCTCAGAGTTACTCTTGGTGGGTGCAGGAATGGGCCCTGCTGTGAATTATTAGATCAAGAATTGTAATTACATGCCCCTGTTGAACAGGGGCTGAAAAATTGGGCCTTAGGCACTGGTGGCACAACACTACAACCCCTCACAGATACTGTACTTGGAGCACAGCAATGAGCCCTGTTGCAAAGTATTGCTTCAAAAATTGTAATGACACGCCCCTGTTAAACAGGGGCTGAAAAATTGGGCCTTAGGCACTGGTGGCACAACACTCCAACCCCTCACAGATACTGTACTTGGAGCACAGCAATGAGCCCTATGGCAAATTATTGCTAAAAAAATTGTAATTACACGCCCCTGTAAAACAGGGGCTGAAAAATTGGGCCTTAGCCACTGGTGGCGGCACCCATAAACAAAAATGATCTTCCAAGCTATCATCATCAATCGTATCATTGAGGACTCGGAGGAGGAGGATAGCCAGTCAACATAACAGCACAGACACTCAGCATCAGCATCAGTCTTGAAGGGATGTGACATGTTAAAATCAATTAGTCTGTTATATCAGCATCAGGTGTGTGGTAGCTGGTGGTGATCCAAGACTGGTTCATCTTGATGAAAGTCAGTCGATCAACCGAGTCGGTGGACAGGCGCACCCTGTGATCCGTGACAAATCCTCCAGCAGCACTGAATGTGCGTTCCGAAAGAACGCTGGATGCAGGACAGGCCAGTAGCTCAATTGCATACTGTGCAAGCTCTGGCCAGTGATCCATCCTCAAGACCCAGTAAGCCAGAGGATTTTCGGTGGGGAAGGTGTCCAAGTCTGACCTTGCCCCTAGATATTCCTGCACCATGTTTATCAGACGCTGGCGATGGTTGCTGGAACCAATCATACTTTGGGGCTGCGGACTAAAGAATTGTCTGAACGCATCGGTCAGACGGCCACCTTCCCCACCGCTCCTTCTTTGACTGGCCGAAGCCTCAGCAACTCGTTGTCCTGGACCAGGACTTTGTAACCTCCCAGTCTCTGGGAACGCGTTGCACAGACCTTTCTGCAAGGCCTCCCGGAGTTGTCTCATCCTCTGCTCCCTCTGCGACGGTAACATAAGGTCCGCAACCTTACCCTTGTACCGTGGATCAAGGAGAGTGGCCAGCCAGTAATGGTCCCTCTCCTTGATCCGAAGAATACGAGGATCCTTCCGCAGACTTTGCAGGATCAGGGAGGCCATGCAGCGTAGGTTTGCTGAGGCATTCGCTCCGGAGTCCTCTGGGTCACTAAGGACGACATGATCCGCAGTCACCTCCTCCCAGCCACGTACAAGTCCACTGGTTTCTTGGGACTGTAAATCATCCCTAAAAGACTGCTGCTGATGATGCTGAGTGCCAGCCTCCACCTCCATGCTGACACAATCCTCCTCCTCCTCCTCCTCCTCCTCCTCTTCCTCTTCCTGTGCGATGGGTGGGACAGAAGGAACACTGTCTGGGTAAAGGGGGCCTTGAGAGGCAAGGAAGTCCTCCTCTTCCTGCCTCTGTTCTGCCTCAAGTGCCCTGTCCATTATTCCACGCAGCGTGTGCTCCAACAGGTGGACAAGAGGTACAGTGTCACTGATGCATGCACTGTCACTGCTCACCATCCTCGTGGCCTCCTCAAATGGTGCCAGGACAGTGCATGCATCCCTGATCATGCCCCACTGGCGTGGAGAAAAAAAACCAAGCTCCCCTGACCCTGTCCTGGTGCCGTAGTCGCACAGGTACTCATTGATGGCCCTCTGCTGTGTGTGCAGCCGCTGCAGCATGGCCAACGTTGAGTTCCACCTGGTGGGCATGTCACATATAAGGCGGTTCTTGGGCAGGTTCAACTCCTTTTGCAGCTCAGCCAGGCGAGCACTGGCATTATAAGATCTGCGGAAATGCACACAGACTTTCCTGGCCTGCCTCAGGACATCCTGTAAGCCCGGGTACCTGCCCAAGAACCGCTGCACCACCAGGTTAAGGACGTGAGCCACACAGGGCACATGGGTCAGTTGTCCCTGTCGGAGGGCGGAGAGGAGGTTGGTGCCATTGTCGCAAACCACCATTCCTGGCTTAAGCTGGCGTGGCGTCAACCACCTCTCGGCCTGGCCCTGCAGAGCAGACAGGACCTCTGCCCCAGTGTGGCTTCTGTCCCCCAAACACACCAGCGCAAGCACGGCATGGCATCTTTTTGCCTGCGTACTTGCGTAGCCCCGTGAACGGCTACGGAGCACCGCTGGTTCATAGGACAAACCACAGGAAGAGGCCATGGAGGAAGAAGAAGAGGAGGGGTGGAGGAGAGAGGTGTGTCACAACCAGTAGTAGCATTTTGGAGAAGTGGCGGTGGGACAACCTCCAACACTACTGCACCTTGTCCTGCATCCTTCCCAGCTGCCAAAAGAGTGACCCAATGGGCCGTGAAAGAAAGGTAACGTCCCTGTCCATGCCTGCTGGACCATGAGTCAGCGGTAATATGCACCTTACCGCTGACCGCCCTGTCCAGCGAGGCCAAGACATTGCCTTCCACATGCCGGTAGAGAGCCGGAATAGCCTTCCGTGAGAAAAAGTGGCGTTTGGGAACCTGCCACTGAGGAACCGCACATTGCACAAACTCACGGAAGGGGGCCGAGTCTACCAACTGAAAAGGCAGCAGTTGAAGCGCTAGCAATTTAGCCAAGCTAGCATTCAACCGCTGGGCATGTGGATGGCTGGGAGTGAACTTCTTTCGACGGTCCAGCAGCTGGGGCAGGGAAATTTGCCTGCTAGAATCGGACGTCGGTGTACTGCTAGCAGAGTGGCCGCAAGTACTTGGCTGTGACACACCTAATTCTACACCTTCATTCCTCTCAGTGCATGTTTCAGAGAGGACTGAAGTTATAGTGGGGTTGGAAATCCCAGCTGATGCGGTGCAAGGAGAGGTCCACTTTGTTCTTTGGTGTGGGTCTTTGAGGTAGGCTTGCCAACGAGCTGCATGGCAGGTCAACATATGTCTGGTCAGGCATGTGGTACCCAAGCGGCTGATGTTTTGGCCACGCGATATACGCTTGAGACATATGTTGCAAACAGCAGCTGTGCGATCTGATGCACTAGCCTCAAAAAAGGCCCACACCAAGGAACTTTTTGAATGACGGGCAGAGGCAGCGCCCTGCACAGGCGGAGCTCTGCGGTGTGATTCCGTCGGTGTACTGCCCTTACGCTGGCCACCAAAGGGCATCCTGTCTCGTTGGAGATGTGCCTCCTCCTCATCCTCCTCCTCCTCTCTCCTATTAGGCACCCACGTGGAGTCAGTGACCTCATCATCCCCTCCCTCCTCATCACTGGAGCCAATCTGGCAGTATGCTGCAGCTGCTGGAACATGACTGCCAGATTGGTGTCCTTCTTGAGCATCCCCTCTGTCTGCTCTCACCCTACTGCCTTCCTGTAGCTGGGTTTCATCATCAGACCCTTCGAAACGCTGGGCATCCTCCTGGAGCATGTACCCAACACTGTGCTCAAACAGTTCGGGGGACTCCTCAGGAGGAGAACATGGTGGGTCTAGGGAAGGAGTGACTGATGATGAGTCTGACATTGATACCAGGGAAAAGGACGCTTTGGCAGCTGCTTTGCCAGTACCCTGAGCCTGGGTGAGAGAGGATGAGGAGGAGGAGGAGGGCTTGGTCATCCACTCTACCAAGTCTTCGGCATGATGTGGCTCAACATGTCCAGCTGCGGAAAAGAAGGACAAGCGTGTCCCATGGCCATGTGCTGATGACAATGCACCGCGTCCACGACCAGCACTGTTGCCCCCAGACACAGAGCCTGCTTGCCCTCTTTTATTGCCTCCTGACTGTCTGCCTCTCCTTGTTTGCCTTCCAGACATTCTAATAGATGGCCTGCAGGGAGATGGGAAAAAAGCAATAAGGGCTACCTTCAGGTGTCCTTCTCTGTCCCTTGAAACAAGGACTTGCACAGTGAAAGAAACTGACACTCTCCCTACCTACAGTTTTCTGTCCCTAGAAAAAATGTTTTTTTTAAGCACAATATAGCACAAGGAGAATTCACTCACTGTCCTTCCAGGTCCCTAGAAACAAGGCCTTGCACAGTGAAAGAAACTGACACTCTCCCTACCTACAGTTTTCTGTCCCTAGAAAAAATGTTTTTTTTTAAGCACAATATAGCACAAGGAGAATTCACTCACTGTCCTTCCAGGTCCCTAGAAACAAGGACTTGCACAGTGAAAGAAACTGACACTCTCCCTACCTACAGTTTTCTGTCCCTAGAAAAAATGTTTTTTTTAAGCACAATATAGCACAAGGAGAATTCACTCACTGTCCTTCCAGGTCCCTAGAAACAAGGACTTGCACAGTGAAAGAAACTGACACTCTCCCTACCTACAGTTTTCTGTCCCTAGAAAAAATGTTTTTTTTAAGCACAATATAGCACAAGGAGAATTCACTCACTGTCCTTCCAGGTCCCTAGAAACAAGGACTTGCACAGTGAAAGAAACTGACACTCTCCCTACCTACAGTTTTCTGTCCCTAGAAAAAATGTTTTTTTTAAGCACAATATAGCACAAGGAGAATGCACTCACTGTCCTTCCAGGTCCCTAGAAACAAGGACTTGCACAGTGAAAGAAACTGACACTCTCCCTACCTACAGTTTTCTGTCCCTAGAAAAAATGTTTTTTTTAAGCACAATATAGCACAAGGAGAATTCACTCACTGTCCTTCCAGGTCCCTAGAAACAAGGACTTGCACAGTGAAAGAAACTGACACTCTCCCTACCTACAGTTTTCTGTCCCTAGAAAAAATGTTTGTTTTAAGCACAATATAGCACAAGGAGAATTCACTTACTGTCCTTCCAGGTCCCTAGAAACAAGGACTTGCACAGTGAAAGAAACTGACACTCTCCCTACCTACAGTTTTCTGTCCCTAGAAAAAATGTTTTTTTTAAGCACAATATAGCACAAGGAGAATTCACTCACTGTCCTTCCAGGTCCCTAGAAACAAGGACTTACACAGTGAAAGAAACTGACACTCTCCCTACCTACAGTTTTCTGTCCCTAGAAAAAATGTTTTTTTTAAGCACAATATAGCACAAGGAGAATTCACTCACTGTCCTTCCAGGTCCCTAGAAACAAGGACTTGCACAGTGAAAGAAACTGACACTCTTCCTACCTACAGTTTTCTGTCCCTAGAAAAAATGTTTTTTTTAAGCACAATATAGCACAAGGAGAATTCACTCACTGTCCTTCCAGGTCCCTAGAAACAAGGACTTGCACAGTGAAAGAAACTGACACTCTCCCTACCTACAGTTTTCTGTCCCTAGAAAAAATGTTTTTTTTAAGCACAATATAGCACAAGGAGAATTCACTCACTGTCCTTCCAGGTCCCTAGAAACAAGGACTTGCACAGTGAAAGAAACTGACACTCTCCCTACCTACAGTTTTCTGTCCCTAGAAAAAATGTTTTTTTTAAGCACAATATAGCACAAGGAGAATTCACTCACTGTCCTTCCAGGTCCCTAGAAACAAGGACTTGCACAGTGAAAGAAACTGACACTCTCCCTACCTACAGTTTTCTGTCCCTAGAAAAAATGTTTTTTTTAAGCACACTATAGCACAAGGAGAATTCACTCACTGTCCTTCCCAGTCCCTAGAAACAAGGACTTGCACAGTGAAAGAAACTGACACTCTCCCTACCTACAGTTTTCTGTCCCTAGAAAAAATGTTTTTTTTAAGCACAATATAGCACAAGGAGAATTCACTCACTGTCCTTCCAGGTCCCTGGAAACAAGGACTTGCACAGTGAAAGAAACTGACACTCTCCCTACCTACAGTTTTCTGTCCCTAGAAAAAATGTTTTTTTTAAGCACAATATAGCACAAGGAGAATTCACTCACTGTCCTTCCAGGTCCCTAGAAACAAGGACTTGCACAGTGAAAGAAACTGACACTCTCCCTACCTACAGTTTTCTGTCCCTAGAAAAAATGTTTTTTTTAAGCACAATATAGCACAAGGAGAATTCACTCACTGTCCTTCCCAGTCCCTAGAAACAAGGACTTGCACAGTGAAAGAAACTGACACTCTCCCTACCTACAGTTTTCTGTCCCTAGAAAAAATGTTTTTTTTAAGCACAATATAGCACAAGGAGAATTCACTCACTGTCCTTCCAGGTCCCTGGAAACAAGGACTTGCACAGTGAAAGAAACTGACACTCTCCCTACCTACAGTTTTCTGTCCCTAGAAAAAATGTTTTTTTTAAGCACAATATAGCACAAGGAGAATTCACTCACTGTCCTTCCAGGTCCCTAGAAACAAGGACTTACACAGTGAAAGAAACTGACACTCTCCCTACCTACAGTTTTCTGTCCCTAGAAAAAAAAAATTTTTAAGCACAATATAGCACAAGGAGAATTCACTCACTGTCCTTCCCAGTCCCTAGAAACAAGGACTTGCACAGTGAAAGAAACTGACACTCTCCCTACCTACAGTTTTCTGTCCCTAGAAAAAATGTTTTTTTTTAAGCACAATATAGCACAAGGAGAATTCACTCACTGTCCTTCCAGGTCCCTAGAAACAAGGACTTGCACAGTGAAAGAAACTGACACTCTCCCTACCTACAGTTTTCTGTCCCTAGAAAAAATGTTTTTTTTAAGCACAATATAGCACAAGGAGAATGCACTCACTGTCCTTCCAGGTCCCTAGAAACAAGGACTTGCACAGTGAAAGAAACTGACACTCTCCCTACCTACAGTTTTCTGTCCCTAGAAAAAATGTTTTTTTTTAAGCACAATATAGCACAAGGAGAATTCACTCACTGTCCTTCCAGGTCCCTAGAAACAAGGACTTGCACAGTGAAAGAAACTGACACTCTCCCTACCTACAGTTTTCTGTCCCTAGAAAAAATGTTTGTTTTAAGCACAATATAGCACAAGGAGAATTCACTCACTGTCCTTCCAGGTCCCTAGAAACAAGGACTTGCACAGTGAAAGAAACTGACACTCTCCCTACCTACAGTTTTCTGTCCCTAGAAAAAATGTTTTTTTTAAGCACAATATAGCACAAGGAGAATTCACTCACTGTCCTTCCAGGTCCCTAGAAACAAGGACTTACACAGTGAAAGAAACTGACACTCTCCCTACCTACAGTTTTCTGTCCCTAGAAAAAATGTTTTTTTAAGCACAATATAGCACAAGGAGAATTCACTCACTGTCCTTCCAGGTCCCTAGAAACAAGGACTTGCACAGTGAAAGAAACTGACACTCTCCCTACCTACAGTTTTCTGTCCCTAGAAAAAATGTTTTTTTTAAGCACAATATAGCACAAGGAGAATTCACTCACTGTCCTTCCAGGTCCCTAGAAACAAGGACTTGCACAGTGAAAGAAACTGACACTCTCCCTACCTACAGTTTTCTGTCCCTAGAAAAAATGTTTTTTTTAAGCACAATATAGCACAAGGAGAATTCACTCACTGTCCTTCCAGGTCCCTAGAAACAAGGACTTGCACAGTGAAAGAAACTGACACTCTCCCTACCTACAGTTTTCTGTCCCTAGAAAAAATGTTTTTTTTAAGCACAATATAGCACAAGGAGAATTCACTCACTGTCCTTCCAGGTACCTAGAAACAAGGACTTGCACAGTGAAAGAAACTGACACTCTCCCTACCTACAGTTTTCTGTCCCTAGAAAAAATGTTTTTTTTAAGCACACTATAGCACAAGGAGAATTCACTCACTGTCCTTCCCAGTCCCTAGAAACAAGGACTTGCACAGTGAAAGAAACTGACACTCTCCCTACCTACAGTTTTCTGTCCCTAGAAAAAATGTTTTTTTTAAGCACAATATAGCACAAGGAGAATTCACTCACTGTCCTTCCAGGTCCCTGGAAACAAGGACTTGCACAGTGAAAGAAACTGACACTCTCCCTACCTACAGTTTTCTGTCCCTAGAAAAAATGTTTTTTTTAAGCACAATATAGCACAAGGAGAATTCACTCACTGTCCTTCCAGGTCCCTAGAAACAAGGACTTACACAGTGAAAGAAACTGACACTCTCCCTACCTACAGTTTTCTGTCCCTAGAAAAAATGTTTTTTTTAAGCACAATATAGCACAAGGAGAATTCACTCACTGTCCTTCCAGGTCCCTGGAAACAAGGACTTGCACAGTGAAAGAAACTGACACTCTCCCTACCTACAGTTTTCTGTCCCTAGAAAAAATGTTTGTTTTAAGCACAATATAGCACAAGGAGAATTCACTCACTGTCCTTCCAGGTCCCTAGAAACAAGGACTTGCACAGTGAAAGAAACTGACACTCTCCCTACCTACAGTTTTCTGTCCCTAGAAAAAATGTTTTTTTTAAGCACAATATAGCACAAGGAGAATTCACTCACTGTCCTTCCAGGTCCCTAGAAACAAGGACTTGCACAGTGAAAGAAACTGACACTCTCCCTACCTACAGTTTTCTGTCCCTAGAAAAAATGTTTGTTTTAAGCACAATATAGCACAAGGAGAATTCACTCACTGTCCTTCCAGGTCCCTAGAAACAAGGACTTGCACAGTGAAAGAAACTGACACTCTCCCTACCTACAGTTTTCTGTCCCTAGAAAAAATGTTTTTTTTAAGCACAATATAGCACAAGGAGAATTCACTCACTGTCCTTCCAGGTCCCTAGAAACAAGGACTTGCACAGTGAAAGAAACTGACACTCTCCCTACCTACAGTTTTCTGTCCCTAGAAAAAATGTTTTTTTTAAGCACACTATAGCACAAGGAGAATTCACTCACTGTCCTTCCCAGTCCCTAGAAACAAGGACTTGCACAGTGAAAGAAACTGACACTCTCCCTACCTACAGTTTTCTGTCCCTAGAAAAAATGTTTTTTTAAGCACAATATAGCACAAGGAGAATTCACTCACTGTCCTTCCAGGTCCCTGGAAACAAGGACTTGCACAGTGAAAGAAACTGACACTCTCCCTACCTACAGTTTTCTGTCCCTAGAAAAAATGTTTTTTTTAAGCACAATATAGCACAAGGAGAATTCACTCACTGTCCTTCCAGGTCCCTAGAAACAAGGACTTACACAGTGAAAGAAACTGACACTCTCCCTACCTACAGTTTTCTGTCCCTAGAAAAAATTTTTTTTTAAGCACAATATAGCACAAGGAGAATTCACTCACTGTCCTTCCAGGTCCCTGGAAACAAGGACTTGCACAGTGAAAGAAACTGACACTCTCCCTACCTACAGTTTTCTGTCCCTAGAAAAAATGTTTTTTTTAAGCACAATATAGCACAAGGAGAATTCACTCACTGTCCTTCCAGGTCCCTAGAAACAAGGACTTACACAGTGAAAGAAACTGACACTCTCCCTACCTACAGTTTTCTGTCCCTAGAAAAAATGTTTTTTTTAAGCACACTATAGCACAAGCACAAAACACACTGACACTCTCCCTACCTATCCTTCTCTTTCCCTAAACTAAAGGAATCCAGGTTAAGCAAGAAAGAAATAAAAGTCACTGTCCCTGCCTATGCTGCTCTATCCCTGCTCCGGAACACACTACACTAGGCCGCCGTGCTGGCGGCCTTTTATAGTGTGGGGCGTGTACTAAACACCCTCAGCAATAATTGGCCACAGGCATCCTGCCTGTGGCCAATCATTGCTCTCCTCGCTGCCGGCGCTGTGATTGGCCAAGCATGCGGGGTCACAGTGCATGCTTGGCCAATCACAGCGCCTGGATGACACTGCGATGGCGTAGTGCATTGTGGGCCGTTCGCGTCACTCGAATTTGGCGCGAACGGCCCAAATCGTTCGATCTTCGTCGAACGATCGAACAGCCGATGTTCGAGTCGAACGTATGTTCGATTCGAACACGAAGCTCATCCCTATTGTACAGTATGCAATTGAGGTGCTGGCCTGTCCTGCATCCAGCGTTCTTTCGGAACGCACATTCAGTGCTGCTGGAGGCTTTGTAACAGGGTGCGCCTGTCCACCGACTCGGTTGATCGACTGACCTTCATAAAAATGAATCAGTCTTGGATCACCACGAGCTACCAAGCACCTGATGCTGATGTAACCAAATATTTTTTGGGGAAATGTCAGATCCTTTCAAGACTGCCTATGCTGATGCTGAGTGACTATCCTGTTATGCTGAGTGACTATCCTCTTCCTCCTCAATAATCATTCTGATAGCTTGAAAGAACATTTTTGGTTCTGGGCACCGCCACCAGTGGCTAAGGCCCAATTTTTCAGCCCCTGTTTAACAGGGGCGTGTATTTACAATTTTTGATGCAATGCTTTTCAGCAGGGCTCATTGCTGTGCTCTAACTACAGTATCTGTGAGGGGTTGCAGTGTTGTGGCACCAGCACCAGTGCCTAAGGCCCAATTTTTTAGCCCCCGTTTAACAGGGGCGTGTATTTAAAATTTTTGATGCAACGCTTTGCAGCAGGGCTCATTGCTGCGCTCCAACTACAGTATCTGTCATGACTTGCAGTGCCTTATGTGTGTTTTACCTAAATAAAGGCAACCTTGATGGTTCTTGGAGTGCGGCTGTCCACATATCCTGTTTCTTCTTCGCATCAATTGCATTGCCGGCACCCGTGGTCCCTGGGAAGACACTGATTGTCCACTTGTACTCACCTGGAGCGGTGATCTCTTTCTTTCTTCGTTGCAGTGTTGTAGCACCAGCACCAGTGCCTAAGGCCCAATTTTTCTGCCCCTGTTTAACATGGGCGTGTATTTACAATTTTTGATGAAATACTTTGCAATAGGGCTCATTGCTGCGCTCCAAGTACAGTATCTGTGAGGGGTTGCAGTGTTGTGTCACCAGTGCCTAAGGCCCAATTTTCTGCCCCTGTTCAACAGGGGCTTGTAATTACAATTCTTGATCTAATAATTCACAGCAGGGCCCATTCCTGCGCCCACCAAGAGTAACTGTGAGGGCTTACAGTGTTGTGGCAACACCAACACCTAAGGGCCAAATTTCTGCAGAGTATATACGGCAGGCCCCTACTTTCAAACATCCAACTTACAAACGACTCCTACTTGCAAACAGAAGGAGACAACAGGAAGTAAGACGAAGGGAAGGGAAATTCTCTCCTGTAAGAGTTAATATGGGAAAAAGGTGTCTCCTCTCCACTGATGCTTTATCACCAATCCTTGTTTCACTAAAAAACCCAAATTTTCAAAAAACATTTGTCATTGGGACGGAAAGTGAGGTGAAATCTTCTGAACAGGTGCACAGACAGCAAAACAAATGTTACAGGGGTGATAACCTTCCCTATGTTTTCCAAAAAGCTTAAAAATAGATTTTTTGGCTGAAGCTACACTTAAAAAATGTACCTGTTCCAAATTACAAACAGATTCTACTTAAGAACAAACCTGCAGTCCCTGTCTTGTTTTCACCGCCTGTATACTGCTGTTCGGAGTATATAGGGCCTTTATTTACTTTGGGTGCGGGGTTCCCCTTAATATCCATACAAGACCCAAAGGGGCTGGTAGTGGGATGGGGGGGGGGGTGGGTGGGGGGGTACCAATGCCATTTTTATCAATGATTTTCATCCATATTTCCGGGACCAGACATTACATTAAAGCCGCAAGCAGTTTTAAATGACTTTTTTTCCTTTAGAAATGTCATTTTGTGCAGGGACAGTTCTAAACACGGGAAACACGTGCCACTTCACGGGGGTACTTTAGACACCCCCAGGTACAATATTTAAAGGAATATTTCTCTTTTTTTTTTCACTTTATGCATCATTAATATCACTGCTCCCGAAAAAACTTCTTTTTGCATTGATACAGGTCCCCTGGGGCAGGACCCGGGTCCCCAAACCCTTTTTAAGACAATAACTTGCATATTAGCCGTTATAATTAGCACTTTTAGAACGTTCGCGTCCATTGTATTTAATAGGGTTCTAAAGTTCGCGCAAACTTTCGGTCCGTTCGCAGGTTCTGGTGCGAACCGAACCGGGGGGGTGTTGGGCTCATCCCTAATTACTAGTAAAAAAAAACATTAATAATAAAAAATGCCATAAAACTATCCCCTATTTTGTAGACGCTATAACTTTTGCGCAAACCAATCAGTAAACGCTTATTGCGATTTTTTTTTACCAAAAATATGTAGAAGATTACATATCGGCCTAAATTGAGGATTTTTTTTTATATATTATATATTTTTTGGGGATATTTATTATAGCAAAAAGTAAAAAAATATTGCTTTTTTTTTCAAAATCTATTTTTGTTTATAGCGCAAAAAATAAAAACCACAGAGGTGATCAAATACCATCAAAAGAAAGCTCTATTTGTGTGAAAAAAAGGAGGTCAATTTTGTTTGGGAGCGTCGCACAACCGCGCAATTGTCAGTTAAAGCGACGCAGTGCCGAATCGCAAAAAGTGGCCTGGTCATTTGGCAGCCAAATGGTCCGGGGCTGAAGTGGCTAGGGTACCATTAAAAAGCACCTTTACTTACCTCCTTTATTTCATGCAACTGGTCCCCAAAAGCTGCTTCTCTTTAGCACTCCCTCTGTTGATCGCACTTTGAAGTCACGTGCAATGCAGGACGCTGTGAGCTCCCACATAACACGGAAAATTGGAGAGAGGACGAGAGCACTGACTGTCAGTGAGTGATGGATAAAGTAAGTAAAAGTGCTTTATTTCTTTTGACTAGGGATGAGCTCGGTGTTCGAGTCGAACATACGTTCGACTCGAACATCGGCTGTTCGATCGTTCGACAGAGATCGAACGATTTGGGTCGTTCGTGCCAAATTCGAGTGACGCGAACGGCCCACAATGCACTACGCCATTGCAGTGCAATCCAGGCGCTGTGATTGGCCAAGCATGCACTGTGACCCCGCATGCTTGGCCAATCACAGCGCCGGCAGCGAGGAGAGCCATAATTGGCCACAGGCAGGTTGCCTGTGGCCAACTATAGCTCAGGGGGATTTAGTACACACCCCACACTATAAAAGGCCGCCAGCGCGGCGGCCTTGTGTAGTGTGTTCCGGTTCAGGGAGAGAGAAGGATAGGCAGGGACAGTGTCAGTGCTATTTGTTAATTTAACTTGTGTGCAGGGAGAGAGAAGGATAGGCAGGGACAGTGTCAGTGATATTCTTTGCTAGACCTTGTGTGCAGGGAGAGAGAAGGATAGGCAGGGACAGTGTCAGTGTCATTTTTGCTAAGCCTCCTGCACAGTATACACATGAAGCTAGCCCTTATTGCTGTGTTTTCCTGTTGTATAACACAGGCAGGCATCTGCAGCACTTACAGCGGGCGTAGTGTGCTTCCTGCAAAATATACACCTGAAGCTAGCCCTTATTGCTGTGTTTTCCTGTTGTGTAACACAGGCAGGCATCTGCAGCACTTACAGCGGGCGTAGTGTGCCTCTTGCACATTATACACCTGAAGCTAGCCCTTATTGCTCGTGGTTTTTTTCTTTTGTGTTACACTAACAGGCATCTGCAGCACTTACAGTGGGCATAGTGTGCTTCCTGCAAAATATACACCTGAAGCTAGCCCTTATTGCTGTGTTTTCCTGTTGTGTAACACAGGCAGGCATCTGCAGCACTTACAGCGGGCGTAGTGTGCTTCCTGCAAAATATACACCTGAAACTAGCCCTTATTGCTGTGTTTTCCTGTTGTGTAACACAGGCAGGCATCTGCAGCACTTACAGCCAGGGATGAGCCGAACACCCCCCTGTTCGGTTCGCACCAGAACCTGCGAACAGACAAAATGTTCGTGTGAACTTTAGAACCCTATTAAATACAATGGACTCGAACGTTCGAAATCTAAAGTGCTAATTATAAAGGCTTATATGCAAGTTATTGTCCTAAAAAGTGTTTGGGGACCTGGGTCCTGCCCCAGGGGACATGTATCAATGCAAAAAGAAGTTTTAAAAACTGCAGTTTTTTCGGGAGCGGTGATTTTAATAATGCTTAAAATGAAAAAATAAAAGTGAAATATTCCTTTAAATTTAGTACCTGGGGGGTGTGTATGATATGCATGTAAAGTGGCGCATGTTTCCCGTCCTTAGAACTGTCCCTGCAAAAAATGTCATTTTTGAAGGAAAAAAAGTCATTTAAAACTCACTCGCGGCTATTAATGAATTGTCGGCTCCCGGCAATACATACAAAAGTCATTGATAAAAAATAAATAAAAAATAAATAAAAAAAAAGCGTGGGGGTCCCCCAGAATTCAATTACCAGGCCCTTCAGGTCTGGAAGGGATATTAAGGGAAACCCCGCCGAAAATTTTAAAAAAAATGGCGTGGGGTTCCCCCAAATATCCATACCAGGCCCTTCAGATCTGGCATGGATTTTAAGGGGAACTCCACCCCAAATTTTAAAAAAATGGCGTGGAGTCCCCCCAAAAATCCATACCAGACCCTTATCCGAGCACGTAACCTGGCCGGCCGCAGGGGAAGAGGGGGGGACGAGAGAGCGGCCCCCCTCCCTCCTGAACCATACCAGGCCACATGCCCTCAACATGGGGAGGATGTCCCCATGTTGATGGGGACAAGGGCCTCATCCCCACAACCCTTGCCCGGTGGTTGTGGGGGTCTGCGGGCGGGGGGCTTATCGGAATCTGGAAGACCCCTTTAACAAAGGGGACCCCCATATCCCGCCCCCCCATGTGAATTGGTAAGGGGTACATTGTACCCCTACCATTTCACGAAGAAAGCGTGAAAAAATGTAAAAAAAAACACACAAACACCTTGAAAAAGTCCTTTATTAAAAAAAAAAACATTCCAGCGATGAAATCCAGTGTCCCGCGGCGATCCGATGTCCAGCGCTGTCCGTCATTGGTTTTGCCTGAGCGGACCTGATGGGGAACTTCCTCCTCAGTGTTTTAAATGTATAGACCCGCCCCTTCTAAAGTTCCCCATCAGGTCCGCTCAGCGGACCAGATGCGGAACATGAGAAGGGGCGAGTCTATACATGTATTACCAAAGTGAGAGAAGTTCCCCATCAGTTCCCCGCTCAGGCCAATGACGTAGGCGGGGTCCGACATACCGAGGGGGCGGACCTGATGGGGAACTTCCTTCACTGCGTAATACATGTATAGAGTCTATAGCAGTGAAGGGGTCTATAGACTCTATACATGTATTACGCAGTGAAGGAAGTTCCCCATCAGGTCCGCCCCCTCGGTATGTCGGACCCCGCCTATGTCATTGGCCTGAGCGGGAAACTTCCTTCACTGTGTAAATTTAAATTACACAGTGAAGGAAGTTCCCCGCTCAAGCCAATGACGTAGGCGGGTCCGACATACCGAGGGGGCGGACCTGATGGGGAACTTCTCTCACTTTGGTAATACATGTATAGACCCGCCCCTTCTCATGTTCCGCATCTGGTCCGCTGAGCGGACCTGATGGGGAACTTTAGAAGGGGCGGGTCTATACATTTAAAACACTGAGGAGGAAGTTCCCCATCAGGTCCGCTCAGGCAAAACCAATGACGGATGGCGCTGGACATCGGGATCGCCGCGGAACACTGGATTTCATCGCTGGAATGTTTCTTGTTTTTTTTAAATAAAGGACTTTTTCAAGGTGTTTGTGTGTTTTTCTTTACATTTTTTTACGCTTTCTTTGTGAAAAGGTAGGGGTACCCCTTACCAATTCACATAGGGGGGGGCCGGGATCCGATAAGCCCCCCGCCCGCAGACCCCCACAACCACCGGGCAAGGGTTGTGGGGGTGAGGCCCTTGTCCCCATCAACATGGGGACATTCTCCCCATGTTGAGGGCATGTGGCCTGGTACGGTTCAGGAGGGAGGGGGGGCCGCTCTCTCGTCCCCCCCTCTTCCCCTGCGGCCGGCCAGGTTACATGCTCGGGGTTCCCCTTAATATCCATTCCAGACCTGAAGGGCCTGGTAATTGAATTCTGGGGGACCCCCACGCTTTTTTTTTTTTTTTATCAATGACTTTTGCATGTATTGCCGGGAGCCGACAATTCATTAATAGCCGCGAGCGAGTTTTAAATGACTTTTTTTCCTTCAAAAATGACACTTTGTGCAGGGACAGTTCTAAGCACGGGAAACATGCGCCACTTTACATGCATATCATACACACCCCCCAGGTATGAAATTTAAAGGAATATTTCACTTTTATTGTTTCACTTTAAGCATTATTAAAATCACTGCTCCCGACAAAACGGCCGTTTTAAAAAAAAAACATTTGCATTGATACATGTCCCCTGGGACAGGACCCGGGTCCCCAAACACGTTTTAGGACAATAACTTGCATATTAGGCTTTATAATTAGCACTTTAGATTTCTCCCATAGACTTTTCGAATTTGCCGCGAACACCCCAATTTGTTCGCTGTTCGGCGAACAGGCGAACAGGCAATGTTCGAGTCAAACATGAGTTCGACTCGAACTCAAAGCTCATCCCTACTTACAGCGGGCGTAGTGTGCCTCCTGCACATTATACACCTGAAGCTAGCCCTTATTGCTCGTGGTTTTTTTCTTTTGTGTTACACTAACAGGCATCTGCAGCACTTACAGCGGGCATAGTGTGCTTCCTGCAAAATATACACCTGAAGCTAGCCCTTATTGCTGTGTTTTCCTGTTGTGTAACACAGGCAGGCATCTGCAGCACTTACAGCGGGCGTAGTGTGCTTCCTGCAAAATATACACCTGAAGCTAGCCCTTATTGCTGTGTTTTCCTGTTGTGTAACACAGGCAGGCATCTGCAGCACTTACAGCGGGCGTAGTGTGCCTCCTGCACAGTATACACCTGAAGCTAGCCCTTATTGCTCATGGTTTTTTCTTTTGTGTTACACTAACAGGAATCTGCAGCACTTACAGCGGGCATAGTGTGCTTCCTGCAAAATATACACCTGAAGCTAGCCCTTTTTGCTCGTGTTTTTTTTCTTTTGTGTTACACTAACAGGCATCTGCAGCACTTACAGCGGGCGTAGTGTGCTTCCTGCAAAATATACACCTGAAGCTAGCCCTTATTGCTGTGTTTTCCTGTTGTGTAACACAGGCAGGCATCTGCAGCACTTACAGCGGGCGTAGTGTGTCTCCTGCACATTATACACCTGAAGCTAGCCCTTATTGCTCGTGTTTTTTTTCTTTTGTGTTACACTAACAGGCATCTGAACCACTTACAGCGGGCGTAGTGTGCCTCCTGCACATTATACACCTGAAGCTAGCCCTTATTGCTTGTGTTTTTTTTCTTTTGTGTTACACTAACAGGCATCTGCAGCACTTACAGCGGGCATAGTGTGCTTCCTGCAAAATATACACCTGAAGCTAGCCCTTATTGCTGTGTTTTCCTGTTGTGTAACACAGGCAGGCATCTGCAGCACTTACAGCGGGCGTAGTGTGCCTCCTGCACATTATACACCTGAAGCTAGCCCTTATTGCTTGTGTTTTTTTTCTTTTGTGTTACACTAACAGGCATCTGCAGCACTTACAGCGGGCGTAGTGTGCTTCCTGCAAAATATACACCTGAAGCTAGCCCTTATTGCTGTGTTTTCCTGTTGTGTAACACAGGCAGGCATCTGCAGCACTTCCAGCGGGCGTAGTGTGCCTCCTGCACATTATACACCTGAAGCTAGCCCTTATTGCTTGTGGTTTTTTTCTTTTGTGTTACACTAACAGGCATCTGCAGCACTTACAGCGGGTGTAGTGTGCTTCCTGCAAAATATACACCTGAAGCTAGCCCTTATTGCTGTGTTTTCCTGTTGTGTAACACAGGCAGGCATCTGCAGCACTTACAGCGGGCATAGTGTGCCCCCTGCACATTATACACCTGAAGCTAGCCCTTATTGCTCGTGTTTTTTTTCTTTTGTGTTACACTAACAGGCATCTGCAGCACTTACAGCGGGCGTAGTGTGCTTCCTGCAAAATATACACCTGAAGCTAGCCCTTATTGCTGTGTTTTCCTGTTGTGTAACACAGGCAGGCATCTGCAGCACTTACAGCGGGCGTAGTGTGCCTCCTGCACAGTATACACCTGAAGCTAGCCCTTATTGCTTCGTGGTTTTTTTCTTTTGTGTTACACTAACAGGCATCTGCAGCACTTACAGCGGGCATAGTGTGCTTCCTGCAAAATATACACCTGAAGCTAGCCCTTATTGCTGTGTTTTCCTGTTGTGTAACACAGGCAGGCATCTGCAGCACTTACAGCGGGCGTAGTGTGCCTCCTGCACATTATACACCTGAAGCTAGCCCTTATTGCTTGTGGTTTTTTTATTTTGTGTTACACTAACAGGCCTCTGCAGCACTTAAAGCGGGCGTAGTGTGCTTCCTACAAAATATACACCTGAAGCTAGCCCTTATTGCTCGTGGTTTTTTTTCTTTTGTGTTACACTAACAGGCATCTGCAGCACTTACAGCGGGCGTAGTGTGCTTCCTGCAAAATATACACCTGAAGCTAGCCCTTATTGCTGTGTTTTCCTGTTGTGTAACACAAGCAGGCATCTGCAGCACTTACAGCGGGCGTAGTGTGCCTCCTGCACAGTATACACCTGAAGCTAGCCCTTATTGCTCGTGGTTTTTTATTTTATGTTACACTAACAGGCCTCTGCAGCACTTACAGCGAGCATAGTGTGCTTCCTGCAAAATATACACCTGAAGCTAGCCCTTATTGCTCGTGTTTTTTTTTCTTTTGTGTTACACTAACAGGCATCTGCAGCACTTACAGCGGGCGTAGTGTGCTTCCTGCAAAATATACACCTGAAGCTAGCCCTTATTGCTGTGTTTTCCTGTTGTGTAACACAGGCAGGCATCTGCAGCACTTACAGCGGGCGTAGTGTGCCTCCTGCACAGTATACACCTGAAGCTAGCCCTTATTGCTCGTGTTTTTTTTCTTTTGTGTTACACTAACAGGCATCTGCAGCACTTACAGCGGGCATAGTGTGCTTCCTGCAAAATATACACCTGAAGCTAGCCCTTATTGCTGTGTTTTCCTGTTGTGTAACACAGGCAGGCATCTGCAGCACTTACAGCGGGCGTAGTGTGCCTCCTGCACATTATACACCTGAAGCTAGCCCTTATTGCTCGTGTTTTTTTTCTTTTGTGTTACACTAACAGGCATCTGAAGCACTTACAGCGGGCGTAGTGTGCCTCCTGCACATTATACACCTGAAGCTAGCCCTTATTGCTTGTGTTTTTTTTTCTTTTGTGTTACACTAACAGGCATCTGCAGCACTTACAGCGGGCGTAGTGTGCTTCCTGCAAAATATACACCTGAAGCTAGCCCTTATTGCTGTGTTTTCCTGTTGTGTAACACAGGCAGGCATCTGCAGCACTTACAGCGGGCGTAGTGTGCCTCCTGCACAGTATACACCTGAAGCTAGCCCTTATTGCTCGTGTTTTTTTTCTTTTGTGTTACACTAACAGGCATCTGAAGCACTTACAGCGGGCATAGTGTGCCTCCTGCACATTATACACCTGAAGCTAGCCCTTATTGCTTGTGTTTTTGTTTCTTTTGTGTTACACTAACAGGCATCTGCAGCACTTACAGCGACCGTAGTGTGCTTCCTGCAAAATATACACCTGAAGCTAGCCCTTATTGCTGTGTTTTCCTGTTGTGTAACACAGGCAGGCATCTGCAGCACTTACAGCGGGTGTAGTGTGCTTCCTGCAAAATATACACCTGAAGCTAGCCCTTATTGCTGTGTTTTCCTGTTGTGTAACACAGGCAGGCATCTGCAGCACTTACAGCGGACGTAGTGTGCCTCCTGCACATTATACACCTGAAGCTAGCCCTTATTGCTTGTGTTTTTTTTCTTTTGTGTTACACTAACAGGCATCTGCAGCACTTACAGCGGGCGTAGTGTGCTTCCTGCAAAATATACACCTGAAGCTAGCCCTTATTGCTGTGTTTTCCTGTTGTGTAACACAGGCAGGCATCTGCAGCACTTACAGCAGGCGTAGTGTGCCTCCTGCACAGTATACACCTGAAGCTAGCCCTTATTGCTCGTGTTTTTTTTCTTTTGTGTTACACTAACAGGCATCTGCAGCACTTACAGCGGGCGTAGTGTGCTTCCTGCAAAATATACACCTGAAGCTAGCCCTTATTGCTGTGTTTTCCTGTTGTGTAACACAGGCAGGCATCTGCAGCACTTACAGCGGGCGTAGTGTGCTTCCTGCAAAATATACACCTGAAGCTAGCCCTTATTGCTCTGTTTTCCTGTTGTGTAACACAGGCAGGCATCTGCAGCACTTAAAGCGGGCGTAGTGTGCTTCCTGCAAAATATACACCTGAAGCTAGCCCTTATTGCTGTGTTTTCCTGTTGTGTAACACAGGCAGGCATCTGCAGAACTTAAAGCGGGCGTAGTGTGATTCCTGCAAAATATACACCTGAAGCTAGCCCTTATTGCTGTGTTTAACTGTTGTGTAACACAGACAGGCATCTGCAGCACTTACAGCGGGCGTTGTGTGCCTCCTGCACATTATACACCTGAAGCTAGCCCTTATTGCTCGTGGTTTTTTTTATTTTGTGTTACACTAACAGGCATCTGCAGCACTTACAGCGGGCATAGTGTGCTTCCTGCAAAATATACACCTGAAGCTAGCCCTTATTGCTGTGTTTTCCTGTTGTGTAACACAGGCAGGCATCTGCAGCACTTACAGCGGGTGTAGTGTGTCTCCTGCACATTATACACCTGAAGCTAGCCCTTATTGCTCGTGTTTTTTTTCTTTTGTGTTACACTAACAGGCATCTGAAGCACTTACAGCGGGCGTAGTGTGCCTCCTGCACATTATACACCTGAAGGTAGCCCTTATTGCTTGTGGTTTTTTTCTTTTGTGTTACACTAACAGGCATCTGCAGCACTTACAGCGGGTATAGTGTGCTTCCTGCAAAATATACACCTGAAGCTAGCCCTTATTGCTGTGTTTTCCTGTTGTGTAACACAGGCAGGCATCTGCAGCACTTACAGCGGGCGTAGTGTGCCTCCAGCACATTATACACCTGAAGCTAGCCCTTATTGCTCGTGTTTTTTTCTTTTGTGTTACACTAACAGGCATCTGAAGCACTTACAGCGGGCGTAGTGTGCCTCCTGCACATTATACACCTGAAGCTAGCCCTTATTGCTTGTGTTTTTTTTCTTTTGTGTTACACTAACAGGCATCTGCAGCACTTACAGCGGGCGTAGTGTGCTTCCTGCAAAATATACACCTGAAGCTAGCCCTTATTGCTGTGTTTTCCTGTTGTGTAACACAGGCAGGCATCTGCAGCACTTACAGCGGGCGTAGTGTGCCTCCTGCACACTATACACCTGAAGCTAGCCCTTATTGCTTGTGTTTTTTTTCTTTTGTGTTACACTAACAGGCATCTGCAGCACTTACAGCGGGTGTAGTGTGCTTCCTGCAAAATATGCACCTGAAGCTAGCCCTTATTGCTGTATTTTCCTGTTGTGTAACACAGGCAGGCATCTGCATCACTTACAGCGGGCATAGTGTGCCCCCTGCACATTATACACCTGAAGCTAGCCCTTATTGCTCGTGTTTTTTTTCTTTTGTGTTACACTAACAGGCATCTGCAGCACTTACAGCGGGCGTAGTGTGCTTCCTGCAAAATATACACCTGAAGCTAGCCCTTATTGCTGTGTTTTCCTGTTGTGTAACACAGGCAGGCATCTGCAGCACTTACAGCGGGCGTAGTGTGCCTCCTGCACAGTATACACCTGAAGCTAGCCCTTATTGCTTCGTGTTTTTTTTCTTTTGTGTTACACTAACAGGCATCTGCAGCACTTACAGCGAGCATAGTGTGCTTCCTGCAAAATATACACCTGAAGCTAGCCCTTATTGCTGTGTTTTCCTGTTGTGTAACACAGGCAGGCATCTGCAGCACTTACAGCGGGCGTAGTGTGCCTCCTGCACATTATACACCTGAAGCTAGCCCTTATTGCTTGTGGTTTTTTTATTTTGTGTTACACTAACAGGCCTCTGCAGCACTTACAGCGGGCATAGTGTGCTTCCTGCAAAATATACACCTGAAGCTAGCCCTTATTGCTCGTGGTTTTTTTTCTTTTGTGTTACACTAAGAGGCATCTGCAGCACTTACAGCGGGCGTAGTGTGCTTCCTGCAAAATATACACCTGAAGCTAGCCCTTATTGCTGTGTTTTCCTGTTGTGTAACACAGGCAGGCATCTGCAGCACTTACAGCGGGCGTAGTGTGCCTCCTGCACATTATACACCTGAAGCTAGCCCTTATTGCTCGTGGTTTTTTTATTTTGTGTTACACTAACAGGCCTCTGCAGCACTTACAGCGGGCATAGTGTGCTTCCTGCAAAATATACACCTGAAGCTAGCCCTTATTGCTCGTGGGTTTTTTTCTTTTGTGTTACACTAACAGGCATCTGCAGCACTTACAGCGGGCGTAGTGTGCTTCCTGCAAAATATACACCTGAAGCTAGCCCTTATTGCTGTGTTTTCCTGTTGTGTAACACAGGCAGGCATCTGCAGCACTTACAGCGGGCGTAGTGTGCCTCCTGCACAGTATACACCTGAAGCTAGCCCTTATTGCTCGTGTTTTTTTTCATTTGTGTTACACTAACAGGCATCTGCAGCACTTACAGCGGGCATAGTGTGCTTCCTGCAAAATATACACCTGAAGCTAGAGCTTATTGCTGTGTTTTCCTGTTGTGTAACACAGGCAGGCATCTGCAGCACTTACAGCGGGCATAGTGTGCCTCCTGCACATTATACACCTGAAGCTAGCCCTTATTGCTTGTGTTTTTTTCTTTTGTGTTACACTAACAGGCATCTGAAGCACTTACAGCGGGCGTAGTGTGCCTCCTGCACATTATACACCTGAAGCTAGCCCTTATTGCTGTGTTTTCCTGTTGTGTAACACAGGCAGGCATCTGCAGCACTTACAGCGGGCGTAGTGTGCCTCCTGCACAGTATACACCTGAAGCTAGCCCTTATTGCTCGTGTTTTTTTTCTTTTGTGTTACACTAACAGGCATCTGAAGCACTTACAGCGGGCATAGTGTGCCTCCTGCACATTATACACCTGAAGCTAGCCCTTATTGCTTGCGTTTTTTTTCTTTTGTGTTACACTAACAGGCATCTGCAGCACTTACAGCGACCGTAGTGTGCTTCCTGCAAAATATACACCTGAAGCTAGCCCTTATTGCTGTGTTTTCCTGTTGTGTAACACAGGCAGGCATCTGCAGCACTTACAGCGGGCGTAGTGTGCTTCCTGCAAAATATACACCTGAAGCTAGCCCTTATTGCTGTGTTTTCCTGTTGTGTAACACAGGCAGGCATCTGCAGCACTTACAGCGGGCGTTGTGTGCCTCCTGCACATTATACACCTGAAGCTAGCCCTTATTGCTCGTGGTTTTTTTTATTTTGTGTTACACTAACAGGCATCTGCAGCACTTACAGCTGGCATAGTGTGCTTCCTGCAAAATATACACCTGAAGCTAGCCCTTATTGCTGTGTTTTCCTGTTGTGTAACACAGGCAGGCATCTGCAGCACTTACAGCGGGTGTAGTGTGTCTCCTGCACATTATACACCTGAAGCTAGCCCTTATTGTTCGTGTTTTTTTTCTTTTGTGTTACACTAACAGGCATCTGAAGCACTTACAGCGGGCGTAGTGTGCCTCCTGCACATTATACACCTGAAGGTAGCCCTTATTGCTTGTGGTTTTTTTCTTTTGTGTTACACTAACAGGCATCTGCAGCACTTACAGCGGGCATAGTGTGCTTCCTGCAAAATATACACCTGAAGCTAGCCCTTATTGCTGTGTTTTCCTGTTGTGTAACACAGGCAGGCATCTGCAGCACTTACAGCGGGCGTAGTGTGCCTCCTGCACATTATACACCTGAAGCTAGCCCTTATTGCTCGTGTTTTTTTCTTTTGTGTTACACTAACAGGCATCTGAAGCACTTACAGCGGGTGTAGTGTGCTTCCTGCAAAATATACACCTGAAGCTAGCCCTTATTGCTGTATTTTCCTGTTGTGTAACACAGGCAGGCATCTGCAGCACTTACAGCGGGCATAGTGTGCCCCCTGCACATTATACACCTGAAGCTAGCCCTTATTGCTCGTGTTTTTTTTCTTTTGTGTTACACTAACAGGCATCTGCAGCACTTACAGCGGGCGTAGTGTGCTTCCTGCAAAATATACACCTGAAGCTAGCCCTTATTGCTGTGTTTTCCTGTTGTGTAACACAGGCAGGCATCTGCAGCACTTACAGCGGGCGTAGTGTGCCTCCTGCACAGTATACACCTGAAGCTAGCCCTTATTGCTTCGTGTTTTTTTTCTTTTGTGTTACACTAACAGGCATCTGCAGCACTTACAGCGAGCATAGTGTGCTTCCTGCAAAATATACACCTGAAGCTAGCCCTTATTGCTGTGTTTTCCTGTTGTGTAACACAGGCAGGCATCTGCAGCACTTACAGCGGGCGTAGTGTGCCTCCTGCACATTATACACCTGAAGCTAGCCCTTATTGCTTGTGGTTTTTTTATTTTGTGTTACACTAACAGGCCTCTGCAGCACTTACAGCGGGCATAGTGTGCTTCCTGCAAAATATACACCTGAAGCTAGCCCTTATTGCTCGTGGTTTTTTTTCTTTTGTGTTACACTAAGAGGCATCTGCAGCACTTACAGCGGGCGTAGTGTGCTTCCTGCAAAATATACACCTGAAGCTAGCCCTTATTGCTGTGTTTTCCTGTTGTGTAACACAGGCAGGCATCTGCAGCACTTACAGCGGGCGTATTGTGCCTCCTGCACATTATACACCTGAAGCTAGCCCTTATTGCTCGTGGTTTTTTTATTTTGTGTTACACTAACAGGCCTCTGCAGCACTTACAGCGGGCATAGTGTGCTTCCTGCAAAATATACACCTGAAGCTAGCCCTTATTGCTCGTGGTTTTTTTTCTTTTGTGTTACACTAAGAGGCATCTGCAGCACTTACAGCGGGCGTAGTGTGCTTCCTGCAAAATATACACCTGAAGCTAGCCCTTATTGCTGTGTTTTCCTGTTGTGTAACACAGGCAGGCATCTGCAGCACTTACAGCGGGCGTAGTGTGCCTCCTGCACAGTATACACCTGAAGCTAGCCCTTATTGCTCGTGTTTTTTTTCATTTGTGTTACACTAACAGGCATCTGCAGCACTTACAGCGGGCATAGTGTGCTTCCTGCAAAATATACACCTGAAGCTAGAGCTTATTGCTGTGTTTTCCTGTTGTGTAACACAGGCAGGCATCTGCAGCACTTACAGCGGGCATAGTGTGCCTCCTGCACATTATACACCTGAAGCTAGCCCTTATTGCTTGTGTTTTTTTCTTTTGTGTTACACTAACAGGCATCTGAAGCACTTACAGCGGGCGTAGTGTGCCTCCTGCACATTATACACCTGAAGCTAGCCCTTATTGCTGTGTTTTCCTGTTGTGTAACACAGACAGGCATCTGCAGCACTTACAGCGGGCGTAGTGTGCCTCCTGCACAGTATACACCTGAAGCTAGCCCTTATTGCTCGTGTTTTTTTTCTTTTGTGTTACACTAACAGGCATCTGAAGCACTTACAGCGGGCATAGTGTGCCTCCTGCACATTATACACCTGAAGCTAGCCCTTATTGCTTGCGTTTTTTTTCTTTTGTGTTACACTAACAGGCATCTGCAGCACTTACAGCAACCGTAGTGTGCTTCCTGCAAAATATACACCTGAAGCTAGCCCTTATTGCTGTGTTTTCCTGTTGTGTAACACAGGCAGGCATCTGCAGCACTTACAGCGGGTGTAGTGTGCTTCCTGCAAAATATACACCTGAAGCTAGCCCTTATTTCTGTGTTTTCCTGTTGTGTAACACAGGCAGGCATCTGCAGCACTTACAGCGGACGTAGTGTGCCTCCTGCACATTATACACCTGAAGCTAGCCCTTATTGCTTGTGTTTTTTTTTCTTTTGTGTTACACTAACAGGCATCTGCAGCACTTACAGCGGGCGTAGTGTGCTTCCTGCAAAATATACACCTGAAGCTAGCCCTTATTGCTGTGTTTTCCTGTTGTGTAACACAGGCAGGCATCTGCAGCACTTACAGCGGGCGTAGTGTGCTTCCTGCAAAATATACACCTGAAGCTAGCCCTTATTGCTGTGTTTTCCTGTTGTGTAACACAGGCAGGCATCTGCAGCACTTAAAGCAGGCGTAGTGTGATTCCTGCAAAATATACACCTGAAGCTAGCCCTTATTGCTGTGTTTTCCTGTTGTGTAACACAGACAGGCATCTGCAGCACTTACAGCGGGCGTTGTGTGCCTCCTGCACATTATACACCTGAAGCTAGCCCTTATTGCTCGTGTTTTTTTTTATTTTGTGTTACACTAACAGGCATCTGCAGCACTTACAGCGGGCATAGTGTGCTTCCTGCAAAATATACACCTGAAGCTAGCCCTTATTGCTGTGTTTTCCTGTTGTGTAACACAGGCAGGCATCTGCAGCACTTACAGCGGGTGTAGTGTGTCTCCTGCACATTATACACCTGAAGCTAGCCCTTATTGCTCGTGTTTTTTTCTTTTGTGTTACACTAACAGGCATCTGAAGCACTTACAGCGGGCGTAGTGTGCCTCCTGCACATTATACACCTGAAGCTAGCCCTTATTGCTTGTGTTTTTTTTCTTTTGTGTTACACTAACAGGCATCTGCAGCACTTACAGCGGGCGTAGTGTGCTTCCTGCAAAATATACACCTGAAGCTAGCCCTTATTGCTGTGTTTTCCTGTTGTGTAACACAGGCAGGCATCTGCAGCACTTACAGCGGGCGTAGTGTGCCTCCTGCACACTATACACCTGAAGCTAGCCCTTATTGCTTGTGTTTTTTTTCTTTTGTGTTACACTAACAGGCATCTGCAGCACTTACAGCGGGTGTAGTGTGCTTCCTGCAAAATATACACCTGAAGCTAGCCCTTATTGCTGTATTTTCCTGTTGTGTAACACAGGCAGGCATCTGCAGCACTTACAGCGGGCATAGTGTGCCCCCTGCACATTATACACCTGAAGCTAGCCCTTATTGCTCGTGTTTTTTTTCTTTTGTGTTACACTAACAGGCATCTGCAGCACTTACAGCGGGCGTAGTGTGCTTCCTGCAAAATATACACCTGAAGCTAGCCCTTATTGCTGTGTTTTCCTGTTGTGTAACACAGGCAGGCATCTGCAGCACTTACAGCGGGCGTAGTGTGCCTCCTGCACAGTATACACCTGAAGCTAGCCCTTATTGCTTCGTGTTTTTTTTCTTTTGTGTTACACTAACAGGCATCTGCAGCACTTACAGCGAGCATAGTGTGCTTCCTGCAAAATATACACCTGAAGCTAGCCCTTATTGCTGTGTTTTCCTGTTGTGTAACACAGGCAGGCATCTGCAGCACTTACAGCGGGCGTAGTGTGCCTCCTGCACATTATACACCTGAAGCTAGCCCTTATTGCTTGTGGTTTTTTTATTTTGTGTTACACTAACAGGCCTCTGCAGCACTTACAGCGGGCATAGTGTGCTTCCTGCAAAATATACACCTGAAGCTAGCCCTTATTGCTCGTGGTTTTTTTTCTTTTGTGTTACACTAAGAGGCATCTGCAGCACTTACAGCGGGCGTAGTGTGCTTCCTGCAAAATATACACCTGAAGCTAGCCCTTATTGCTGTGTTTTCCTGTTGTGTAACACAGGCAGGCATCTGCAGCACTTACAGCGGGCGTAGTGTGCTTCCTGCAAAATATACACCTGAAGCTAGCCCTTATTGCTGTGTTTTCCTGTTGTGTAACACAGGCAGGCATCTGCAGCACTTACAGCGGGCGTTGTGTGCCTCCTGCACATTATACACCTGAAGCTAGCCCTTATTGCTCGTGGTTTTTTTTATTTTGTGTTACACTAACAGGCATCTGCAGCACTTACAGCGGGCATAGTGTGCTTCCTGCAAAATATACACCTGAAGCTAGCCCTTATTGCTGTGTTTTCCTGTTGTGTAACACAGGCAGGCATCTGCAGCACTTACAGCGGGTGTAGTGTGTCTCCTGCACATTATACACCTGAAGCTAGCCCTTATTGCTCGTGTTTTTTTTCTTTTGTGTTACACTAACAGGCATCTGAAGCACTTACAGCGGGCGTAGTGTGCCTCCTGCACATTATACACCTGAAGGTAGCCCTTATTGCTTGTGCTTTTTTCTTTTGTGTTACACTAACAGGCATCTGCAGCACTTACAGCGGGCATAGTGTGCTTCCTGCAAAATATACACCTGAAGCTAGCCCTTATTGCTGTGTTTTCCTGTTGTGTAACACAGGCAGGCATCTGCAGCACTTACAGCGGGCGTAGTGTGCCTCCTGCACATTATACACCTGAAGCTAGCCCTTATTGCTCGTGTTTTTTTCTTTTGTGTTACACTAACAGGCATCTGAAGCACTTACAGCGGGTGTAGTGTGCTTCCTGCAAAATATACACCTGAAGCTAGCCCTTATAGCTGTATTTTCCTGTTGTGTAACACAGGCAGGCATCTGCAGCACTTACAGCGGGCATAGTGTGCCCCCTGCACATTATACACCTGAAGCTAGCCCTTATTGCTCGTGTTTTTTTTCTTTTGTGTTACACTAACAGGCATCTGCAGCACTTACAGCGGGCGTAGTGTGCTTCCTGCAAAATATACACCTGAAGCTAGCCCTTATTGCTGTGTTTTCCTGTTGTGTAACACAGGCAGGCATCTGCAGCACTTACAGCGGGCGTAGTGTGCCTCCTGCACAGTATACACCTGAAGCTAGCCCTTATTGCTTCGTGTTTTTTTTCTTTTGTGTTACACTAACAGGCATCTGCAGCACTTACAGCGAGCATAGTGTGCTTCCTGCAAAATATACACCTGAAGCTAGCCCTTATTGCTGTGTTTTCCTGTTGTGTAACACAGGCAGGCATCTGCAGCACTTACAGCGGGCGTAGTGTGCCTCCTGCACATTATACACCTGAAGCTAGCCCTTATTGCTTGTGGTTTTTTTATTTTGTGTTACACTAACAGGCCTCTGCAGCACTTACAGCGGGCATAGTGTGCTTCCTGCAAAATATACACCTGAAGCTAGCCCTTATTGCTCGTGGTTTTTTTTCTTTTGTGTTACACTAAGAGGCATCTGCAGCACTTACAGCGGGCGTAGTGTGCTTCCTGCAAAATATACACCTGAAGCTAGCCCTTATTGCTGTGTTTTCCTGTTGTGTAACACAGGCAGGCATCTGCAGCACTTACAGCGGGCGTAGTGTGCCTCCTGCACATTATACACCTGAAGCTAGCCCTTATTGCTCGTGGTTTTTTTATTTTGTGTTACACTAACAGGCCTCTGCAGCACTTACAGCGGGCATAGTGTGCTTCCTGCAAAATATACACCTGAAGCTAGCCCTTATTGCTCGTGGTTTTTTTTCTTTTGTGTTACACTAAGAGGCATCTGCAGCACTTACAGCGGGCGTAGTGTGCTTCCTGCAAAATATACACCTGAAGCTAGCCCTTATTGCTGTGTTTTCCTGTTGTGTAACACAGGCAGGCATCTGCAGCACTTACAGCGGGCGTAGTGTGCCTCCTGCACAGTATACACCTGAAGCTAGCCCTTATTGCTCGTGTTTTTTTTCATTTGTGTTACACTAACAGGCATCTGCAGCACTTACAGCGGGCATAGTGTGCTTCCTGCAAAATATACACCTGAAGCTAGAGCTTATTGCTGTGTTTTCCTGTTGTGTAACACAGGCAGGCATCTGCAGCACTTACAGCGGGCATAGTGTGCCTCCTGCACATTATACACCTGAAGCTAGCCCTTATTGCTTGTGTTTTTTTCTTTTGTGTTACACTAACAGGCATCTGAAGCACTTACAGCGGGCGTAGTGTGCCTCCTGCACATTATACACCTGAAGCTAGCCCTTATTGCTGTGTTTTCCTGTTGTGTAACACAGACAGGCATCTGCAGCACTTACAGCGGGCGTAGTGTGCCTCCTGCACAGTATACACCTGAAGCTAGCCCTTATTGCTCGTGTTTTTTTTCTTTTGTGTTACACTAACAGGCATCTGAAGCACTTACAGCGGGCATAGTGTGCCTCCTGCACATTATACACCTGAAGCTAGCCCTTATTGCTTGCGTTTTTTTTCTTTTGTGTTACACTAACAGGCATCTGCAGCACTTACAGCAACCGTAGTGTGCTTCCTGCAAAATATACACCTGAAGCTAGCCCTTATTGCTGTGTTTTCCTGTTGTGTAACACAGGCAGGCATCTGCAGCACTTACAGCGGGTGTAGTGTGCTTCCTGCAAAATATACACCTGAAGCTAGCCCTTATTGCTGTGTTTTCCTGTTGTGTAACACAGGCAGGCATCTGCAGCACTTACAGCGGACGTAGTGTGCCTCCTGCACATTATACACCTGAAGCTAGCCCTTATTGCTTGTGTTTTTTTTTCTTTTGTGTTACACTAACAGGCATCTGCAGCACTTACAGCGGGCGTAGTGTGCTTCCTGCAAAATATACACCTGAAGCTAGCCCTTATTGCTGTGTTTTCCTGTTGTGTAACACAGGCAGGCATCTGCAGCACTTACAGCAGGCGTAGTGTGCCTCCTGCACAGTATACACCTGAAGCTAGCCCTTATTGCTCGTGGTTTTTTTCTTTTGTGTTACACTAACAGGCATCTGCAGCACTTACAGCGGGCGTAGTGTGCTTCCTGCAAAATATACACCTGAAGCTAGCCCTTATTGCTGTGTTTTCCTGTTGTGTAACACAGGCAGGCATCTGCAGCACTTACAGCGGGCGTAGTGTGCTTCCTGCAAAATATACACCTGAAGCTAGCCCTTATTGCTGTGTTTTCCTGTTGTGTACAACAGGTAGGCATCTGCAGCACTTATAGCGGGCGTAGTGTGCCTCCTGCACAGTATACACCTGAAGCTACCCCTTATTGCTGGTTTTCCCATCTCCCTGCAGGCCATTAGAATGTCTGGAAGGCAAACAAGGAGAGGCAGACAGTCAGGAGCCAATAAAAGGGGGCAAGCAGGCTCTGTGTCTAGAGACAACAGTGCTGGTCGTGGACGCGGTGCATCGTCATCAGCACGTGGCCATGGGACACGCTTGTCCTTATTTTCAGCAGCTGGACGTGTTGAGCCGCATCATGCTGAAGACTTGGTGGAGTGGATGACCAAGCCCTCCTCATCCTCCTCATCCTCTCTCACCCAGGCTCAGGGTACTGGCAAAGCAGCTGCCAAAGCGTCCTCTACCCTCGTATCAATGTCATCATCAGTCACTCCTTCCCTAGACCCACCGTGTCCTCCTGAGGAGTCCCCCGAACTGTTTGAGCACAGTGTTGGGTACATGCTCCAGGAGGATGCCCAGCGTTTCAAAGGGTCTGATGATGATACCCTGCTAGAGGAAAGCAGTAGCGTGAGAGCAGAGAGAGGGGATGCTCAAGGAGGACAGCAATCTGGCAGTCATGTTCCAACAGCTGCAGCATACTGCCAGATTGGCTCCAGTGATGAGGAGGGAGGGGATGATGAGGTCACTGACTCCACATGGGTGCCTGATAGGAGAGAGGAGGAGGATGAGGAGGAGGCACATCTCCAACGAGGCAGGATGCCCTCGGGGGGCCAGCGTAAGGGCAGCACACTGACTGAATCACACCGCAGAGCTCCGCCTGTGCAGGGCGCTGCCTCTGCCCGTTATTCCAAAAGTTCTTTGGTGTGGGCCTTTTTTGAGTCGAGTGCATCAGATCGCACCGCTGCTGTTTTCAACATATGTCTGAAGCGTATCTCGCGTGGCCAAAACATCAGCCGCTTGGGCACCACATGCTTGACCAGACATATGTTGACCTGCCATGCAGCTCGTTGGCAAGCGTATCTTAAAGACCCACACCAAAGAACAAAGCGGACCTCTCCTTGCTCCTCATCAGCTGGGATCTCCAACCCCACTGTACCTTCAGTTCTCTCTGAAACCTGCACTGAGAGGAATGAAGGTGTAGAATTAGGTGTATCACAGCCAAGTACTTGCGGGCACTCTGCTAGCAGTACACAGACGTCCGATTCTAGCAGGCAAATTTCCCTGCCCCAGCTGCTGGACCGTCGAAAGAAGTTCACTCCCAGCCATCCACATGCCCAGCGGTTGAATGCTAGCTTGGCTAAGTTGCTAGCACTTCAACTGCTGCCTTTTCAGTTGGTAGACTCGGCCCCCTTTGTGAGTTTGTGCAATGTGCGGTTCCTCAATGGCAGGTTCCCAAACGACACTTTTTCTCACGGAAGGCGATTCTGGCTCTCTACCGCCATGTGGAAGGCAATGTCCATGCCTCGCTGGACAGGGTGGTCAGCGGTAAGGTGCATATTACCGCTGACTCATGGTCCAGCAGGCATGGACAGGGACGTTACCTTTCTTTCACGGCCCATTGGGTCACTCTTTTGGCAGCTGGGAAGGATGGAGGACAAGGTGCAGTAGTGTTGGAGGTTGTCCCGCCGCCACGCCTCCAAAATGCTACTACTGGTTGTTGTGACACACCTCTCTCCTCCACCCCCTCCTCTTCTTCTTCCTCCGTGGCCTCTTCCTGTGCTTTGTCCTCGGAACCAGTGGTGCTCCGTAGGCGTTCAAGGGGCTACGCAAGTACGCAGGCAAAAAGATGCCATGCCGTGCTTGCGCTGGTGTGTTTGGGGGACAGGAGCCACACTGGGGCAGAGGTTCTGTCTGCTCTGCAGGGGCAGGCCGAGAGGTGGTTGACGCCACGCCAGCTCAAGCCAGGAATGGTGGTTTGTGACAATGGCACCAACCTCCTCTCTGCCCTCCGACAGGGACAACTGACCCATGTGCCCTGTGTGGCTCACGTCCTTAACCTGGTGGTGCAGTGGTTCTTGGGCAGGTACCCGGGCTTACAGGATGTCCTGAGGCCGGCCAGGAAAGTCTGTGTGCATTTCCGCAGATCATATAATGCCAGTGCTCGGCTGGCTGAGCTGCAAAAGGAGTTGAACCTGCCCAAGAACCGCATTATATGTGACATGCCTACCAGGTGGAACTCAACGTTGGCCATGCTGCAGCGGCTGCACACGCAGCAGAGGGTCATCAATGAGTACCTGTGCGACTACGGCACCAGGACAGGGTCAGGGGAGCTCAGGTTTTTTTTCACCACGCCAGTGGGGCATGATCAGGCATGCATGCACTGTCCTGGCACCGTTTGAGGAGGCCACGAGGATGGTGAGCAGTGACAGTGCATGCATCAGTGACACTGTACCTCTTGTCCACCTGTTGGAGCATACGCTGAGTGGAATAATGGACAGGGCACTTGAGGCAGAACAGAAGCAGGAAGAATAACTTCCTTGCCTCTCAAGGCCCCCTTTACCCAGACAGTGTTCCTTCTGTCCCACCCATCACACAGGAAGAGGACGAGGAGGAGGAGGAGGATTGTGTCAGCAAGGAGGTGGAGCATGGCACTCATTATCAACAGCAGCAGTCTTTTAGGGATGATTTACAGTCCCAACAAACCCGTGGACTTGTACGTGGCTGGGAGGAGGTGGCTGCGGATCATGTCGTCCTTAGTGACCCAGAGGACTCCTGACCAAATGCCTCAGCTAACCTACGCTGCATGGCCTCCCTGATCCTGCAAAGTCTGCGGAAGGATCCTCGTATTCTTCGGATCAAGGAGAGGGACCATTACTGGCTGGCCACTCTCCTTGATCCACGGTACAAGGGTAAGGTTGCGGACCTTATCTTGCCGTCGCAGAGGGAGCAGAGAATGAGACATCTCCGGGAGGCCTTGCAGAAAGGTCTGTGCAACGCGTTCCCAGAGACTGGGAGGTTACAAAGTCCTGGTCCTGGACAACGAGTTGCTGAGGCTTCGGTAAGGAGCGGTGGAGAAGGTGGCCGTCTGACCGATGCGTTCAGACAATTTTTTAGTCCGCAGCCCCAAGGTATGATCGGTGCAGGAATACCTAGGGGCAAGGTCAGACTTGGACACCTTTCCCACCGAAAATCCTCTGGCTTACTGGGTGTTGAGGATGGATCACTGGCCAGAGCTTGTACAGTATGCAATTGAGCTACTGGTCTGTCCTGCATCCAGCGTTCTTTCGGAACGCACATTCAGTGCTGCTGGAGGCTTTGTCACGGATCACAGGGTGTGGCTGTCCACCGACTCGGTTGATCGACTGACCTTCATAAAGATGAACCAGTCTTGGATCACCACCAGCTACCAAGCACCTGAAGCTGATATAACAGAATAATTTATTTTCAAATGTCAGATCCCTTCAAGACTGATGCTGATGCTGAGTGACTGTCCTGTTATGTTGACTGACTATCCTCCTCCTCCTCAATGATCCGATTCTTGATGATAGCTTGGAAGAACTTTTTTGTTTCTGGGTGCCGCCACCAGTGGCTAAGGCCCAATTTTTCAGCCCCTGTTTAACAGGGGCATGTAATTACAATTTTTGATGCAATGCTTTGCAGCAGGGCTCATTCCTGCACTCCAACTAGAGTATCTGGCAGAGGTTGTAGTGTCGTGGCACCAGCACCAGTGCCTAAGGCCCAATTTTCTGCCCCTGTTTAATAGGGGCGTGTAATTACAATTTTTGATGCAATACTTTGCAACAGGGCTCATTGCTGTGCTCCAAGTTCAGTATCTGTGAGGGATTGCAGTGTTGTGGCACCAGTGCCTAAGGCCCAATTTTTCTGCCCCTGTTTAACAGGGGCGTGTAATTACGTGCGGGGTTCCCCTTAATATGCATACAAGACCCAAAGGGGCTGGTAATGGGCTGGGGTGGGGGGGGGCTGGTGGGGTAGCCATGCCATTTTTCTCAAAGATTTTCATCCATATTACCGGGACCAGACATGACATTAAAGCCGCAAGCAGTTTTAAATGGCTTTTTTTCCTTTAGAAATGTCATTTTGTGCAGGGACAGTTCTAAACACGGGAAACACATGCCACTTCACAGGCATACTTTAGACACCCCCCCAGGTACGATATTTAAAGGAATATTTCACTTTTTTTTTTCACTTTATGCATCATTAAAATGACTGCTCCAGAAAAAACGTCAGTTTTTAAAACTTCTTTTTGCATTGATACATGTCCCCTGGGGCAGAACCCGGGACCCCAAACCCTTTTTAGGACAATAACATGCATATTAGTCGTTATAATTAGCACTTTAGATTTCGAACGTTCGCATCCATTGTATTTAATAGGGTTCTAACGTTCGCGCAAACTTTCGGTCCGTTCGAAGGTTCTGGTGCGAACCGAACCGGGGGGGTGTTCGGCTCATCCCTAGTCTGGAACCTCAATTCCTTCGGTCCCCAGGAAGTTAAATATGTCTGGTAGTTCCGAAGGGTGGGATAATAAGAATGAACGGGATCTTTTCTTCACAAACAAAGACATCGATTTCTAGAAGTGGGCGCATTTGTGCCCTGCCTTGTAGAGTAGCCCGGGAGAGATCTGGTAGAATTTTAATTATCATACCTTCAAAGGATATTGTTCCAGCCTCCCAGGCTTTACGACTCACCATTTCTTTATGTGTGCAGCGGTGGAAGCGACCAATAAGCTTCTTACACCTCTCACCTGGAATTTTGGACCACTCTTTCTTTGCAAACTGCTCCAGGTCTCTCTTATTGGAAGGGTGCCTTTTCCCAACAGCAATTTTAAGATTTCTCTACAGGAGTTCAATGGGATTTAAATCTGGACTCATTGCTGGCCACTTTCGAACTCTCCAGCGCTTTGTTGCCATCTATTTCTGGGTGCTTTTTGACGTATGTTTGGGGTCATTGTCCTGCTGGAAGACCCAAGATCTCGGACGCAAACCCAGCTTTCTGACACTGGGCTCTACAGTGCGACCCAAAATCCTTTGGTAGTCCTCAGATTTCATGATGCCTTGCACACATTCAAGGCACCCAGTGCCAGAGGCAGCAAAACAACCCCAAAACATCATTGAACCTCCACCATATTTCACTGTAAGTACTGAGTTCTTTTCTTTGTAGGCCTCATTCCTTTTTCGGTAAAAAGTAGAATGATGTGCTTTACCAAAAAGTTCTATCTTGGTCTCATCTGTCCACAAGACGTTTTCCCAGAAGAATTTTGGCTTACTCAAGTACATTTTGGAAAACTGTAGTCTTGCTTTTTTATGTCTCTGTGTCAGCAGTGGGGTCCTCCTGGGTCTCCTGCCATAGTGTTTCATTTCATTTAAATGTCGACGGACAGTTCGCTCTGACACTGATGTTCCCTGAGCCTGCAGGACAGCTTGAATTTCTTTGGAACTTGTTTGGGCCTGCTTATCCACCATCCGGACTATCCTGCGTTGCAACCTTTTATCAATTTTTCTCTTCCGTCCACGCCCAGAAAGATTAGCTACAGTGCCATGGGTTGCAAACTTCTTGATAATGTTGCGCACTGTGGACAAAGGCAAATCTAGATCTCTGGAGATGGACTTGTAACCTTGAGATTGTTGATATTTGTCCACAATTTTGGTTCTCAAGTCCTTAGACAGTTCTCTTCTCCTCTTTCTGTTGTCAATGCTTAGTGTGGCACACACAGACACACAATGCAAAGACTAAGTGAACTTCTCTCCTTTGTATCTGCTTTCAGGTGTGATTTTTATATTGCCCACACCTGTTACTTGCCCCAGGTGAGTTTAAAGGAGCATCACATGCTTGAAAAATCTTATTTATCCACAATTTTGAAAGGGTGCCAAGAATTTTGACCAGCCCATTTTTGGAGTTTTGTGTGACATTATGTCCAATATGCTTTTTTTCCTCCCTTTTTTTGTTTTGTTCCAATACTCGCAAAGGGAATAAACATGTGTATAGCAAAACATGTGTTACTGCAATACTTTTCTGTGAGAAATACTTGATTTTCTGGAAAAATTTCTGGGGTGCCAACAATTTCGGCTATGACTGTATATAGATAGATAGATATATAGATATAAAAATATATATATATATATATATATATATATATATATATATATATATATATATATATATATATATAATATACATACATACATTATATATATAGATCTAGATATGTATATACATACATACATTATATATATATATATATATATATATATATATATATATATATATATATAGATCTATATATAGATCTATATATAGATAGATATATCTATATAAAGATAGATATATCTATCTATAGACCGAATTTATGAATTTATGAAGAATCACCTTCTCAGCTTCTGCTTTACATTCAGCGCCTCTGCTGACACCACTTTCCAATTTTTGGGGCTCAAATACCAAGTGCTTTTTAGTGGTGCCCTGAGCAAGAAAACAAGCATTTACCAATTGCAGTGTTGGAAAAGCCCCACTGTGAGGGTAGGTGAAGTTCAGCTTTAAGATTTCTTACTTTTTAGATTTTGTCTTTATTTTAATCTGAATCTTTTTACTTCATTAAAGGGGTTGTAAAGGTTTGTTTTTTATTTTCTAAATAGGTTCCTTTAAGCTAGTGCATTGTTGGTTCACTTACCTTTTCCTTTGATTTACCTTCTAAATATTTTTTTTCTTTGTTTTCTTTGTCTGAATTTCTCACTTCCTGTTCCTCCTCAGTAAGCTGTTCAGTAAGCTGTTCTGGCTGACTCCACACCACTCGGATGATGGTGTGAAGTTCAGTGAGGAGAAACAGGAAGTGAGAAATTCAGACAAAGAAAAAAAACATTTAGAAGGTAAATCAAAGGAAAAGGTAAGTGAAGCAACAATGCACTAGCTTAAAGGAACCTATTTAGAAAAAAAAAAAACGAACCTTTACAACCCCTTTAACTTGTTTTCTGCAAAATAGATTTTCTTTTGGAAACGTAATAATGTAATTGTATCAAATTATCCTTCCAGCAGCTACATTGTAGAGCAAGGTCAGCTATAGATAGCGTGCTAAAAGCAAGCAATGCTCCCAATTTTGAGTATCATATGTGATGACTATACAATTGGTGAACTACGAGAGGGTAATAATTAATCCCTTGTGTAGTAGAAGGCACTTGTTATTGCATTGGATGATTCTTCAGCTTGTTGGTAAATCTCTCTGAGAAACAGGCAGACCCTTTAGTCTTCTAAGGAGAAGTAAAAAGACAGAGGTACCTACGCATGTGCACCACTATCACTATTTTAAATACTAGAGCAGTGTCCTTTGGACCCATTAAAACACAGTTCATGAGTCCAATTGTCCATTATTACATTGAATGAATCGTTAATGCATTCCTATTATAAATAAACTCTAGGCCAGAAATCTCACTTTGTGTTTTTGCATGTGTACTTATACTAGATTTCAATTTCAGTGATTTGACAAAACCCAAAAGATAATTGAAGATATTCTGTAAAGCTGATTCCAAATGATGAAGATAGTCAGAGGAGTTCACATAATATCAGAGAGGGTGACAGTGAACAATACATGCAATCTGGAAATGGTAATTGCAGGCAAAGAGGTCTACTAAGTATATCCAGCCTTGGCAATATTAAAAAAGATGTATTAATATATTTTGAATTATAACAAAGGTAATAAAAACTTTTAGAGTCCTTAAAGTTATTATATATTTTCAGACAGTTGAAATAGTGTGTGGGGAATCTGAAATTTCAAGTTTTATTAGCTGAAAAAAAAAGTATATATTTTTTTCTTTTTATTTAATACGAGTTTTATAAAATTTTCCAAAATATAAGGAAACAGCAAAAAATATTTTTTTTATTGTTGAAGCATTTAAAGTAGATGTAATGTAACCCCTTAAAGAAAGACATTCCGCTTTTTAAAACACTGTGTATCATAAATATATTTTTTTAGGTTTTTTTTCAATATTTGTTTTCACCTGTTTTTCACCTGTTTTTAGGCCTCTGTTGCATCTCAGGACTGCTGATCTCCAGCAGCATCTTTACAGCAGCTTCCTGTCTACATGCATGCTTTTCAGCAATGGCTGAATGGTATTTATCAGGGCAAGATACCTACATGGCAAGATCAACAGCTATTATATTAAAGGGTTAGTTCACCTTTACCAAACAACTGCCGATAAAGGTAAGGTGTGCCTGTAGATAAAAACAAAAGGTGCAGTTATGACTAAAGTTAATCGCTTCCGGACCAGCCGCCGAACTTATACTGCAGCAGGATGGCACTGCTGCGCGAGCCGTCGTAGCTGTACATCGGCTCTTTAAGAAGCTTTAGCAGGCGTGCGAGTCAACAGCATGTCTCCGGAGCCAATGCACGTGCCCAGTGGGCGCTATGATCACCGAGCACACGCAATCGCTCATGACAGAGCGAGAACTGGGATCTGTGTGTGTAAACACACAAATCCTGGTTCTCTTAGGGGAGAGGAGACCGATTGTGTGTTCATACTAAGTATGAACACCGATCGGTCTCCTCCCCTAGTCAGTCTCACCCCCCCCCCACAGTTAGAACACACCAAAGGAACACAGTTAACCCCTTGAGCACCCCCTAGTGTTAACCCCTCCCCTGCCAATGACACTTATACAGTAATCAGTGGCTATTTTTAGCTCCGATCGTTGTATAAATGTCACTGGTCCCAAAAAAGTGTCAAAAGTGTCAAAAATATGTAGAAGAATATATATCAGCCTGAACTGAGGGAAAAAATAAATTATTTTTATTTTTAAATTAGAACATTCATTATAGCAAAAAGGAAAAAATATTGTGTTTTTTTCAAAATTGTCGCTCTTTTTTTGTTTATAGCGCAAAAAATAAAAACCTCAGAGGTGATCAAATACCACCAAAAGAAATGTTAGAGAATCAGCCAACCCAGCCGCGCCAGCCGTTTCCCTGCACGAATGCGCGGCAGAACGGTGCTCAGGCGCACGCACATGCGCGTGCATGTGCTTTAGTGCACAATCAACGTGACACTCTGGCTGGCCTATAAAAGGGGCTCAGGCGCACAGACAAGTTGCTGGTTTGTCTTCAGCTTCCTGTTGTGTTCTGCTTCCTGTTTTCTGCATTGGATTACCTGTTGTGACCCAGATTGACCTTGACCACCCTGCTCTTCTCCTGCACTGAACTCTGGCTTGCTTACGGACTCCGCCTTGTCTCCAGTGTTTGACCCTCTGCCTGTAACCTGGATCTGCCTCTTGTCTCCAGTGCTTGACCTTCTGCCTGTGACCCGGACTTGTCTCTTGTCTCCAGTGCTTGACCCTCGGCCTGTACCCAGATCTGCCTTTGGTCTCCTGTGTTTGACCCCCCAGCCTGTTCCAGACTTCCTGTTGTAACTCCTGTCCTGCTGGTCCTGCTATCACCAGTCATCGCACAGCTGCCCATCGCTACAGAGGACCTCTACACAAGTCTTCCCTTCCGTGGTAGCCTGTGCCTCTTCATGCCATCCACTCCCTGTATCACCTCCAGGGGGTGGAGTGCGCCTAGTCGTAGGGGTGAACCGCTCTCAGGCATCTTGGCCTCGGTAAGTACTCTTCTGACAAGAAAGCTCTATTTGTGGGGAAAAAAAATACATTAATTTTGTTTGGGTACAATGTTGCACGACCACGCAATTGTCAGTGACGCAGTGCCATATCGCAAAAAATGGCCTGGTCAGGAAGAGGGGAAATTCTTCCGGGCCGAAGTGGGTAAATAATACCATTACTGTTCACCCCCACCATAATAGGAGTGAGTCCTCTCCCTAATTCAGACCCCTTGCATGCGCTCTATCGTCCCCATCGCAATAGTTTTGAGATCAGCAAAGCTGCAATGGAGGAGATAGAGAGCTGCACATGTGTGAGGGTTTGAGAGCTCATTCCTGTGATGGTGTGGATGATAAATAATGTCTGGGACTGCCTTAGGGACAAGGCAGGACAAGGGAGCACCATCCATGGCATGTTTTTTTTTTTTCAGTTGGGCTTAGGGTTGCCACCTTTTCTTCAAGCCAAACCCGAACACTTTAGCGACACACAGCATTTTTTTAGTAGTATAAAATATACATATATTTTGTGATGAAATAAACTTTTAAACACTATTTGGTCTGGGGTGGCCGCCCGCTGCATACAAAAAGGGTCCTGTGCATCTTTTGGTCTGGTTCAGGAGCGAATTAAGGCAGAAATTCAGACCCGAGTTGCTCCTGAACCAGTGAACAGACATGTCCGGACCCCACAAGCAAACATGCGGCCGCACATATGTGAACCCAGCCTCAGGGGTTGTACCGTTGACAGCCTGGGCTCAGTGGGTTAAATGATGCTGGGTGTCATTCATTCATACAAATAAAGTTCTATTGGTTAAATCCCAAAAAACACTTTAATACTGGACACCTTTCACCGGACTCTAATCTAATGGGGGTCTGTAAACGGTGGGTGCTGATCTAAGGTGACTCTGATATAATGGGGGTCTCTAATGGGGGGTGCATGACTGTTGATCTAATGGTTGGTCAGCAACCATTAAATCGGCAGTCAGCATCCCCCATTAGTTCATCTTATTAGAGTCATCTTTTATCAGCACCAGTGGCAACTATAGTGTGAATGAGCCCCCCTGTAGTGACCCCACTGATCAGCACTCCTCCTTACAGAGTAACCCCATTAGACTAGTGTCCCTTTATATTAGCAGCATAGACTCACCCCCCCCCTATTATATTAGCAGCATAGACCTCCTCCAGGGCCCCCCTTTATATTAGCAGTATAGACCTCCCCCGGGGGCCCTGGGGGAGGTCTATGCTGCTGATATAAAGGGGGGGCCCTGGGGGAGGTCTATGCTGCTGATATAAAGGGGGGCCCTGGGGAGGTCTATGCACTATGCCGCTGATATAAAGGCTTTATATCAGCAGCAGAGACCTCCCCCACGGCCCCCCTTTATATCAGCAGCAGAGACCTCCCCCAGGGCCCCCTTTATATCAATTAGCAGCATGCATAGACCTCCCCCACGGCCCCCCTTTATATCAGCAGCAAAGAACTCCTCAGGACCCCCCCCCCCTTAGAGACCCATAGAGCGAGCGAGAATGACAAAACTACCTTACCTTCCAGGAGCCGCTGCAACAATGTGTGCGAACCTGTTAGGGGGCGGAGTCTAACACCATGCTCTGAGTCCTCCTGCACATAAGCATCCCTGGTTGCTAGGATACGGTCCCTTGAACTCCCTTCACTGTCTCTGGCATCGGCGGGAGAAAGAGCACTCGGAGGAGACGAGACACACACAGCTTGCGCCAGGCAGGGAGGCGGGACTCTGGGCGGCAACGATCACCCACAGTCCAGCCCCGCCCCACCTCCACATGTGACCAGCACCAGATTCACCACCAGACCAATCACTGGCCCAATCACAGTCGCAGACCGCTTGCAGCACAGACGTCACATGACCCATGCAGCCAATCTCGCACAGGCTGTATCATGTGACAATGAGTGTGTAATGGCAGCAGACAAAGGAATTAGGATGCGCCGCTCTACAGTTATGTGCCCGGGTTTCAGGCGGCTTGAAAACCGGGCACATGTGTCCAAACCCGTACTGTCCGGGTCAAAACTGGACAGGTGGCAACCCTAGTTGGGCTTCGAAAGGTACTATAGCATGGGCATTATTCAACTTTGTCAAAGCTGCACAGCTTGTTTTTATCTACAGGCACCCCTTACCTGCTAAGGCAGTTTTTTTGGTAAAGGTGATCTAACCCTTTATTGAAAGCTGCAGTTTTAACCACTCCTGTCATTCTGCTATAGGCCGGGCGGTGGTTTATCTATCCTGACTTGGCGTCATATGACGTCCAGCAGGATAACAGCCTCCGCGCGCCCGTGGGGGCACGCATCGCTTGCGATCGGTGGTGCGGCGTGTCAGTCTGACACATCGCTACACCGATCTCTGATGGAGGCTCTTTACCACGTGATCAGCCATGTCCAATCACGGCTGATCACGATATAAACAGGAAGATGAGAGTAAAGGAGAGCCGATCGTCTGCTCTCCTGACAGGGGGGGTTTGTGCTGATTTTTTATCAGCGCAGCCCCCCCACGGATGCCCGCCCAGGACCACCAGGATGCTGCAATGGACCACCAGGGAAGGCCACCACACTGGACCACCAGGTATGCCACCCTAGACCACCAGGGAAATGCCAATCTGTGCCCAGGCAGCTGCCAATTATTGCCCAGGCAGCTGCCAATCAGTGGCAAACAAAAATGGCTACCAGTGCCAATGCCACCAGTGATGCCTATCAGTGCAGTTCATTAGTGCCAGCCATCAGTGCCCATCAGTGCCGTCTATCAGTGCCCATCAGGGCCCAGCAGTGCCGTCTATCAGTACTACCCATAAGTACCCATCAGTGCAGCCTTTCAGTGCCCATCAGTGTTGCCTATCAGTGCCCATCAGTGCCACCTATCAGTGCCGCCTATCAATGCCCATCAGAGCTGCATATCAGTGTCACCCACCAGTGCTGCCTATCAGTGCCCATCAGAGCCGCCTATCAGTGCCACCTCATCAGTGCCATCTCATTGGTGCAGCTTATCAGTGCCCATCGGTGAAGGAGGAAACGTATTAATTTACAAAATCTTATAACAGAGACAAAGAAAAACATTTTATTTTCAAATTTTTCGGTCTTTTTTTATTAAATTATCAAAATATAAAAAGCGCAGAAGTGTACCACCAAAAGAAAGCTCTATTTGTGGGAACAAAATTAGAAAAATGTTGTTTGGGTACAGTGTAGCATGACCGCGCAATAGTCATTTAAACAGCGGCAATGCTGAAAGCTGAAAATTGGCTTGGGCAGGAATATTACAACATATTACAAATGATTTTTTAAATTCCAATTACATAAAGCTCATATGAGATTTCAGTGATTGGGTTTAGTATTCTCCTGCAGAATAAGGCCTCGTACACAGGACCGAGTTTCTCGGCAAGAACCAGCAAGAAACTTGCTGGCAGAGATGTCTTGCCGAGAAATTCGTTCGTGTGTATGGTTTCTCGTCAAGAAAACCGACAAGTAATCTCAACGAGAAAATAGAGAACCTGCTCTCTATTTTCTCGTCGAGATTCTCGTCAGCCTGTTTCTCGACGAGAAAAGTGAGTGTGTGTACACTTACCTGTCCTCCGGGAAGCCTGCGCATGTTCGAAATGAATTTGACGCATGCGCGGTAGCTTCCTAGGCATAGGTAGGGTATACCAAGATGGCGGCGACGGCATCGAATGTGACGAGCGCATGCTCGTCGTATTCGATGACGTCACCGCGTTCGCTCCATTCAAAGAACCGCGGGTTCTTTGAATCGAGCGTGTGTACACTCGGCCGGGACAAGTTTCTTGTCCAAGAATCTCGCCGAAAAAAACGACATGTTTTTTTCTACGAGAATCTCGGCCGTGTGTACGAGGCTTTAGAGCTGGGGTTTGTTAGATTTTATTGTACCACTGCCAGAATAGGTTTGCTTGCCCCTTTACATTTTTTACTTAAAGTGTAACTCCACTTCTGTTGAGAAAAAAACATTCCCCTCTGGATGTAGATTCCTACCTTTTGTTATTCTGAAAAAATCCACTGGTGTTTCTCTGTGCCTCTGTTCTGAGTAGGTCTAATGGGAGTGGTTTCATAATTAACTGTCAGGTGTGGAGCTACAGGGCACTAATGAGGAAATCTGCTGGGCCTGCATCCCGTTAGATGTGTTCCTATTGGAAATATCTCACCAAAAATTACATTTCTGTTACAAGGGATGCCTGATATCTGACTTGTATCTTAGGCAGACTTCTGGGAAAATTGGTGAGCCAATCACACAAGTTTCTGGGGAGTGGTAAGTACACATTCTGTGAACAGAAAACTCCATGTAGCCATAGGCGTTTTACGGGCGTATTAGAGGCACTACCCCATTGATTTCAATGGGCAGGGGCGCTATAGGAGCGCTATTTTTAGCGCTCCTATTGCGCCTCAAAGATGCGGCTTGCAGGAGTTTTTTGAGCCTCCTGCAAGCGCAACGCAACGCAACGCTCCAGTGTGAAAGCCCTCTGGCTTTCACATTGGATAGTATTGAGAGGCGTTTTTGGGGCGCATTGCAGGCGCTATTTAGAGCGCAATAGCGCCTGCAAAGCGCCTCAGTGTGAAAGGGGCCTTAGAAGTCCATAGGACTGTACTGCACAGGTACATCCAAGAGAGGGAGCCTTTCACAGCTGGATGTGAACAAATGGAGTCTGCACCCATTGGATCTTTGTAACCATATATAGCGCTACCCCCGCAGGAGCCACTGGTGAATGTTGGTATCTCCCTCCCTGTAAACCCAGGCGCACAGAATTTTTCACCACACGCTGGAGACAAGAATCAGTCCTTGCAGCTTTGATTTTGTGTTTTATTAGGGGTATTGAACTTGGATAGGGTCGAAGCTATTATGGGATGCCCACTTGATCAAACTCAGAACTCTTCAGGGACACAAACAACACCCAGGACCAGCTGGCACTGTAAGGATGGTCTGACAAGAGCACAATCAGACCATAGAAACTGCCCTTTACAGGTAGAGACCACGGGCCCCCTTGGTAGTGTAGCAAAAAGAAGTCCCAGTGCTCAGATGTCCTACTTTTGTGGCTACTGATCCCAGCACCACCTCTTCAGGCAGTTAAGACTCCACAGCCCTCCCAGACTGACTCTGAATCTATCCCAGACTGCTTGCAACCAGTCCTATCAGGTATGCCTCTCGGTCCCCTGACTGTACACTCAGCAGCCCTCCTGGCTGTCTTCCTTCCTGGAGATTTGCCCAGCAGTGTTCTCCTGCTGTCCTCAACCTTGCTCCTGTGCCTCCAGGTCAGGACACCTCTGTGTGTCTTGAAGAGGGTCCCTTCCTCACCCAAGTTCAGGCCTGAGGTCACCCCCCCCCCCCTCCAGACTAGGGGCTCCCCCTCAAGGGCCACCGACAGTCTAACACTCCATCTTCATCCTCCACCCCTGAACTCCACTGCCCCAGCTGGGCTGAGTATTTGAGGGGGCCTGCCTCCTGCCAATCCATCTGTTGGGTATTGGTCAGGACCCTTTCGAATACTTCAGGCAGCTCCTCCTCTCCTCCATTCTTCTTAAAAAGCCTTTCTCAACCTTTTCAAAACAGGGGAACTCTTGAAATAACTTTATGGTCTCAGTGAACCCCTTCTAATAATTACTATATCTACAACTCATGATATATTGGTGTGATTGTCAGTGAGAAGAATGCACCTTACACTTGCAGACAAATAAAAAGCTCATTGGTGTCAGTGGGAACTTATCTGAGAGGCATAAATTGCTCATTGCTCAAGGAACCCCTAGCAACCTCTGGAGGAACCCTAGGGTTCCATTGAACCCTGGTTGAGAAACCCTGTTCTAGAATCTTCTATTTGTTTATAGAAGTAGGGGGAGGTCTTAGAGACGCTGCCTGTGAGTCATACCCAGGGCCGCCATCAGGGGGGTGCAGGCAGTACACTTGTAAGGGGCCCGGAGGTCCCCAGGGGCCCGGGTGGCAACCACCCCCTTATTTTATTTTTTTATTTTTATTTTTTTTTTGTTTACTTTTTTTATTTTTTGTAAGGAACTGGAGGTCCCCAGGGCCCCGGATGGCAACCCCCCTTTTTTTTATAAAAAAATAAATAAAATATTTTTTTTTTTTATTCTTTTTTTTTTGTTTGTTTTTGTTTTTGCAAGGGGCCCAGAAGCCCGGAGGTCCCCAGGGGCCCGGATGGCAACCCCCACTTTTTTTTGTAAGGGGCCCAGGGGCCCTGAGGTCCCCAGGGTCCCTGGATGGCAACCCCCTTTTTTTTATAAAAAATAAAATAAAATAATTTTTATTTTATTTTTTATTCTTTTTTTTTTTTTTGCAAGGGGCCCAGAAGCCTGGAGGTCCCCAGGGGCCCGGATGGCAACCCCCACTTTTTTTTGTAAGGGGCCCAGGGGCCCTGAGGTCCCCAGGGCCCCGGATGGCAACCCCCCCTTTTTTTATAAAAAAAATAATATTTTTTTTTGTAAGGGGCCCAGAGGTCCCCAGAGGCCCGGAGTTCCCCAAGGGCCCGGATGGCAACCCCCCGACCTCAATAATTTGTGGCGGCAGCACCCCCCCCCCCCCCGGTGCTCCAGGGGGGCCCATGCCTGAAGCTGTGTAAGGGGCCCCAAAATTCCTGATGGCGGCCCTGGTCATACCAGCCTCCCTGAGTCACTCCCCTGACCCATATAAAACATCACAGGCTTTGCTGCCAGCCTGACTACTCTGTACAAAAAAAAACTATTTACACTTCTAGCACACAAGAGGGTGCTACATATATCTGCGGAAGAGGAAGGTGGGATCATGTAGATCATGGCAAAGGGGCAAAAATAATTAAGCCCTGTACACACAATCGGATTTCCTATGAATTTTAAACCAATGCATTTTTCCATCGGAAATCCGATAAAGCTGACTTCCATCAGTCTTGCCTACACACCATCAGTCAAAAAAACGATCGTCCCAAACACCGTGATGTAAAACACTCCGACGAGCCAAGAAAAATGAAGTTCTATGCTTCTGAGCATGTGTCGATTTTTTATCCAATGGAGTTCCCCACAGACGATAGTAATTTGCTATCGTTTTTTTTTTCCATCGGATAAATTTAAAACATGTTCTATTTTTTAACACCGATGGAAAAAAGACAGAGGGGGCCCATACACGATCGGTTTGTCTGATGAAAAAAGTCCATCGGACTGTTTTCATCGGTAAAACCGATCGTGTGTACAGGGCATAAGAGAACTTTTTCTGAAAGTGAATTTATTCTTTAACTTCTGAACGTAAAATTAAACAGCAGGTGCATTATTGTTAGAGCAAAGAAGGTTACTGCAGTAGATTCTGAAACTCTAGTTCCTGTAAAGGAAAACATCATGCTTTTACTGCAGATGGCTTTTCCAAGAATTGGAACAGCATGTTAATTATCATTGAACAAATGTATTTGTATTCATCAGGATTTTACAAATATAAAAACTACTAAAAGCTAAAGCAGCATGTCGAACCTTTAACAAATAACTTGATGATTATCATAATTGTGAGAGTCTCCAGCATCCTAAAATATTTCAGATCTAAAGTGTATTCCTTAGTGTCAGTGCCTATTTGTGGTCTGTAAGACCTGGAGGCACCAGGTTACGATGACCGCAATTTTGAGCAAAACTAGTCTAGTGTTCCATTATGCATACACAGCATACACTTTATATTATGGTCCTAGTTGTACAAGGTGCATTGTATGATAAAACCACTTCAGCCCCAGAAGGTTTTACCCCCTTCATGACCAGGCCATTTTTTGCGATATGGCACTGCGTTAATTTAACTGACAATTGTGCGGTCGTGCGATGCTGTACTCAAATAAAAATGATGTCCTTTTTTTCCCACAAATAGAGCTTTCTTTTGGTGGTATTTGATGACCTCTGCGTTTTTTTTTTTGTTTGTTTTTTTGCGCTATAAACAAAAAAAGAACAATTTAGAAAAAAAACAATATTTTTTTATTTTCTGCTATAAAACATATCCAATCAAAAAAACAAAAAACACATTTCTTTATTAATTTAGGCCAATATGCAATCTGCTACATATTTTTGGTGAAAAAAATCCCAATAAGCGTATATTGATTGGTTTGCGCAAAAGTTATTGCATCTACAAAATAGGGGATATATTTATGGCATTTTTATTATTTTTAATTTTTTTTACTTGTATTGGTGGTGATCAGCGATTTTTAGCGGAGCTGCAATAGATTGTCCTGGCAGCCAGCCCTTAAATATGGTGGAGCCATGACAGCAGGGCAGTCGGGTGGAAGATGGAGTGCTGAGGAGACTGTCGGTGGCCTAGGAGGGGACCCCTGAGTCTGAGGGAAGCTCTGTCTCCAGGCTGAGCTCAGGCTGGCTTGGGAAGATCCTATCAGTGTCTTGGTTTGAGGAGGAATCCTGCCAAAGGAGCAGCAGGGAGCAAAGAGGACAGAGTGAGTACATCAGCACACCCAGGGATTCACAAGGGGAGAGACTGCAATATGTAGCAAGCTTTCAGGAGGACAGAGCTGTACTTAACCCTTTCTGTCAATCGCCTGGGATATCTTCAGAGCAGTTAGATGGGCTGGTGGACAAGCAGCCAGGAGGGCTGGTAGTTCCTGCAGGCAGTAGAGCTGGGAGCAGTTCTTTAGAGGAGGGGAGATACTCCTGTAAGCAGCTTACAACATACTGTTCTTTTTTCTAAAGGGGACTGAGAGCTCCTAGTCCTCAAGGGACTTTTGCTTTTGATCACTAAAGACTGTCGGTGTCCAGGAAGGAGGACAGTTCAGGATCTTGTACATAAGAAGGAAGGTGTCCCAATTCGTTGTTCCGTTCAAGTTGGGCACTCCATAACTTCTTTACCCCATCCAAGTTATTACCCCTAATAAAACAACAAAACCGAGCTCAGAGACTGTTTTCTTGTGTCCGGATGAAAGTGGAAAATGCTTGTTGCCTGGCTGTGCAGGGTTAGGGGAACCAGCTATCAGCAGCCCCTGTGGAGGTAGTGCTACCCCAATATGACAGCTTTATTGTTTTTATCAACATTCCATCAGCATAATGAGTATCCAGTTTGACATCCTAAAATTAGCTCAATAAATAAATCTCAACCAAAAGGGAATGGAAATTTTAAGCTGCCAGTAAATAAACATGATTTTTATACAGTAGTGTAGCGGTGCACTCTGGGCACAAGTTCAACAGATTCACACATCACCTTGTTGTCTAATCCTCCATTCATCCATTTGTCTCACTCTCCCTCCTTTAGGCACAATGTAGAGTCAGGCCTCGTACACACGGCCGAGATTCTCGTTGAAAAAAACATGTCGTTTTTTTTGACGAGATTCTTGGACAAGAAACTTGTCCCGGCCGAGTGTACACACGCTCGTTTCAAAGAACCCGCGGTTCTTTGAAAGGAGTGTACGCGGTGACGTCATCGACTACGTCGAGCATGCGCTCGTCACATTCGATGCCGTCGCCGCCATCTTGGTATACCCTACATATGCCTAGGAAGCTACCGTGCATGCGTCAAATTCATTTCGAACATGCGCGGGCTTCCCGGCGGACAGGTAAGTGTACACACACTCACTTTTCTCGTCGAGAAACATGCCGACGAGAATCTCGACGAGAAAATAGAGAGCAGGTTCTCTATTTTCTCGTCGAGGTTTCTTGTCGGTTTTCTCGACGAGAAACCCGATAGCACCGTACACACGACCGATTTACTCGGCAAGACCTCTCTGCCAGCAAGTTTCTTGCTGGTTCTTGCCGAGAAAATCGGTCGTGTGTACGAGGCCTCACTTGCGTTACCTTGCGGTATTTTTATTATAAAAGGTTCCTTGGGTAGAGTTGGGTAAAAGGTGTAGTGACATGGGATGCCCATAGATAATAGTACTTTAGTAGATTCGATTCTGAGGATAAGGCACAACACAGATTGAAGATAGGTGAGCTGCGTCACTGCAGACTATTGCTCCCTTGTATGCTGTACTGATTCCTGCAGAGTATTGAATAGTCACTCTGAATGAGTTTCTGAGGTAATTTAATCAGTCATCCAAATGCTGGCCCTGTGTCCGGAGCTCATTCACACAGACACCCCCCTCCGACACCACAGTCCATCTATCTGCAAATGGTAACTGAGGGACTACTAGGCCCAAATAGTCCAGTGATATGAAGTTGAGTTCCCCGGCCACAGCCTTCCATATTACGTTTAAATAAGATTAGAGTCACTCCTTGTAATATCCTACTGTATAGGACTGACCGTGCAACATCCCGTCAAAGACACCCCCTTGTGTCGTTCCATTACAAGGGGCAACAGCAGATATTCCCAAGCTCCTTGAACAGACTCCTCTGATCCCATCACTTGCTGTAGTGTACCCACTGACCTGTCCCATGGTCCCCGGTCCATGGAAGGGACATGGTTCAACCGCACAGTCCAGCAGTAACAGTTCCAGGATGCTAGATGTTAGTTGTTAGTTCTTGCTATTCGGTGTTAAAGAAAGGTGGTCCTCTTCAACACCGGATAGGCCCCAGGCCCTCCGGCCCTCAGGCCGGGGCCTTGCCACACAGACACTACTGCTCCATTCTCTTTCCTCTCACGACTCCCCCCCAGTGGCATGTCACCTCAGCTTATATAGCAGTCCTGCCCAGGGCCGTCTTTAATATGGTTTGGGCCCTAGGCAAAAATTTTTTTGGGCCCCCCCTCCAGCTTTTTTTGGGCCTGGCTGGTTCACATGTATGTGTTTTAGCGGCCCTCATTTGCGCAGGCACAGCAGCCCATTCATTTGAATAGGCTGCCATGCCTTTGTTTCCTGCAGAAAAAAAGGTGCATGCAGCATTTTAAAAATGCAGTTGCCTTGAAATCCGTTCTGCTTTTGCACCATGTAACTTACCTGCAGTTCCTGCACACACAAATGCACTGTGTTTTTAAAAGCGTGACCTAAACATCTAAAAATGCAGCAAGTTTTGCCGGTGCAGGAACTGCAGATAAGTCACATGGTGCAAAAGCAGAATGGACAACCAGTGATGTATTTCATTGCTTGATGGGCATAGGTGTGCTGTGTGCAGGAAATGCAGGCATGGCAGCCCATTCAAATGAAAGCAGTATAATGGGAGGGGTGTTAGTGGAGGGCAGTATAATGGGAGGGGTGTTAGTGGAGGGCAGTATGATGGGAGGGGTGTTAGTGGAGGGCAGTATAATGGGAGGGGTGGTAGTGGAGGGCAGTATGATGGGAGGGGGGTTAGTGTAGGGCAGTATAATACGAGGGGTGTTAGTTGAGGGCAGTATAATGGGAGGGGTGATAGTGGAGGGCAGTATAATGGGAGGGGTGTTAGTGGAGGGCAGTATGATGGGAGGGGGGTTAGTGGAGGGCAGTATAATGGGAGGGGGGTTAGTGTAGGGCAGTATAATACGAGGGGTGTTAGTTGAGGGCAGTATAATGGGAGGGGTGATAGTGGAGGGCAGTATAATGGGAGGGGTGTTAGTGGAGGGCAGTATGATGGGAGGGGGGTTAGTGGAGGGCAGTATAATGGGAGGGGGGGGGTAGTGGAGGGCAGTATAATGCGGGGTAGTTCAGGGCAGTATAATGGGGGGGTAGTGGAGGGCAGTATAATGGGGGGTAGTGGAGGGCAGTATAATTGGGGGGGTAGTGGAGGGAAGTATAATGGGGGGGTAGTGGAGGGCAGTATAATGTGGGGGTGTTAGTTTAGGGCAGTATAATGGGGGGGTAGTGGAGGGCAGTATAATGGGGGGGTAGTGCAGGGCGGTATAATGGGGGAGTAGTGGAGGGTGGTATAATGGGGGGTAGTGGAGGGCGGTATAATGGGGGTAGTGGAGGGTGGTATAATGAGGGGGTAGTGGAGGGCAGTATAATGGGGGGTGTTAGTGGAGGGCAATATAATGTGGGGGGTGTTAGTTTAGGGCAATATAATGGGGGGGTAGTGGAGGGCAGTATAATGGGGGGGTAGTGGAGGGCAGTATAATGGGCGGGTAGTGCAGGGCAGTATAATGGGGGGGTAGTGGAGGGCAGTAAAATGGGGAGTATTGGAGGGCAGTATAATGGGGGGTAGTGGAGGGCAGTATAATGGGGGGGTAGTGGAGGGCAGTATAATGGGGGGGTAGTGGAGGGCAGTATAATGGGGGGGTAGTGGAGGGCGGTATAATGGGGGGGTAGTGGAGGGCGGTATAATGAGGGGGTAGTGGAGGGCAGTATAATGGGGGGGTGTTAGTGGAGGGCAGTATAATGTGGGGGGTGTTAGTTTAGGGCAGTATAATGGGGGGTAGTGGAGGGCAGTATAATGGGGGGTAGTGGAGGGCAGTATAATGGGGGGGGTAGTGGAGGGCAGTATAATGGGGGGGTAGTGGAGGGCAGTAAAGTAGTAAAGTGGGGGGGTAGTGGAGGGCAGTATAGTGGGGGGTAGTGGAGGGCAGTATAATGGGGGGTGTTAGTGGAGGGCAGTATAATGTGGGGGTGTTAGTGGAGGGCAGTATAATAGGGGGGTAGTGGAGGGTAGTATAATGGGGGGGTGTTGGTGGAGGGCAGTATAATGGGGGGTGTTAGTGGAGGGCAGTATAATAGGGGGGTGTTAGTGGAGGGCAGTATAATGGGGGGGTGTTAGTGGAGGGCAGTATAATGGGGGGGTGTTAGTGGAGGGCAGTATAATGGGGGGTAGTGGAGGGCAGTATAATGGGGGGGTAGTGGAGGGCAGTATAATGGGGGAGTGTTAGTGGAGGGCAGTATAATGGGGGGGTGTTGGTGGAGGGCAGTATAATGGGGGGTAGTGGAGGGAAGTATAATGGGGGGGTAGTGGAGGGCAGTATAATGGGGGGGTGTTAGTGGAGGGCAGTATAATGGGTGGGTAGTGGAGGGCAGTATAATGGGGGGTGGTAGTGGAGGGCAGTATAATGGGGGGGTAGTGGAGGGCAGTATAATGGGGGAGTGTTAGTGGAGGGCAGTATAATGGGGGGGTAATGGAGGGCAGTATAATGGGGGGGTAGTGGAGGGCAGTATAATGGGGGGGTAGTGGAGGGCAGTATGGGGGGACTGTACAGCATGACTGTGTATGGGAGGGAGCAGAGTGATCATGAGCTACTCAGGGCAGTGCAGGGAGCATTTCTCCTATCTTTCTTCCAGCGGCAGGAACAGCCTTCACCTTCAGGGGAGACCCAGAGTCGGGGGGCGGAGCTTAGGCGCGAGGAGGAGGAATCCGAATGTTGGGGCTCCGCTCTCCTCGTCGTGATGTCACCAGGCAGGCAGCAGTGACTGTAATGTGCACGGATAGCAAGGGGCGGTGCCAGAGCGTCAGTGGCGCTCAAGGCCCCGCCCACCCGCGGCCAGCTCCTTCATTGAAAAAATTCACACTGGCACTGCTGCACTGTGCGCGCATCGCGCTGACAGTGACACACTGTGTGTGTGGGGGTTTTCAGAGCCGATTTGCGGGCAGCACGGGGGCTTAATGTCAGCTCTGCCTTGGGCCCCAAACAGTGACAGGGCCCTGGGCAGCTGCCCCGGTTTGCCCTGCTGTAAAGACGGCCCTGGTCCTGCCCCCTGCCAACCCTCGTTGGGGAATGGTCAGAGCTACTATACAAACTGCCTGTCACTCAAACCTTCCAGTTCCGCCCCCCTCTAGAACATTCCTTCCAGAAGCAGGGGAGGAGTTCCAGAGTCTGAGCACAGGTGGCCACACCCACTGATACTCTGACACTCCCAGTCCCAGATCAAAACAATCAGGCCTAGCTTAATGCAAGGCCTGACTAAATTTGCCTGCACTGACAGTTTATAAATAATAAAAACACTATTTAGCACATACCAAAAGGTAGTGGGCGCTACAATAGTAATATAAAAGAAATACGTTTTAAGATACAAAATTGATACAAAAACAAATACTGCTGGTTTAAAATATGTGAAATTAATCTCTTAAAGTAGTACACCTTTCTTGTACAGTACACAGGTTCAAGATGGTGGTTTCACTTATTGCTTCTTCAGGAAACCACGTGGTGGAGTCACTTGAACCTGTGTACAAGAAATATGTACTACTTTGAGTGATTAAGTTCACTTATTTTAAACCAGTAATATTTGTTTTTGTATCGATTTTGTATAATAAAACATATTTCTTTTATGTTACTGTTAAAATTATGTTTTTTTTTTATTGGGACCTTAAAAGTCCCATTCCCTTTGGTTGTGATTTATTGAATATCCACTTTGCTAGGGGAAAAGCCTTTAATGCTTTAGTAACTCTACCCCAATGAGTCAGCTGATCTGTAGACTTTCATTATGAGAAAGAACAGTAAGGCACCTTCTACATGGCCGCTCTCTTTCCAGATACTGCCAAGCAAAAAAAATTAAAAACAGAGCCTGCATATATAAATAAGAAAATATGCTTGCCCTCGTGTATCTCGTTCCAAAACATAATAAATGACACATAATATTTAGAATAAATACATAATTTAAATTATATTATATATGCAATGATTGCAAAACATTAAAGCAAAACTATAGCCTCCTTTTCTTTTTTGTAATGTGATGCAGCACTTAATTTTATTTGAACTGCACTTGAAGGACAGGTCATCCTCCAACCCACCATCTCTATACAATCAAACAGGTTCCAGAAACTTGTCGCCCCAAAGCCTGCTCAGGAGCAAAACTGCTATATGTTTTTTTTCTCAGGGCCTTGATTCCACCAATTGCTGTAGGCATGGTCCCTAGACAAGCCGTGCACCATGTATGAAGACCGTATTGCAGTAGCCCAAACATTCTATTGAGTGCAACCATTGATCCTCCTGACCACTCCGCTATCACGTCTGTTGCCTCCAGACCACCACCCACTCCTGACCTGAGCCAGCTGCCAGTTACTCTCTCCCCAAGTTTTGGCTGTACTTCTTGCCTCTAAGGCCCCATGCACACAAGACGCCGGTGCAAACTCTGCAGAACACACGTTTTTAAAGGCTAAAACGGGCGTTTAAAAACGCCCGTTTTGCCGCGATTTTAGCAGCGTTTTACCGCGTTTGCGTCTATAGGCGTTTAGTTAAGAAACATCATTAGACCGTCCCTAAGCTCCAAAAACAGTATTATTTAACCATTTCAGCCATTTTGGGAGACCAACAGCTGAGAGAGCGGCAGTGTACTTGTATTTAGCGTATCACTTGCCACATCATCTGCCGCAAGCTGTGGATTGTCCACTTGCCACGTCACCTGGCCATGTCACCTGGCCACGTCACCTGGCCACGTCACCTGGCCACAAGTTGTGGATTGTCCACTTGCCACATCACCTGGCCACGTCACCTGGCCATGTCACCTGCCACGTCACCTGTCACAAGTTGTGGAATGTTCACTTGCCACGTCACCTGGCCACGTCACCTGCCACAAGTTGTGCATTGTGCACTTGCCACGTCACCTGGCCACGTCACATGCCACGTCGCCTGCCACAAGTTGTGGATTGTCCACCTGCCACATCACCTGGCCACGTCACCTGCCACAATTTTTGGATTGTCCACCTGCCACGTCACCTGCCACGTCACCTGGCCACGTTACCTGCCACAAGTTGTGGATTGTCCACCTGCCACATCACCTGGCCACGTCACCTGGCCACGTCACCTGGCCACGTCACCTGGCCACAAGTTGTGGATTGTCCACTTGCCACATCACCTGGCCACGTCACCTGGCCACGTCACCTGGCCATGTCACCTGGCCACGTCACCTGCCACAATTTGTGGATTGTCCACCTGCCACGTCACCTGGCCACATCACCTGGCCACGTCACCTGCCACAATTTGTGGATTGTCCACCTGCCACGTCACCTGCCACATCACCTGGCCACATCACCTGCCACAAGTTGTGGATTGTCCACTTGCCACGTCACATGCCACGTCACCTGCCACGTCACCTGGCCACGTCACCTGGCCGCGTCACCTGCCATAATTTGTGGATTGTCCACCTGCCACATCCCCTGGCCACGTCACCTGGCCATGTCACCTGGCCACAAGTTGTGGATTGTCCACTTGCCACATCACCTGGCCACGTCACCTGCCACGTCACCTGTCACAAGTTGTGGAATGTTCACTTGCCACGTCACCTGGCCACGTCACCTGCCACAAGTTGTGCATTGTCCACTTGCCACGTCACCTGGCCACGTCACATGCCACAAGTTGTGGATTGTCCACTTGCCACGTCACCTGCCACATCACCTGGCCACGTCACCTGCCACAAGTTGTGGATTGTCCACTTGCCACGTCACCTGCCACATCACCTGGCCACGTCACCTGCCACAATTTGTGGATTGTTCACCTGCCACGTCACCTGGCCACGTCACCTGCCACGTCACCTGCCACAAGTTGTAGATTGTCCACTTGCCACGTCACCTGCCACATCACCTGCCACAAAGTGTGGATTGTCAACTTGCCACGTCATCTGCCACATCACCTGGCCACGTCACCTGCCACAATTTGTGGATTGTCCACTTGCCACGTCACCTGGCCACGTCACCTGCCACAAGTTGTGGATTTTCCACTTGCCACGTCACCTGCCACATCACCTGGCCACGTCACCTGCCACAATTTGTGTATTATCCACCTGTCACGTCACCTGGCCACGTCACCTGCCACAAGTTGTGGATTGTCCACTTCCCACGTCACCTGCCACATCACCTGGCCACGTCACCTGCCACAATTTGTGGATTGTCCACCTGCCACGTCACCTGGCCACGTCACCTGCCACAAGTTGGGGATTGTCTACTTGCCACGTCACCTGCCATGTCACCTGCCACGTCAACTGGCCACATCACCTGCCACAATATGTGGATTGTCCACCTGCCACGTCACCTGCCACGTCACCTGGCCAAGTCACCTGGCCACGTTACCTGCCACAAGTTGTGGATTGTCTACAGTGCAATGCAAGTGTAGCGGGTACTTACTTTCCCGGGTGCATTTTTTGAATCTAGCGGTGACATCAGTGCTATGTTCCCTGTGGTCCACCAGGTGGCGCTGTCACCGTGGCCGGAGGGACGAATCTCACTGTGTGTTGAGCCTCCTTTTTGTCCTCTCTCGGTAGTGGTATGGTGGGGCGGGGAGCCCGCCATGCTTGCTGGGAGAGGGGATAAAGGGGCCGGCCATCTTGGTCACGGGGTCTTCGTCTCAAGCACCTTCAGCTTGCGGACGTGGGTTCGTGCCCGTCCTCTAGGAGGCCTCGGCCTAGGGGACCAACGGAGATCGTTTTCCACCCCAGGCACCTTCAGCCCTGGGGTGAGGTACTTGCAAGAAGGTCCGGAGCTCAGTGCCCAACACTGAGTTCCGCGAGGGAAGGGTCCTAAGGCACTTCGGGGATGGAGGCCTGAATCTGAGTAAGACGCAATGGACCGGGGAGAGCTCCTCACTCGAAGACCCGGTGCAGCAGACTGCCGGTGACGGGTGAGTCTCTTGTCGGAGACCGTCCAGAAGGATCCCCTTTACCTCGTGCGGAGACCATAGCCCACTCTCCAGGAGGAGAGTGGAGGACCGAATTTGTGTCTGGGCCTATTCACACTCACACCTCCTTTTCTGTTCTATATATCAAGGAAGTCCCTGTATGGTGTGTTCTAATAAAGGAGTGTTGGACTTTAATGGTGTGAGGCTCACTTCCTGGCGGACGAAGTTCACGGTGACTCTTGGAGGGAGGATCCGGGTGCGCAACACAGACCCGAAGGTAAATGAGACATTGCTGATACCACAGGTATTCCCACGTGGTGGAAGCTAGGCGTAGCCCACCCTCTCTCTCTCCACCCTACCAGATACCTCTAGACGAGAGACAGTGCGAGCCGCATGGAGAGAGGAGAGGGGCAGGCGCTACACAAGCAATTACAGTTTTTTTTTATATTTTTTTAATGGTTTTTCATCATTTGCCATCATTTTTGAGATTTCTAATGTAAAAAAATAGGTCACCTTTAAAAATGCGTATAAACGAAAACGCGGCAAATCGCCGGTACCGTGTTTTGCTGCGTTTTGAGGCATTTAGCCCCGTTTTGCGTCTGAAACGTGGAAAACTTTTGCGTCTGAACCCATTTTTTTGCTTCTGGAAAAACGAGGTTAAACGCAACTGCCTAAAAACGGCAAAAAACTAGACTGTGTGCATGGACACATAGGATAACATTGAATGTGTTCAGGAGCAGTTGAAAAAACTGTCCAACTGCCTCTGAACATGCGTTTAACAGCGGCTCGTGTGCATGGGGCCTAAAAGATGTACTCCCACAGTAATGTCACTGATCATAACATACTTGCATCCGGAAACTTTAACAAGACATTGCACTACTTTATTTTGCAAAACATTCCATGGCATAATATACATCAAATTACCAAACATATGGCAGTTTATTTGTTCAAAACATATAGCAGTTTCTTTCCACATTATATGGCATACCAATAATCCTGCTGAATACAACTTAGCCATTATTGTTGCTCACCTGGTTATATACAACTCAAACAAAATGTAGAATCTTCAGCCCTTAGGCCTCTTGATGTCCCCTTAAAGGGGTGAGCTCCTCTTCTACGTCTTCTATATAGTTGCTCTCATTTCAGACATGGAACCTCTCACCAACTACAGTGCCGTGAAAAAGTATTCATACCCCTTGAAGTTTTCCACATTTTGTCATGTTACAACCAAAAACATAAATTAACTTTATTGGGATTTTATGTAAAAGACCAACACAAAGTGGTACATAATTGTAAAGTGGAAGGAAAATAATAAAGGGTTTTTAACATGTTTTACAAATAAATATCTGTGTGGTGTGCATTTGTATTCAGCCTCCTTTACCCTGATACCCCTAACTAAAATCTAGAGGAACCAATTGCCTTCAGAAGGCTCCTAATTAGTAAATAGAGCCCACCTGTGTGAAATTTAATCTCATTACAAATACAGCTGTTCTGTGAAGCCCTCAGAGGTTTGTTAGAGAACCTTAGTAAACAAACAGCATCATGACGGCCTAGGAACACACCAGACAGGTCAGGGATACAATTGTGGAGAAGTTTAAAGCAGGGTTAAGTTATACAAATATATCCCAAGCTTTGAACATCTCACGGAGCACTGTTAAATCCAGCATCCAAAAATAGAAAGCGTATGGCACAGCTGCAAACCTACCAAGACATGGCCGTCCACCTAAACTGACAGGCAGGGCAAGGAGAGCATTAATCAGAGAAGCAGCCAAGAGGCCCATGGTAACTCTGGAGGAGCTGCAGGGATCCACAGCTCAGGTGGGAGAATCTGTCCACAGAACAACTATTAGTCGTGCACTCCACAAATCTGGCCTTTATGGAAAAGTGGCAAAAAGAAAGCCATTGTTGAAAGAATGCCATAAGAGGTCCCGTTTGCAGTTTGCGAGAAACCATGTGGGGGACACAGAAAACATGTGGAAGAAGGTGCTCTGGTCAGATAAGTCCAAAATTGAACTTTTTGGCTTAAAAGCAAAACGCCATGTGTGGTGGAAAAGTAACACTGCACATCATCCTGAACACATCACCCCTACCGTGAAACATGGTGGTGGCAGCATCATGTTGTGGGGATGTTTATCTTTGGCAGGGACAGAGAAGCTGGTCAAAGTTGATGGGAACATGGATGGAGCTAAATACAGGGCAATCTTAGAAAAAATCCTGCTAGAGTCTGCAAAAGACTTGAGATTAAGGCAGAGGTTCCCCTTCCAGCAGGACAATGACCCTAAACATACAGCCAGAGCTAAAATGGAATGGTTTAGAGAAAAGCGTATTCATGTCTTAGAATAGCCCAGTCAAAGTCCAGGCCTAAATCAAATTGGGAATCTGTGGCAAGACTTGAAAATTGTTGTTTACAGAGACTCTCCATCTAATCTGACAGAGCTTGAGCTATTTTGCAAGATTGGGCAAAAATGTTACTCTCTAGATGTGCAAAGCTGGTAGAGACATCCCCAAAAAGACCTGCAGCTGTAATTGCAGCAAAAGATGGTTCTACAAAGTATTGACTCAGGGGGGCTGAATACAAAGGATTGGTATTCCTGAAACATGTTAGGCTAAGGGAGTTGATTTTCTTGTTCGGAAAATGTATACAAATGTCTGAATGTTCCCTATTTTTTGTAATTTATGTATGTTGTGTAACCTCATCAATGTGCTAAACACACATTTGATATTTGCATATATTTCTACCTAAGAAAAACTTTTTCTAATAAATGATATATATTTTTATAAAAATTGTTCTCTTTGTTTGCCCTTAAAAGTCCCACTGTACCGGGGGGTACTTACGCCCTTTTGGGTTTATTCCCCCTGAATACAAATGCACGCCACACTTTTCACATATTTATTGGTAAACAAAAAATTGAACACCATTTATCATTTTTCTTCCACTTCCCAATTATGTGCCACTTTGTGTTGGTCTAGCACATAAAATCCCAAAAAAATACATTTATGTTTTTGGTTGTAACATGACAAAATGTGGAAAGTTTCAAGGAGTATGAATACTTTTTCAAGGCACTGTACTTCCCAACTTTATATAACAAAGGGGCAAGTCAAATAAAAATGCATGCCCAAACAGATAGGGACTACACATTAAACTGAAACCCCCTTACATGCTTAGAGTTTTCTTTGTCCTTCTGCAAAGTCCCATAAAAACCTGTTGAGCCAATTAGTGGTATCCACCTTTTCTTCCTGTGATAGTGTGGCAACAATGCTGCACTGCTCCTGAGTACAGAGCAGAGTGACCACTCTAATGTACTGTAGGCTGTGCCGGCTTGCACTACTATGGAATTAAAAATTGTTGCAAGGAGCTTGGCTATCAGCATGATTCACAAGCCTTTACCTTGCCAAACCTGGCCACACCTAGTCCTACCCAACTTTTTCTGAATTGACAGCACTGCCTCCCACTTTGAGCCACAGTGTCTGAGAGGGCAACCTAGTGAGACACAAATGACACAGGATTTTGCTAAGAGCAGGTAAAGGATTTTTTTCTATCTATTTTATAAGACTTGTGCATCAACTTTTAACTGGATTTGGGACTTGTATAAACTGTCAAAGAGGAGCCTTTAGTTGTTTATCTAAAACATTGAAAATACTCTGCATAACATTTAAAACACTATAAAAGGCTGTACAGCTATGCAGACAAATGAGAGAAAAATTGCAAATACTAAAAACATTAAAATGTTGTTAAGCGTAGTAATATTTCAATCCTTTGTCAGTCTGATTTTAGCAGGCAGACATATCATTATATGCCCTTCTATATATGATCTGATACATAGCAAATATTGTGATTGCATATTTCTACAAGTTACAGGATGGCAGGTGTCCTTTAAAAGAAAAAGCACTGAAGCCATGAATTTGATCTTCTTCTAGACAGATATTACTATTGTTATTATTTTATTATTATTCGTGATATCCTGCAGCTGCTACCATTCCCATACCTGCAGAGTGATAGAAATCCCAAGTGGTCTTCTTTTCATCCAGCACTGAACATCTGCTGAATAACAGACTGTGTGAAGTGTTCAGTGTGGGAGCAGTAGGACAGGACAACACCGCACAGCTGCTTATGTGTGGCTATGTGTTCTGGATCTGGCACCATTTACCTGTGTGCAGTCCTCAAAATCTGCACACCCAAAAACAAACGCCAATCCAACAGACAGCAAGCGCCCAGCTTAGAATGTGTCCTTCTGTTTACTCTCTCCGCCATCTGTTTATTTTCCTGAGTCTTTGAATCCTCTTACCTATATATCTACTAACATTCTGTATAAAGCATTTTCTGCATTGGTCATTTATAGCCAATAGCATCTGCTGTCATTATTATTAATGCTCTGGTTTTTATTATGCTTTGCATATTTACAGAACCATTATATCGCTGTATTTCTCAACCCAGGTAATATTATGTAGTATTTTAAAAGAAGAAGAATTTATCAACTACCTACTACTGTTTTATTATTTTGTCTCGGGTACAGTTTTAACTATGTACATTTATTGTAAATTCTCTTAAAATATGTAAAAATGTTCTTTAACCACTTGCCCACTGAGCACTTTTACCCCTTTCCTGCCCAGGCCAGTTTTCAGCTTTCAGCGCTGTCACACTTTGAATGACAATTGCACGGTCATGCTACGCTTTACCCATATAAAACTTTTATTATTTTTTCTCACACAAATAGGTTTCTTTTTTTCTTTATTTCTAGGTGGTATTTAATCACCACTGGGGTTTTTGCTAAATAAACAAAAAGAAAAACAAAAATTTTGAAAAACTGGTATTTTTTGTCCTTCACTGATATCACTGATGAGGCTGCAGTGATGGGCATTGAAAGGCTGCACTGATGATGTGGCACTGTTGAGGCGACACTGGTGGGCACTGATGAGAAGGCACTGATGAGGCTGCACTGATAGGTAGCACTGATGAGCACTGATTGGCAGCACTGAAGGGCACTGGTTGGCAGCACTGGTGTGCACTGATTGGCGACTCTGGTGGGCACTGATAGGTGTCACTGATAGGCAGCACTGATGGACACTGATTGCCAGCACTGAAGGGCACTGATAGGTGGCACTGGTGGGAACTGATTGGCAGCACTGGTGGGCACTGATAGGCAGCACTGGTGGGCACTGCTGGGACTGCACTGATTATCAGTGCCCTGATTATCAGTGTACATGTCCATTTCACACAAGCTGGTTACTGGCACTCCTCACACTGTCAGCGTGAGGAAAGGAATGCAAATAACCAGCTTGTGCTTACACCGTGATCAGCTGTGATTGGACACAGCTGATCAAGTAGTAAGGAGCTGCTGCGATTGGCTCTTTACCCCAATCTGTGATCAGCTGTGTCCTAAGGACATGCCGATCACAGAGCGCGATCACGGGAGGACGTCATATGACTGGTCCGCTAGGCGAATGCGGCTCTTTGCTTGTTTTTATCCAGCTCTTGGGGCAATATTTCTCCCACTGATAAGAGGGTAGTATTCTTCCCACTGACACCAGCAATGAGGCATTTATTCCTCCCACTGATATAAACAGTGAAACACTACTACTCCCATTGACACCAAAGATGCAGGCAGTACTATTCCTCCCAACACCACCAATAATGGGGCAATCTTCCTATCACTGACACTAACAATGGGGCCATATTCCTCTCAGTGACACCAGTGCTAGACCACCTTTCCTCCTCCTACTGACTCCCAGGCGCTATGTATTTTTTTTACTAATGACCACCGAGCCTGAGTACGTTTTTACTCCCACTGATACTGGGACCTTTTCTAATTCCAATGACCATAGCCGCCCCCCCCCCCCCCCCATTAAAGTCTGAAGGACAGTAAACTATTTTCTGCTGGTCTTGATCATTAGACTTTTAAAAAGTCAAAATTACAGCATGTCTTTGATGTGTATCATCCCTCATGGTATGGGGAAGGAGCAGCAGGCATCAGTCAGAGCATTTTCTATCCAGATAGGTAAAATAATCCAGAAAGCACATAGAGCTCAAGGGTTGGTATGGAAAATGTGAGGGTTCATTCTACCTGAGCTGTGGCAACATCAGCTACACGATATGCACTGCTGGAAACCGTATGCAAAGCAACAACTTGGCAAATGCCTTTATTATCTGGTATAGAACTGATCCAACCTGCCCTACTACCCTGGAGTTCGGCAGGGCACTCAGTCATACAGACTTCTTGATCAGTCAGTGTACAGTTGTCATTAAAATGTTTATCTCACTGCAGCAAACTCTCTCTGTGTGTTTGTGAGTTATTGCCCATCATATGCTACCGCGATAATCCAGAAAAAATTAAAATTGTACACTCACTTTCCCCATAATTTGCCTTTCTTGTCTTCATGACAGCATACACATATCTCACCATTGTGGCAGTATTTACAAAGAATGGAGTACTTTGAGTGAGCCACAAAATGTATACACATCCAGTTCTTTGGGGTTGAAGGGTGTTCCACAACCTATCACATGCTGCCATTAGAATAAAATTTTCCATTTTTCTAGCATTTTTATTGGGACAGTGTTATTTTAAATACAAAATAATTTATGGAATAGAAAAACACTTTAAAGTACAGTGGGGAAAATAATAATTATTTGATCCCCTGCAGATTTTGTAAGTTTGCCCATTTACAAAAAAATGAAGGGTCTATAATTTTTACCAAAGGTGTATTTTAAATGATAGAGACAGAAAATCCAGAAAATCCAGAAAAAAAAAACATGATACAAATGTTATCAATTGCATTGCTGTTCAGTGAGTAAAATAAGTATTTGATCCCAAAGCAAAACATGATGACATAGTGCTTGGTGGAGAAACCCTTGTTGGCAAGCACCGAGGTAAGACGTTTCTTGTAGTTGGTTACCAGGTTTGCACACATCTCAGGAGGGATTTTGGTCCACTCTTCTTTACAGATCTTCTCGAAATCCTTAAGGTTTCTTGGCTGTCTCTTGGCAACTCGAAGTTTCAGCTCTCTCCATAAATTTTCTATAGGATTAAGGTCTGGAGACTGGCTTGGCCATTTCATGACCTTAACCTCCCTGGCGGTATGATTCTGTCAGATTTCAGGTGCTGAAAGCGGTACAATTATTCTGCATAGAAATTTGGCGTTTTATATTGCAGGCCTGTAATTCTTAGGAATAACTCACTTAAATCTGTCCAAACCACAGTCTAGTAGACATCCCGGGTATGATAAAGTTCAAAAAACAAAATTATACATTATAATAAAATAAATAACTATAAAATAATTATAACAAATAATAATATAATAATAATAAAAGTGTTTTTCAGTGTTTGATGACGAATTTCCCCACAAATCGCTATCGCTTAATTCTGCGAGTGATTCTAATTTATTATCGCTGTTTTTTAGCTGGTCTAAAACCACTTTTGACATAAAGGAACACTTTTTGGTTGCTATGGACAATCTCCAGTTTCTAGGCAGAAAGAAAAGTTTTTATTATATAAAAGTGCATGCAGGACACTGGGCAGACCACTAGGGACAAAGGGGGTGTGTAATTATTACATACAGTACTGTAATCTGTAAGATTACAGTGTACTGTATGTATACTGTGTTTTAACTTTTTTGAATTTGACGCCGATCTCCGTCCCCGTGCGTCGTAACGTCGCAGGGAACGGAGCTCGGCGGCACTCGGAAGTGTGTGAATCGAGCGAGGAGACACGGCTCGATCACACAGCGGAGAGGCATTGCAGGATCCAGGGGACAAGGTAAGTAACTCTGCTTGGATCACTGCGATGCAATCCCGAGTCTGGCTGGTTACCGCTTTTGGTGCTGAAATTTAACCCCAAGCCTGACTCGGGAATACCGCTAGGAAGGTTAATGTGCTTCTTCTTGAGCCACTCCTTTGTTGCCTTGGCGGCATGTTTTGGGTCATTGTCATGCTGGAAGGCCCATCCACGACCCATCTTCAGTGTTTGGCTGAGGAAAGAAGGTTCTCATGCAAGATTTTATAAGGACATTTTTCACAAAGGTGTCTGTGTGGTTTTTACATTTTTTGACACTTTCTTTTGTGAAATGGTAGGGGTACAATGTACCCCATTACCAATTCACATGGGGGGGCCTGGAATCTGGGGTCCCCTTTGTTAAAGGGGGCTTCCAGATTCCGATTAGCCCCCCACCCGCAGACCCCCACAACCACCGGGCAAGGGTTGTGGGGATGAGGCCCTTGTCCCCATCAACATGGGGGGACATGGTGCTTTGAGGGGTCACAGACCCCCAAAGCATCCTCACCATGTTGGGGGCATGTGGCCTGGTACGGTTCAGGAGGGGGCGGTGCTCTCACGTCCCCCCCTCTTTTCCTGCGGCCTGCCAGGTTGCATGTTCGGATAAAGGGTCTGGTATGGATTTTTGGGGGGAACTCCACGCCATTTTTTTATTAATTTTGCGTGGAGTTCCCCTTAAAATTCATACCAGACCTGAAGGGTCTGGTATGGATATTTAGGGGAACCCCACATCATTTTTTTTTTATTTGACGCAGGGTTCCCCTTAATATCCATACCAGACCTGAAGGGCCTGGTAATTGAATTTAGGGGGACCCCCACGCAATTTTTTATTTTTTTATCAATGACTTTCAATGACTGTTCTCTGTATTGCCGGGAGCCAACAATTCATTATAGCCACGAGTGCTTTCAAATAACTTTTTTTCTTCAGAAATGACACTTTGTGCAGGGACAGTTCTAAGCACGGGAAACAAACGCTACTTTACAGGCATACTATACACACCCCCCAGGTACGAAATTTAAAGGAATATTTCACTTTTATTGTTTCACTTTAAGCATTATTAAAACCACTGCTCCCGAAAAAACTTCAGTTTTTAAAACTTTTTTTTGCATTGATACATGTCCCCTGGGGCAGGACCCGGGTCCCCAAACCCTTTTTATGACAATAACTTGCACATAAGCCTTTAAAATTAGCACTTTCAATTTTTCATGTTCGAGTCCCATAGACTTTAACGGTGTTCGGATGTTCGAACAAATTTATTGCCTGTTCGCATGTTCTGATGCGAACCGAACTGGGGGGTGTCCGGCTCATCCCTACTCCCCAATGGGATACAGATGGCAAAACAATTAACTGACAGGGGTTATAACCCTCCTTCACTCTATCCAAAATGAAAAAATAAAAGTTTTGTCCATAGTTCTACTTTAAGTAAGCATTTAAAATGTTTGATTTTTTTGTTATTTTTTTTTACCGAATACAATTGGTGACAGGGTCTCTTTAAACAACCGCTCCTGTGTTTGTCAGAAGTACTTTATGATACTCAAATCCAGCTCTCAAGGTAACAGACCACCCACCTACAGAATCAGAAGTCCAGTTTTGGCTTTCTGCAGTAGGAATAGCAGGGCTGGAGAATAAAAATGCATTTCCTATTCATTACAGAGACAACTTAGGCTCCGGAAGATTTGACCTCCTCTTACCCCCCTTACCCTGCCCTGGCCAAGGCATTGTTTGCTATTCGGCACTGCGCTACTTTAACTGGCAGTTGCGTTGTCATAAAACACTGTACCCAAATGAAGTGTACATTGCTGTGAAAAAGTATTTGCCCCCTTTCTGATTTTTTTTTTTTTCATTTGTCACACTTAAATGACTGAGATCATCAAACAAATTTTATTATTACACAAAGATAACCCGAGTAAATACAAAATGCAGTTTTTAAATGATGGTTTCATTTATTAAGGCAAAAAAGCTGTCCAAACCTGCCTGGCTTTATGTGAAAAAGTAATTGCCCCTTAAGACTGGTTGTGCCATCCTTGGCGGGAACAACTGTAATCAAGCATTTGCGATAACTGGCAATTAGTCTTTCACATTGCTGTGGAACAATTTTTGGCCCACTCTTCTTTGCAGAATTGTTTTAATTCAGCCACATTGGAGGATTTTCCAGCATGAACGGCCCGTGTAAGGTCATGATACAGCATCTCAATTGGATTCAAGTCTGGGCTTTGACTATGCCACTCTAAAACCTACATTTTGCTTTGTTTGAACCATTTGGAGGTGGACTTGCTGTTGTGTTTTGGATCATTGTCTTGCTGCATAACCCAAGTGCACTTGAGCTTGAGGTCACAACCTGATGGCCGGACATTTTCCTTTACGATTTTCTGGTAGAGCTCAGAATAAATTTTTCTATCAATTATGGTAAGTTGTCCAGGTCCTGAAGCTGCAAAGCAGCCCCAGACCATCACGCTATCACCACCATGTCTGACTGTTGGTATGATATTTTTGTTATGAAATGCTGTATTAGTTTTATGCCAGATGTAACGGGACGGACACCTTTCAAAAAGTTACATTTTTGTCTCATCATTCCACAAAACATTTGTCTAAAAGTTTGTCTAAAAGTCATCAAGATGTTTTTTGGTAAATGTGAGATGAACCTTTGTGTTATTTTTGGTCAGCAGTGGCTTTGGCCTTGGAACTCTCCTATGAATGCCATTTTTGCCCAGTCTCTTTCTTATTGTTGAATCATGAACACTGGTCTTACCTGAGGCAAGTGAGGCCTGCAGTTCTTTGTTCTAGGTTCTTTTATGACCTTCTGGATCAGTCGTCATTGTGCTCTTGAAGTCAATGTTGGTTGGCCGGCCACTCCTGGTAAGGGTTCACCACTGTTCCAAGTTTTCTCCATTTGGGGATAATGGCTCTCACCGTGGTTCGCTGGCATCCCAAAGCCTTAGAAATGGCTTTGTAATCCTTTCCAGACTGATACATGTCAATGACTTTGTTTCTCATCTGTTCTTGAATTTCTTTAGATCACGGCATGATGTGTTGCTTTTTTAGATCTTTTAGCGTGCTTCACTTTGCCAGACAGCTTCTATTTAAGTGATTTTTTGATTCAACAGGTCTGGCAATAATCAGACCTGGGTATGGCAAGTGAAATTGAACTCAGCTTTCCAAAAAATTGTGGTTAATCACAGTTCATTTACTTTTTCACATAGGGCCAGGCAGGTTTGAACAGCTTTCTTCCCTTAATAAATAAAATAATAATTTGAAAACTGCATCTTGGATTTACTCGGGTTATCTTTGTGTAATATTAAAATTAGTTTGATGATCTGAATCATTTAATAATGGAGTGATCAGTGCTAATAATATACACTGTCACTGTACACTGGCTGGGAAGGGATTAACATCTAAGGGCAATTAAGTAGTCAATTATGTGCCTAACAATGTGTAATGTGTGCTGCTTTTACTAATCAATTTTTTTCTGCCAATAAGCAGGTCCCGGCAATAAATCATTGTCCGGGACCTGCTGACCGACTTGTGGTGTACTGAATCACAGCACAGTGGGGCAGCGGGCGCACGTGCCCCCTACCCCGAAATACCAGATCACATACATGTGTGTGATCCGGCCCAGAGTGGCCGCTCTGCCGCAGTATTTTTGTAATGGGTAGGTCCACTATTGGTTAAAGTCTAATTGAATCCTCCATACTCTATAAATTACTGTAATGCAGTCAGGATGTGTATACAATACTACATATGCTCTTTCTTTCTGTGTATTTTTACAAATTAAGGGCTGCAGCAAAGGTAAAATTATTCTGTGTGAGCAGCACACTGGAGAGTCAGACCACTGCTCTCACACACACAATAATGAACTGGATCTCCAGTGGTCAGGCACTCCCCCAGCACACTGCTCCAATCAACAGCACTACTCAGAGGGTGAGCACTGTTGATTGGAGCCTTGTGTAGGGAAGGTAATGAACCTCGGGAGATCTGAGTCACTGCTTGTGTGTGACTAGTATGTGAGCTGCTAGCATAGGGTTTGCAATCCTTGCTGCAACACTTAGGAGTTGATTTATTTAAAGTGCAATTGCACTCTGCAAGGGCAGTTGCTCCAGAGCTTAGTAAATAAGGTAAAGCTTCACTTTGCAAAGAATACCCAATCACATGCAAGGAAAATTAAAAAAATGCATATTTGCTTGCACATGATTGGTTAATGAAAGTCAGCAGAGCTTCTGCTCATTTACTAAGCTCTGGAGCAACTGCTCTTGCAGTGTGCAACTGCACTTTGCAAAGTGCACAGTCTTTTTGCCTTTAGTAAATAAATCCCTTAGTGTGTAAAAACACAAAAGGAAGAGCATATTTAATACTGTCTACATTAGAGTAATTAACGAAGAAGTAGGGCCAAAGCTCTTTTGGCCATGGTTCACCTGGGGATCACAATGTACTTCATTCTGCCCTCCTGTCAGTGGTGGCTGATGTTCAAAATTTTTTGGGGGGCGCAAACAAACAGAAAAAATAAAACATCAATTGCAGCCACTGTGCCCATCAAATGCAGCTACTGTGCCCATCAAACACAGCCACTGTGCCCATCAAACGCAGCCACTGTGCCCATCAAGCGCAGCCACTGTGCCCATCAAGCGCAGCCACTGTGCCCATCAAACGCAGCCACTGTGCCATCAAACGCAGCCACTGTACCCATAAATTCCACCACTGTGCCATCAAACGCAGCTACTGTACCCGTTAATTGCTGCCAGTGTGCCCATCAATTGCTGCCACTGTGCCCAAAAATTGCCGCTACTGTGCCCCATCAATTGCTGCCAGTGTGCCCATCAATTGCTGCCACTGTGCCCATCAATTGGAGCTTCTGTGCCTCATCAATTGCTACCACTGTGCCCCATCAATTGCTGCCACTGTGCCCCATCAATTGCTGCCAGTGTGCCCATCAATTGCCGCTACTGTGCCCCATCAATTGCCACTACTGTGCCCCATCAATTGCTGCCAGTGTGCCCCATCAATTGCCGCTACTGTGCCCTATCAATTGCCGCTACTGTGCCCATCAATTGCCGCTATTGTGCCCCAATAAATGCTGCCCCAGTGTGCATCCCCTGCCCGGGACTTACCTGTCTCGGGTCACGGCGCTGTCATCCACACTCCGAGTCCTCAATGTCTTCTCCGTCCTCTTCCCATCATCTTCTAAGATTGGACACCTGATAGGCGCCCGTCAGTTCAGCCAATCAGGTGACAGGTAACCAGACCCGAGCACCTGATTGGCTGAGAGGCGGGTCAGTGTTAGGGAAGCGATTTATTTGCTTCCCTAACACAACACTAAGTAAACAGCGAACGCACAGCATTGCGCCCGCTGTTTACAATTTTGGAAACCTATTAGAGCCCACGGCTTCCAAAAACACCCCTGCCGCTGTAATTCAGATGCCCGACGCCCGACAAGGGGGCGGACACCTGAATAGGGGGCGGCAGCGACGACCATAGATAGATTATGGGAAGCCCGCTGACAGCTAATGACTCATCCATTGCTAAGGATGCAGCGGCCGGCTTCCCGACCCATTACTTAGCAACCAGTCATATCAAATGAATGTAAAAAATAAATAAAAAAAGAAAGACGCAAATTTTGGCAAAATCGCTGTAAAAACATAGTACTTGCGTTTTTGATGCGGGTCCATTGAAGTCTATTACATGCAAAATGCTGCATTTTGCAGGAAGAAAAGTCCCAGACCCTTTCCAAAAACGCAGAGGCACCAAAATGCGATGATGTGAACGTGTTAAAAGAATTCCCTGCGTTTATGCAAAATGTAAAATGCATCAAAAAATGCATCATTGTGAATCGAGCCTATGAGCAGAGTTGGCAGACAGGAACAGAGCGTTGTCACTGGATAACAGTATATGACTGTTTAACAACCTTCATGGCAAGATCACCAAATATTAATTTAATTAAAGCTTCAGATTTTAATAGACAAAATAAATATTTAATTAAATCTTCAGATTTTAAATGACAACATTTTTTTTTTTTTTTTATGATATTACATGTTAAGGTATGTGAGATTTTATTGACTGGTTTTATATATACTTTAGGTTGCCATAAACTCAACATATCCAGTTTTTCCAGCCATAACAGTGAGATCTCTGAACGTTTTAATTATGTTGCTTGCCTTTGATACCTCTCTATGTATTATTTTACAATGTGATATAAAACTGTATACCTAGATGAAGCCTTACAAGTCAACTTATACAGAGGCAATACCATACTAGCATCTCTGTCAGCAGCTGCTTACCTTTTGCAGGTGATTCACACCCCCGCCCTTCCTCTATGTCCTCTTCCTGGTTTACATAAGCATGCTTTGCTTACCGATGATCCCACATCATCTGCTGTCAAATATTCAATGTTTCAGCATGCCCACACTGCAGCCCAAACCGGAGCTAAATTACACACTGGAAAGTGTATGTAACCCAATCACTTAAATCTGGTATAATCTTTACTTTGTTAATATTATTTCAAAAGTCATTTTCAATCTATTTTCAGCCAAGGCTTTTAACAAATGAATAACTGGTGATCCTGCCATGAAAGTCCTTGTTCAGCTACTTCCTGTTAAAGCACAACAACCCTGCCTGCTAATTGTTCTTCTATGCTGTCACTCTGTCCATGCACTTCCAGCAGAAACCATATAGTAAGACCCCTTTCACACTGAGGCAGTTTTCAGGCGTTTTAGCACTAGAAAAAGCGAGTGTAAAGCGCCTGAAAAACGCCTCCCATTCATTGCAATGGTTACTTTCACATCCGGGCGGTGTGCTTGCGGGACATTAGAAAAAGTCCTGCAAGCAGCATTTTTGGGGTGGTTTGGGAGCACTGTGTATACCACACCTGCCCATTGCAATGAATGGGCAGAGCTTCCAAAGTGCCTGAAAAGCGCTTCGGAAGCGCCGCAACACAGGAGTTTTTAACCCTTTTTTTGGGGTTAAAAGCGTCCCGCTAGATGCCGAAAAGCGCTGCTTAAACAGCGGTAAAGCGCCGCTAAAATGAGCAGCGCTTTACCACAAATGCACGGGTGGCCCCAGTGTGAAAGGGGTCTAAGTGACACTGCCAATGCTCAGTGTGTAGGCATGTTTTGTCCCCAAGATGTCAAAGACTGTATTTTATTAAAATAAAAAAGCATTGCAATTGTGCTGGCATTCAGTTAGGGTATACATCTATTTTGAGTCTGGCTTGGTGTTAAGTAAAAATGTTTGTTAGGGCTCGCTTATAAAAGTATTGGTCCATTTGAAGAGCGATCCGGGGTTATTTACTCTTTAGAGGGCATTCAACAGGTGGTGAGGAAGCGTTATGCTGCCTCCTCACTGCTTATTTTAACTCCTAAAAATCCGCACTACCACGCCACAGCCGCATGCATTAGGTGAATAGGCGACATCTCATCTGCAGCATGGGAGAACCCCCATTCAATGCCTTTAATGTGGGAGAGGGGGCTCACCCACATGTTTTTACTACCCCCAATGAGACCTTAACGTGTAACTTCACTTTTGTTGAGAAGAAAACAATTCCATCTGGCTGATTTATGTACATTGCAAGGATTTTAACAAACGTTGCTGCAGATTCTTACCTGTTTCTGATCTGAAGAAATTGCTGTTTGTTTCACCAACTCTGCAGTATTGGGATCCCTTTAGAAGTAATTAACCCTTAGGGAGTATCTCACCAAAAATGTAATTTCTATTGTGGTGGATGCCTAAAATTTGACTTATGTCTAAGTTCAGACTTCTTAGAATTTTTGGAAATTTTAGAAAATTATAGCATTGCGGGTTGAAATAGAAAGGACATTTTTTAAATGTGAAATTACAAAGTTGCTTTTTTTTATTGTAGACAGGAGCTGGCTAATATTGCCTGCATTATCAGGAGACACTTTGCAGCACTTGCTACAGTGAGACTATTCCCTCCTAGTGCTCAGCCTGTACTTTATGCCATCACATCCTGAAAGCAGAGTGAATAAGACCTAAGAGTGGAGCAAATCATCTTGAGACATGTAGTCCAAAGAGCTGGATTTTGTACTCAAGTCGGACTGTTATGAACTACAAGTACCAGCCAGCTAGAGAAGAGAGAACAGAATGCTGGGAGAGGTAATATAAAGTCTGTGTAGGGACAGGATCGCTCTCTTGGGATCACGGCCTGGATCTGCAAGCAGTGATTCATACGGTAGTTTGTGCTGTGGCCAGGTTGCGGCCTGTGCTACAGGGAGAGAGAGTCATCGCGAGCAGGTGCATCCACTGCCAGCCACATCTGATCGTTTGGTGGCTAGTTGGAGGCCGCTCTCATCACATACACACCAGATCCAGCTGGATGGTAGAATGGTGTGACACAGGGTCAAGCGCTGTCCCTGAGACAGACTTTGCAGAGGCCTGCTGTGGAGCCCTCACGCCACTCCTCAAAACAGAAGGTCGCTGGGATTGGTGAGGGGGCAGTTGCCCATCTCTTTTACACCAAAGGACACAGCATGCAGACACCGTTGCCTTATTCACGCCACCAAGCCTGTAAAGTAGAGTTGAGGAAAGTTCTTGTTCACCTGTTCAGTGAACACCCAAATTTGCAGGGCGCTCAGTGGGATGTTCGTCCGCCAAGTGCCCCACAATGCACTGCGCACTGCACAGTGCATCCTAAGACCTGATTGGGTAAAGCTTTGCCAAATCAGGGCACAGTGAATAACTGGTTATTAAGGAGCGGGGCAGAAAGCCAGCCGCGGCATCCTTAACAATGGATGAATTATCAGCTGTTAACAGGCTTCCTCGCTGACAGCTGAATGAAAAAAAAATGCCAGCAATAGAAAAATGTTTTTTAAAAAAAAGGCCTGGGGATCCCCCCAATCCATACCAGGTATTTTGGGTCTCGTATGGTTTTTAAGGGAAACCCCACATCAAAAAAAATGATGTGGGGTCCCCCCTAAATCCATACCAGACCCTTATCTTAGAATGCAGCCTAACAGGCCAGGAAAGGGGGGGTGGGCCCCAAAGCACCTTGTCCTCATCGATGGGGACAAGGGCATCTTCCCCACAACCCTGGGCTGTGGTTGTGGGGGCCTGCAGGCAGGGAGCTTATCGGAATCTGGAAAACCCCTTTAACAAGCGGCCCCCAGATCCTGGCCCCACAATGTGAATGAGTATGGGGTACATAGTACCCCTACCCATTCATCACAAAAAAGTGTCAAAAAGAAATAAAAACACAGACATAGTTTTTGACTATTCCTTTATTAACCGCTAGCCGACCAGCTGCTGCAGTTATACTGTGGCAAGTTGGCACAGCTGCGCAAATTGCCGTAGGTATATGTCACACCCGTCGCATGTCTCCGAAGCCGATGTGAGCGCCCCGCGAGTGCGATGTCCGCCGAGCACCTGCGATTGCTCGTGACAGAGCAGAAACGTTGATCTGTGTAAACACACAGATCCACGTCCTCTCAGGGAAGTAGAGACAGATCGTGTGTTCCTAGTATATAGGAACACCGATCAGTCTCCTCCCCTAGTCAGTCCCATCCCCCTCACAGTTAGAACACACCTATGGAACACAGTTAACCCCTTGATCGCCCCCTAGTGTTAACCCCTTCCCTGCCAGTGACATTTACACAGTAATCAGTGGATATTTTAAGCTCTGATCGCTGTATAAATATCAATGGTTCCAAAAAAGTGTCAAAAGTGTCCGATCCATCCGCCGCAATGTCGCAGTTCTGATAAAAACGTATTATGGCAAAAAGTACAAAATATTGTGTTTTTTTCAAAATTGTCGCTCTTTTTTTGTTTATAGGGCAAAAAATAAAAACCGCAGAGGTGATCAAATAGCACCAAAAGAAAGCTTTATTTGTGGGAGGAAAAAGGACATCAATTTTGTTTGGGTACAACTCCGTACGACCGCGCATTTGTCAGTTAAAGCGACGCAGTGCTGTATAGCAAAAAATGGCCTGGTCAGGAAGGGGGCAAATCCTTCCGGGGCTGAAGTGGTTAAAAACAAAAAAACAATATCCCCCGATGTAGATCCATCGTCAAACTTGATGCCCACCGCCACCGCTGGACCCAAAAAAGAAAAGAAAAGCTCCGGCCACGATGAAGGCTAATCTGCCCACTGCAGGAACCAGTCAGTGACGTCATAGGTGGACCCGCCCCTTACCTATATAATAACTATCAAACAGCGGAGCTTGCAGTCGATGGTTTAGCCTTCGTCACGTGTTTTTTTTTTTTTGGGTCCGGCCGTGGTGGCGGCAGACGTGATTGATGATGGATCTACATAGTTTTTTTTATTTTTTTAATAAAGGACTCGTCAAAAACGATCTCCTGCCTTTATTTATTTTTTACACTTTTTTTTGGTAAGGGGGCTGGGATCTGGGGGACCCCATTGTTAAAGTGATTGTAAAGGCTCGTTTTAAAAAGAATAAAATAACAAACATGTTATACTTACCTGCTCTTTGCAGTTGGTTTTGCACAGAGAAGCCCAGATCCTCCTCTTCTCACATCCCTCTTCGCTGCTCCTAGCCCCTCCCTCCTTTGAGTGCCCCTCAGCCAGAAGCTTGCTACAGGGGGCACCCAAACCGAGTCAAAGTTTAGTTTGGGTGCCCCCCGCGGAGACACGGAGACACGGCATGGCCCCGCCCCCTCTATCACCTGATTGGCCGTCTGATTTTGATTGACAGCCGCGGGAGCCAATGGCACCGCTGCTCTGCCTCAGCCAATCAGGAGGAGTTTCCTGGATGGCTGAGGGGATCGTGGACATCTCTGGAGAGAGAAGGGGCTCAGGTAGGTAATTAGGGAGGTGCTGGGGATGCTACCACACACAAAAGGTTTTTTATCTAAATGCACAGAATGCATTAAGATAAAAAACCTTCTGCCTTTACAACTCCTTTAACCACTTAAGCCCCGGACCATTTTGCTGGTCAAAGACCGGGCCACTTTTTGCGATTCGGCACTGCGTCGCTTTAACTGACAATTGCACGGTCGTGCGATGTGGCTCCCAAACAAAATTGACGTCCTTTTTTTCCCACAAATAGAGCTTTCTTTTGGTGGTATTTGATCACCTCTGCGGTTTTTATTTTTTGCGCTATAAACAAAAATAGAGCGACAATTTTGAAAAAAATGCTATATTTTTTACTTTTTTGCTATAATAAATATCCCCAAAAAAGATATAAAAATTTTTTTTTTTTCCTCAGTTTAGGCCGATATGTATTCTTCTACATATTTTTGGTAAGAAAATCGCAATAAGCGTTTATTGATCGGTTTGTGCAAAAGTTATAGCGTCTACAAAATAGGGGATAGTTTTATGGCATTTTTATAATTTTTTTCTTTTTTTACTAGTAATGGCGGCGATCAGCGATTTTTATCATGACTGCGACATTATGGTGGACACATCGGACACTTTTGACACATTTTTGGGACCATTGTCATTTTTACAGCGACCAGTGCTATAAAAATGCACTGGTTACTGTGAAAATTACACTGGCAGTAAAGGGGTTAACCACTAGGTGGCGCTGTAGGGGTTAAGTGTGCCCTAGGGAGTGATTCTTACTGTAGGGGGGATGGGCTGTGTGTGACAAGACAGTGATCACCGCTTCCGATTACAGGAAGCGGTGATTAGTGTCATTGTCACTAGGCAGAGCGGGGAGATGCTTGTTTACATTAGCATCTCCCCGTTCTTCCTCACCGTTAGATGATCGCGGGTATCCACAATGGCGCTTCCTTAAAGGGGACGTATATATACGTCCTTCTGCCCAGGAGTGCCATTCTGTCGATGTATAAGTGCGTGCGGCGGTCGGCAAGTGGTTAAGATTCCGATAATGCAATTTTTGGGGAAATAAATAAACTTTATTAGATTTAAAAATATATATATATATATATCCCATTTTTTTAAAAATAATATGAAAGATGATGTTACGCTGAGTAAATAGATACCTGAAAGTGACGTCATGATGTCGCTTCATTTCTATTAGGGCATAGAGATAAGCGGAGGCCATCTTTCCTTTGCTCATCCTTGTGTCCAACTGCCGCCAAGCGCCGGTTCGGTTTTCCGGCTTTCTAAACTGCCAGGGCCGAGTGGTGCATTAGTGCAAACACAGCTTTCCCGACACAGTTACCGGCGGCTAACGGAAAGCTCCCGATCATGTGACTGCTTGACAGCAGTGACATGATCATAAACGCTGCCTGATCAAAGAGGTTAACTCAAAAAAGTCCTTTCTATTGCTCCCAGTCTCCTCAGCATAAACAGATTAGAGCCATTATAGCCAAGCACTATGGCATTTTAACCACTTCAGCACCGGGCCTATTCTGGCACTTCTTTCCTTCATGTAAAAATCATAATTTTTTGCTAGAAAATTAATCAGAACCCCCAAACATTATATATTTTTTTTAGCAGACACCCTAGGTAATAAAATGGCAGTCATTGTAACTTTTTATCTCGCATGGTATTTGCACAATAATTTTTCAAACGCCTTCTTTTGGGGAAAAAAAACGGTTTCATGAATTAAAAAAATAACAAAACAGTAAAGTTAGCTCAAATTTTTTGTATAATGTGATGTTACGCAGAGTAAATAGATACCTAACATGTCACGCTTTCAAATTGCGCACACTCATGGAATGGCGCCAAACTTCAGTACATAAAAATCTTCATAGGCGATGCTTTAAATTTTTTTACAGGTTACTATTTTCGCGTTACAGAGGAGGTCTAGTGCTAGAATTGTTGTACACGCTCTAACGCACAGGGAAATACCTCAATTGTGGGGTTTGAACGGCGTTTACATATGTGGGTGGGACTAACATGCGTGTTCGCTTCTGAGCGTGAGCTACCGGGGACAGGGACGTTTTACTTTTTTTTACACTTTTTTTTACATTTATTTTTTTTGATCACTTTTATTCCTATTACAAGGAATGTAAACATCCCTTGTAATAGGAATCATTGTGACAGGTCCTCTTTATGGAGAGATGTGGGGTCAATAAGACCCCACATCTCTCCTACAGGCTTGAAAGCATGAGATTGTGAAAAAAAAATCCCAGATCTCATGCCGACAGCCGTGATTGCAGCTTTGTTTACTTCCGGGTACCACAACGTCGCGCCCGGGCCTCTGACGGTCGATGGCACGGGAGAGCCTGGAGAAGCACCGGATGGCGGCAGGAGGGGGGATGTCCCGTCCCACCGCCTGTAAGAACGATCAAGCGGCGGAACTGCCGCTATGATCATTCTTATCGTGCACAGAATCGCCAGCAGAAAACAGTGATATCTGAATGATGCCTGTAGCTGCAGGCATCATTCAGATATCACCGCTGCACAAAGTTTGAATATTCAAATTTACGAATTTTCAAATTTACGAATTTCAATCATAACGAATTTTAGAATTTATGAGTTTCGATCTTAACGAATGACCCGTAAAACAAAAAGAAAAACAAAACGCATGAAATTAAAACAAATGATTTTTTGGGCAATGCACGTCTATAAAACTGTAAGAAACAAATACATGAAAACAATTAATTACAGGGTTATTAGGGAGTGGATGTGTATGGATTATGTTTGGAGAATAAGGATATCATTTTGTGACACTAACTTTGGAAAGTATTTTCAAAGTCCTCCTCACTATGTTTTGCCTACTTGTAATTCATTTAATGTACAGATAACAATGGTCTCACCAGTCTGGGTTCCCAAAATCACTTTTTTCAACATTGCATTAGATTTTCCATTAGACTGCACACATTGCCCCTTAATTGAGATTCTTCTGTAATATCACACTAACCTGCTGAGTTTCAATAATTCTACATTTTCTTGTCTAATGGAAAAATAGAAACATACTTTCTATTTCATCCACCACAGTATTATTAAAAAGTCTGAAAAGAACTACCGTAAGTATCTACGAATTCATGTGTTATGTCCTTAGTCTTCGGATCCTCATCATCTGTACCCAGCTATTATGAGAAACATTATCAAACTCTTTTGCAGAATCTAAATCTATCACACAATTTACTTTTCCAACACAAAGCACAGAACTTTATATACAGTCAGGTCCATAAATATTGGGACATCGACACAATTCTAATCTTTTGGGCTATATACACCACCACAATGGATTGGAAATTAAACGAACAAGATGTGCTTTAACTGCAGACTTTCAGCTTTAATTTGAGAGTATTTACATCCAAATCAGGTGAACGGTGTAGGAATTACAACAGTTTGTAAATGTGCCTCCCACTTTTTAAGGGACCAAAAGTAATGGGACATTTGGCTGCTCAGCTGTTCCATGGCCAGGTGTGTGTTATTCCCTCATTATCCCATTTACAAGGAGCAGATAAAAGGTCCAGAGTTCATTTCAAGTGTGCTATTTGCATTTGGAATCTGTTGCTGTCAACTCTCAATATGAGATCCAAAGAGCTGTCACTATCAGTGAAGCAAGTCATCATTAGGCTGAAAAAAACAAAACAAACCCATCAGAGAGAAAGCAAAAACATTAGGTGTGGCCAAATCAACTGTTTGGAACATCCTTAAAAAGAAAGAACCCACCGGTGAGCTCAGCAACACCAAAATACCTGGAAGACCACGGAAAACCACTGTGGTGGATGACCAAAGAATTCTTTCCCTGATGAAGAAAACACCCTTCACAACAGTTGGCCAGATCAAGAACACTCTCCAGGAGGTAGGTGTATGTGTGTCAAAGTCAACAATCAAGGGAAGACTTCACCAGAGTGAATACAGAGGGTTCACCACAAGATGTAAACCATTGGTGAGCCTTAAAAACAGGAAGGCCAGATTAGAGTTTGCCAAACAACATCTAAAAAAGCCTTCACAGTTCTGGAACAACATCCTAGATGAGACCAAGATCAACTTGTACCAGAGTGATGGGAAGAGAAGAGTATGGAGAAGGAAAGAAACTGCTCATGATCCAAAGCATACCACCTCATCAGTGAAGCATGGTGGTGGTAATGTCATGGCGTGGGCATGTATGGTTGCCAATGGAACTGGTTCTCTTGTATTTATTGATGATGTGAGTGCTGACAAAAGCAGCAGGATGAATTCTGAAGTTTTTCGGGGATATTATCTGCTCATATTCAGCCAAATGCTTCAGAACTCATTGGACGGCGCTCCACAGTGCAGATGGACAATGACCCGAAGCATACTGCGAAAGCAACCAATGAGTTTTTTAAGGGAAAGAAGTGGAATGTTACGCAGTGGCCAAGTCCATCACCTGACCTGAATCCGATTGAGCATGCATTTCACCTGCCGAAGACAAAACTGAAGGGAAAATAAGCAGGAACTGAAGACAGTTGCAGTAGAGGCCTGGCAGAGCATCACCAGAGATGAAACCCAGTGTCTGGTGATGTCAATGCGTTCCAGACTTCAGGCTGTAATTGACTGCAAAGGATTTGCAACCAAGTATTAAAAAGTGAAAGTTTGATTTATGATTGTTAATCTGTCCCATTACGTTTGGTCCCTTAAAAAGTGGGAGAAAGAGAAAACTAACATTTGCAGAATTGTAATTGTTTAACAGTCACCGCATCCCAAATGAAATGGATAAAACAAAAAAAAACCCTTGGAGGTGGAACTTTAAAAGTGACTGAAAACACACCAAAGTATATCAAAAATATATAAATTTAATAAATCAGTACACAAATACAAAAACAATCTGAATATAAAACACATAGATTATGTACAAATCCAGAAGGCTAGTTGCATTGATGAGGAGAGAATTTTGACATTTATGATCAGACCCGACAGCTGTTTCGGTAAACCCTTCTTCGGGGGATTTGTAGACATAAAGTTCAGAAATTGTCTATAGAGAGACAGATTCTGTTGAATACATAATTAAATAAAAATAAATATCACATTGTATACATATGCACAAAATGCAAAAAATACATAATAATATTTTACAAAAAATTAAATAAATATTTGCTTACAAAGATTTCCAAGATTAATTCGACATTTCATGCGTCAGTGGGTCACATGCATTGCTCTAAACATGGGGTGAGACATCAAACACCCCACAAATGGGGGCTCCGATGTTGACAGGGTCCAGAGGGCTTCAACAAGGGTCCCCAGGTGGCGTCAAATGGCAGAGCTGAGGGAGACTCTATGGATATAAATGAGTCTAGATTCTACAAGACAATGAAAGTGAAGGGGGGGACATGACAGGGAAAGCAAATTAGTAAGCCCCTAATACACAATAAAGCCCCCTATATATCCTGGCCACAACCTATATATCCGGGCTTAGGTTGTGGCCAGGATATATAGGGGGGCTTTATTGTGTATTAGGGGCTTACTAATTTTCTTCCCTTGTCATGTCCCCCCCCCCCTTCACTTTCATTGTCTTGTAGAATCTAGACTCATTTATATCCATAGAGTCTCCCTCAGCTCTGCCGTTTGTCGCCACCTGGGGACCCTTGTTGAAGCCCTCTGGACCCTGTCAACATCAGAGCCCCCATTTGTGGGGTGTTTGATGTCTCACCCCATGTTTAGAGCAATGCATGTGACCCACTGACGCATGAAATGTCGAATTAATCTTGGAAATCTTTGTAAGCAAATATTTATTTAATTTTTTGTAAAATATTATTATGTATTTTTTTGCATTTTGTGTATATGTATACAATGTGATATTTATTTTTATTTAATTATGTATTTAACAGAATCTGTCTCTCTATAGACAATTTCTGAACTTTATGTCTACAAATCCCCCGAAGAAGGGTTTACCGAAACAGCTGTCGGGTCTGATCATAAATGTCAAAATTCTCTCCTCATCAATGCAACTAGCCTTCTGGATTTGTACATAATCTATGTGTTTTATATTCAGATTGTTTTTGTATTTTTGTACTGATTTATTAAATTTATATATTTTTGATATACTTTGGTGTGTTTTCAGTCACTTTTAAAGTCCCATCTCCAAGGGTTTTTTTTTGTTTTATCCTTAAAAAGTGGGAGGCACATATACAAACTGTTGTAATTCCCGATTTCGATGTAAATACCCTCAAATTAAAGCTGAAAGCTAAAGCACATCTTGTTCGTTTCATTTCAAATCCATTGTGGTGGTGTAAAGAGCCAAAAATATTAGAATTGTGTCGATGTCCCAATATTTATGGACCTGACTGTATATAAAGTTATGTGCTTTGTGTTGGAAAAGTAGATTGTGTGATAGATTTAGATTCTGCAAAAGAGTTTGACTGTATAAGACTTTTTATTTTGGCCAACTGACTATCATTTTTAAATCTCATTGGACTAAGATGAAAATACCTGGCCCTTTTTAAAAAATAAATATACTTATTCCAGTGTGCTAACTATGTGAAGGGAGACTTATGTAATTGATTATTTTATTCTATATGTTTTATTGTACTTTAACCTCTTCAGCCCCGGAAGAATTTACCCCCTTCCTGACCAGAGCACTTTTTGCGATTCGGCACTGTGTCGCTTTAACTGACAATTGCACCGTCGTGCGATGTTGCACCCAAACAAAATTGACGTCCTTTTTTCCCCTTAAATAGAGCTATCTTTTGGTGGTATTTGATCACCTCTGCGGGTTTTATTTTTTGCGCTATAAACAAATATAGAGCGTAAATTTTGAAAAAAATTCAATATTATTTACTGTTTGCTATAATAAATATCCCCAAAAAATACAGTGGGGCAAAAAAGTATTTAGTCAGCCACCAATTGTGCAAGTTCTCCCACTTAAAAAGATGAGAGAGGCCTGTAATTGTCATCATAGGTATACCTCAACTATGAGAGACAAAATGTGGAAACAAATACAGACAATCACATTGTCTGATTTGGAAAGAATTTATTTGCAAATTATGGTGGAAATAAGTATTTGGTCAATATCAAAAGTTCATCTCAATACTTTGTTATATATACTTTGTTGGCAATGACAGAGGTCAAACGTTTTCTGTAAGTCTTCACAAGGTTGTCGCACACTGTTGCTGGTATGTTGGCCCATTCCTCCATGCAGATCTCCTCTAGAGCAGTGATGTTTTGGGGCTGTCGCTGGGCAACATGGACTTTCAACTCCCTCCAAAGGTTTTCTATGGGGTTGAGATCTGGAGACTGGCTAGGCCACTCCAGGACCTTGAAATGCTTATTACGAAGCCACTCCTTTGTTGCCCAGGCGGTGTGTTTGGGATCATTGTCATGCTGAAAAATTTGTTTAGTTTCAGTTTGTTTCTTTTCGGTCCTGTTGATTCGTAATCGTTCGTAATTTTGCTAGACGGGATTTTTCGTGTTCGGACTAATTCGTATTTTCGCAAGCGTCATTTTTCGTTGAATCGGAATGATTTGTATTAATGTAAGCCTTATTTTTCGTTGATTTATAATTCGTACTTTCAATAGAGTACATTGCTTTTCGTTGATTCTGGACACAACTCCTACTTTCATAACTTTTTTGGGGTTCGTTGATTCGTAATTTTCTGTGTCTCTCTCACAACGACGCTGCTTATTATGCCTAATGTGCTTTGAATGGATTTGTACTTTTCTAAATACATAGCGGTTATTTGTAACGATTCGAAATCTCGTATTTTACTTTCGTTTTTTACATGCGGCTATAGCCTCCGCCCCTGTACACCATTTTGAGAGGGAGTTCAGCACGGTGAGGGAGAAGCAGAGAGCAGAGCAGAGTGTTATTGTCCTTCGAATGGATTCGTACATTCGTAACTTTTTTCATAACGAATTATGCCGAAGACATTCGGGCATTCGCTATTTGCGATATAATTTATTTCGGATTCGGTTTTATTCGTAATTGCTTTGTTCGGAAATTCGAATGCTTCCGAATGTCCGAAAGTTGCTAAATTCGGACGAATTTCGCTTCGTTACGAAATGAATTGCACAAGCCTAGCTGAAAGACCCAGCCATGTTTCATCTTTAATGCCCTTGCTGATGGGAGGAGGTTTGCACTCAAAATCTCACGATACATGGCCTCATTCATTCTTTCATGTACACAAATCAGTCGTTCTGTTCCCTTTGCAGAGAAACAGCCCCAAAGCATGATGTTGCCACCTCCATGCTTCACAGTAGGTATGGTGTTCTTTGGTTGCAACTCAGCATTCTCTCTCCTCCAAACACGACGAGTTGTGTTTCTACCAAACAGTTCTACTTTGGTTTCATCTGACCAAATGACATTCTCCCAATCCTCTTCTGGATCATAAACCTCAGACGGGCCCAGACATGTACTGGCTTAAGCAGGGGGACACCTCTGGCACTGCAGGATCTGAGTCCCTGGCGGCGTAGTGTGTTACTGATGGTAGCCTTTGTTACGTTGGTCCCAGCTCTCTGCAAGTCTTTCACTAGGTCCCCCCGTGTGGTTCTGGGATTTTTGCTTACCGTTCTTGTGATCATTTTGACCCCACGGGGTGAGATCTTGCGTGGAGCTCCAGATCGAAGGAGATCATCAGTGGTCTTGTATGTCTTCCATTTTCTAATTATTGCTCCCACAGTTGATTTCTTCACACCAAGCTGCTTGCCTATTGCAGATTCAGTCTTCCGAGCCTGGTGCAAGTCTACAATTTTGTTTCTGGTGTCCTTCGACAGCTGTTTGGTCTTCACCATAGTGGAGTTTGGAGTGTGACTGTTTAAGGTTGTGGACAGGTGTCTTTTATACTGATAACAAGTTCAAACTGATGCCATTAATGCAGGTAATGAGTGGAGGACAGAGGAGCCTCTTAAAGAAGAAGATACAGGTCTGTGAGAGCCAGAAATCTTGCTTGTTTGTAGGTGACCAAATACTTATTTTCCACCATAATTAGAAAATATTTTTTTTTCAAATCAGACAATGTGATCGTCTGGATTTGTTTCCACATTTTGTCTCTCATAGTTGAGGTATACCTATGATGACAATTACAGGCCTCTCTCATCTTTTTAAGTGGGAGAACTTGCACAATTGGTGGCTGACTAAATACTTTTTTGCCCCACTGTATATAAAAAAACTAATTTCTTTCTCAGTTTAGGCCGATATATATTCTTCTACATATTTTTGGTAAAAAAATTGCAATAAGCGTACATTAATTGTTTTGCGCAAAAGTTATAGCGTCTACAAAATAGAGGATAGTTTTATGGCATTTTTATTATTTTTATTTTTTTATTAGTAATGGCGGCGATCAGCAAATTTTATTGTGACTGCGACATTATGGCGGACACATCGGACACTATTTTGGGACCATTGTTATTTATACAGCAATCAGTGCTATAAAAATGCACTCATTACTGTGTAAATGACACTGGCGAGGAAGGGGTTAAACACTAGGGGGCGAGGAAGGGGTTAAGTGTGTCCTAGAGAGTGATTATAACTGTGTGGGGGCTGGGCTACGAGTGACATGACAGTGATCACTGCTCCTGATCACAGGGAGCATTAGATCACTGTCCTGTCACTAGGCAGAACAGGGAAATGCCTTGTTTACATAGGCATCTCCCTGTTCTGCAGCTCCGTGACACGATCGCGGGACACCGGCAGACATCGAGTGCGTGGGTCCCATGGGGAACGGTCACTGAGCATGCAGCGGGCACGTGCACCCGCACAGCGGCAAATTCAAAGCAACGTACAGGTACGTTGCTTTGCACAGCCGTGCCATTTTGCCAACGTATATCGCCGTTAGCTGGTCGGCAAGTGATTGAACCCCTTACAGATGGCAGCCTCCTGGTCCTTTATGGGTTCTAAACATCGGAAGGCGGAGGCGGGCATTCAGGTCATGTGACCAACTGTGATTGGCTGTCACAGCGGTCACATTATTGGAAAGCTCCCGATCGCTAGTATGCATCGGGAGCTTTCCGGTAACCACAGCTTACCATGTTGGGAGCGCACAGGGAGCGCGCTCTCAGCACAGTAAGTGGTTTACACAGGGCAACATATATGTGGCCGCTCGGCGTGAAGGCCCACACACCGAGAGGCTGCACATATGTGCGGCCAGCGGGAAAAGGTTAAAGTGGTTACAAACCCTTACATAGAGAAAGAGAAGAAAAGTTTGGGACTTTAAATTAGGCCTCTTTTTTTTCCCCTCGGGAAACCATACAGACGACCGGTTTTCTCTGCAGGATTTTTTTCTGACGGGAAAATAGAGAACAAGTTCTCTTTTTTTTTTCCCCGCAGTTTTCCTGCTGGGAAAACTGCGATTGAGCATACACACGGCCGTTTTTCCTGGCGAAAAACTGTCATGGCAGTTTTCCTGACGGGAAAACCGGTCGTGTGTACGAGGCATCAGAAGTGATTCATACTGATAGCAGAGGAATAAAACAGCAGACAGAAATTACACTAAGTGCTCTCAATTGAGACAAGTACACGCTATAGCCCTGGTTCACACTGGTGCGTTTTGACATGCGATTTGGCATGTCAAATCGCATGTCAAAACGGCGATATTTGCCGCAAATTGCCGGCAATGGCACTGTCCTAATCAGTGCGACACCGCATCTGCGGCGCTGCACCGATTTCAAAAAGTTGTTTCTGTACTACTTTTTGCAATTTCGGCCCGCGATTTACATTGACATCTGTGCAGAAGCCTGCACAGATGTCTTTGTAATCGCGGCTGAAATCGGGACTGCCAGCAAGAGTGAAATCGTGCGAGTTCAGCTGAACTCGCACGGCTTCACTCCCGCAGCCCAGTGTGAACCTGGGCTTAGAGGGATCAGGGGCGAGCCCAGAGTCTTTTCTCGGGAGGGGCACTGCCAAAAAATATGTTTTTTTGTGGGAAATTTATCGGGGAAATGGCTGGCGTCGGCGCTTCAATCATCCCGGCACCATGGTTGTTATGGTGTCAGGATGATTGAAGCGCATTATTTCTATTATTACATTGTAATATAAAATTAAATAGTTCAATGCAGAATCAGTGGGAGCCCCGAGTGTGTCACTTGCCACCGTCGCCTGCAATTAGTGGGAGCCCTGAGCGTGTCACTTGCCACACGTTGCGGATTGTCACTTGCCACGTCACCTGCCACATCCTGTGGATTGTCACTTGCCACACCTTGTGGATTGTCACTTGCCACATCACCTGCCACACCTTGCGGATTGTCACTTGCCACGTCACCTGCCACACCTTGCTGATTGTCACTTGCCTGCCACCAGATGCAGATTATCATTTGCCACGTCACCTGATACAATTTGCGGATTGTCACTTGCCACGTCGCCTGCCACACCTTGCGGATTGTCACTAACTTGCCTGCTAAGGTGTAGTTTTGATTGTCTCTTGCTGTGTCCCAGACTCCCAGAGTCAGGCAGCAGAGAGATAACGTAATCTCTCTGCTGCCTGCACAGTGAGGGTGGAAGTCACTGCAGAAATGCAGGGCAGGCACGGGCGGTGAGAGATGATCTCATCTCTCTGCTCCCCCGCTCCCGGCTAGCTGATTGGCCAGCTGCCACACTGAGCCTGCTCTCTCACTCTCACCTGCGCTGCCAACACACTGAGCAGCCCGGTCTGCCACGAACCGCGCCGCCCGCCCACAAACCGCGCCGCAAGCGGAGCCGCCCGCTTTCTTACCCGTCTGTGGTGCCGCACGCTATCGCACCTGCCCGCAGAGCGGCCCGACGTGACTCACTGACGTCACTCGTTGCTAGACGCCAAGCGGCCCAGGCGTTAGCAACGAGTGCAGGGAAGAGGCTCCACCCACCTCCTCCTCCGCTCCTGGTATCGTGTCAGTGCGCCGCGTAACTACATTAGACGAGTCTCTCTCTCGGCGCCGCTGATCGGCTGATGTGAGAAACTGAGAGAGAGACTCAGAGAGGCAGTGGCAGCCGCAGAACAAGTACTGTATATACTCGAGTATAAGCCGACCCGAATATAAGCCGAGGCACCTAATTTTACCCCAAAAAACTGGGAAAACTTATTGACTCGAGTATAAGCCTAGGGTGTCCATCTGCATGCCTCACTGTGCCTTTCTTTGCCTCACTATGCCCATGCCTCACTGTGCCCATGCTTCACTGTGCCCATGACTAGACTGATGTTTAACATGGGAGTCTATGGAAGGGGTGCCCAGATTTGAAAAATCAGTGCTCCCCTGCTGTAGCTTCTCTGGACTAAAACCTTTGCACACTTGTATATGAAGAATAGGGCTACATGTGGGCCACGTTTGGGGTCCAGGGGACTTAGGGCCGGCCAGTACCGGGTCCCCAAAATCACCAGAGAAATTACCATTTAACATAGGAGTCTATGGAAGGGGTTCCCGGATTGAAAAAATCGGTGCTCCCCGGCCTGAGGTCCCCCAGACACCAAATTTTGCACACTTGTAGAGGAGACGAGACATGGGGCTACATGTGTGCCATGTTTGGGGTCCAGGGGACCTATGGCCGGCTGGTACCGGGTCCCCAAAATCCGGGAGATCAGGCGCCAAAAAAAAAAAAACAGAGCAAGCAAGTGAGTGTGACAGATGGTCTCGGGGGGGGGCAATTGCCCTGTTGCCCCCCCCCTGGATCCGCCCCTGAGAGGGATATGCATTGTTCATCTGCACAGGGAAGATGTTAGGCTTACTTACCGGTATTTATAAAGTAGATCTAAACTCACAGCATATACTTTCATTTTATAACATTGTAGTAGTAATACAAATGATAGGTATTTTTTACATTTCAATAAAAGCTTATTTGAAACTTATCCTTCATGTTGTGAGTGCTGTCTCACCGCTTTCAACAACTTCCTGGATTCCCTGCATGCTTTGCAGCTTCTCCTCTGGCCATTCCTTTGGTTTATTTTCTAAGGACTATAAATTCCATGGTGCCTTATGTGGTGTGATTCCTCTACTGACTCTACAAGGCATTGTGAATATGTGTCACTGAATTCAAGAAAGTACATGTGTAGGATTCTTCAAAAAGTAATACACCAGTAAAATTTCATTTGAAAAGTTTTGTTTTTAGAACAGTCGTTGAATTTAGTAATGATTAATGGTATCAAATCTATGATCATTTTCAACTGTAGCGATGGGAAAATTCAGATCAGGATAGAAAATGTTTCTCAAGCCCATGAAATTCTAACTGTGAATGGGGTCGTCATTCAGGAAAAGTTTTACATATTGTAATATGCATATGCTAGGCACAAAAACCTGTTTAATACATCTGAGATTCCACTCCAATAGCAGATCTGAATGAATTTTAAGGCTCCTTGAACACAATTAGTTAACTCAATAATGGCAAGATCAAATGCTGTGAGGAAAGTTTTTTTATTTTTTTTATTTTCTTATGAACCTCCAAACAAAATTATTCTGGTGTATGGCCAGCTTTAAGATCAGCCAGAATAATACAGGTAAGCTAGAAATAATTGAAAGGTAAAGTGGAAATGAATATATGATCCTCCGGAAGGGATAGCTATAGATACTATACTGTAATGGTGGTGATCAGTGACTTATAGTGGGACTGTGATATTGTGGCGGTCCAGCTGGCACTAACAGACACTGGCTAGGAAGAACACTGACATTGCTAGTGACGAGGGGTGGACTGACCATTCGGGCATTTTCGGGCACTGCCCAGAGCCCGTTGGGTGAGTAGGGGGCCCCATGAGAGGCTCCTGGGAGGACAGGGTGGGATGGATGGGGTAAGTAGGCTCTGGGTCTGGTCCTGAGAGGAGAGAGAGTGCGACAGAGTCCGGGGAGGAGGAGAACACTTCCCTGACTGAGAGAACTCAGGGTAGGGGTTGGCAACAGTTCAGCAGCACCGTCAGCAAGTAGCCTGTACGTGTGACTCTCTCACATTATACTCACATCTCTACTCATGTCCCTTGTGTCAGTGAGAGAACCGCACTGCCGAAGCTTCTTCTACACTGTTTTTCGCCTCCCAGCAGGATGTCTGGCTGCTGATTCACCCAAATGCAGCTGGAAACCGATTGGTCTGCTGCCCTGCCACTCAGCTCTGCACTTTCCTCCTCCTGAAGTCCAGGCTGTGTGGGAAATACAGTGTGCAGCATAAAGATTTAAATGTCTGTTGGCGCAAGGGTGGTAAGAGCCAGTGGTCCCTCTTATTATAGTTGAACACTGAACCCTGTTTATCATCAATGGTGAACATGTGTGCAGAGGTGTGCAGTGATGGAACATGTGTACAAGGGGTATAGTGATGGAACATGTGTACAGGGGGGTACAGTGATGGAACATGTGTGCAGGGGAGTACAGTGATTAGTCAGGTGTGCAGAGGGGTACAGTGATGGAACATGTGTGCAGGGGAGTACAGTGATTAGTCAGGTGTGCAGAGGGGTACAGTGATGGAACATGTGTGCAGAGGGGTACAGTGATGGAACATGTGTGCAGTGATGGAACATGTGTGCAGGGGGGTACAGTGATTGAACATGTGTGCAGGGGGGTACAGTGATAGAACATGTGTGCAGGGGGGTACAGTGATGGAACATGTGTGCAGGGGGGGTACAGTGATGGAACATGTGTGCAGGGGAGTACAGTGATGGAACATGTGTGCAGGGGGGTACAGTGATGGAACATGTGTGCAGGGGGGTACAGTGATGGAACGTGTGCAGGGGGGTACAGTGATGGAACATGTGTGCAAGGGGGTACAGTGATGGAACATGTGTGCAGGGGGTACAGTGATGGAACATGTGTGCAAGGGGGTACAGTGATGGAACATGTGTGCAGTGATGGAACATGTGTGCAGGGGGGTACAGTGATGGAAAATGTGTGCAGGGGGTACAGTGATGGAACATGTGTGCAGGGGAGTACAGTGATGAGTCATGTGTGCAGGGGGGTACAGTGATGGAACATGTGTGCAGGGGGGTACAGTGATGGAACATGTGTGCAGGGGGGTACAGTGATGGAACATGTGCGCAGGGGGGTACAGTGATGGAACATGTGTGCAGAGGGGTACAGTGATGGAACATGTGTGCAGTGATGGAACATGTGTGCAGGGGGGTACAGTGATGGAACATGTGTGCAGGGGGGTACAGTGATGGAACATGTGTGCAGGGGGGTACAGTGATGGAACATGTGTGCAGTGATGGAACATGTGTGCAGGGGGGTACAGTGATGGAACATGTGTGCAGGAGGGTACAGTGATGGAACATGTGTGCAGGGGGGTACAGTGATGGAACATGTGTGCATGGGGGTACAGTGATGGAACATGTGTGCAGAGGGGTACAGTGATGGAACATGTGTGCAGTGATGGAACATGTGTGCAGGGGGGTACAGTGATGGAACATGTGTGCAGGGGGGTACAGTGATGGAACATGTGTGCAGGGGGGTACAGTGATGGAACATGTGTGCAGTGATGGAACATGTGTGCAGGGGGTACGGTGATGGAACATGTGTGCAGGGGGGTACAGTGATGGAACATGTGTGCAGGGGGTACAGTGATGGTACATGTGTGCAGGGGGGTACCGTGATGAAGGGGGTACAGTGATGGAACATGTGTGCAGAGGGGTACAGTGATGGAACATGTGTGCAGGGGGGTACAGTGATGGAACATGTGTGCAGGGGGGTACAGTGATGGAACATGTGTGCAGGGGGTACAGTGATGGAGAGGGTACAGTGATGGAACATGTGTGCATGGGGGTACAGTGATGGAACATGTGTGCAGGGGGTACAGTGATGGAGGGGGTACAGTGATGGAACATGTGTGCAGGGGGTACAGTGATGGAACATGTGTGCAGGGGGGTACAGTGATGGAACATGTGTGCAGGGGGGTACAGTGATGAAACATGTGTGCAGGGGGGTACAGTGGTGGAGGGGGTACAGTGATGGAACATGTGTGCAGGGGGGTACAGTGATGGAACATGTGTGCAGGGGGGTACAGTGATGGAGGGGGTACAGTGATGAAACATGTGTGCAGGGGGGTACAGTGATGGAGGGGGTACAGTGATGGAACATGTGTGCAGGGGGGTACAGTGATAAAACATGTGTGCAGGGGGGTACAGTGATGGAGGGGGTACAGTGATGGAACATGTGTGCAGGGGGGTACAGTGATGGAACATGTGTGCAGAGGGGTACAGTGATGGAACATGTGTGCAGGGGGGTACAGTGATGGAACATGTGTGCATGGGGGTACAGTGATGGAACATGTGTGCAGAGGGGTACAGTGATGGAACATGTGTGCAGTGATGGAACATGTGTGCAGGGGGGATACAGTGATGGAACATGTGTGCAGGGGGGTACAGTGATGGAACATGTGTGCAGGGGGTTACAGTGATGGAACATGTGTACAGTGATGGAACATGTGTGCAGGGGGGTACGGTGATGGAACATGTGTGCAGGGGGGTACAGTGATGGAACATGTGTGCAGGGGGGTACAGTGATGGAGGGGGTACAGTGATGGAACATGTGTGCAGAGGGGTACAGTGATGGAACATGTGTGCAGGGGGGTACAGTGATGGAACATGTGTGCAGGGGGGTACAGTGATGAAACATGTGTGCAGGGGGTACAGTGATGGAGGGGGTACAGTGATGGAACATGTGTGCAGGGGGGTACAGTGATGGAACATGTGTGCAGGGGGGTACAGTGATGGAACATGTGTGCAGGGGGGTACAGTGATGGAGGGGGTACAGTGATGGAACATGTGTGCAGGGGGGTACAGTGATGGAACATGTGTGCAGGGGGTACAGTGATGGAACATGTGTGCAGGGGGTACAGTGATGAAACATGTGTGCAGGGGGGTACAGTGATGGAGGGGGTACAGTGATGGAACATGTGTGCAGGGGGGTACAGTGATGGAACATGTGTGCAGGGGGGTACAGTGATAGAGGGGGTACAGTGATGAAACATGTGTGCAGGGGGGGGTACAGTGATGGAGGGGGTACAGTGATGGAACATGTGTGCAGGGGGTACAGTGATGAAACATGTGTGCAGGGGGTACAGTGATGGAGGGGGTACAGTGATGGAACATGTGTGCAGAGGGGTACAGTGATGGAACCAAAAGCTATATTTATTGACCAGTGGAAGACCTTAAAGGGGTTGTAAAGGTTTGTTTTTTATTTTCTAAATAGGTTCCTTTAAGCTAGTGCATTGTTGGTTCACTTACCTTTTCCTTCCATTTCCCTTCTAAATGTTTTTTTTTCTTTGTCTGAATTTCTCACTTCCTGTTCCTCCTCAGTAAGCTTGCCCCCATCATCTGAGCCGTTCTGGCAGGGGGTTAGTCAGCGTGCTCGCCCCCTCCCTTGGGACTACATCCCTGCGGGGAGACGCGGTGTTCTCCAACAATGCACTAGCTTAAAGGAACCTATTTAGAAAATAATTAACAAACCTTTACAACCCCTTTAATGTACGAGGAACGTCCAGACAGTTTTAATCCATGTATCTTTTGCTGCTTGGTGAAATTGCCTGGATTGGCTCTCAGTTTGTATGTGTCTCAGGAATGAACTGAATGGCTGGGTCTATTTTATATCTAGATAGAACAGGTTTTTATGTATATCCTGAAATAAATACACGAATATTGATTGTTATATAGGAAGGTTAGTGGTAATGTTCACAGTCAGGCAGACCTATGGAACTCTGAACAAGTTCTTCAGCCCTGCTAATGACCTTGAGTTCACATCTCCGGCTAGAAAATACAACAAATGTGTTTGCAATTTAAAAGTTCAGCTGAGCAGGTGGGTAATGTCCAATGTGATTGTGACCTATTAACACACACATGCTTTCATCAGCAGCCATTTGTAACATGACATCTTTCATGAAGGTCTTGCAAACAGACCCTTCTTCACATCCTCATGTCAGATAAGAATTAAGATGAAGGACAAAAAAAACTTCTTCCCTTGACATCTATAATAATGTTTCAGCACAGCCATTCAAAACCTTAATTATTTTAGTTAACTACTTTAATAGTGACTTTTGTTTATTATGTGGTCTCCATGCAATCTTTTCATCTGGTGGTGGGAGTCTTGCAGCAAACAGATATTGTACACTATCAATACACTATCAATACTAATGATTAAAAAAGTATTTGGAAGAAGTTTTGCAGCATCAGTGGTAGAAGCCATTCTAAACAGTGCCTAACTTTCTTTAGATTGGAAGCCGATTCTGCTTGATATGAGCAATACCTCCACTTTCTATATTCTTTTTCTTTTCTTTTTTTTTATCTGCTCCCAGGTGTCTACACAACCTCTAAACGTCCCACCTATTGACATCTGTTTTTGTCTTCACATCCTGAGGGTTTTAGTTCTGCTCTGAGGATCATGGAAGATAAAATAAAAGATAATGAAGAAATAGGCAAAGTCACAAAAAATGAGTTCCCCTTCATTCATTGTCCAGGAACCTTTATTCTCAATGGTGACCTCCTGCAGGAAGACAAGCCTGAGAATAGAGGCTGGAGTAACACCTGCATGTGCATTGAAAGTCATGACATTTCGGAAGGTCCTGTGGAGCGAGGTGACATCACATAGTGCCCATATACAAAGTAGAAAGAGGGGTCTTACCTCTTTACATTCCATCACGTGCAGACAGCCTGTTAACTATTACAGTCCCACACTGTTTTTTTACTACATACTAACAGCCTATAGTGTAACCAATCAGCAATTATCATTACATATTTTAAATTGAAGAAAAGCGAAAATCTGATTGGTTGCTATAGAATTATGCAATTAGCACATTGTCAATCTTTACATGACATTACTGATTAAAAAAAAAACTGTCAGGCCCCTTTCACACTGAGGCGCTAATACGCTAAAAATAGCGCCTGCAATGTGCCCCGAAAAAGCTGCTCCATTGTATCCAGTGTGAAAGCCCCAGGGCTTTCACATGGGAGCGGTGCGCTTGCAGGAAAGTAAAATAACTCCTGCAAGCTGCATCTTTGAGGCGCGGTAGGAGCGGTAAAAATACTGCACCTATGGCGCCCCTGCCCATTGAAATCAATGGGGTAGCGCCTCCAAAACGCCTGCAAAATCACCCTTTCTAGCGCCCGCAAATCGCGGCAAAAACGACGGTATAACGGCGCTAAAAATAGCGCCGCTATACCGCCAGCGCATCCAGCGCTTCAGTGTGAAAGTAGCCTAAGAATACCACATAAAATTTTCCTAAAGTAGAGCTATACCCTTCATTGAATGATATTTAGCTTTAAAAGCACTGTGCAAAAAATAAAAGTGTTTTCATGTTTGTTTGTTTTTTTTTTGGGGGGGGGGGGGTTTCTAATAAAATATGTTTCTTGCTTCTTCTTTTTTTTCATCCTCTAGGCTGGTTTTACATGGGCGTTCTCCATGATGTGCATCCGTCTGCTCAGCAGGGGTTCTCCTCGCTATGCAGAGCAGATACAGACACAGCCCGCTGTTCTCTATGGGGCTGTCAGATGGAAATTAACCGCCTGTCTGTTTCCATCAGACTCTCATCCGATCCGCTGCTATTGGCGGACAGGATCAGATGCCAGTGGGTGTCAGCTGACACATGTCCGCTGACATCAACTGCTCCATAGAGAGCTATGAATGGTCCAAACAGGTCTGCCTGAAAAATTGACAGCCGGACCAGATCGGACAGCCTGTGTGAAACCAGACAAGGTCCCTTTCACACAGGCAATCTGACCAGGTCTACACCTGTCAGATTTTCAGGTGGACCTGATGGAAAAAGCTCCAAGCAGCTCTATGGGTAGATGGATATAAAATACTTGTGTCCATTTACATCCACCTACCTCCAAGTCCAACCAGGTCCAGGGAAAAAAACAACTGTGTCCTACGGTTTTCCCTAAAATGGGGGATCGGAGGTAGCCTAATGTAAACAGATACAAATCCATTTACATCCAACCAACATCCGCTATCACAGGTCTGCCCCAGTCTGCTGTCAAAATATGGACATGAACTGAACGGGATCAGGTGTCACAAAACAAAACCATGCCCTGTATGAATAGATCCTTAATGCATCTTGGAGCTGTCAATCTCCTCCAGACCTTTTTAGCCACTTCATTTCTATATATACTCTCTCCAGCATTGGTTTGACATCATGTCCTGGACCAGCTTCCTGGTAATAACAATGAAGCCCCTTATAGTCTAAACCAGGGGCACATTTGACAGGGTGACAACAAAAAAAAAAAAACAATTATCAGTCAGTTGTTACCACAGAACAGGTGCTCAGGTGCTTGAACAAGGACTTTTTTGGCAAGATCACCAGGTATTATTTTAATAAAAGTTGCAGATTTAAAAAAGCTTGAAAACAACATTTGGAATTGCATTAACCAGCTAAAGATTATATTTCAGTTTAATCTATTAGCATTAATAAACAGAAATAAAATATGTTTTAATTTTTTTATGAATTTATTATTTATTTATTGCTGTTTATTAATATCCTAGTTGATCTTACTCCACAATTAGACCCTGCTCTCTGAAAGTTGGACCCCCGAGCATCGGAAAATGGGCTTTCTAAGAGTACTGCCAGTTCTCATATATTGCTTATCTCTAGATGTTCTGCAAGGCTGTGCAGTTCTTCCCGGATATTCTGCTGGATGAATAACAACATTCTGCATGTATTTTCGGAGCATTAAGTAACTCATACTGCCAGATTCTGTTAAATAGAGGGGAAAATTGTTTTTAAATCCACTCACATCATTGCACAAAGAAGTGTCCCCTTTTTTTAACTTTGCAAGACACATAAAAGTTGCTGCGTACATTGTAAGAAAGTCAAGTGTAGGATTAACAAATGAGGACGACTGCCCACTGTGAGCATTCTATGCCAACAGTCACATACACAGAAATTCCAGAGGTTACAATAGGCAGAAAATCTCTACAAATCAGAAACAGTTTGGCTGTCTGTCTGAGCAGTGTCAGTGACAGCCATCTACTTGTCCTTGAATAACCCATTACATATAAGGTATGTGCGAGTTTAACAGTTCCTTGGCTATCGTGTATCATACAGTAAGTGTCAATGCAAATTATGTACTAAAATTTTTTTTTTTATTCTGTTGAACAGAGGTTTGGTGTTCAAACTAGACTAAAAAAACTGGAAGTAAACCCATAGATTTAACAGTTTCAAAAAACAGTTATTATATTTCTGGCACATGCCATAAAATGATTCTGTCACAGACATTGTGAGTTTGTAAATATGCACCCGCATAAAAGTCAGATTGGTAGCAGCAGTTGCGTCTGTGTAGCTGCTACATCCCAAAAAATATCAATGGGACTGCCTGCACAGGTATACACAGAAAACCTGTGCATCCCCGTGCAGGTAAACATGGCCTTCTCACGGGGTACGCATTGATCTGCTCCATGTGAACGAGGCCTTATGGTGACACTGGGACTGGTGTGACCAGTGACTTCTGGTGATAGTGTTCTTCTTTTTTTTTTTTTTGCACTATACTAAACACTCTTTCTCCTCACAGCTGATCACTTTTGGAGGAAAGGTTTTAAAGGCTGTATCATGTAGCCTTTGTTTGCAAATGTAATCGCTGTGATTGGTCACAGCAATAACATGGTAAAGGGCCAATCTAATTTCAGGCTGTCAAACCATCCAATGGCTGGTGTCATAACTGATCACATGTGCAGCATCATTATTATTATCATTATTATTATACAGGTTTTACATAACGCCAACAGTTTGCTCAGCGCTTTACAAAATAAATGCAGACATTACAGTTACATTACAATTTGGTACAAGAGGAATCAGAGGGCCCTGCTCATTAGAGCTTACAATCTAAAAAGGGAGGGTCAATTGATTCAAAGGGTAATAGCTGTGGGGGATGAGCTGATGGAGGAAGTAAAAGTGTTATTTAGAAGCAGGATAGGCTTTCTTAAAGAGTAGAGTTTTCAGGGATCGTCTAAATATGGATAGATTAGGGGACAGTCGGACAGATTGGGGTAGGGAGTTCCAAAGGATGGGAGAAGCTCTGGAGAAATCCTGGAGGCGAGCATGGGAGGAGGTGACAAGGGAGCTAGAGAGCAGGAGGTCTTGGGAGGACCGAAGAGAGCGACTTGGTTGGTATTTTGGGACTAGGTTAATGATGTACCTGGGGGCCGAGTTGTGGGTGGCTTTGTAAATTATTGTTAGTACTTTGAATTTTATTTGTTGGGTGAGTGGGAGCCAGTGGAGGGATTGGCAGAGAGGGGTGGAGGACACTGAATGGTTGGTAAGGTGTATGAGTCTTGCAGCGGCATTCATGATGGACTGAAGGGGGGATAGTCTATGTAAAGGTAATCCAATGAGGAGGGAGTTGCAGTAGTCGAGGCGAGAGATGACCAGGGAGTGAATTAGAAGCTTGGTGGTGTCATTAGTTAAAAAGGAGCGTATTCTGGAAATATTGCGGATGGCAGATGAAGATTAAACAGAGGCCAAGATGGCAGCTTCCTTGGCAGAAAACGATAAGAGGGTTTACTTCCATTTTGAAGCTCACATGCAGTAAGCTATAAACATTATCCATTGTAGTGAGGCTGTGCCCGCACCACCAGCGTTAACTGCTCGTTTTGTTTAGTGTGTTTTTTTAGGGGGGGAAGAGAAATGCTTTTACTTATCTAATCCTTTGCTCACCCAGCAGATGGTGCTCCCCCTTGCTCCAGTAGTGGTCTCTCCCTTTGGTGTCCTCACATAACCCTGCATTGTAAGGGCACCAAAAGGACAGACCACTACTGGAGCAAGGGGGAGCCATCTGGCCATCTGTATACTTGATCCTTTACTTCTCCACATTGCTTCACTCCCCCCTTCAGCATCTTTTTCCCTGTGCTCCACCAATCTAAGGTCCTGACTTCATCAAGACCAATGCTTCGGTCTTGATGAAGTCAGGACCTTAGACTGCTGGAGCGTAGGGACACTGTAGGAAGGAGTGAAGCGGTGGGGAGACGGATTGGGTAAAGTAAGTCTGATTTTCTGTGTCCCCCAGACCCAAACGAGCAATTAATCCTTGCAGTGCTACAAGGAATAAATGTATAGTTTTTCAGAATTGGGGTTTAAAGTGAAACTAAATTATGCAAATAATCACCTCCGCTCCAGCAATGATGCTCTCAGAGCTCCCTCGCCGGTGACGACATCTTTGCTCCAGCTTTCTACGGATGCCACGTCTTCACCCATCTTGAATGGCTGGCAAGGGATGACATAACTCTCTAACATGTGCATGGGAGTTCATTCATTTCTTCACCAAGGTATGTTGAGAAAGTACACCATGGATTCTGCAGCAGATTGCTAAGAGGCAGGTAAGTTTTTTATTACTTAATAAATCAAAAGGCCTTTTCACCTTTACCAAAAAAAACAAACGAATGATACCTGCCCAGCCTATGGTCGGATGATGCTGGCACTGGCCTCTCGTCAATCTGTATGGACGCCATATGACGTCCTGCCGGATTGCGGGGCCACACAGCAGTGCGATCTGTCACCAGCCGTGTCCCGTGGACTGATGACTGATCAGTGTACGGGCTCGTTGCCAGTACCATGTGACCGCCATGATGAATCACAGCAGGTCATATGACAGTTGTACACAATGAATGACTTTCTTTCATGCCATCCAATGTGTACAACTGTGTTGATAGCTGAGATTGGTCAATATGATCTCATAGTACAGACAGGGCCAATCACAGCCCATCTGTACCATGTAATTAGCTTTGACCAATCACAGCTAATCACAACAAAACAGACTAAATTAATCAGTTTCATTAAGTAAAATGCTTGCTTATAGTGATGTAATGCACTACTATAAGCAAACATAATGTGTAAAAAAAAAAAATAAAATCCTGTTTACTTCCCCAGAGCAGTACAATGTTACTATGGTAACATTATAGTGCTCCAGTCACAGCTTTATTAAAATAAAAATTTGTAAAAACGTTATATGATGAATTTTTTTATTTTTAATTTCTTAATTTTCCCCAAAAATTTACAAAAAATGACAACTTCAAAAAACCTGCCATGCCTCATACTAAATACATTGGACTGTATACTTTCCAAAAAGGGGTAATTTGGGGGGTAAATTTGCTGTCCTGGCATTTTAGGACTACATGAAATTTTGCACATTTTGTCATGTTACAACCATAAACGTAAATGTCTTTTATTGGGATTTTATGTGATAGACCAACAAAAAGTGGCAAATAATTGTGAAGTGGAAGGAGAATGATAACTGGTTTACCAAATTTTTTACAAATAAATATGTGAAAAGTGTGAAGTGCATTTGTATTCAGCCCCCTTTACTCTGATACCCCTAATTAGAATCTAGTGGAACAAATTGCCTTCAGAAGTAACCTAATTAGTAAATGGAGTCCACCTGTGTGTAATTTCATCTCAGTATAAATACAGCTGTTCTGTGAGCACTCCGAGGTTTGTTAGAGAACCTTAGTGAGCAAACAGCATCACGAAAGCCAAGAAACAACCCCAGAGAGGTCATGGATAAAGTTGTGGAGAAGTTTAAAGCACGGTTAGGTTATAAAAAAATACTACAAGCTTTGAACATCTGACAGAGCACTGTTCAATCCATCATTCGAAAATGGAAAGAGTATGGCCCAACTGCAAACCTACCAAGACATGGCGGTCCACCTAAACTGACAGACCGGGCAAGGAGAGCATTCATCAGAGAATCAGCAAAGAGGCCCATGGTAACTCTGGAGGAGCTGCAGAGATCCACAGCTCAGGTGGAAGAATATGTCCACAGGACAACTATTAGTTGTGCACTCCACAAATATGGCCTTTATGGAAGCGTGGCAAGAAGAAAGCCATTGTTGAAAGAAAGCCATAAGAAGTCCTGTTTGCAGTTTGCGAAAAGGGGGACACGGTAAACATGTTGAAGAAGGTGCTCTGGTCACATGAGACCAAAATTTTACTTTTTGGCCTAAAAGCAAAACGCTCTGTGTGGTGGAAAATTAACACTGCACATCACCCTGAACACACCATTCCCACCATGGAGGGACAGGGAAGCTGGTCAGAGTAGATGGGAAGATGGATGGAGACAAATACAGGGCAAGAAAACCTGTTATGCCGCGTACACATGATCGGAAATTCCGACCAGAAACCGTGGTTTTTTTTCGACGGAATGTTGGCTCAAACTTGTGTTGCATACACACGGTCACACAAATCTTGTCGGAAATTCAAGAACGCAGTGAAGTACAACACGTATGACGAGCCGAGATCAAGGAAGTTCAATAGGCAGTTTGGCTCTTCTGCTTGATTCTAAGCATGCATGTTTTTTTGCGCGTCGGAATTGCATACAGACGAACGGTATTTCCGATAGGAACTTTTTCTGTCGGAAAAATAGAGAACCTGCGCTCAATCTTTTGTTGGTGGAAATTCCGACAGCAAAAGTCCGATGGAGCATACACACGGTCGGAATTTCCGACCAAAAGCTCACATCAGACTTTTCTTGTCGGAATTTCCGGTCGTTAGGGATGAGCTTCGAGTTCGAGTCGAACTCATGTTCGACACGAACATTGCCCGTTCGCCAAACAGCGAACAAATTGGGGTGTTCGCGGCAAATTCGAAAAATCTATGGGAGAAATCTAAAGTGCTAATTATAAAGGCTTATATGCAAGTTATTGTCCTAAAAAGTGTTTGGGGACCGGGGTCCTGCCCCAGGGGACATGTATCAATGCAAAAAGAAGTTTTAAAAACGTCAGTTTTTTCGGGAGCAGTGATTTTAATAATGCTTAAAATGAAAAAATAAAAGTGAAATATTCCTTTAAATTTCGTACCTGGGGGGTGTGTATGATATGCATGTGAAGTGGCGCATGTTTCCCGTGCTTAGAACTGTCCCTGCAAAAAATGTCATTTTTGAAAGAAAAAAAGTAATTTAAAACTCACTCGCGGCTATTAATGAATTGTCGGCTCCCGGCAATACATTCAAAAGTCATTGATAAAAAAAAAAAAAAAAAAGCGTGGGGGTTCCCCAGAATTCAATTACAAGGCCCTTCAGGTCTGGAATGGATTTTAAGGGGAACTCCACCCCAAATTTAAAAAAAAATGACGTGGGGTTCCCCCAAATATCCATTCCAGGCCCTTCAGATCTGGCATGGATTTTAAGGGGAACTCCACCCCAAATTTAAAAAAAAATGGCGTGGAGTCCCCCTAAAAATCCATACCAGACCCCTTATCCGAGCACGCAACCTGGCCGGCCGCAGGGGAAAAGGGGGGGACGAGAGAGCGGCCCCCCCTCCCTCCTGAACCGTACCAGGCCACATGCCCTCAACATGGGGAGGATGTCCCCATGTTGATGGGGACAAGGGCCTCATCCCCACAACCCTTGCCCGGTGGTTGTGGGGGTCTGCGGGCGGGGGGCTTATCGGAATCTGGAAGACCCCTTTAACAAAGGGGACCCCCAGATCCCGGCCCCCCTATGTGAATTGGTAAGGGGTACATTGTACCCCTACCATTTCACGAAGAAAGCGTAAAAAAATGTTTAAAAAAACACACAAACACCTTGAAAAAGTCCTTTATTTAAAAAAAAACAAAAAACATTCCAGCGGTGAAATCCAGTGTCCCGCGGCGATCCCGATGTCCAGCGCTGTCCTTCATTGGTTGTGCCTGAGCGGACCTGATGGGGAACTCCCTCTCAGTATTTTAAATGTATAGACCCACCCCTTCTAAAGTTCCCCATCAGGTCCGCTCAGCGGACCAGATGCGGAACATGAGAAGGGGCGGGTCTATACATATATTACACAGTGAGGGAAGTTCCCCATCAGGTCCGCCCCCTCGGTATGTCGGACCCGCCTACGTCATTGGCTTGAGCGGGGAACTTCCTTCACTGTGTAATTTAAATTTACATAGTGAAGGAAGTTCCCCGCTCAAGCCAATGACGTAGGCGGGTCTGACATACCGAAGGGGCGGACCTGATGGGGAACTGCTCTCACTTTGGTAATACATGTATTGACCCGCCCCTTCTCATGTTCCGCATCTGGTCCGCTGAGCGGACCTGATGGGGAACTTTAGAAGGGGCGGGTCTATACATTTAAAACACTGAGAGGGAGTTCCCCATCAGGTCCGCTCAGGCACAACCAATGACGGACAGCGCTGGACATCGGGATCGCCGCGGGACACTGGATTTCACCGCTGGAATGTTTTTTTTTTTCAATAAAGGACTTTTTCAAGGTGTTTGTGTGCTTTTTTTAAACATTTTTTTACGCTTTCTTCGTGAAATGGTAGGGGTACAATGTACCCCTTACCAATTCACATAGGGGGGGCCAGGATCTGGGGGTCCCCTTTGTTAAAGGGGTCTTCCAGATTCCGATAAGCCCCCCGCCTGCAGACCCCCACAACCACCGGGCAAGGGTTGTGGGGATGAGGCCCTTGTCCCCATCAACATGGGGACATCCTCCCCATGTTGAGGGCATGTGGCCTGGTACGGTTCAGGAGGGAGGGGGGGCTGCTCTCTCGTCCCCCCCTTTTCCCCTGCGGCCGGCCAGGTTGCGTGCTCGGATAAGGGGTCTGGTATGGATTTTTAGGGGGACTCCACGCCATTTTTTTTTTATTTGGGGTGGAGTTCCCCTTAAAATCCATGCCAGATCTGAAGGGCCTGGAATGGATATTTGGGGGAACCCCACATCAATTTTTTTTTTAATTTGCGGCGGGGTTCCCCTTAATATCCATTCCAGACCTGAAGGGTCTGGTAATTGAATTCTGGGGAACCCCCACGCTTTTTTTTTTTTTTTTTTTTAATCAATGACTTTTGAATGTATTGCCGGGAGCCGACAATTCATTAATAGCCGCGAGTGAGTTTTAAATGACTTTTTTTCTTTCAAAAATGACATTTTGTGCAGAGACAGTTCTAAGCACGGGAAACAAGCGCTACTTTACATGCATATCATACACACCCCCCAGGTACGAAATTTAAAGGAATATTTCACTTTTATTATTTCATTTTAAGCATTATTAAAATCACTGCTCCTGAAAAAACGGCCGTTTTTAAAACTTTTTTTTGCATTGATACATGTCCCCTGGGGCAGGACCCGGGTCCCCAAACACTTTTTAGGACAATAACTTGCATATTAGCCTTTATAATTAACACTTTAGATTTCGAACGTTCGAGTCCATTGTATTTAATAGGGTTCTAAAGTTCACACGAACATTTTGTCTGTTCGCAGGTTCTGGTGCGAACCGAACAGGGGGGTGTTCGGCTCATCCCTGCCGGTCGAGTGTACGGGGCATTAGAGTCTGCAAAAAACTTGAGACAGGGGCGGAGGTTCACATTCCAGCAGAACAACGACCCTAAACATACAGCCTGGGTTACAATGGAATGGTTTAGATCAAAGCATATTTATGTGTTAAAATGGCCCAGTCAGTGTCCAGACCTAAATCCAATCGAGAATCAGTGACAAGACTTGAAAATTGCTGTTTACAGACAGACGCTCTCCATCCAATCTGACAGAGCTTGAGCTATTTTGCAAAGAATGGGCAAAAATGTGGGGATTGAATACAAATGCACGCCACACTTTTGACATTTAATTGTAAAAAAAATTGAAAATCAATTATCATTTTCCTTCTACTTCACAATTTTGTGCCACTTTGTGTTGGTCTATTACATAAAATACATTTACATTTTTGGTTGTAACATGACAAAATGTGGAACATTTCAAGGGCTATGAATACTTTTTCAAGGCACTGTATACCATAGTTTGTGGACTCTATAACCTTCACACAGACTAAATAATATATACTGATGTGGGTTATTTTCACCAAAGAAATGTAGCAAAATAAATACATTTTGGGCTAAATTTATGAAGAACACGTTTTTTTTCAAAATGTTCAGTCTTTTTTTAAAATTTACTTTTTTCATTCAATTAACAAAAGAAAAAACCCAGTGGTGATTAAATTCCACCAAAAGAAAGCTCTATTTGTGTGAACAAAATGATAACAATTTTATTTGGGTACAGTGTAGCATGACCGCACAATTGTCATTCAAAGTGCAACAGCGCTGAAAGCTGAAAATTGGCCTGGGCAGGAAGGGGGTAAAAGTGCCCAGTATTGAAGTGGTTAAAATACTAAATCAACAATAAAATAATCAACAATGAATAATAAAGCTGCAGTATCAAAAGTGTCCAACTTCCATGAAATAAGTATAGTGTAATCTTGCGTAGCGCAGCATTGCTTTACACTAGAAGTTTTTTCTATTTCAGCTGAGACATAGCATTTTGCTTCTACAATAAAGAGCCTGCCTTGTTGCAATTTTTTATTTATTTTTTAACTTTAGTTCCAGTTTAAAGAGAACCATTCCCAATTAATCGTATACAGGAATCTGAATGTTCAGCCTTTAGTTGTTGTAGTGGTGCAGCCCCACCCTCTTCCCCCATTACCCTTTAAGCCTAACTCCATGTTTGCATACAAAACTTCAACCAAGATAAAGGGGGGTTTATATTTATAATTCATATTAGAAACACCCAAAATAATTATAAAAACTTTATCATCATCATAAGATGCATATATAGGACCACAAGAAACAGTACAATGTAGATACAGAATGAGAACCAAAGCCTACACATTTCGTGGCAAATATCCGCATCTTCAGGACACTTCTGGTGTCAAATGGGTATTAGTTTGATATGAATTTCTTTACAGTGGTCTTCTTTAAACAACACTGCAGATCTACCTCCTTTCCTGATTTGATAGCTTTGTGTGGTTTATTTTGTTTGCTTTTTGGTCTTATTTTATTATTATGGCTTTTCCATATAAAGTATAAGGATTGTAATACATATTTGAGACCAGAAGAGTCATGAAGAAGCAAATATATTTCCCACGAAACGCATAGACTTTTGTTCTCATTCTGGATCTACATTCTACTGTTTACATCAGCCCTTGGCAGCTTGGTATAAAACACTCTTCTACTTCTGGTCTGTCCAGAGGAAATTCAAGTATACTCGATCTTATAAAGATATTAGGAAAACTGTAGTGTACTGTATCTTCCTGTTGGACATTCAAATTATGAAATGAGTACCAAAGAGATGAGACATTAAGGCTGCATTCACACTACAGCATTTTCAATCGCGGGCAGATTTGCCGCGAACTTGCCCGCACCAAGGTGTGAATGGCAAAACGCGTAACTCGCATTTGAGATGCCATTCATTTGAATGACACCTCAAATCACATTGCGGTTCTGCCGCAATTGTCTCAAGATAAAACGTGCTGCAATCACGGCAACCTGCATCGTGGGATGCATGTCGCCCAAAAGTGGCTCCTGAACTATTTTTGGGCGCGATGCGGATTGCCACGATTGCAACACGTTTTATCTGCAATTTTTTCAAACAGCTATCATGTAATCCCAGGCTACCCTATCAAATGTCTTTACCACATCCAGGGACAGGAATAATCCCTTTTGTTTGCTTTTAGTCATCCAGTGACGCAGATTTAGGGCTTTCAATGTATTGTCTGTAGCTTCCCTGCCGGGTATAAAACCCACTTGGTCTGTAGTAATTAATGATGTCATCATGTGTAGTGATAGGCGGTTTGCTAGAATTTTCAAGAAGAGCTTGAGGTCAACATTGAGTAATGAAATGGGTCTGTAATTAGTGACCTGTGAAGGATCTTTCCCTTCCTTAGGAATCACTGAAATATGCGCTTCTAAGAGACCTTGTAAAGCAGCTAGAAACAGATTGATACGTTTGTGAAAGTTTTGAAGTAAGCAGCAGATAAACCATCGGGGCCGGGGCTTTTCCCTAATTTTAGTTGTTTTAGGGACAAGGTTAATTCCTCTGTGGAAATCGGACAATCAAATCTAGTTGTTTAGAGTCAATTTTAGAGATTGATTTTGAAACAGATATTTCAGTCGCGCATAAGTGAGTTATGTCACTAGCTTAACTTTGAGGTTACCTTACTTCCTATTGGACTCTCTATATTATATAATACATTAAAAAATGCCCCTCCCGTAGATATAAGAAAATGTTAAGTAATTGTCTCTGGAATTTCAGATGGACCGACCTGTTGAACTGCTAAACTAAAAACTCAGTTGGCCAATTTGGTGCACGCATCATAATTTTTTTGTTTTTTGGATGTCGGTGAAATTGGGAAAACACAATATTTACTTCATTCAACAAATCACCCCAGGTATATGTACACATGATTGATTAACATTAAAGACTTATTTATCATTTATAGACCATTGGCACATAAGAAGAGGCAGAAGTAATGTGTGACACACATCATTACAAATGGTTGTAAGGTTCCATGGCATTTCAGTCCCCATCTAAGTTACCCAGAGATATGTACCACTCTAAATCAAAAATTAACAGTGTAGCATATTTGCTTTCATAGCAATTTGACAGAGAGATAAGACGGTTATACTGCATAGAGTAGCTGGTACAGAGCAATGGGCTCCCACTGTCTTCTAGTAGCTACGGTCAATCTGGTAATGGGAAAGTGATACAAAATCGAATTTGTGTAGACTGAATGACATTGTCTACTTCAGCACCACTGCAGCAGTTTCTGGATTTTAAGAGCAGTTCACTGACTGGATTTCCCTGATGTTTGGATATTCTGTTCAAAGGGGTAGCTAAGGCTTATGAATGAAGTGTGAGGCACTAGCTATCAGGATTGTGGACAGTGCACATAACCTCCACGGTTTTTGACTCATGTTGGGAAAATAAACTTGTTTTCTTCTCAGAATCTTACAGTTGGCCCTCACCCAGATACTCCGAAATAAAGTAAAAATATCTTTAAAAACATTTAAAAACACATATTTACAGTTCACAGCAGGCTTTTGTCTTTTTTTAATTTTTATTAAAACATTATTCTTATGTGTAGCGCCTACCCCACATTTCCGTGGGCCTGGTGGTGACCCCAAAAGACAGGGAGGGCTGACATTCTTCCTCAGGGTGCAGGTTACTAGGCATAGTGGGTGATGTACAAGATAGAAAATGGGCGCCAGTCACTTTTATGCTTGAATAGAGAGAAGTTTATTTCTCCCAAACAGAAAAAATGTGGGAGAGAGGGAATGGGGCACAGCACACCCTTAGTCAAAAATAGTAATGATCAGCAGACAGGCAGATTTCTTAGAGAAAAAGGTGAGATAAGGCAGACAGCAGCACAGGAAAAGAGCCTTTAAGCTGAACCAGAACATCTGTACTTACTTTGTAGAATTGCCTGTCTCCTATAGTAGCTGAACTTTACTCACAGTATCATACAGAATTCTTTGGATGAGCTTTCTCTTGAAGATCTCCCAGCCACCTCATGGGTCCCCAGTCCATGAAGAGTCCCCTCTGGTTCTTCTCTAGAACTCCATCTCTCTCAGAATTGTTTCCAGGTATTGAGCAGGCTCTCCTCTGTAGAATCTTAAACACCTGGATAGGCCTCAAACAGATCTAGCAGCCAGTAGAACTCCTGGATAGGCCTCAGGCTTCAGGCCTAGCAGCCAGGAGCTGTTTGACACACACCCTCAGTCTGGGCAGAGAGAACCTAGATCACCTGACTCTCTCCAAATAAATACCTTCTCCCAGCATGCAAAGCGACCCATCTGATTGGCTGAAAAAGGTGTGTTCATTCATAACCTGAATTCACTGTAGCTCATCATACTAATGACAGAGGCGACAGTGCCACCTATTAAAAAAAAGGAGAAACCACAGCTGAAACAGGATTATGAGGAAGAAATTTGATCCATAAAGACTACAAATTAGCCAGGCTAGCTACCACCCAGCACAGCAAAATGTTCCTGTAGCCCTGTTTTGGGAAAAGGGTGCTACATTTGCATATCCAAATACTCCTCTCCAAGCAGCCATTGTTAGTAAGGGCAGAGGACTCTCTCTCTTACTTTCCATAATAGTTTCTGCCTCGTCATGATGACACTCAGGAAAATACTGCGTCAGTGCACTGAGCATTGTACAAGAAAAAAAGTTTTTCCCTAAGATCTTGAGACATCTCGCAGTATACTAATGAGATCTTTTTGGAAAGCACTGTTAACACAAACTTCCCAGAGGGCTTTTGTGAGGCCTTAGCTATGCCCCTGGGGTCTGAAAACCACCGAGAAGTGGGATTGAAACATATGTAAGTAAAAGAATAAGCATTTAATTTAAAGACATACAGTACTTGTAGATGTTTTAGGATCTGCATGCAGAAATGCATATACCAGGGATTTTTATTGTACGCGGGACAGCTCGGCTTTAATTAGTCCTGTTCTGGAGCCAGGAGTCTTTGTAGAACTTTGGGTAGAATAAAGCCTCCATTCCTAGGTCCACATCTTACCTGATAACCAGACCTTGTTATTAGTCCCTGCTGTTTGCCGCCCTTTATATTATTGAGCTCATGGCTCTCTTACTTTTTCTGCTGTGAGAGCCTGCCGCTAGATGAAAAGGCTGAGTGCTGACAGAACACCAAAAAGGTATAAGTGTTGCCAATTTGTTTTGAGGATCCCATTAAGTGGTCACCCTGCTAGTCACAAACTGACTTGAGTTTAGTTAGTGGCTCAGACAAGCAGATGTTTTGTTTATTTTATTCTGTGTATTTCTGTACAAAGCCCTTCTGCATTAAAACTGTTTGCTGCCTTGCCCAATAAAAGAGCTTGGACTGTTCCTGGGATAACCTTTCGCGTGCCTGGTTTACTTGTGGCGATACCAGTTGAGTATGTCCACTTTACAGAAGGCACAGTTGAATAGATAAACCCCAATATGTCAATTTAAAAGCTTCTTTCAGAATATAAACTCTTAACGTTAAAATCTTCAAAAATCAGATCAGAGGTCAGCTTATTTCAAAAGATGCAGCCTTAAGCCCCGTACACACGGTCAGACTTTTGCCCAACAAACTTTGTTTTGAGCAAGTTGGACCAACAATCCGACCGTGTGTACGCTCCATCGGACAAACTCTTTTCGTTTGGTTTTGGATTTCATCGGACAAAAGTTGGGTCTGCAAACGGACAAACTTTTGCCCAACAAAAGTCCGATGGAGCAAAGTCTGACCGTGTGTACAGAAAACCATCGGACTTTAGTCCGATGGACAAAACAACTAATGTTAAAATCAACCAACAATAGCAGAAGTTGACCAAAGGGAAAAATGAACATTCCAGGCAAGGCAATGCCTATTCAGAGGTAAAATGAATTTCTTGTGTTGCACTATGTCAGTCTTTTCCAACCAGGGTGCTGAATGTTTCCATGGTGCCTTGGTGCCACGGTGCCTTGGAAAAATGCATAGAAAATAGCCACCAATTGCCCAAAAAAATGTCAACAAGTCAGTGGGTAGATCAAGCTTGTTTTGTTGTTACACAAGGCTACAGGTTTTTATTGTGCAGCATTACAACCTTTGGCACCATGCAGGTCAGCTGCCAGCGTCCTAATAACCAATGATGTCATAGGTTGATAAGGTGGATGTCAAATGCCTGAAGACCTTCTCCTTGTTTGCCACTCTCCTTCAGCACTGAGGTCACGTTAGCAAAGTGAGAATGGGAAAATGAGGAGAAAGAGAAACGCTGGAATACTAGTCAGTACCAGTGTGCATTGTAAGAATAAATCACCTCTAATGTTGGGGAAATATTTGCAACAATACAAACGATAAAACATGGAAAGGCACCCGGACCAGATGGCTTCTCTATACAATACTTTAAAAGTTTTTATTCTCTATTAGGTCCACACATGACCAAATTATTTAATGCGATAGGACAAAAAACGACCTTTACATCTGACACACTAAGAGCACATATTACGATTACGATATTACGATTCTGCCAAAGGAGGGTAAAGACTTGACTTGTTGTAATAGTTATCGGCCGATATCCCTACTGAACACAGACTTAAAGATTTTTACAAAAACTTTGGCTATTCGATTACAACCCCATGTGTCTCAGTTGGTACATTTAGATCAAGTGGGATTTATTCCCAAACGTGAAGCAAGAGATAGTACTATTAAAGTACTAAATCTAATTCAACAAGCAAACCAACTTAAAAAAACAGTGTTTTTATAAACACAGATGCGGAAAAAGCCTTTGATAGGGTGAATTGGACATTTATGTTAGGAGTATTGAAACATATGGGTCTTGGAAATCGGATGCTAAAGTGGATAACTGAGCTATACTCGAAACCACAAGCTACAGTTAAAGCAAATGGAGTACACTCTAAAATATTTCCGATATCGAATGGGACCCGCCAGGGGTGCCCCTTGTCGCCACGCCTATTCGCTCTGACATTAGAGCCTCTGTTGAATAGAACCAGACAGAACCCGGATATTGTGGGTATAAGAATGAGAAGAGAAGAGTATAAGGTGTCAGCTCTAGAATCCCCACAAATATCATTGCCAAATCTTCTGAAGGAAATAGAACAGTACGGATCTCTGTCTGGTTTTAAGATAAATTATAGTAAGTCGGAGGCGATGGGAGTGGCGATGGAGGGACAACTAAGTAAAACTCTACAACACAACTTTAAGTTTAGATGGACGACAACAGCATTAAATTACTTAGGGACACAGATTCCCTCAAACTTAACAAAGATCTATGATATGAATTTTCAACCATTACTTGCGACAGTTAAAATACTCTTAAAAAAATGGAATAAGGGCATGCACTCCTGGTTTGGGAGATGTAACATTTTAAAAATGAATATAGTCCCTAAGTTTCTGTACCTTTTCCAGGCATTACCTATATATATCCCCAGGAGTTATTTTAGCCAAATAGGGTTAGAATTCTCGAAATTTATTTGGGCCTGTAGACGTCCTAGGATAAATAGAGGTTTGCTGACAATGCCGAAGGAGTGGGGTGGAATTGCAGCCCCTGATATGTATAAATATTATCAGGCAGCACAGTTAGGCAGGATTATTGATTGGTGTAGACACACAGAGTATAAATTATGGACAAAAATTGAACAACAAATAAGTAATATTCCATTAAGCAGTGCCATATGGTGTTACACATCTTTACCTTCCTCACTGAAAATACACCCTACGATAGGCCCTACATTATTAATGGGATATAAGACAAGTCGGAACCCTAGAATTTCTACAGAATACTCACCTTTGACACCAATTCTGGGAAACCCAGCATTTCCACCAGGGTTAGAAGCAAGAGGCTTTCAGGGACTCAGAGACAGGGGCTTTCATCAAGTGTTACACTTTATGAACCTAGATAATTGGCCTTCTATAGAATCCATGACCCGACAGGGAGGTCAATTTGAAATGTCCGGTTGGCAGGCAAGACAAATACGACATTTCTTGGTATCCCTAGGCCCGATGGAAAAATACTGTAAACCACATACAAGATTTGAGATATATTGCGAAGAAAAGGAATCAATCTCCCATGTTATATCTAAAATATATGCTCTTTTGGTAACACCTCCAGAAGATTATAAAATGAGAAGTTTGAGTAAATGGGAGAGAGATTTGAATCAAAGGTTCTCTTCAACCCAAAGCAGGAAAGTGGTACAGTTGGCATTGAGTACCTCTAGATGTACCAAGATACAGGAATCTAACTATAAATTGCTAACACAATGGTACTTCATGCCAGCAACCTTGAATAAATTTTCTCCGGAAGCAACGGATAGATGTTGGAGAAACTGTGGAGAGCGAGGGACTATTTTTCATATTTTTTGGCAATGCCCAGTGATTAGACAGTATTGGTTGGAGGTTCAGAGGATAACGCAAATGTTTACGGATTATCAAGTCCCTGATGACCCAGCCTTCTTCCTGCTACAAATTTCCCAAATCCCGATGAAAAGATATAAAAATTCAATAATATGTCACATGGTGAATGCGGCGAAAAGCTGCATATCTTTGTATTGGAAAGAAACACGAACACCTCCTATCTCTATGTGGCTGAATAAAATCAGAAGAATTTGGCTAATGGAAAATTTATGGCCCAGAGATATGGAAAGACAGGAACAAAATAAGGAAATATGGGCACCATGGGAAGAATTCGTAAAATCGGAAGAGGGGAAAAAACTATTTGGAGAAGATAGAGAAGAATAAAAGTGGAACCCAGGTTTGGAAGCCTAGTGGCAGAGACACCTTGTTGTCTATTGAAATCGGCAGGCAGAGAGGGAGAGGGGGAGGTGGGGGTCTCTCCTTTTTTCTTTGGCTTTTTTTTTTTTTTCTCTGGTGTTAATGGGGAAGGGTGCAGGGGAGGGAAGGGGAAAATAAAAATGCAGGCAATTAATCATATATGCTTTATTAGTATCATTAAGATAATGTTATCTTTTATGTTTTTGATGATGCCTGTAAGAAAAATATGGAAATAAAGAATTAAAAAAATAAAAAGAAAGTAGGGGCCTGCCGTATATACTCTGCTGAAATTTGCCCCTTAGGTGTTGGTGTTGCCACAACACTGTAAGTCCTCACAGTTACTCTTGGTGGGCGCTGGAACACCCTGCTGTCAACTATTATATCAGGAATTGCATTTACATGCCACTGTTGAACAGTGGTAGGAAAAATTGGGCCTTTGGTGGTGGTGCTGGTGTCACAACACTGTAAGCCCTCACAGTTACTCTTGGTGGGTGCAGGAATGGGCCCTGCTGTGAATTATTAGATCAAGAATTGTAATTGCATGCCCCTGTTGAACAGGGGCTGAAAAATTGGGCCTTAGACACTGGTGCTGGTGCCACAACACTGCAACCCCTCACAGATACTGTACTTAGAGCGCAGCAATTAGCCCTGTTGCAAAGTATTGCATCAAAAATTTAGGCTTTAGGTGAATGCTATGCAAAGCACACAGTAGTACACTAAGTGAAACACTGACTGTCTTCAGCTAGCAAAATCACCGGCCTGCCTGTCACAGTATAGAGAATAACTGTATCCAGGTGAGCTTTAGGTGAATGCTATGCAAAGCACACAGTAGTACACTAAGGCCCCTTTCACACGATCCGTGTCCGTGTGCGGGCTCCGCTTTCACACTGTGCAGGGACCGACCTGTCAGAGCGCCGCTCTCCCCTATGGGGGATCGGATGACAACAGACCGTAGAGTCCGTTGTCATCCGATCCGCAGATGGATGGAAAAGTAGGGTTTTCCTCCGTCGCACTTTGGCGGATCGGAGCGGGTCGGATGTCAGCGGACATGTCAAGGCCACTCCAGGACCTTGAAATGCTTCTTACAAAGCCATTCCTTCGTTGCCCGGGCGGTGTGTTTGGGATCATTGTCATGCTGAAAGACTCAGCCACGTTTCATCTTCAATGCCCTTGCTGATGGGAGGAGGTTTGCACTCAAAATCTCATGATACATGGCCCCATTCATTCTTTCATGTACACGGATCAGTCGTCCTGTTCCCTTTGCAGAAAAACAGCCCCAACGCATAATGTTGCCACCTCCATGCTTCACAGTAGGTATGGTGTTCTTTGGTTGCAACTCAGCATTCTCTCTCCTCCAAACACGACGAGTTGTGTTTCTACCGAACAGTTCTACTTTGGTTTCATCTGACCATATGACATTCTCCCAATCTTCTTCTGGATCATCCAAATGCTCTCTAGCAAACCTCAGACAGGCCCGGACATGTATTGGCTTAAGCAGGGGAACACGTCTGGCACGGCAGGATCTGAGTCCCTGGCGGTGTAGTGTGTTACTGATGGTAGCCTTTGTTACGTTGGTCCCAGATCAAGGGAGATTATCAGTGGTCTTGTATGTCTTCCATTTTCTAATTATTGCTCCCACAGTTGATTTCTTCACACCAAGCTGCTTGCCTATTGCAGATTCTGTCTTCCCAGCCTGGTGCAGGTCTACAATTTTTTTCCTGTGTCCTTCGACAGCTCTTTGGTCTTCACCATAGTGGAGTTTGGAGTGTGAGGCCTCGTACACACGAACGAGTTTCTCTGCAAAAACCAGCAAGAAACTTGCTGGCAGAGATTTCTTGCCGAGAAATTTGTTCGTGTGTATGGTTTCTCGTCAAGAAAAGCGACAAGAATCTCGACGAGAAAATAGAGAACCTGCTCTCTATTTTCTCGTCGAGATTCTCGTCAGCCTGTTTCTTGACGAGAAAAGTGAGTGTGTGTACACTTACCTGTCCTCCGGGAAGCCCGCGCATGTTCGAAATGAATTTGACGCATGCGCGGTAGCTTCCTAGGCATACGTAGGGTATACCAAGATGGCGGCGACGGCATCGAATGTGACGAGCGCATGCTTGTCGTAGTCGATGACGTCACCGTGTACGCTCCATTCAAAGAACCGCGGGTTCTTTGAATCGAGCGTGTGTACACTCGGCCGGAACAAGTTTCTTGTCCAAGAATCTCGTCGAAAAAAACGACATGTTTTTTTCGACGAGAATCTCGGCCGTGTGTACGAGGCCTGACAGTTTGAGGTTGTGGACAAGTGTCTTTTATACTGATAACAAGTTCAAACAGGTGCCATTAATACAGGTAATGAGTGGAGGACAGAGGAGCCTCTTAAAGAAGAAGATACAGGTCTGTGAGAGACAGAAATCTTGCTTGTTTGTAGGTGACCAAATACTTATTTTCCACCATAATTTGCAAAAAAAAATCTTTCCAAATCAGACAATGTGATTGTCTGGATTTGTTTCCACATTTTGTCTCTCATAGTTGAAGTATACCTATGATGACAATTACAGGCCTCTCTCATCTTTTTAAGTGGGAGAACTTGCACAATTGGTGGCTGACTAAATACTTTTTTGCCCCACTGTAGGTGTCTGTATTAACCACTTTAATGTAAAAATACATTAAAATATCCCATCGTTTGTAGGCGCTATAACTTTTGCTCAAAAAAATCAATATACGCTTATTGGGGAATTTTTTACCAAAAATGTGGATGTGTTTTAGAGCAGAAAGTAAAAAACCTTGTTTTTTTTTTTTTTAAATGGTCAGTCGTTCTTTGTTTCTAGCGCAAAAAATGAAAAACCCAGAGGTGATCAAATACCAAAGGAAAACTCTATTTGTGGGGAAAAGGGACAAACATTCTATGTGGGTGCAGTGTCGCACGACGGCGCAATTGTCAGTTAAAATAATGCAGTGCCGTAGCACAAAAAATGGCCTGGTCAGGAAGGGGGGTAAATCTTCCAGAGGTCAAGTGGTTAAAGGACTTGTGACTTGTGCGTACACTGCACACGTATGGTTCAACACCATTGTCATTAAAAAATGTATAACCATGTACAATCGGCGCTTCCAGAGAGATGTGCAAAATCAAACCTATCTGAGCAATCATTAAAAGGTCAGAATGAACATGCTCTGCATGGCGAAGGTTGATTACTTTATCTCATCCTACTCACTGCAATCTTATTCCTTGCAGGAATCAAATACATGGGAAATGCCTGGATATTTTTGGCTAAGAAATTGATTTACTCGTATATTTTCTCCAAAAACAGAGTAGACACAGGAAAGCCATGGCACGTGCCCACAATGAATCCCTTGATTCTAGGATGATACATCTTCCAATATGTAAACAAGTCTGCCTGCCCCATCACAGACAAAGTGGAGTTTATTTATTAAAACTAAAGTAAAAGCAAATAGTTGGGGTCAGTAATAGCAGGCAATTAGGTGTGAGTTCCTTTTATTCGTGATTACCAGGGTGACACTTACCATAACATGACTCAGGGGAGAGTGACTACAGCAGCAGAATTAGTGGGGACAACAGCAAGCCTTAAAGTGGTTGTAAACCCAACCAGACAACTTGCACCTACAGGTTAGCCTAGATTAAGGCTTACCTGTAGCTGCAAGAAATATCTCCTTAACCTACACAGTTAAGGAGATATTTGCAGAAAACACTGCACCGATGTCTACGGCGCATGCCGGATAATGTGATAATGCCAGAAACGTGGATAATGCCGGATAATGCCGAATAATGTGATAATGCCGGAAACGTGCGTGTGCGCGGGATCTTGCCGGTCCCGCGCGCATGCGCGGGAGTGACGTCATCGCTGCTCCTGCCAGCTACAGCGCCGATGCGGCGATATAAGGAAGACGCTCCGAGGGGACATGGCGGCGGCCACGGAGGGGAACAAGGAGCGCTTCGGGGGCTTCGATCTCAGGTAAGTGCCACATAATGAGCTAGTATGCTATGCATACTAGCTCATTATGCCTTTTTCTTGCAGGTTTTTTTTTTACAGGAATTTTTTTGGGGGATTTACTTCCTCTTTAAATCCTAGCTCCGGGTAGGGGATGGGATGGGAAAAGCACTTTTTCTTACCCAATCTTCAACTCCACTGGTAGACAGCACTCCTCTATGCTCCAGTGGTAGACTGTCCCTCAATGTCCTCTCGTTCATTTTAAGGCTATGATCCCTGCATCAGTTTTGATAACAATAGAAGGCATCGAAGCACTGGAATGTAGGGGAGAAGAGGCTGCTGGAACTAGTCTAAATTACTCTCCTAAGGGGGACCGGGCTGTGGCCAGGGGGAGTAGAAAATGTCCTGGCATCAGTGGTAGTAAACAGTCCCATCTTTGGTATCGGGGGAAGAATATTGCTCCTTCATTGGTGTCAGTGAGAGAAATAGTGTCCCATTCCATGATTGGTGTCAGTGAAAGGAACAGAGCCTCGCCATTGGTGTCAGCGAAAGGAGTAGTACCCCATCAGTGGTGTCAGTGAGAGAAACAGTGTTCCATCCCATCATTGGTGTCCGTGAAAGGAACAGAGCCTCACCATTGGTGTCAGTGAAAGGAGTAGTGTCCCATCAGTGGTGTCAGTGAGAAGAATAGTGTCCCATCAGTGGTGTCAGTGAAAAGAATAGTGTACCATTGTTGGTGTCAGTGGGAGGAATAATGGTCCATTGTTGATGTCAGTGGGAGGAATAGCGTACCATTGTTGGTGTCAGTGTAAGAAATGTTGCCCCATTGATGGTATCAGTGAGAGGAATAGTGTTCCATCATTAGTTTCAGTGGGAGGATTTGTACCCCATGAGAGGGGGTACAAGGAACCCTATTGTTGCTGCCAGTAGCAGGAATTATGCTATATTGTTGGTGTCAGTGGGAGGAATAGTGTCCCATCATTAGGATTTATACTTCATCATTGGTGTCAGTACAAGGAACAGTGTTATATTGCTGCTGTCAGTAGCAGGAATAAGTACTCAACTGCACTATCAGAAGAAGGGTTGCAGGGAATGTTTAGAGGAGTCAGAAGAGTCTTTATGGTTCAGGCAACATGATCCTATCTCTCCATTCTCCTCTTTGATGATCTGTATCATTAAAAAGTAGCTGTGCATATGAAGCAATCTGCCACAAAGGCGCATTCTAGTAAAAGTCTGAAGTGTCAAGCCTCGTACACACGACTGGTTTTCCCGGCAGGAAAACTGCCATGAGAGCTTTTGGCCGGGAATCCCGGCCGTGTGTATGCTCCATGGCAGTTTTCCCGACAGAAAAACTGCCGGAAAAAAAAAGAGAACCAGCTCTCTTTTTTCCTGTCGGGATTCCCGCTGACTTTTTCCAGTCGTGAAAACCGGTCGTGTGTTTGCTTTTCCGAGGGCAAAAAAACATGCATGCTTAGAATAAGTATGAGACGGGAACACTCGTTCTGGTAAAACTAGCATTCATAATGGAGATAGCACATTCATCACGCTGTAACGGACTGAAAAGCACGAGGCTGAAAAGCGTGAATCGTCTCTCGCCAAACTTTTACTAACACGAGATCAGCAAAAGCAGCCCAAAGGGCACCGCCGTTGGAATGGAACTTCCCCTTTATAGTGCCGTCGTACGCGTTGTACGTCATTGCACTTTGGACCGATGGGATTTTGTCTGACAGTCTGTACGCAAGACAAGCTTGGCAGGAATCCTGTCGGGAAAACTGACGTTTTTTTTCCTGCCGGGAAAACCGGTCGTGTGTACAGGGCTTCATTTGACATCTCATGCATGTCTTTGCGTTAGCAGGCGTGCTGTTTCTACAAGTACCAGGCCCTGCCACAGTCATCACCTATTATTGATAATGGCACATGCATGGTTCCTTTAATTCCTTATTTCTCCCTATAAAAAGTTTATAACGGGGACCCACTTGCAGAAATATTACCAGCAAGCTGGGAAATCGGCAAGAGTGAAAAGCTCTTCTTTCTATTTAAGACACTTGTCATTTCCCACTTGTATTATAGAAACAGCCCAATAATCCCAAGTGGTCATCAGCAATATCTCTTATTTTTACCATGCCATCTATGGCCAACTTCATCCATATTGGTAAACTGAGTATTCTCAAAAATTACTGAATGCTATGGGCTGTGTAACTGTACCCCAAAAGGCCAATAGTCATTGGCGTGCGCAGGGCCGTCGGAACAGGACAGGCAAAACAAGCAATTGCTTGGGGCCCCGAGCTGGCTTGGGGCTCCAGCCTAGGGTGCCTGCCTGCTGCCTGTCACTGTCCTCGATTTCCGTCCTGAGCCGGGCCACGGATGGCGGCCATAGGAAAGACCGCGGCTTCGGCCTAGCTCCAGAGCGGAGGCCATCTTGGCACACCCGGCGGCAGCAGCCGAGGTGAGATGTGGAGAGATGTGGACATTACAGGGGGGAGATGTGGACATTACAGGGGGGAGATGTGGACATTACAGGGGGAGGAGATGTGGACATTACAGTGGGGGAGATGATGTGGATATTACAGTGGGGGAGATGATGTGGATATTACAGTGGGGGAGATGATGTGGATATTAGAGTGCGGAGTCCCCCTGTCCATCCCACGGTCCGCCTGTCCATCTCACGGTCCCTCTGTCCATCCCACTGTCCATAAACAGTCCTAAACAGCATCTTAATGTTAATGTGAGTGTGTATGTGTTTTAAGTATGTTGGATTATATGCAACAGCAGTATTTGCACTGTAAACCTTTTTTATTTATATAAAGTGTGGGTGAGCTTAAACTGTATCGCTATGCTGTGGTTCCTTCAGGCTTTGCGTGAGTGCGGGGGGGGGGGGGTTGGGGGGCCTCCATGTCCATTTTGCTTGGGGACCCCAAATTCCTTCAAACGGCCCTTGGCGTGTGCACAGGGTGTGCCTGGTATGCCAGGGCACACCCTAATCACCCTGTGTGGTGCCGTTTGCCCCCTGTTTGGACCCCTGATATTTCACCAAAACCCCCTAATGGGGCTCTTAAGAAAATTGTAAAAAAAATAATACAGATAAAAACTGACACTATCCACTGGCCTACTGACACCCATTGCTCTACTGACACTGTCAGTATATATACACATGCACACACACGTAAATATGTTTGAGCTTTGGGGTGCACACCCTAATGCAATAGGCTGTGCACACCTATGCCAATAGCCGTTGCAAGGGCAAATATTCCTTTGATATAAAAGGAGAAAGGCAGTACATACCGCCATTGTTCTACATTGTACTCTCGTTATAAGGCTTTATAGCCATAGCACATGTTTTCTTTGGGTGCATAGCACTTAGCATGTCAGCAATGTTCCAATGGTACGCAAGTCAATAAACACAAATCAGTTCTAAATGACTGTCTTCACTTACATAAACAGCAATTTACTATTAACCCTACGCCTGCTCATATAACCTTCTGTGTAGACGCGCGTTTGGTGCACGTTGTGTAGCTTGTCCAGCAGCAGACTGGTTAATTCTCGCAGTCTGTTAACTTCCGGTGTGTAGAGCTCTGTGTGTGGGTGAAAACGTGTTAAAAATCTCCAGCCTGTATTAATTTGCTGCTACCAGAATAACAGCTAAAAATAACCAATTTATAATGACTGCATTAGAAGAAGGAGCGGAGACGCAGCAGTGTTTACCTATAGGATGTTAGCTGTTGATTGGGGAAAGAAATAAAAAGCTTACTAACCTGGATTAGATAACTTAGAGGTACTTATGTACATCCTGCCATCCTCTTGGGAGGTGAAGGTACTCCGAAGGGCTGGCTTAATAGGGAGCAATAATGATGTGCTATGTGCCGTAACCCAGAGCAACCAATTACCTTTCACCATTTCAGTACAATGATAGGTGACTGGGGATTTATACAAGTTACTCACCCATATTGCTCTTTGCCTTAGTAAATGACTCATAGTGATACAAGCTCTTTCTCCGCTGAAGCAGAAAACTCAGTCTAGCTGTAAGCCAGTGTAATACACCTCTATTATAGGCAATACAAATTATCTTCAAAATGAATAATGAAAAAACAGCCCTATGGTGCAATTGCACATGCAAGTCATTTCTTGCGGAGAAAGTCACAAATACTACAGCACTGGGTCAGTGATGAGTTAGATAAATGAAGTAAATTTAAATAAGAGTTGTCAGAAATTCAAGGCAGTTCTAAAATATGGATCTCCTACCTAGACTATCCATTTCTATTAAGATTCCTTTTCTTGGTAATAGAGCATTGCATTAGTTAATGCCATCAGCAGGGATGTTCTGTAACATTGCTGCCCCCAGGTGTCATGTTTATGTAATTACTGCAAGAACTTTCATATATTACTGACATTGCCCTAATCATGTGCCTTATTTAATGCAGACATTGTTCAGAATTTTACACTCAGTAAAGATTAACAGATAACCCTATGCAGATAAAGATTTAGCTTAATATAAGATCCAATTTTTGTTTTTGTTTTTCAGCTAGGCATTATATTCCCAGATGACTTTCAGAGACTATTTTTCTTACTGTAGTTTTCTAAGTATTCCTTAGTAGAGTAGTCTCTTTTTCTCTTAATTTGTTTGTATTTATTTTTTAGTTCTCTGTCCCTAGGGGGACAAAGAACATGCAGTGCATTGTCCCTTCTTCCTATGTGCATGGAAGTCTAGCTATTGTCCCATCTTCCTATGTGCATGGAAGTCTAGCTATTGTCCCTCCTTCCAATGTGCATGGAAGTCTAGCTATTGTCCCTTCTTCCTATGTGCATGGAAGTCTAGCTATTGTCCCTTCTTCCTATGTGCATGGAAGTCTAGCTATTGTCCCATCTTCCTATGTGCATGGAAGTCTAGCTATTGTCCCTCCTTCCTATGTGCATGGAAGTCTAGCTATTGTCCCTCCTTCCTATGTGCATGGAAGTCTAGCTATTGTCCCATCTTCCTATGTGCATGGAAGTCTAGCTATTGTCCCTCCTTCCTATGTGCATGGAAGTCTAGCTATTGTCCCTCCTTCCTATGTGCATGGAAGTCTAGCTATTGTCCCTCCTTCCTATGTGCATGGAAGTCTAGCTATTGTCCCTTCTTCCTATGTGCATGGAAGCCTAGCTATTGTCCCATATTCTTATGTACATGGAAGTCTAGCTATTGTCCCTTCTTCCTATGTGCATGGAAGTCTAGCTATTGTCCCATCTTCCTATGTCCATGGAAGTCTAGCTATTTTCCCATCTTCCTATGTGCATGGAAGTCTAGCTATTGTCCCTTCTTCCTATGTGCATGAAAGTCTAGGTATTGTCCCATCTTCCTATGTGCATGGAAGTCTAGCTATTGTCCCATCTTCTTATGTGCATTGAAGTCTAGGTATTGTCCCATCTTCTTATGTGCATGGAAGTCTAGGTATTGTCCCATCTTCCTATGTGCATGGAAGTCTAGTTATTGTCCCATCTTCTTATGTACATGGAAGTCTAGGTATTGTCCCATCTTCCTATGTGCATGGAAGTCTAGTTATTGTCCCATCTTCTTATGTGCATGGAAGTCTAGCTATTGTCCCATCTTCTTATGTGCATTGAAGTCTAGCTATTGTCCCTTTTTCCTATGTGCATGGAAGTCTAGCTATTATCCCTATTTCCTATGTGCATGGAAGTCTAGCTATTGTCCCTTCTTCCTATGTGCATGGAAGTCTAGCTATTGTCCATCCTTCCTATGTGCATGGAAGTCTAGCTATTGTCCCTTCATAAGTGCATGGAAGTCTAGCTATTGTCCCATCTTCCTATGTGCATGGAAGTCTAGCTATTGTCCCATCTTCCTATGTGCATGGAAGTCTAGCTATTGTCCCATCTTCCTATGTGCATGGAAGTCTAGCTACTGTCCCATCTTCCTATGTGCATGGAAGTCTAGCTATTGTCCCATCTTCCTATGTGCATGGAAGTCTAGCTATTGTCCCTTCATAAGTGCATGGAAGTCTAGCTATTGTCCCATCTTCCTATGTGCATGGAAGTCTAGCTATTGTCCCATCTTCCTATGTGCATGGAAGTCTAGCTATTGTCCCATCTTCCTATGCGCATGGAAGTCTAGCTATTGTCCCATCTTCCTATGTGCATGGAAGTCTAGCTATTGTCCCTTCTTCCTATGTGCATGGAAGTCTAGCTATTGGCCCTTCTTCTTATGTGCATGGAAGTCTAGCTATTGTCCCATCTTCCTATGTGCATGGAAGTCTAGCTATTTTCCCATCTTCCTATGTGCATGGAAGTCTATCTATTGTCCCATCTTCCTATGTGCATGGAAGTCTAGCTATTGTCCCTTCTTGCTATGTGCATGGAAGTCTAGCTATTGTCCCTTCTTCTTATGTGCATGGAAGTCTAGCTATTGTCCCATCTTCCTATGTGCATGGAAGTCTATCTATTGTCCCATCTTCCTATGTGCATGGAAGTCTAGCTATTGTCCCTTCTTCCTATGTGCATGGAAGTCTAGCTACTGTCCCATCTTCCTATGTGCATGGAAGTCTAGCTATTGTCCCATCTTCATATGTCCATGGAAGTCTAGCTATTGTCCCATCTTCCTATGTGTATGAAAGTCTAGCTATTGTCCCATCTTCCTATGTACATGGAAGTCTAGCTATTGTCCCTTCTTCCTATGTGCATGGAAGTCTAGCTATTGTCCCATCTTCCTATGTGCATGGGGGGCTAGCTATTGTCCAATCTTCCTATGTGCATGGAAGTCTAGCTATTGTCCCATATTCCTATGTGCATGGAAGTCTAGCTATTGTCCCTTCTTCCTATGTGCATGGAAGTCTAGCTATTGTCCCATCTTCCTATGTGCATGGAAGTCTAGCTATTGTCCCTTTTTGTTATGTGCATGGAAGTCTAGCTATTGTTCCTTCTTCCTATGTGCATGGAAGTCTAGCTATTGTCCCATCTTCTTATGTGCATTGAAGTCTAGGTATTGTCCCATCTTCTTATGTGCATGGAAGTCTAGGTATTGTCCCATCTTCCTATGTGCATGGAAGTCTAGTTATTGTCCCATCTTCTTATGTGCATGGAAGTCTAGGTATTGTCCCATCTTCCTATGTGCATGGAAGTCTAGCTATTGTCCCATCTTCTTATGTCCATGGAAGTCTAGCTATTGTCCCATCTTCCTATGTGTATGAAAGTCTAGCTATTGTCCCATCTTCCTATGTACATGGAAGTCTAGCTATTGTCCCTTCTTCCTATGTGCATGGAAGTCTAGCTATTGTCCCATCTTCCTATGTGCATGGGGGGCTAGCTATTGTCCAATCTTCCTATGTGCATGGAAGTCTAGCTATTGTCCCATATTCCTATGTGCATGGAAGTCTAGCTATTGTCCCTTCTTCCTATGTGCATGGAAGTCTAGCTATTGTCCCATCTTCCTATGTGCATGGAAGTCTAGCTATTGTCCCTTTTTGTTATGTGCATGGAAGTCTAGCTATTGTCCCATCTTCCTATGTGCATGGAAGTCTAGCTATTGTTCCTTCTTCCTATGTGCATGGAAGTCTAGCTATTGTCCCATCTTCTTATGTGCATTGAAGTCTAGGTATTGTCCCATCTTCTTATGTGCATGGAAGTCTAGGTATTGTCCCATCTTCCTATGTGCATGGAAGTCTAGTTATTGTCCCATCTTCTTATGTGCATGGAAGTCTAGGTATTGTCCCATCTTCCTATGTGCATGGAAGTCTAGCTATTGTCCCATCTTCTTATGTGCATTGAAGTCTAGCTATTGTCCCTTTTTCCTATGTGCATGGAAGTCTAGCTATTATCCCTATTTCCTATGTGCATGGAAGTCTAGCTATTGTCCCTTCTTCCTATGTGCATAGAAGTCTAGCTATTGTCCCATCTTCCTATGTGCATGGATGTCTAGCTATTGTCCATCCTTCCTATGTGCATGGAAGTCTAGCTATTGTCCCTTCATAAGTGCATGGAAGTCTAGCTATTGTCCCATCTTCCTATGTGCATGGAAGTCTAGCTATTGTCCCATCTTCCTATGTGCATGGAAGTCTAGCTATTGTCCCATCTTCCTATGTGCATGGAAGTCTAGCTACTGTCCCATCTTCCTATGTGCATGGAAGTCTAGCTATTGTCCCATCTTCCTATGTGCATGGAAGTCTAGCTATTGTCCCTTCATAAGTGCATGGAAGTCTAGCTATTGTCCCATCTTCCTATGTGCATGGAAGTCTAGCTATTGTCCCATCTTCCTATGTGCATGGAAGTCTAGCTATTGTCCCATCTTCCTATGCGCATGGAAGTCTAGCTATTGTCCCATCTTCCTATGTGCATGGAAGTCTAGCTATTGTCCCTTCTTCCTATGTGCATGGAAGTCTAGCTATTGGCCCTTCTTCTTATGTGCATGGAAGTCTAGCTATTGTCCCATCTTCCTATGTGCATGGAAGTCTAGCTATTTTCCCATCTTCCTATGTGCATGGAAGTCTATCTATTGTCCCATCTTCCTATGTGCATGGAAGTCTAGCTATTGTCCCTTCTTGCTATGTGCATGGAAGTCTAGCTATTGTCCCTTCTTCTTATGTGCATGGAAGTCTAGCTATTGTCCCATCTTCCTATGTGCATGGAAGTCTATCTATTGTCCCATCTTCCTATGTGCATGGAAGTCTAGCTATTGTCCCTTCTTCCTATGTGCATGGAAGTCTAGCTACTGTCCCATCTTCCTATGTGCATGGAAGTCTAGCTATTGTCCCATCTTCATATGTCCATGGAAGTCTAGCTATTGTCCCATCTTCCTATGTGTATGAAAGTCTAGCTATTGTCCCATCTTCCTATGTACATGGAAGTCTAGCTATTGTCCCTTCTTCCTATGTGCATGAAAGTCTAGCTATTGTCCCATCTTCCTATGTGCATGGGGGGCTAGCTATTGTCCAATCTTCCTATGTGCATGGAAGTCTAGCTATTGTCCCATATTCCTATGTGCATGGAAGTCTAGCTATTGTCCCTTCTTCCTATGTGCATGGAAGTCTAGCTATTGTCCCATCTTCCTATGTGCATGGAAGTCTAGCTATTGTCCCTTTTTGCTATGTGCATGGAAGTCTAGCTATTGTCCCATCTTCCTATGTGCATGGAAGTCTAGCTATTGTTCCTTCTTCCTATGTGCATGGAAGTCTAGCTATTGTCCCATCTTCCTATGTGCATGGAAGTCTAGTTATTGTCCCTTTTTCCTATCTGCATGGAGGGCTAGCTATTGTCTCTTCTTCCTATGTGCATGGAAGTCTAGCTATTGTCCCATCTTCCTATGTGCATGGAAGTCTAGCTATTGTCCCTCCTTCCTATGTGCATGGAAGTCTAGCTATTGCCCCTTCTTCCTATGTGCATTGAAGTCTAGCTATTGTCCCATCTTCCTATGTGCATGGAAGTCTGGCTATTGTCCATCCTTCCTTTGTGCATGGAAGTCTAGCTATTGTCCCTTCTTATGTGCATGGAAGTCTAGCTATTGTCCCATCTTCCTATGTGCATGGAAGTCTAGCTATTGTCCCTTCTTCCTATGTGCATGGAAGTCTAGCTATTGTCCCATCTTCCTATGTGCATGGAAATCTAGCTATTGTCCCTTCTTATGTGCATGGAAGTCTAGCTATTGTCCCTTCTTCCTATGTGCATAGAAGTCTAGCTATTGTCCCTTTTTCCTATGTGCATGGAAGTCTAGCTATTGTCCCATCTTCCTATGTGCATGGAGATCTAGCTATTGTCCCATCTTCCTATGTGCATGGAAGTCTAGCTATTTTCCCATCTTCCTATGTGCATGGAAGTCAAGCTATTGTCCCTTCTTCCTATGTGAATGGAAGTCTAGCTATTGTTCCTTCTTCCTATGTGCATGGAAGTCTAGCTATTGTCCCTTCTTCCTATGTGCATGGAAGTCTAGCTATTGTCACATCTTCATATGTGCATGGAAGTCAAGCTATTGTCCCTTCTTCCTATGTGCATGGAGGTCTAGCTATTGTCCCATCTTCCTATGTGCATGGAAGTCTAGCTATTTTCCCATCTTCCTATGTGCATGGAAGTCTAGCTATTGTCCCTTCTTCCTATGTGCATGGAGGGCTAGCTATTGTCCAATCTTCCTATGTGCATGGAAGTCTAGCTATTGTCCCATCTTCCTATGTGCATGGAAGTCTAGCTATTGTCCCATCTTCCTATGTGCATGGAAGTCTAGCTATTGTTCCTTCTTCCTATGTGCATGGAAGTCTAGCTATTGTCCCATCTTCCTATGTGCATGGAAGTCTAGTTATTGTCCCTTTTTCCTATCTGCTTGGAGGGCTAGCTATTGTCTCTTCTTCCTATGTGCATGGAAGTCTAGCCATTCTATGTGCATGGAAGTCTAGCTATTCTCCCTTCTTCCTATGTGCATTGAAGTCTAGCTATTGTCCCATCTTCCTATGTGCATGGAAGTCTAGCTATTGTCCCATATTCTTATGTACATGGAAGTCTAGCTATTTTCCCTTCTTCTTATGTGCATGAAAGTCTAGCTATTGTCACTTCTTCTTATGTGCATGGAAGTCTAGCTATTGTCCCATCTTCCTATGTGCATGGAAGTCTAGCTATTGTCCCTTTTTCCTATGTGCATGGAAGTCTAGCTATTGTCCCTTTTTCCTATGTGCATGCAAGTCTAGCTATTGTCCCTTTTTCCTATGTGCATGGAAGTCTAGCTATTGTCCAATCTTCCTATGTGCATGGAAGTCTAGCTATTGTCCCTTTTTCCTATGTGCATGGAAGTCTAGCTATTGTCCAATCTTCCTATGTGCATGGAAGTCTAGCTATTGTCCAATCTTCCTATGTGCATGGAAGTCTAGCTATTGTCCCATCTTCCTATGTGCATGGAAGTCTAGCTATTGTCTCTTCTTCCTATGTGCATGGAAGTCTAGCTATTGTCCCATCTTCCTATGTGCATGGAAGTCTAGCTATTGTCCCTCCTTCCTATGTGCATGGTAGTCTAGCTATTCTCCCTTCTTCCTATGTGCATTGAAGTCTAGCTATTGTCCCATCTTCCTATGTGCATGGAAGTCTAGCTATTGTCCCATATTCTTATGTACATGGAAGTCTAGCTATTTTCCCTTCTTCTTATGTGCATGAAAGTCTAGCTATTGTCACTTCTTCTTATGTACATGGAAGTTTAGCTATTGTCCCATCTTCCTATGTGCATGGAAGTCTAGCTATTGTCCCTTTTTCCTATGTGCATGGAAGTCTAGCTATTGTCCCTTTTTCCTATGTGCATGCAAGTCTAGCTATTGTCCCTTTTTCCTATGTGCATGGAAGTCTAGCTAGTGTCCCTTTTTACCTATGTGCATGGAAGTCTAGCTATTGTCCCTTTTTCCTATGTGCATGCAAGTCTAGCTATTGTCCCTTTTTCCTATGTGCATGGAAGTCTAGCTAGTGTCCCTTTTTACCTATGTGCATGGAAGTCTAGCTATTGTCACTTCTTCTTATGTGAATGGAAGTTTAGCTATTGTCCCTTTTTCCTATGTGCATGGAAGTCTAGCTATGTAATTAAACAGAATAACCCTTCTCCGCCCACAACACCCCTAGCAAGAAGATGGCTAGTATATTTTGAACATTTTTATGAACATTCTTATGAAAATTCTCAGTACATTTGATGGCTTTGGGGACCTCCTTCAAAAATGTCTGATTTCGGAATAAATGTAATTTCCCAAACAAAAAGCACATACACTATTAGAAATTTGTTTGTATGACAAAAAATTTCCATTTCCGCTCCTTTGAATATTCTCGTCACTGTGGTTGAAAACTAATGTAGATTTTGACCCCACTAACGATTAGTAGATTGAATGAGTGTTCTTAAAATGTTAACATTTCAAACAAAATTCCACTAGTGTATAGCCAGCTTTAGATAGTAGAGACAACTGGGCTAATTTGCTAAAAGAAAACTCAATAAAAATGCTAAGTCAGCGCTTAGTGAACAAACAAAAAGCAGCTAGCACCAGAGAATAATATACCCAATTCCTCTCAGTGTATGTAAAGATATATGGGTGCAGCGCTAAAAATTTGAATGTCTAAAAGTATACAGTATACCATTAATCAGTGAAGAGACTTCAATGCAAGCTAAAAAATATTATATAGAACTAAATTCACAAGAAGAAACGTAAATGTGAAAAAATTATACACAAATAAGAGATAAATCGTCAATATATCAATGTGTATAATAAGTCCACAAATTACAATACATGCCCCTGTTGAACAGGGGCAGAAAAATTGGGCCTTTGGTGGTGGTGGTGGTGGTGTTGCCACAACACTGTAAGCCCTCACAGATACTCTTGGTGGGTGCAGGAATGAGCCCTGCTGTGAATTATAAGATCAAGAATTGTAATTACATGCCCCTGTTGAACAGGGGCAGAAAAATTGGGCCTTAGGCACTGGTGCCACAACACTGCAACCCCTCACAGATACTGTACTTGGAGCACAGCAATGAGCCCTGCTGCAAGTATTGCATCAAAAATGTTAATTACATGCCCCTGTTAAACAGGGGCAGAAAAATTAGGCCTTAGGCACTGGTGCCACAACACTGCAACCCCTCACAGATACTGTACTTGGAGCACAGCAATGAGCCCTGCTGAAAAGTATTGCATCATAAATTGTAATTACACGCCCCTGTTAAACAGGGGCAGAAAAATTGGGCTTTAGGCACTGGTGCCACAACACTGCAACCCCTCACAGATACTGTACTTGGAGCGCAGCAATGAGCCCTGCTGCAAAGTATTGCATCAAAAATTGTAATTACACGCCCCTGTTAAACAGGGGCTAAAAAATTGGGCCTTAGCCACTGGTGGCGGTGCCCAGAACCAAAAATGTTCTTACAAGCTATCAGCATGATCATTGAGGAGGAAGAGGATAGTCACTCAGCAGTCAGCATAACAGGAGAGTCACTCAGCATGAGCATAGGCAGTCTTGAAGGGATCTGACATTTCCAATAAATTATTCGGTTACATCAGCATCAGGTGCTTGGTAGCTGGTTGTGATCCAAGACTGATTCATTTTTATGAAGGTCAGTCGATCGACCGAGTCGGTGGACAGGCGCACCCTGTGATCGGTTACAAAGCCTCCAGCAGCACTGAATATGCGTTCAGAAAGAACGCTGGATGCAGGACAGGCCAGTAGCTCAATGGAATACTGTGCAAGCTCTGGCCAGTGATCCATCCTCAAGACCCAGTAACCCAGAGGATTTTCGGAGGGAAAGGTCTGATTTTGCCCCTAGGTATTCCTGCACCATGTAAACATGACGCTGGCGATGGTTGCTGGAACTGATCATACCTTGGGGCTGCGTACTAAAAAATTGTCTGAATGCATCGGTCAGACAGCCACCTTCTCCACCGCTCCTTCTTTGACTGACCGAAGCCTCAGCAACACGTTGTCCAGGACCAGGAATTTGTAACCTCCCAGTCTCTGGGAACGCGTTGCACAGACCTTTCTGCAAGGCCTCCCAAAGATGCTTCATCCTCTGCTCCCTCTGTGACGGCAAGATAAGGTCCGCAACCTTACCCTTGTAACGTGGATCAAGGAGGATTGCCAGCCAGTAATGATGCCTCTCCATGATCGCACGAATACGAGGATCCTTCCGCAGGCTTTGCAGGATCAGGGAGGCCATGCAGCGTAGGTTTGCTGAGGCATTTGGTCCGGAGTCCTCTGGGTCACTCAGGACAACATGATCCGCAGCCACCTCCTCCCAGCCACGTACAAGTCCATGGGTGTCTTGGGACTGTAATTGATCCCTTGAAGACTGCTGCTGATGCTGAGTGCTAGGCTCCACCTCCATGCTGACACAATTATCCTCCTCCTCCTCCTCCTCCTCTTCCTGTGTGATAGGCGGGCCAGCAGGAACACTGTCTGGATAAAGGGGGCCTTGAGAGGTAAGGAAGTCCTCCTCTTCCTGCCTCTGTTCTGTCTCAAGTGCCCTGTCCATTATTCCATGCATCGTGTGCTCCAACAGGTGGACAAGAGGGACAGTGTCACTGATGCATGCACTGTCACTGCTCACCATCCTCGTGGCCTCCTCAAATGGTGCCAGGACAGTGCATGCATCCCTGATCATGGCCCAAGCTCCCCTGACCCTGTCCTGACCCTGTCCTGGTGCCATATTGCAACAGATACTCATTGATGGCCCTCTGCTGCATGTGCAGCCGATGCAGCATAGCCAACGTAGAGTTCCACCTGGTGGGCATGTCACAGATTAGGCGGTTCTTGGGCAGGTTGTAATCCTTTTGCAGGTCAGCCAGCCGAGCACTGGCATTATATGACCGGCAGAAATGCCCACAGAGTTTCCTGGCCTGCTTTAGGACCTCCTGTGAGCCCAGGTACCTGCCCAAGAACCGCTGCACCACCAATTTAAGGACGTGAGCCAAACAGGGCACATGGGTCAGTTGTCCCTGTCGGAGGGCGGAGAGGAGGTTGGTGCCATTGTCGCAAACCACCTTTCCTGGCTTAAGCTGGCGTGGCGTCAACCACCTCTAAGCCTGCCCCTGCAGAGATGACAGAATCTCTGCCCCAGTGTGGCTCCTGTCCCCCAAGCACACCAGCTCAAGCACCACATGGCATCTTTTTGCCTGCGTACTTGCGTAGCCCCTTGAACGCCTACGGAGCACCGCTGGTTCCGAGGACAAAGCACAGATAGAGGCCATGGAGGAAGAAGAAGAGGAGGGGGTGGAGGAGAGAGGTGTGTCAGAATCACCAGTAGTAACATTTTGGAGGCATGGTGGCAGAAAAACCTCCAACACTATTGCACCTTGTCCTGCATCCTTCCCAGCTGCCAGGAGAGTCACCCAGTGCGCCGTGAAAGATAGGTAATGTCCCTGTCCATGCCTGCTGGACCATGAGTCAATGGTAATATGCACCTTACCGCTGACCGCCCTGGTACAATCTGACGTTGGTGTACCAATAGCAGATTGCCTGCAAGTACTTGGCTGTGACACACCTAATTCTACACCTTCATTCCTCTCAGTTCAGGTATCAGAGAGGACTGAAGGTATAGTGGGGTTGGAGATCCCAGCTGATGAGGAGCAAGGAGAGGTCCGCTTTGTTCTTTGGTGTGGGTCTTTTAGGTACGCTTGCCAACGAACTGCATGGCAGGTCGACATATGTCTGGTCAAGCACGTGGTGCCTAAGCGGCTGATGTTTTGGCCATGCAAGATACGCTTTAGACATATGTTGCAAATGGCAATGGTGCGATCTGCTGCCCACATCTGAAAAAAGGCCCACACCAAAGAACTTTTGGAATAACGTGCAGAGACAGCAGTGCCCTGCACATGCGGAGCTCTGCGGTGTGATGCAGTCGGTGTGCTGCCCTAAAAGCTGGCCACTGGAGGGCATCCTGCCTCATTGGAGATGTGCCTCCTCCTCCTCCTCCTCCTCCTTCTTCTCCTCCTCCTCCTCCTCTCTCCTATCAGGCACCCACGTGGAGTCAGTGACCTCATCATCCCCTCCCTCCTCATCACTGGAGCAAATCTGGCAGTATGCTGCAACTGGGGGAACAGGACTGCCAGATAGCTGTCCTTGTTGGGCACCCCCTCTCTCTGGGCTCACATTACTACCCCCTCTCTCTGGGCTCATGTTACTGTCTTCCTCTAGCTGGGTTCCATCATCGAAGCCTTCAAACCGCTGGGCATCCTCCTGGAGCATGTACCCAACACTGTGGTCAAACAGTTTGGGGGACTCCTCAGGAGGACATGGTGGGGCTAGGGAAGGAGTGACTGATGCCATTGAGCCGAGGGAAGAGGCCACTTTGGCAGCTGCTTTGCCAGACAAAGTACCCTGAGCCTGGGTGAGAGAGGATGAGGAGGATGAGGACGGCTTGGTCATCCACTCTACCAAGTCTTGGGCATGTTGCGGCTCAACATGGCCAGCTGTTGAAAAGAAGGACGGCCACGTGCTGATGAGGATGCACTGTGTCCACGACCAGCACTGTTGCCTCTAGACACAGAGCCTGCTTGCCCTCTTTTATTGCCTCGTGACTGTCTGCCTCTCCTTGTTTGCCTTCCAGACATACTAATGGCCTGCAGTAAGATGTAGCTGCACAAAAGTGGTATGTATATATATATATATATAGATAGATATATATATCTATATATATATATATCTTTATATATATATATCTATATATATAGATAGATATATCTGTACTGATTATAATGCAGCTGTGGTTTTATTATGAGAACACCACTAATTGTATTCAGGTAAGCTTTAGGTGCACTGCAGCTAGCACAATCACCTGCCTACCTGTCACAGTATAGAGAATAACAGGAACGGATCTAGCTAAACTGAATACAGTGTATAAATATATATACAACACCTAGGATGCACATATATCCTCTACACACTGTAACTGCAGCTAACTGACTCGCCTGCCTGCTCTATCTAACGCAATATAAATGACACTCTCTCTCTCTCTCTGTAAGCTCTGTCTTTAACCAACACCGCAACACACTACACAAGGCCGCCTTGGAGGCGGCCTTATATAGGGTGGGGCGTGTACTAAACCCCCTGAGACATAATTGGCCAAAGCCACCCTGGCTTTGGGCAATTATGGCTCTCCATTTTTTGCGCGCTGTGATTGGCCAAAGCATGCGGGTCATAGTGCATGCTTGGCCAATCATCAGCCAGCAATGCACTGCGATGCCGCAGTGAATTATGGGCCGTGACGCGCCACTTGAATTTGGCGCGAACGGGCCATAATGTTCGCAATTCGTCGAACGGCCGAACAGACGATGTTCGAGACGAACATGGGTTCGACTCGAACGCGAAGCTCATCCCTAATTTTGAGTATCTTCAAACAATTTTTTTTAAACTACCGTATTTATCGGCGTATAACACGCACCAGACGCAGTTCCGTTCAGTTCTGTGTGCTTTTTTTCTACACAAAATGCATGCACAGTGTTTTCCATGTATTCCAATGGCTCTAGTTGGCTCTAGTTCACACCATGCAGTCAGTTTCTGGTCAGTTTCTGCACCGGAAACTGACTGGAAACTGACTGGAACCTGACTGCATGGTGTGAACTAGAGCCAACAAGAGCCATTGGAATACATGGAAAACACTATGCACACATTTTAAGTGCAGAAAAAATGCACACAAAACTATACGGAACTGCATCTCGAGTGAACTGACACTAAGAGGGAAGTTTCAGGAAAAAACCTTTCCACGGCCCCCTGTGTATAACACGCAGGCACAGTTTACCCTCTATTTTCAGGGTAAAAAAGTGAGTGTTATATGCCAGTAAATACAGTATTCACTTATTTCCCATTTGCAATTTGTAGTTGCTACAGCACCTGCCTAATCTTACGCCAATTCCAGAAATGTGTGTGATGGAAATATTATGTATGGCCTATCAGAGGGAGGGCACATGCTTTATGCCTCACTAGGGGATGCCAGTGGGGATACCAGGTCTTATAAGCCCCACTGTTCAGCCTCCTCTTTTCTGTTCCCCTATCTACTACATCTACTATCTTCACTTAGAAGTGAAGAGTCCCTGGAAATTGATTTAACATGTTAGCAAGCGGCAACTAGTGGGTTAAGCCATATGAAGCTGTGCATACTGCATTGCATTAAAGACAAAATAGCACCTTAGTGGCAATGTGATACCTTAGTAACACAAATTCCACATTCCATTAAATTAATTCATTCCTCAAACAATTGATACATTACAACCGTTACAGCATAAGTAAAATGGAAGTAATTGCCATGATTTACTTTGTATTTTACATTGTTGTTTTCATTTTTACACTTGAATTAAACACAGTCTATCTACTGCATGACTTAAGGCAGTATCAAACATAAAAACAAAAATGTCATTTATTGCAGCTTACCAATTCTGATGCCACGTACACGCGACCGTTTTTAATGACGAGAAAAATAAAAAAATTTAAAATGGTCATTAAAAATGATCGTGTGTGGGGGGCGTGGCCGGGATGTGAACAGGAGAGGACGTGTGACCGCTGAGCTCCGCTCCTGCCCGAATCCTTAATGTTTTCCAGCGCAGATTCCTCCTTCCAGCAGCCACTTACCTGACACCCTGGGGCGGAAGAAGGCATCCACCACCCCGAGGCTCTCCCAGCTGTCTCTGGGTAAGCTCCGATCATCCTCGGCGCCAGCCGACCGGTCCGCGGCCGCCATCTTGCCCACGAGGCCCCGGGATCTGACCATGTCAGCCAGCTCTCCTTCCCATCTCGATCCATCCCCATCCCAGGCCACCTCTCATGCCGAGCTCCTTGCAGCGATCAGGGAGGGTCGGGACTCGGTGATGGTCAAAATAGACCACCTAGTGGCGGATGTCAGCCTGATCCGCCATGACATGGACAAATTTAGGGCCCGGTTCACTGAAGCAGAGGGCCGCATCTCCCATTTAGAGGATTCTACCAGGGCGGACTCCAGGGAACTCCATGCCTTACAGCTACAGGTCAAAGCCTTACAAGACAAGTCCATTGATACTGAGAATAGGCTCAGGAGGAATAATATCCGCGTCCTGGGCCTCCCTGAGAAGGCGGAGGGCGTGAGGCCTGCAGAGTTTGCTGAGGCCTTCCTGATCTCGCTCCTGGATTTGCCTGCCATGCCTCCCACATTTGTGGTGGAAAGAGCGCACAGAGTCCCCCCTACCCCTCCGCCCCCTGGTAACCCTCCTAGACCCTTCTTGCTCCGGCTACTTAATTATAGGGACAGAGATCGGATCCTGACAGCTGCCAGGGAGAAACGAGACCTGGACTAAAATGGTGCCCGCATCATGCTCTTTCCTGATTACTCCCCAGAGGTTCAACACCGCCGCCGCAGCTTCACCGAGGTTAGGAAGCGCCTGAGAGATAAGGGCCTCAAGTTCAGCCTGCTTTATCCCAGCAAACTTCGCGTAATTGATGGTGACCGCACAAGATTCTTCACGGATCCCGAGGCAGCGATGTCCTGGTTGGATGGCCGGTAGATGTCTCCCCTAGCAGCAAGTATTTGACACTCCGCAAGTTGCCTCCTGTTCCTCCTGTTCCCCCCCTATGTTCTGTACCCCTGTTTTTTGTTTTTCTGTTTTATTCATGGGGTGGGATGCACCGTTTGCCTTCTCGTTTCCCCTTTTTTTTTTCTCTCTCCCTTCGTTCCCGGGGGGTCATGGTTGCTATCCCCCCCCCCCTGCTGCTGAACTGCCATTGATTACTGCCCGTGATTTCCGGGGGGGAAGATCCCTAGCCCTGGGTTTGATCTCCGTGGCCTCCGCTGCTCTTATGGATCAGAACTTTTCCAGTACTTAAAGTCCCAATCCCCCCAACTTATACTCCTCCAGGAAACCCACCTTATGGGCGGCAAAATCCTGACTTTGAAAAAACCATGGATTCAGAGGGCAGTACATGCCACGTACTCCACATATGCTAGAGGTGTATCGATACTCATTCACAAAAATTTTCCTTGTGTGATTGAAGAGGTCCGCACTGACCCTCAGGGTAAATACGTTATATTGGTGTTCACACTATGGTCGCAAAGGTATATTGTTGTCAATGTCTACATTCCTCCCCCCTTTTTGCCAGGTCTACTATATGCAGTACTAGAAAAGGTAACCCCATTTTGCCCGGGTAAGGTTCTGGTGATGGGCGACTTTAATGCCACTCTGTCACCAGATCTAGATAGACCCACGCCTTCCAAGAGGCACTGTCTGGACCTGTCAGCCTGGGCTCAGGCGGTGGGTCTGGAGGAGATCTGGAGGTGGAAGCACCCTGCTACACGGACGTACTCGTGTTATTCAGCATCGTACAAGACCGCATCACGGATAGATCTGGCTTTCTCCAACCCCGCACTGTTAGCGGATGTGTTGGAGGCTGCCTATCTGCCGAGCGGTCTGTCCGATCACAGCCCCCTGGCAGTGGTTCTCCGCTCCCCGGCTTCCCGGAATGCTGCATTCTGGAGGTTGGGTGCTCAGTGGGTCTCCCATCCGGATCTCTCGGAGAGTTTACCCCCCTTACTGATGGAGTTCTGGGACCACAATGCCGGGTCCTCCCCTTCGGATGTTACCTGGGATGCCTTCAAAGCTTATACTAGGGGTCAATACATATCGTCCATTGCGAGTATAAAGAGGCAGCATTCAGCTGCAACTCTGAGTGTGGAACAAAATGTTACAGACCATACTGACATATATAGCAGGGACCCCACCCCAGCTCATTTTGACCTGCTTATGGCGGCTCAGAGGGACCTGCAGTTACATTTGGCAGAGGTCACGAGACTTGAGACATACAAAAGCAGACAGAGAGCATTTGAACAGGGTGATCGAAATGGCCGTCTTCTGGCCATGATGGCCCAGCACGACCAGCCTCTCACTTTGGTGTCCTCCTTACAGGTCCCGGGGGGTGGATCGGTCTCCTCCCCATCGGACATTCTGCAGACCTTTAATGACTTTTACACCAGTCTCTACTCCTCTGGCTTGCCCTCGGATTTCCAGCCAGAGATGCTGCGGTCCCTCTTGGACCCGTTGGCGCTTGGCTGGCTCTCCGACAGCGAAAGAGAGACTTTGGTCTAACCTTTCACAGTGCTAGAGGTTCAAAACTCCATCCGTTCCTTTCCCCCTGGCAAGGCCCCTGGGCCGGACGGGCTCCCGATAGACTTCTACAAAACACATCTGAACCTACTGGCCCCCCTACTGGCACAGCTCTACACTGACTGTTTGTCTAGCGGTAGCCTACCCACCTCTATGTATCATGCCCATTTGACGTTGATTTACAAGCCCCCTAAGGATCCCACCTCGTGTGCCTCGTACAGACCCATAGCGCTCCTGAACACAGATTTAAAGATTCTGACTAAACTTCTGGCCATTAGGTTGTATCCCATGTTGCCCTCGGTGGTAGACCCGGACCAAACGGGTTTTATGCCCAGGCGATCCACTGATGTTAATCTGCGACGCCTTTTCACTAATATACATACCCAACATATTAACAAAGGGTCCCGGGCGGTGGCATCGTTAGATGTGGAAAAGGCCTTCGACACGGTCGAATGGCCCTTCCTGTGGGAAACCCTGCGTAGAATGGGCTTTCCCTTAGTATTCATTAATTGGCTTCAGATAATTTATAAATGTCCCACCTCCTCAGTGCGTCTGGGTGGGGGGGTTGTCTGTCCCATTCAGGCTTTTTAGAGGAACCAGACAGGGCTGCCCTCTCTCCCCGGCTTTATTCGCCCTAGCAATGGAGCCGGTGGCTGAGGCCTTACGCACCTCGCCACACATCAAGGGTCTCCGTGTGGGTCAGCTGGAGGAGAGGGTAGCCTTGTACGCAGACGACATGCTCCTTTTTCTCAATGATGCAGGTCCATCACTGCAGGGGGCTTTATCAGTCCTTGACACTTTTGCGACGGTCACTGGGCTCAGGGTTAACTGGTCCAAGTCCCTTCTGTTCCCGATCGACAGCAAGGCTGCCTCCACCTCTTTACCTGGGACTCCCCTCGATGGGTTGAGTCATTTAAATATTTGGGAGTTAGTGTCTCCACCAGGACTTCTGACTATGTCTCGTTGAACCTGACCCCGATGCTCCTGGAGGCCCAATCCAGATTTAAATCTTGGAGCAACCTACCCCTCTCCGTCTGGGGGCGTATAAACTTACTAAAAATGAAAATTATCCCTAAGCTTACATACCTATTCCGTCAATCCCCGCAATGGATCCCAAAGTCCTTCTTTCAGAAACTGAACCAAATTTTTTCTGCCTTTATCTGGGGGCCGTCACTACCTAGATACAAGCTTACGACACTGATGAGACCACGAACGCAGGGTGGCATGGCCTTTCCGGACTGCTATAAATACTTCCTCGCAGCACAGCTGGTAACTGCGGCGTGGTGGTTACAGCCGGACGAGATGAACCCATCCACGGTGCTTGAAGCCACAGTGGTGGGCTCGCTGGAAGCCCTCCGATTTCTGCTTTTTCGGGGCCCCCGCGCTCCCTATTTGTTGACCCCGTCCATGCTCACCACCCTGCGGGCGTGGAAGGCCAGCCTGGCCATTGAAAAATGTAAACCACAAGAAGTTTCCCCTAATGCCCCAATCTGGTTAAATCCCAGCTTGTCACATCTTTACACTCTCCCAGACCCCTATGCGTGGACAAAATATGGTGTTAAAACTCTATCACACATAGTAGCACATAATGTCCTACTTCCTTTTTCTGACCTTTCATCCAACTTCAATCTGCCTGATTATTACCACTTTAGATACGGTCAGCTGTCCCATGCATTTGCAGCACAATTCCCGCGCTCCTCCTGTATCGTGGCCCAATCGGAGCTGGAGAGAACGCTGCTGTCTGACTGTGCAGAAAAGCCCATGTCACATTTGTACTCATATTTGCTCCGTGTGTCTCTCCCGCCCCTTGACAGGCTGCGGTCCAGCTGGTTGCGGGACATCCCTACTCTAGACTCAGATGATTGGGACGATGTCTGGGACCTACCTTTCAGATCCCTGGTATCCATCCGTGATAGGGTGGTACAGTACAAAATTGTACATAGGGCTTATTTCACCCCGCATAGGCTCAACAAGATAGACCCTGCACACTCGTCGGAGTGCTGGAGATGCGGCGCCTCCCCAGGCGACTTCTCGCACATATTCTGGCAGTGCCCCGGGATCCAACACTACTGGATCATGGTATTAGACCTAATCAATAAGGTGGCCTCGGCCTCCATTCCATTGAAGATGGAGGTGTGTCTCCTGGGAATCATTGAACCTATCGTCCCGTCCTCTGCTGGGCGTATTTTGGTGAGTCTTCTGCTCTTTTATGCTAGGAAAAATATTGCCATGCATTGGAAAAAGCCTACCCCCCCGTCAGTGTTACAGTGGAAACGCTTGGTGAACACCAGCCTTCCCCTCTATAAAGACACATATGCCAATAGGGGGTGTTTTTTTAAATATGATAAGATATGGCACGCATGGTTGGCAGAACCGGAAACTGCTGGCTGATATGTGAGGCTGGTTGAGTTTAGTTGTGATTGGAGGCCTAGCTGATCCGCACTTGCTATACTACATAATGTGAAGCCCTGCCTGTATTTGTATTGCTATAATTTATGATATTCACCTGCTTTATGAGGATGTTGTATGCGCCTGAGTAATGTCTGTGTTTTTTTTTTTTTCTTTTCTTTGTTTTTTGTGTATCTGTGTATTTGAAAATTATAATAAAAACAAGTTTAAAAAAAAAAAAAAATGATCATGTGTGGGCTTCAGAGCATTTTTCACGACGTGAAAAACGGCCATGAAAAAATTGGAACATTCTCTAATTTTTTCACGTAGTTTTTTACATTTTTGTTTTTCTCATCATGGAAAACGGCCGTGTGTAGGCTTTAACGACGTGAAAAAAAATACGCATGCTCAGAATCAAGTATGAGACGGGAGCGCTCGTTCTGGTAAAACTAGCATTCATAATGGAGATAGCACATTCATCACGCTGTAACAGACTGAAGAGCACGAGGCTGAAAAGCGCGAATCGTCTCTCAACAAACTTTACTAACACGAGGATCAGCAAAAGCAGCCCAAAGGGGGTGGCGCCATCCAAATGGAACTTCCCCTTTTTAGTGCCGTCATACGTGTTGTACGTCACCACGCTTTACTCAAGCATTTTTTCCCACGATAGTGTGTAGGCAAGGCAGGCTTGAGAAGAATCACGTCGAGAAAAACGCAGTTTTTTTCAATGACATTAAAAACGGTCGTGTGTACGCGGCATTAGATGTGGTGGCTGCATTTATATCCTTTTTAATGCTTTTTTTTTTTTTGTTCCTGATGATCTGGTCAGCAAGTCTGTTATTTTTCAACTTCCTTTAACAGACCAAGATGTCTAACAAAAGTGGCAGTTAGAGGTTTGAGACAAACTATTTATTACTGAAAGGGGTGCATTTATGTAAAACCTTTAACCCCAAAAGAAAAATAAACTGTTTCTTTAATTGCTTAACCACTTCCGGACCGCCGCACGACTATATACATCGGCACTTTGAAGCAGGATATCTCTGTTATGGCAGCAGCTAGCTGCCATAACCCAGATATCCTCACCTTCAGGTGGCGGTCCGGTTTACAATAATGGTGGTCTCTGTGGCGGATTTGCTGCAAAATCACCGTTATCGGCGGCGGGAGAGGGCCCCCCTCCCGCCACTCTCCGGTGCCCTCCGCCGCTTACCGGAGCCGTCGGTAGCAGCGGAGGCAATCGGGTCCTCTCTCCTGCTTGGTATGGATACGAGTGAGGGGAAGATGGCCCCCACCCCCAGTGCCGGCCTAAGACATTGTGCTGCCTGGTACCAAGAATTAAATGCTGCCCCCCCCCCAAAAAAAAATAACGCCCACCAAAAGGATATAATTTTATATCATGATAACTTAAGAGGATCTGTCATGGCTCTATACATGTATGTAGGAGTATAAAGAGGACCTGTCATGGCTCTATACATGAATGTAGGAGTATAAAGAGGACCTGTCATGGCTCTATTCATGTATAGGAATATAAAGAGGACCTGTCATGGCTCTATTCATGTATAGGAATATAAAAAGGACCTGTTATGGCTGTATTCATGTATAGGAGTATAAAGAGGACCGGTCATAGCTCTATACATGTATATATAAGTATGAAGAGGACCGGTCATGGCTCTATGCATGTGTATAGGGGTGTAAAAAGGACCTGTCATGGCTTTATACATGTATTTAGGAAAATAAAGAGGACCTGTCATGGCTCTATACATGTATGTAGGAGTATAAAAGGACCTGTGTGTGGCCCCGATGTCAGCCGGCCACCCGCGATCGCTCCACAGAGAGCCAGAACGGGGATTTGTCAATGTAAACAGACAGATCCCCATTCTGACAGGGGAGGAGAGACAGATCTGCTGTTCCTAGTGATTAGGAACAGAGATCTCTCTCCTCCTCCAGTCAGTCCCATCACCCCCAGTTAGAAACACCTCCCAGGTAACACATTTAACCCCTTCCACACCAGTGACATTTACACAGTAATCAGTGCATTTTTATAGCACAAATCGCTGTATAAATGTCACTGGTCCCAAAAATGTGTCAAAAGTGTCCGATCTGTTCACCGCAATGTCGCAGTCTCACTGAAAATCGCAAATCCCCGCCATTACTAGTAAAAAATTTATAATAATAATAATAATAATAAAAATGCCATAAATCTATCCCCTATTTTGTAGACGCTATAACTTTTGCGCAAACTAATCAATATACACTTATTGCGTTTTTTTTTTTTACCAAACATATGTAGAAGAATACGTATTGGCCTAAACTGATGAAGAAATACCACCAACAGAAAGCTCTATTTGTGGGAAACAAAGGACGTAAATTTTGTTTGGGTACAGCGTCGCACGACCGCACAATTGTCAGTTAAATCGACGCAGTGCCGTATCGCAAAACAAAATTAGTGAAGTGCGTCATTTCTATTATTACATTGTTATATAATATATAAAATAGTTCAACTCACCATAATGCAGAATCAGTGGGAGCCTGAGCGTGTCACTTGCCACCGTCACCTGCCACCAGTTGCGGATTGTCACTTGCCACGACGTCACACATTGCAGATTGTCACTTGCCACGACGCCACCTGCCACACATTGCGGGTTGTCACTTGCCACACATTGCGGGTTGTCACTTGCCACGACGCCACCTGCCACACATTGCGGGTTGTCACTTGCCACGACGCCACCTGCCACACATTGCGGGTTGTCACTTGCCACACGTTGCGGATTGCCACTTGCCACAACGTCACCTGACACACGTAGCGGATTGTCACTTGCCACGACGTCACACATTGCGAATTGTCACTTGCCACACGTAGCGGATTGCCACTTGCCACAACGTCACCTGACACACGTAGCGGATTGTCACTTGCTACGACGCCACCTGCCACACATTGCAGATTGTCACTTGCCACACATTGCGGATTGTCACTTGCCACAACGTCACCTGCCACACGTAGCAGATTGTCACTTGCCACTTCACCTGCCACATGTAGTGGATTGCCATTTGCTGTGTCCCAGAGTGAAGGCAGGCAGGAGAGAGATGACAGAGAAGAGGGGGATCTGACAGAGAAGAGGGGGGTCTGCTGTCAGAGAAGAGGTGGGGGTCTGCTGACATAGAGGAGGGGGGGGTCTTCTGACATTGAGGATGGGGAGGTGGCTGACATTGAGGACGGGGGGTGGCTGACATTGAGGAGGGGAGGCGGCTGACATTGAGGAGGGGGGGGCGGCTGACATTGAGGAGGGGGGGCGGCTGATATTGAGGAGGGGGGGCGGCTGATATTGAGGAGGGGGGGCGGCTGACATTGAGGAGGGGGGGCAGGTGACATTGAGGAGGGGGCGCGGCTGACATTAAAGAGGGGGGGCGGCTGACATTGAGGAGGTGGGGGGGCGGCTGACATTGAGGATGGGGGGGGTGGCTGACATTGAGGAGGGGGGGCGGCTGACATTGAGGAGGGGGGCGGCTGACATTGAGGAGGGGGGACGGCTGACATTGAGGAGGGGGGGGCGGCTGATATTGAGGAGGGGGGGGCGGCTGATATTGAGGAGGGGGTAGGTGATATTGAGGAGGGGGGGCAGGTGACATTGAGGAGGGGGCGTGGCTGACATTGAGGAGGGAGGGCAGCTGACATTGAGGAGGGGGGGCGGCTGACCTTGAGGGGGGGCAGTTGAGGAGGGGGGGCGGCTGACATTGAGGAGGGGGTGCAGGTGACATTGAGGAGGGGGGGCTGACATTAAAGAGAGGGGGGCTGACAGGGACGGACCTCAGGAGACAGTGACACACAGCGAGTTAGGAGCATGCAGGGCAGGCGCGATTATCCACAGACACAGTCCAGCTCCTCCAGGCTCCAGGAGAAGCAGTACTGGGGCGGGTCTTCACAGTTGTGATCACATGATTAGGAGCAGGCTCCCGTCCTGTGTTCACCATCAGGATACAAGGGAGCTCCTCCAGGCGAATCACAGAGCCTCATGTCCGCACATGACCTGCTTAGCCAATCACAGGACACCCGCCACTGCCAATTGCTGAGCTGAGCTCGGCTCAAACACAGAGCGCACCGAGGCAGTAGTGTGATTGTGAACTGGATGATCGTGCCCCTCTAGCCAGGGATTCGGCTGCCGCAGGACAGGTATGTGTGCCTGGGTTTCTGACGGGTGGAAACCCAGGCACATGTGCAGCGGAGCGGGCTGGCAGGCGGCAATTTGCCGCCCCCTGAAAGTGCCGCCTGGGACCGAGGTACCATCGGGTCCCATGGTAGGGCCGGCCCTGCCCACCCCTCTCCATACCATAGCAGGAGGGAAGCGACGTCAAAAAGTCACTTCTGCCCCTAGCTCTTAAAGGGCCATTTTTTTTTCATTTTTTATATGGCATTTTAGTGTAAATATGAGATCTGAGGTCTTTTTGACCCCAGATCTCATATTTAAGAGGACCTGTCATGCTTTTTTTCTATTACACGGGATGTTTACATTCCTTGTAATGGGAATAAAAGTGACCCAAATATTTATTTTTTTTTAAAAACTGTGTAAAAATAAATAAAATAAAGTAAAATAAATAAGAAAAACATTTTATTTTTTAAAACTCCCCGTCCCGACGAGCTCGCACGCAGAAGCGAACACAAACGTGAGCAGCGCCCGCATATGAAAATGGTGTTCAAACCACACAGGTGAGGTATCGTCGCGATCGTTAGAGCAAGAGCAATAATTCTAGCCCTAAACCTCCTCTGTAACTCAAAACATGCAACTTGTAGAATTTTTTAAACGTCGCCTATGGAGATTTTTAAGGGTAAAATTTTAGGGTAAAAGTTTGTCGCCATAAATGTGACATATTGGGTATCAATTTACTTGGCGTAACATTATCTTTCACAATATAAAAAAAAATTGGGCTAACCTTACTGTTGTCTTATTTTTTCATTCAAAAAAGTGTATTTTTTTCCCAAAAAAAGTGCACTTGTCAGACCGAAGACCGCTGCGCAAATACGGTGTGACAAAAAGTATTTCAATGACTGCCATTTTATTCTCTAGGGTGTTAGAAAAAAATGTATAATGTTTAGGGGTTCTAAGTAATTTTCTAGAAAAAAAAATGTTTTTAACTTGTAAACAACACATCTGAAAAAGAGGCTTGGTCCTTAAGTGGTTAAAAAGTGTTAGATTGGGGGTAGCAGAGTTGGCAGCAGACATGTGAGGAGCTCAGGATTGGAGGATTGCAGCTCCAGAACAATCATAGGTGTGCAGAACCTATTGCATTAGGGTGTGCACCCCAAAGCTCAAACACATATGCATATGTTTACATGTGTATATATACTGACGCTGTCAGTAGAGCAGTGGACGGTGTCAGTAGGGTACAGATTGGTGTCAGTAGGGCAGTGGACGGAGTAATTTTTTTTGTCATGGTGAAGATTGCCCAGGGAGCCAGCAAAGCCCAGGACAACGCCTTGCTAAATCTGCCTAGGACCCTGGACAAGATGACGACGGACTGACACAGCCATGAGGCACATGGGAAAAACCTGGAGTGCAGATGGGACTCTGAAGGTGAGCCTGCTCTCACACCCACATGCCCACAGTCCCGTAGGGATCACCAGAAGCAGAGGGAGAAATCCCTAGATAGAGCAAAGGATGAGGGCAATGAGCAGGAGGGACAGGCAGAGTCTGAGGAGGAGCTGTCCCTGACAAAGATCATGGCTGCAATACCACAATGCCAATCTGCTCTTACAGAACACATACAGTAGATGGGCTGCGGGTGGACTTATCCTTTTTAAAACACGATATGCAACAAGTGAAAGAAAGGGCTGCTGCAGCTGAGAAAAGGATAAATGATTTGGAGAACAGTGCACCCTTTGGAAGACAATATGCAATCAGCCACTAAAGAGTTAAAGGATCACATAGCTAAAATGGGAGATTTGGAAAATTGTATGAGATGAAATAACATTTGTCAGGTGGGATTTCCAGAGGGGCTGAGGGCCGGCAGCCAGAGGATTTTCTGGAGCAGTGGCTTAAAGTGGAATTTCAGCCTGGGTGAAAAATTTGCTACAAATACTGTATATACTGTAATATAAGGACACTTACCTGTCCAGGGAGCTGCGATGTTGGGCCGGCACCGGAAACCGACCCGTCCATTGGCTCCGGGTGCAGGCACCGGCATCCTTACTAAGGGAAACAGGAAGTGAAGCCTTGCAGCTTCACAGCCTGTTTCCTACTGTAAATGCACGAGTCACGCGCCGCTTTGTGAATGGTCCCGACATCTTCTGGGACACAGACAGGTCCCTGAAGGCTACGGGGGAATGGAGGAGGGAAAAAACGCAGATGTGAGGTACCTCGCCCCAGTGCCATGGGACATAAGTCCCAAAGAAAAATAAATGAGAAAAAGGTATGAAAAAATCATAAAAATCAAAAACGAGAGGGGGTGGGATGTGCTTACGTTTTCTAAGGAGTCCAATTTTTGCCTGGAACTCTGCTTTAAGGATAACCTGGTGGGGGTGAACTTTTCCAGACTGTAGAATGAGCTCATTATATTCAAATGAGTGCCCCTCTACCTGGTTCCCCCTCTGAGACCCCTTATAGCCCAAATTCTGCAATACCAGGATAAAGAACATATCCTGAGAGTAGCTAGAGCAACTCATTATCTGCAGTATAATTAGAATCGTAAATCTGTGTATCTAGATTTTTTCGCGACCATGCAGAAACAACAGGCCAGTTTTACACATGTTAAAAACCGTCTCAGAGATCTCAACCTGGTCTATGCTGTATTCTGCTAAACTACCATAATAGACCTGCAGCTGACCACCAGGAGATTTGATAGTCTTTGCTGTTACTCTCAGTTCCAGTTTCTTTCCATGTGGATGATATCCTTCAACAGTGTAACTAATTGTTTGAGCTGTGCCTCCTCAGTTGGGTGATAAGTAAATTCAGTTTCCACCAGCGGGCAGAGTATAATCGCCTCCTCGCTGGCTGTGCAGGTGGCAATGTCATCATCTATGTTCTCCTTTTTCTACATAGACATGGACTTTTCTTATACCTGTGATTCGGATGAGTTTTGTGGACTATGGTAGAAAATGGGTAGTTCTCTTTTACCCACAGTAGTGAGTTAGGATATATGCTTTGGGGGATTTTTGGGGTGTTGGGATTTACTGTTTTATGTTCGTGGAGTGCATAATACTGTTGTTTCCTCAGTTTGGGTCATTTATGACCATGAGGGGGTGTTCTTTTTCTCCCTTTGGCAGGGGTGGGGACTCTGGACCCGGAGGATTGCTTGATTCTCTGAATACATATATCTTTGCAGTGTAGTTATGGCTGGTACAGTGACAATGTTGTTCTGGAATATGAGGAGTTTCAACTCCAGGATAAAACGATTACGTATTTTTGATTATATTAGGCGATATAAACCACATAATATTATGTTGCAAGAAATTTACTTCCATGGTTCCAGGGTCCTGGCTCTAAAACGCCCATATGTTGCTCAAGGGTACCATGCTGTGTATTCTAACAATGCTAGCGATGTCTTTATTTTACTTACTAAATCCTTAAGGCTGGGTTCACGGCATGGGGTCTGGTGCGCCCCTGTTCACCGGTTCAGGTGCGAGTCAGGTGCAAATTGTTGCCTGGATTCGCACCTGAATCGGACCCAAAGACGCACAGGACCTTTTTGGAATGTGGACCATGGCCATCACGGACCTGTGTGAACCAGCCCTATTGCGAGACGGGCACACTCCCCTGTCAAGCGAATTGGATGCAGGGAAACCCACATCCAATTCGCGCATACTGTATGTGAACCCAGTCTAAATGCACAAGTTCAAATGATCAAATGCATAGATTTGTTATTTTAGTGTTTAAGGTTCACGGTATGGTCAGGTGGTGAATGTGTTCCTACCTTCTCTATTTTCCATTGCTCTTTCGGACTCTATTATGTCTATTGCTCTGTGGATTGCAGAGGGTACCCTAATTCTAGCAGGAGATTTCAATGTGGTGCTGGACCTGGCTTGGGACAGACAGGGAGGTGCTTCTACGGGTCCTCCCCCCCCTTTGGTCCTGGCTGGAGTCTTATGGAATGATTGACATGTGGCGGCAGCATCACCTGGGAGAACGGGTTAACTCCTACCACTCACCACACCCTGTGAAGGCTGGACATGGCATTCTCAACTGTTGAAAGTGCAAAATTTATCAAGGAGGTCTGCTACTTGCCTCAAGCCATATCCGACCAATCGCCTTTGTATGTACTGTGGGGAAAATAATTATTTGAATCCCTGCAGATTTTATAAGTTTGCCCACTTACAAAGAAATTAAGGGTCTATCATTTTTATCATAGGTGTATTTTAAATGATACAGACAGAATATCAACCAAAAATCCAAAATAAAAACACATATACAAATGTTATAAATTGAGTTGCCGTACAGTGAGTAAAATAAGTATTTGATCCCCAAATAACACATGACTTAGTACTTGGTGGAGAAACCCTTGTTGGCAAGCACAGAGGTAAGATGTTTCTTGTAGTTACCAGGTTTGCACACATCTCAGGAGGGATCTTGGTCCACTCTTCTTTACAGATCTTCTCTAAATACTTAAAGTTTGTTGGTTGCCGCTTAGCAGCTCGAAGTTTTAGCTCCCTCCATACATTTTCTATAGGATTAAGGTCTGGAGTTTGGCTAGGCCACTCCATGACCTAATGTGCTTTTTTCTTGAGTCACTCCTTTGTTGCCTTGGCAGTATGTTTTGGGTCATTGTCATGCTGGAAGACCCATCCACACCCCATCTTCAGTGTTCTGGTAAAGAGAGGGAAGAAGGTTTTTATCCAAGATTTTACAATACATGGCCCCATTCATTGGCCCCTCAATGCGGCAAAGTTGGCCTGTACCTTTAGCAGAGAAACAGCCTCAAAGCGTAATGCTTGAGAGGCCTTTTCAAGGGACAATCAGGATTAAAACCAGTGCTGCCATCTTGTGGCTGGAAATAAACATTACAACAATTATTATAAAATGCAAACATAAAATAAAAAATATTAGTATAAAATAATAACAGCCTGGGAGTTCAACTATTGTTTATGAAGGCATTGACATCCCGTTCTATGTTCAAGCCATATGGTCTATAAGATTTGAAACAATAAATCCACCAGGTTTCTATTTTAGAGATCTCTCTACTGGTGTGACTAGCTCTCCAATGGGGGTTAAACTTATCTATAGCCATGAAAGAGGTACCCTTCAGGCTTTTACCATGGCAAGTTGATGTTTTGACAAGCTATGATTCAAAAAGCCTTTGCGAATATTAGCTAAATGCTCCTTGCGTCTGACCTCTAATTTGCGAATAGAGCAGTGGTTCTCAACTCCTGTCCTCAGGACCCACTAACAGGCCAGTTTTTATGCATTACCTTGGGGAGATGCAGACTAGAATACTGCAATCACTGAGCAGCAAATTGATATCACCTGTGATGCATTTCAGTTATCTTGCAAACCTGGCCTGTTAGTGGGTCCTGAGGACAGGAGTTGAGAACCACTGGAATAGAGCGACTTACATAGTGTAGCCCGCAAGGACAAGTGATCAAGTAGACCACATTCTTGGTCGAACATGTAATGAAGGAATTTAATTGATATGTTTGACCAGTAACATTAGAGCCAACAGAGATACTTTCTCTCTAATGCCTCGTACACACAACCGGTTTTCCCGGCAGGAAAAATACCGGCCAAGAAAACCGGTCGTCTCTATGGTTTCCTGAGGGGGAAAAAAATGCGCATGGTCGTAAACAATTCGAAGCATAGATGTCATTTTGTCGGCTCGTTGGAGTCTTTGACGTCACCGTGTTCTTGAAATTCAAAAGTTCAGCGGTATTTGGCCTGAACGTGTGTATGCAAGGCAGGCCTGACAGGAATCCCGGCAGGAAAAATGTCAGTTTTTTTCCTGCCGGGAAAAATGGTCGTGTGTACGAGGCATAAGACAATTGTTATGGAAAACCTTACACTTTCTACACAAATAGTAACCTTTGAAGTCCCCAAAAAAGCTTGGTCTGATTGGGGGTTTGATTATGTTAGGAGCCACCTGGAGTCTGAGAGGGGGGCACCTCTATAAGTATTTATAGAGGTGCCCCCCCTCTCAGACTCCAAAACTGCCAACACTGCTATCTGCATTGGGTACATGAACAGAAGGAGGAGATAGAGAACAGCAGGATCAACCATTTTTTTTTGCAGAATAGAAAGAATCTCACTGTGGCTGAGTGAGTATGAACAGCAGGTAATACAGAATTTATTGATCATTTTTTATAATGTGGGTTTAGTGACACTTTAATGTAATGAAGTTGGCTGTATGTTTGGGGTCATTGTCCTGCTGCAGAATAAATTTGGGGCCAATCACACGCCTTCCTGATGGTATGGCATGATGTATTAGTATCTGTATTTCTCAGCATTGAGAACATCTTTGATTGAGCAACATTGAGGACCATAGATGCAGTGGTGGGCCAAGGAAACTTAAAAGAGAAGTATGTTTTTTTTTTTTAAAGCTTCATACTTACCTAGGTGGATGCAGCATCGGTCCGATGCTGCATCTGTCCCCTGGCACCTCTTCACTGAGAATCGAGTGATCGAACACCACCGATCGCTCGGTTCTCAAAGCTCCGTGAGCAGAGACCTGCTGACTGTCTCGCTCATTGGAGCACTGGGCTGTGGGGGGGGGGGGGGGCGGGAACGGCCGGCTCAGGCTTGCCGAGAGGCTGAGCCGGGTGTCGGTCCAGGCACCTGGCGGATCCAGACTCCATTTTCGTGATGATGACGAGGAGCCTGGACCAACTTCTGTGAAGTCAGCAGAGAGATCTGGCAGAAACTAGTGAGACCCAGGTACACCCATCTACTATGCGGAGAAGTCTGGCCAGAAGTGTTCTTCATGGTAAAAATTGCAGCCAGAAAGTCATACCTCTGACGTGGAAACAAGGCTAAGCGACTTAACTATGCACAAAAACATGAAACTGGTGTAGCACACGGACCTTTTACCTGCCTTTGGCTCACTTGCAGGTCAAGGCACACCGCGCTATATGCCCGTACCCTCCTGTTTTAAGAGGTTGAGCGGTGTTAACAATTTTGGGTCCTGCATCAAGTTATCCCCTTCAACTGGTTCTTGTCTCCTAGAGTGTAGGGACAAGTCTCTATTTCTCCCCAGGAAGGCCAATGTCCACACCACTTTAACTCCAACGCTGAGTTTATTTTATAAGCAAGGTTAAAGTTCAAAAGACAGGAAAGGTGGATGAGAGAAAGGACAGTAAGGTTTGGGAGATAGGTCCAGGCACAAACTGGTGCAATAGTCGCTACTCGATCCAGAGTAGGTTTAGCTCACCCGGATAGTCCCCTGTAAGAGCGGATCCTAGCAGCCGGAGTGATGCTCGAACGTTCACTTTAGGTTTCCTGGAGATACGATCGGGAGATCCTCTGCCACAGAATCTTTAAGTCCCAAACTTCTCAGCATTTGCAACACAAGGATAGGTGCCAGCGATAGCACGTTGCAAGGCCTGTGGCGGATCTTTGAATCCCTCCAGAAGGTAACCAGGCCTCTATTTCACTGTGACCTCTCACCGGTCCTTCAGAAAGGTCCTCCCCTGGTCTCCTCTTCTTAGAGCGGGTCCACCCTTTCCCGGGCACCCTGGGATTCCTCTTCTGGAGATAGGCCCCAGCTAAAGGTGCTGGGCCTACTAGAGCAGATGCAGCCCCAGGCTAAAGGTGCCTGAGACTGGTACATGCGCGCACCCTTGGCCTGAAGGGCCGGCGGTGCGAACCGCTTACTCCCCAGCGCTCCAGTCTCCCGTCAATATGGCATCTGCCCCTTATGTATCCCCTCCCAGCATGCACAGCAGGCCAACCACGCCCACCGCACCACTGCCGAGAGAGGACACCCTAAGGCATAGCAATGTCACCCACGGTTCAACCCTGACCTGATATGGCAGTGCCACCTACAGGCCACAGGGAACTGTACATAAGGTTACATCACATAGGCAGAAGCGAATACTAACAATCAAAGTGGTCTGAGCCTGGCTACTAGCTCAGACCAACCCCCTAAATTTAAGTACATAGCACCCCTGAAAAGTAAAAGGGCGCTACACTGAAGTGCAGAAAAATGGCAGCAGGCGCTCTGGGCTAATGAGTCAAAATGTTTAATATTTGGCTGTGGCAGGAGGCAGTTTGTTCACCAAAGGGCTGGAGAGCAGGATTATGAGTGTCTACTCTATAGGCAACATCGAAGAAGGGCGAAAGTCCCTTGTAAGTTTGGAGCTGCATTTCTGCAAATTTGATCAGGATCAATGGTGTCCTAATACATCTGCAGAAGATTTGTGGTTAATTCTCCAAGATGCTTGGAACAACCTACCTGCCGAGTTGCTTCAAAAACTGTGTTTAAGTGTACCTAGAAGAACTAATGCTGTTTTGAAGACAAAGCATGGTCACACCAAATATTGATTTGATTTGGATTTCTCTTCTGTTCATTCACTTTATATTTAGTTAATTGATAAAAAATAAACTATTGACACTTCTATTTCTGAAAGCATTCCTTATTTACAGCATTTTTTCACACCTACCTAAAACTTTGTGGGGGTTCTGGATCTAGTTAGTGGAGACCTAATCCAGACTCCCCACATCGCTTCTAAAATAGCAGTGATTTACTGCTGTAGGGAGGGGCGCAGCAACATATAGTACAGTGTATGGAGTGTAGTGGTGCAGAGAATATAATGTACAATGTGGGAAGGGTGGCAGTCCATAGCACATAACATACAGCCTTTGTATATAAACTGTAGCTTTCCAGAGTGGGGAGGTCTGGGGCATGTAAAGTACAATAAATGTGGTGTGTAGGTTCCCAAAGTATGCAGTGTACAGCACAGCATACACCGATCAGCCATAACATTATGACCATCCACTATAACCTGTTAAGGCATAGAATCCGCTTGACCTTTGAAGGTATGCTGTGGTATTTGGCGCCAAGCCATCAGTAGTAGATCCTTTAAGCCTTGTAAGTTGCAAGGTGAGACTCCCATAGATCAACATCTCACAGATGTGTGATTGGATTGAGATTTGGAGGCCAAGTCAATACCTCAAACTAGCTGGTATGAGTGTGGTGGTCCACGGTATGCAATTCACAGTATAACATATGGACAGTGGCAGTGCAGAGTATACAAAAAAAAATCCATAGCATGTAACATGCAGTGCAGCATTAAAGTATGGTGGTCCAGAGTAGTGCAGTATATGAATTGTGGCATTCCGGGAGAATTTAACACACAGTGTAACAAGTAAAATGTGGCAGTCCTAGGGATGTAACATGTAGAGCAGCATATATAGTATGGCAGTCCAGAGCCTGTAATGTACAGCTCACCATACAACTTGTAGCTTTTTAGAGTATGTATTATATACCACAGCATAGTATGTAGTGTTTTGGTCCAGAGCATGTAAAGTGCAGCACAGTGTGGTGGTTGACTTTGCACGGAAGCTTCCCCAGAGCTTAGTGGATGTGGTACAATTTCACTTCACAAAGAACACCCTCATGCAAGGAAAACAAAATATAACATGCATGGTAAGGAGTAGGGCAGTCCTGGGCATGCAATATAGAGCACAGGAAATTGAGTGTGTTGATTATACCCTGCACTCCTTGAATCACCATTAGAGATGGCCCGAACACCGAGCCCACGCCCCACCCCCGGTTCGATGCGCGCCAGAACTCTTGAACATTGCAAAAGTTTGGACCCAAACCATATTAAAGTCTATGGGACCCGAACTTGAAAAATAAAAAGTGTCCATTTTGAAGGCTTGTATGCTAGTTATTGGCCGTAAAAAGGGTATGGAGACCCGGGTACTGCCCTGGAGGACAATGTACCCCTACGCATTCACATAGGGGGGTCAGGATCTGGAGGCCACCCTTGTTAAATGGGCTTCCAGATTTTAATAAGCCCCCCTGCCCACAGACCTACACAACCACCGCCCAGGGTTGTCAGGAAGAGGCCCTTGTCTCCATCAACATGGGGACAAGGTGCTTTAGGGTGGGGCCCCAAAGCACCCCCCAATCCGGCATGTGGCCTGGATGGTTCAGGAGGGGGCCTCTTCCTGACAACCTCGTCGCCCCCCCATTTCTGTCCTGCCAGGCTGCATGTTCGGATAAGGGTCTGGTATGGATTTTGAGGGGGACCACATGCCGTTTTTTTATTTATTTTTATTTGGCGTGAGGTTCCCCTTAACCACTTCCCCTGGGAGGGCATACATGGACATCCTCCCGTTTCAGTGGTTATACCGGGCTGATGCCTGTACCTGCAGGCATCAATCCGGTATTGTTCTTTTCAGCCGGTGATTCTATGCACCGTAAGAACAATCAGAGGGGCAGTTTAGCCGCTTAATTATTCTTACAGGTGGCAGCAGGGAACGTCCCCCCTCTCCCCACCACACTATGGTTCTACTGGCTCGCCTGTGCGATTGGTGAGCCAGAGAAGGAATCTGTCGGCGTCAGAAGTTGGCCATAGATTTCCAAGGAACAGATGGTCTCCGGTCATTTCTATGACTCTCAGAGGCCTGGGCACGAAAGTTATGACGTCACGCCTGGGCTGGCCATTGTAAAAACTGCCGTGTACTAGGCTTTAAAGCCGAGATCTTTCAATTTTTTTCAATTTTCAAGCATGACATGTTAGGTATCTATTTACTCGGCGTAACATCATCTTTTACTTTATACAAAAAAAATTGAGCTAACTTTAGTGTTTTGCTTTTTTTAAATTCAGAAATCTGTTTTCTTTCCAAAAAAGACGCGTTTGAAAAATTGCTGCACAAATACTGTGCGAGATAAAAAGTTGCAACGACCACCATTTTATTCCCTGCTAAAAAACATATATAATGTTTAGGGGGTTCTGAGTAATTTTCTAGCAAAAAGATTATGATTTTTAAATGTAGCGCACACACCTCTCCCCAACCTACATTAATTTAGGCTCCTCGCAGGAAGAGAGAGGTACACCGCACCACAAGCCCGTACCCTCCTGTGTAAAGAGGTTCAGCGGTGTTAGTTTTGGGCCTTGTCTGCGGCCAGAGTCAAAGTCCTCCTGAGAATGATCTCACCTCTACCTTAGATAGATGCAAGTCCTTGTTTTCCCCAGGAATGCGAATGTCCACACTAGCTGAAAGTCTAACTCAACATATATTTCACACTGGATAATAAACAGCCACTTTGAGAGCAGACAGGTTGGAGCGAAGATACAGCTTATATGTGGAGGAGGTCCAGGCACAAACGTAGCTTAACTCTTTAGACTGTTTAGGTTTCTCAAACAGCTTTGGCGCACGATCTCTGCCACAGACCGTGAGGTTGGTCTCTGCCACAGACCGGGTGAATAAAGTCACTGCCACTGACTTGGAGAGTAGGGTCACTGCCACTGACCGGGTGAATAGGGCCTTGCCCTATGAAGTCACTGCCACTGACTTGGAGAGTAGGGTCACTGCCACTGACCTGAACATGAACTTCCTTCTTGAGGTATTTGGCCCATGTCAAGGAGAAAACTTCCCTCCGGAGAGTTACCAAAGGCCCCCGCCGTCACCACAACTCTGCGCTGGATCTTTGGAAAGGGTTACCTCCCTGGCCTCCTCGTCCCAGATACGGGTCCCCTCGCAAGGCGGCACCCTGGGAGTCCTCGATCCCTAGCGGACCCCAGCCGAAGGTTGCTGGGCCACGGGCCTTCAAAATAGTACCTCACCCCAGACTCAAGGTGTCTGGGATGGAACAGTAACTCCACCTCCGGGCCTAAGGCACCAGGAGATGACCCTCACTCACCCCCAGGCCGAAGGTGCCTGGGCATGGACCTCGAACGGAAGATGTCCGCCCCTTTTATATCCTTTTCCAACAGGCACAGCAGGTTCCCCGCCCCGCCATACTACTGCCGAGAGGGGACACAAAAGGCACAGCCCTCTATTGGTGGTTCAACCCTGGTCCATGGTGACAGCGCCACCTGTAGGCCACAGGGAACTGGACACCAATACTATCTCCCATGAACAGAAATGGTCTATTAACCCTTACAATCAGTGTGTCTGAGCCTAATTACCACTCAGACACTCCCCTTAAATTGAACACCCCGCTACATACATATAGGAGCAAAGTGTCAGAATTGGTGGGCGAACATCCCACCGAGCGACCTGCAAATTCGGGTGTTCGCCGAACAGGCCAAACTTTTGCTTGGCTCGAACTGTTCGCCCAACTCGAATCACCATTATCGCACTCCGCTCAACTGCTCACTTATCTCATGTTCTGCTACCCCACCCAAATACTAGTCTTCTGCAAGATGGTAGTAGAGGACATTCTACTCCACTAACATTCTGTGACAGACATAACCTGCAGCCGGGGATGATAACGGGCAGGGCAGGGACAAGGGCATAGTTGCAAACATTGCAAAAAAATAATTCGGGACACTTTTTTGCATGTAGGCGGAGCCTTGCTATAATTAGGGGCGGGGCATTCCAAGATGTGACAGGGGTAACTTGGGGAATGAGAACCCCACCATGATCTGTGATAGTCATATTCAATGCTGTATATACATGGTATATATTGGGTGTATATTGTGTGTGGGCTGTTGTGTAATATTTGCTGTGATGGGGTGTGATTGCATTCTATTGTCTATTGTGGCTTGTGGTAATTAAGTCTGCTGCTGTGGTGATGTGGATTGGAGCTTGGTAGACCGTCTGGCTGCCTATTATGGGATGTTTAAGTGTCTTTCTGTGAGGAGGGGGGAGGGGAACCACCCCTCCTGCTAAGACTGTTTACTGAAAGAGAAGTTTGAACACACCTGACCTGTATGACCATTGTCATTGGACATTTTAACCCGCCCTGTTCCCCAAGGATGGGCGGGAAGGGTTTTGAAGAGAAATGTGTTATCATGTGCTTGTAATAAATTATTTTCCCTGTTTTTGGAACTTCAACACAGAGTGTTTTTCTCGTATGTTTGGAAGGAATAATCCTATGGGAAGCGGTCGCCTGACTGTGGAGGATCGGCAGTGGATGTGTGTCCAGAGAGGGAATATCTTAAACGGCGTTAACCGCTTTCATGCTTGGGGTGCCGTTACACAAGACATCCCAAGAAAAACCACCCCCCCTCTATTAGTACAGACCCCCCCCAGGACAAACAACCCCCCCTCAGGACAAACCATCCCCCCTCCATTAGTACAGACCCCCCTCAGGACAAACCACCCCCCTCCATTAGTACAGACCCCCCTCAGGACAAACCATCCCCCCTCCATTAGTACAGACCCCCCCAGGACAAACCACCCCCCCTCCATTAGTACAGACCCCCCTCAGGATAAACCACCCCCCTCCATTAGTACAGACCCCCCATTAGTACAGACCCCCTCAGGAGAAACCACCCCGCCTCCATTAGTACAGACCCCCCACAAACCACCCACCCATTAGTACAGACCCCCCAGGACAAACCACCCCCCCTCCATTAGTACAGACCCTCCCTCAGGACAAACCACCCCCCCATTAGTAGAGACCCCCGGACAAATAACCCCCCTTCATTAGTACAGACCCCCCACAAACCACCCATTAGTACAGACCCCCCAGGACAAACCACCCCCCTCCATTAGTACAGACCCCCCTCAGGACAAACCACCCCCCCTCCATTAGTAGAGACCCCCTGGACAAACCACCCCCCCTCCATTAGTACAGACCCCCCCGGACAAACCACCCCCAATTAGTACAGACCCCCCTTCCATTAGTACAGACCCCCCTCCATTAGTACAGACCCCCCCACCATTAGTACAGACCCCCTCACAAACCACCCCCCCATCATTAGTACAGACCCCCCCTCCATTAGTACAGACCCCACCAGGACAAACCACCACCTCTCCATTAGTACAGACCCCCCCACAAACCACCCCTTCATTAGTACAGACCCCCTATTAGTACAGACCACCCCAAACAAACCACCCATAATTAGTACAGACCACCCCCCTCCATTAGTACAGACCCCCCCTCAGGACAAACCCCTCCGGGCGGCAGCTGGAGAGGAGAGGACAGTGTGCAGCCGCGCCGCCCGGGTGGAGAAGATCGTGACACTCAGAGAGGAGGAGGACAAAGACACTGCATGGCACGGACCGACCCGCTCCCAACGATGTCACTGCACGTGCGCAGGTCTCTCTCTGAACAGAGACAGCCGCTCTGATCTCCTCTAACAGGAGGATGAAGGGGGGGGGACTTAGGCAGGAAACACAGCGGCGGCAGTGCCATGGAGAGGAGGAGGAGGAGGGAGGGGAGCACTCTGGCGCTTGAGCGCCCCCACCTCTGTGGCACCTGGGTGAACTGCAACCCATCTAGGATCGGCCCTGCCTCCTCTCTCCACTGAACACAAGGGGGAAATGTACTGGCAGAGACGACAGCAGCGATTTTTTTGTAGCCCGTCAGCTGTTTTTTCCCTAAAGCATTCCCGATTTTCCCGGGACAAAAGCAAAATCCCGGGAAAATAATCGAGACAAGCCTAATTCGGGATGAGGGTCCCAAATTCGGGATTGTCCCGGGAAAATCGGGACAGTTGACAACTATGCAAGGGGTGGGCAGGAGGCGCGGATGCCCTAGGCACTGCGGTATCATGTGAGGTGAGGGGGGTGCCACAAGGAGATTGGGGAGAGGGGATTTGTGTTGGAAGGGGGAAATTTTGGGGATGGCAGAGGGTAAGTATTGTTCTAGAAGGGGAAATTTTTTGGGGGTGCTAAGAGTGATGATTTAGGGGGATTTGTGTTGGGGGGGGATTTTGTGCTGGGGGGAGCAGATGTGTACTAGAACTGAAAATGTTAGGGGTAGAGAATGTGTGCTAGGAGGGGTGAATTTTATTAGAGGTGGGCATTTGAGCTGGGGGGGCAAATATTTGTGATGAGAGGGGGATTGCAGCAGGTGGGGTGGATTTGTACTTGGAGGAGGGGGGATTTATGCTTAGAGGTTAAGCATTCAGTTATGCTGACACATAATGCTCATACATCTTGGGGGGAACACAATTTGGCATGTTTGCCTTGGGCTCTAGATGACCTTGTCCCAGCACCGGTGATGGGTGAGTGAAAAACGTGCTTGAAGGAATGTTAGAAGACTTGCTGTTTTTAAAGTATTTTCCCTGACCACTATTACAGGGAGCTCCAGAGAAACAAGAGAGGGGCTATTAAAAAAGCTTTGTGCCTCAATACTTTAGTTATGACTCGAATTGCAACAATATTGAAATGCATGTGTTTGTTCTAAATGCGCAACAAGGGTAAAGTGTTTCACTTCCTGGGTCCAGTGCAGGGGCTCCATCTGTTCTACTTTGGCCTATGACTAAAGATCTTTTAAAGCAGTAAAAATAACTCACGTTAGTAATGTATGCATCCAAAAAAATGCAGGGCAAAGAAGGTCAAATACAGCCTAAAGATGGTCATCTACATTATATTTAGCTACAACACGAGGGTGCGTATTCCATCGCACCTAAGCCAACTGGTCTTAAAACCGAACGTTTATTGACTCACAAACTAAATATTGAAAAAGTGTGTGAAAGAATGTGTCGTGTTTTTAGGTCAAGGGATCACCTCAAAAAATTTAAGATGATAGATTACCATGGTGTCATGAGTCACATGGGCAGGCTGTAGGGGTCTCCCATCAATAGCCTCAATGGCAAGTGGAGTGGCACGAAGCTGCAGCAGAATTGAGTGCTTAGACACAAAGGCACTGCAGCCCCAGAGTCGATTAGAGCCTGTGTCTCGATGGACGACTCAGACCAAGAAAGGGTAACCGGAACTAAAGGCTTATCCTTCAGGATAACTGGGGACATAATAACGCCACCTAAGGTCTGTCCCCTACAGGACCCCGGGTGCAATGCGTTTCCTGGACGGATAGGACAGGACTTCAAAAAGTGATCTGCCTGGCCACAATAAAGGCACAATCTCTCCCTCCTCCTAAAAGCCCTCTAAACCGCAGAGAGACCTGTGAAGCCCAACTGCATGGGTTCTACTTCACTGGTGGACTCGGTACCAGGAGGCATGGGAGGCAAGGGTGGGACTGGAAAGCTCGGAGCCAAATGTACAGGAGGCTGGAGTCAATGAAAATGGCAAACATGATCAACTTCTCCAGATCCATAGGTATGTCTTGGGCTGCTCTCTCATCTTTGATGTTATCCGAGAGACCATGAGAAAAAGCAGCCACGAGGGCCTTATTGATGCAAGCAACATCTGCTGCCAGAGTACGGAATTCACTGGCGTAATCGGCAACAGTTCTTGTACTCTGTTTGATGGACATGAGGCTCTTAGTAGCAGTAGTTGAACATGCAGGAACGTCAAATACCCTTTTAAAGGAAGCCACAAACTCAGGGTAGCTCAAGAAAATGCATCTCCCATAGGGGGTTTGCCCAGACCAAGGCTCTATCAGAAAGCAAAGAAATAATGAGGCCTGCTTTGCTCCTGTATGTGGGGAACGCCTGGAGCAGCATCTCAAAGTATATCCCAACCTGGTTGAGAAACCCTCTGCATTGAACTGAATAGCCCCTAAATTGCTGGGGAAGCGGAGCAGAACCAGACATACCTCTTATAGAGGTATTATACAAGGCAGGTGCCTGCACAAAGACAGGAGCAGCAGCAGGGACAGCCTGCAACACAGGTTGTACTTGAACAGCCAAAGTGGGAGGATCCAGGTGAGCAGTGCGAATCAGGAGAATCTGTAAGGCTATGGCAAACTGATCCGGTGCTGATGCGGTGGTCCTGCTCATTCAATCTGAAAAAAATATTACCAGTCGGTGGATTGCCTGCATCTTCTGAATTCATGGCCTTAGCCTACTGTCAGGAACCATAAAAAAGACAGAGACATAAAATGCAGTAAAAATCACACCTTTTAATATAATGGTAAAAATGGTACAAATAGTAATTATAGTCAAAACATAGCCTGGGTATGGTAGCCAAAGCGGGTAGATGGCCAGTATATCAGGAAGCCAGAGATCAGCGTAGTCGGAGGTGGCAGACAAGATGAGGAACCAGAAGGGATGTCAGCCAGGCAAGTCTTCAACAGGAACACAGCAGAGAGTCTCCAGAAATGTTTTACAAAGGCGAAGGCACAGAAGAAATGAACAAGGCAGTTTAAATAGCCAGAAGGGGCTGGCTGTAGACTGGACTGACGAGCAGGAAATAATCACCAGGTGAGCCACTGTGGAACGATAAGTACTGACAAGTAACCGACAGCTGAGCAACCTGAGCACTGAGAAGGGAGGACTGAGAGTCCAGCCCTGACAAAAACAGTCCCAAAGCAAAAGTCCATCAAAACAAATGTAAGCCTCCTTGCTAATAAATAGACCTTACTAGGTCTGCTACAGTCCTGCAGGCATGTTCCCTCACAGCCTGCCTCTCCTCTCTCAGCACCACCCTTATTAACCCAGGTAAGGCAAAATTATACCCCAGGTGGGGAGCAAGGTGTGGCCAGTGCTTAACCCCTTGCTGCCTACAGACCCCTCACTGCCACCTATTTACCTTAAGAACCTCAATATTCTGTGTAGCAGATACATACCATCTATCACTGACAAGGGCAGTCTGACACATACCTCCCCCCTCTGTTTAAACCTGTGGGTTTGAACACTGGCTATCAAACAGTGGGCTCTAGAAAGGGCATCTGCATTTTTCTGGTTACAACCCGCCCTTTGCTCCACTTTAAAAGAGAAATCTTGGAGTTCCAGGAACCAACGGGTAACCCTCGCATTACAGTCCTTAGCCTTGGCCATCCATTTTAAGGGAGCATGGTCTGTTATGAGTCAGAAGTGGCACCCCAGCAAGTAGTACCTGTAGCGGCCTCACCCACTTTCTCCCTTCTTTTACGGCTGGCTGATTCGTCTAGGGGAACCAGGGAGAAGGGTGAGGTGCACCACCAGCTCGCACCTCGTGTATGTGTAGAGGTTTGAGCTAAAATCTTTACCTTCGGGTCTGTGTCCCGGTCCAGAGCTTCCACTTCTCCGCTTGCAGGTGGATAGATGAATGTAGAACACTTTGCTCCCAGAAAAGTAAGCCCACACCAGGTGACAGTACAACTTCTATATTTATTTCCGCAGAGATAAATATGACTCTTTGCAAGCAGACAGGTTGATACAAACACAACTTGGTGGGGAGAGGGTTCAGGCACAATCCTTTCGGATTAGAGAAGCTGTTAGGAGTTCACAACAACTTTTGGCGCACGGTCGCTGCCACCGACCGTGAGATTGGTCCCTGCCACAGACCTTTGGATAGGTCTCTGCCATCGACCTGATTGTAGTTGGGTCTCTGCAAAGACCATAGAAGAGTGGACTACCTTCTAATGACTGCCCCTGTTAGGGAGATGATCCATCCGGACGGTCCCCAGAGGCCTGCACTGTCAACAACCAATGCTGCGCTGGATCTTCAGGCCAGGTCACCTCCCTGGTTCTCCTCGCCCAAGACTCGGGTCCCCTCACTCGGTGGGCCCCTAGGTATCTTCTCCCATGCGGGACCCAGTCGAAGGTACTGGGCCCCAGGCCTTTGCTAGTACCTCACCCCAGGCTTAAGGTGCCTGGGATGGAACTCAAACTTTCCCGCGCCCAGGCCGAGGGCACCCGGGCGCAGACGAACAGGGCAGCAGCCCCCAGGCTGAAGGTGCCTGGGGCTCGGACCTCGTGCGCAAGATGTCTGCCCCCTTTATACCCTCCCCCAGCAGGCACAGCGGGTTCCCCGCCCCGCTGTACTACTGCCACGAGTGGACACAAAGGGCACGGCCCTACAATGATGATTCAACCCCAGCCCAAGGCGACAGCGCCACCCAGGGGCCGCAGGGAACTGAACACCATTATTATCTTCCACGAACCAAAATGGCCAAAAAATCCCTAATAATTAGTGCATCTGGGCCATGCTACCGCCCAGACACTCCCCCTAAATGTTGACACCCGCTACACACACCCCCCCGGCAGACAGGCACTGGTCCCCAGTGTCTGGAACAAGCCATGCTCCAAAGGGAGCCAACATAGACCTGATCCAGAGACTAGCTTCTCAAAAACACAAACAAAAATCATTTTGAAAAACTTGGAAGTTGTGCCTGAACCCAACAGGGAAAGGTGAACATGAGGGAAACACACATTATAAATGCACATCACATTACACACAAATGGCATTCTCCCCTCCCACATCACTAACTAAGACCCGCCCTTTCTCAGCAGTCTTGACCGATGTTCTCCTGCAGAGGGAAATAAGAGGAAAACAACACATAATTCCTAACACATTGTGTGAGTGTTGGAGTGAAAAGATCTCTCCGAAAATAAACCTCTTTCCTTCCAAGAAGTGTGTGATGCAATGTGATGAACGGTGCACAACACTGCCACCTGGTGACAGAGCTGCGGTAAGAGCACTTGTAGAAATCCGGATTCTTCTCTGTACTGTTGCCCTGACTACACCCCAAAGTCCTGATTATCTTTGCGGTGGGAGGCAAAGGGAGACCAAAAAAAAACAGAACTGCTCCCATGCCTCCAAAGAGTAGAACACCCCTAGACAGGGTACAGTTCCGGAATGTTCAGCAATGAAAAAACAAACAGGAGCCTTTCCTCCTACAAGTAAAACCTTGGATGCAGCAGCACAAGAGGTTTCAAGTACCGATCAAAAGTCTCCATATGGTACTCCACATCTTCCCCATCTTTCCGACAGATAACGACCCAGTCAGCATGGATATGCCGACTCAAAATCCACTCTGCCTTGCAGTCCTTAAACCGCTTTGAAGCTGTGGGTGAACATGCGAGGTAGCGACGGGCATGGGGCACCTTAATGTGTGTCCATACAAAGTCATTGTACCACCGCTGCCGACAGGCCTCTAACTCGTACAACAACTCCTTGGACACGGGTACTCCCACCCGTACTCATTGGCAACCTTTTGGCAGAATAAGTCTCTGTAGCCTGGGCAAGGGTGGCATCGTGGAGCGGTCTCCCTCACCAGGCAGGACGATGGACTCTGGGTGCCGAGGTGCCTTGACCACCTCCAAACTGGGCGTAGGTGCCAGCAGCGGCACTCTCTTCGCCTTAGCAGATGGCGCAGGTAACTCTGGGGGCGGAAGGGCAAGCAGGGGACTGGATCCCTCCTCAGGCGCCGAGGCCTCCACCTGGGGTGTACCATCCCCTGTAGATATGGGTGGGTCCCTAGGTGCACGGGACGAGGCCAGGGGTACCCTGTCCCAACCCTTCCGTTCATATAGTTCATCTATTTGTCCATCATCTCCTGCATCGGAGATCGACTCCAGGTCGGAGGTGTCATACCCCTCTGCGGGTAGGTAATTCCTTGTAGATGTGGAATCACCCCCTCCCACGGGCTCTGGTAACTGTGGATCCCCGACACCTCCAACAAAACACCAAGTCCCGTTCCCTGGCTTACCTTGGCCGACACTTGAACATCGAGGTCAGGGAATTTCAGAGGGAACCCGGGCGCAGACGAACAGGACAGCAGCCCCCAGGCTGAAGGTGCCTGGGGCTTGGACTTCGCGCGCAAGATGTCCGCCCCCTTTATACCCTCCCCCAGAAGGCACAGCGGGTTCCCCGCCCCGCTGTACTACTGCCGCAAGAGGACACAAAGGGCACGGCCCTACAATGATGATTCAACCCCAGCCCAAGGCGACAGCGCCACCCAGGGGCCACAGGGAACTGAACACCATTATTATCTTCCACGAACCAAAATGGCCATAAATCCCTAATAATTAGTGCATCTGGGCCATGCTACCGCCCAGACACTCCCCCTAAATGTTGACACCCGCTACATACCATAGAGCCTCTAAGGCCCACTTAATGGCCAAACACTCGCTCCAGAATACTATAATTTTCCTCTGCCGGAGTCAGCTTCTGACTCAAATAGACGACCGGGTGTTCTTCTCTGCCTACCACTTGTAAAAGACAGCCCCCAGACTCATACTTGAGACATCGGTTTTGAACACAAACTCTTTTCTGAAGTCTGGGGCCCCCAACACAGGCTGTTTACACAGGGCCTCCTTCAGACTTTGGAAAGCTGCTTTAGCCTCAGGATTTCAATTATTCACTACAGAGGAGCTTTTCCCCCTGGTGAAGTCAGTTAAGGGTGCTGCCAACGTAGCAAAGTTTGCAATGAACTTCCGATAATACCCCACCATGCCTAGAAAGGTTCTCACTTGTTTTTTGGTGGCTGGAGCAGGCCAGTCTTGTGAGATCAATCATTCGTTTTTCCAATAATTATTTTTTTTTAAACTGCACTATGGAAGCGTTTTTCTGTTTTTATCTCTGAGTTCCGTTGGAGCAGTGTGGAGAGTGGAGTGGAGAGAGCTATATATGGTTTGAGGAAGACCTTATTTGCTCATGCCCTGTTTGACCACCTGTAGTTCAGTGGTCATTTACATCTGGTAAGCAGTTTGCATAACTCAGATTAGGTGCAGAGCAGGCTCTTCTCTGATTACCTATTTGGTTCAATTACCACTATCTTCTCTTCACTTGCTGTATTTTTCACACGGAACAATGAGGAGGACATTTTCTATTAATCTGCTTCTATGGACATTTATTTACAGTTCATATAATTTTTAATTGCATGATTTTGTGTTTTTAGCTTTGACAGTGGGATCATGTTCATTCTTAAATTTTTTTTTATGTTTGTGACTATCAATGGGATCATATGACTTAGGTTTTTATATCATTAATTGATCTGATATTCATCCTTTAGCGCTACACTGTTGTATAATGTCAGGGGAACCTGCCAATACCCTCAAGTGAGATCAAGAGTGGTTATGTACATGGCGGGGCCCAACTTCTCCACTAATTTATCAACCCGGGGGATGGGATAGGTGTAAAAAACTTTGACACTTCATTCAGTTTATGGAAGTCACTGAAAATCTTAAGGACCTATCTGGTTTGGGAACAAGGACTATAAGACTACACTATTCCTCTGAACTTCCTTGGCTACTGCCTGTCTGCGGGCCTCTGGAGAAGTATTTTTTGCACTGTAGAAACTCTCTCACCTTCTGCTGTTGGGACACCCACATAGCCTCAGGTATCTGAACCTCACTTATGCCTTCCAGGACTAGGAGAGCTTCCCTGTCTTTCTATGCTTTAATTAAATTTACATGATAGATCTGCTCTTTCTTCTGCCTGTCTGGTTGATATACCTTATAATTTACCTCCCCAACCTTTTCCAGTATTTCATAGGGTCCTTGCCACTTGGCAACTTGCCACGAACCTTCGCCGACCTATTGTACACTCGACTCTGTGCTTCCTGGGCTTGCTGCATGTGTTCTCAAACAAGGTGCATTACAGAGGCAATTCTATTCTGCATGACCGAGATATGCTCTATGACACTTCGGTAGGGGGTAGTTTCAGTCTCCCAGGTTTCTTTAGCAATATCCAGCAACCCTCGGGGATGCCTCCCGTACAGAAGTTCAAAGGGTGAGAACCCAGTGGAAGACTGTGGGACCTCTCTAATGGCAAACAACAGATATGGAAGTAGACAATCCCAGTCTCTCCCATCCTTAGCCATCATCTTATTTAGCATACTCTTGAGGGTTTTGTTAAACCGTTCTACTAAACCATCTGTCTAAGGGTGGTAAACCAAAGTATGCAGATGCTTAATATTCAACAATTTTCACAAGTCTTTCATTACCTTTGACATAAAGGGAGTCTCTTGGTCAGTTAGAACTTTTTTTTGGAATCCCAGTACGGGTAAAATGTGGAACAACTCCTTTGGCAATTGTCTTGGAGGAGGTGTTTAAGGGAAAAGCCTCAGGATACCGGGTGGCATAGTCCATGACCACTAGGATATACTGATGGGCTCTAGCAGACTTAACTACTGGCCCTATCAGATCCATGGCAATTCGGTCAAAGGGAACCTCAACCATGAGCAATGGTACCAGTGGGCTATGATAATGGGGCATAGGGGCTGCCTTTTGATACGCAGGGCATGACTCACAATAGTTTTTCACAACAGCATGTTTCCCAGGCCAAAAGAAACACTGTAAAATACGTTCTTTGGTCTTTTCATAGGCTAGATGACTCCCCACAGGGGATGTGTATGGGTCAGGTTCAACACCGTCCTCTCTTAAGAGCCAGGCACCATGAGTTTCTCCACAATCTTACCCCGAATGTTGTCAACCCAATACAACATCATGGTTAACTGCCATATGAGGAAACACATTCTCCAGCCCTGGGGCTACCAGAGTCCTATTGCTTACCTTCACCTTTTTCCAGCCTTGTACAAGAGTAGGATCCTGTAACTGGGTGGTCCCGAAGTTGTCCCAAGAGACCTCTAGCTCCGCCACACCGGGCAACTCTAGGGTCTCACTCAGGAGTTGCTAATGGAAAAGACACATTTTAATCAGGAGTCACCCCTACAGCATTTTCATGAACCTTTGGTTCAAAGGGGTTGGGGTTCCCCCTTGCAATCCCACTAGGCTCAGGACTCTTATCCTTCCCTCTGAGTTCCTGGAACAGTGGAAAATCTCTCCCAGGAATTACACTGTGCATTAAGATAGGGGACACAGCCACTTCATGACAAACGGGTCGTGAGCTAGTTTCAAAGGTCACCAGCGCTGTGGGGTATTTTTACCAGTCACCCTGCACACATACCACTCCATCCTGATGCTGGGTCAGTTGTTCAGGGTCCACAAGCCGGATATGGACCAGGGTGACCATGCTTCCAGAGTCCAGGAGGGCACGCACATTTTCTTACTTATCCTTACAACAGAGCTCAGCATGTCAGGATCAGAACCTAGGCCTGAGCGAGCAAACAGAGACATGCATTGGACTACGTCACACGCTATAGGCTTAGGGTTCAAGGGACACTTGGCAGCAAAGTGACCCCACTCACTGCACCGCCAACACTGGGGATGCCTACAGTTCCTCTGGGGCTTCCCAGATGGGATTTTTCAAGAGCGGGTGACCCTCTGACCACTCTCGCCGGCCTCTCAGGACTTCCCCTTTTTGGCTTGACCAGCTGTGATACTGTGGCCACAGGAGGGGGTCTTTTGATCTTTAGGGATCTTGAAACGGCAGACCCAGCAACCAGGTACTCTGCCGCAAAGTAGCGTTCCATCAACTTAACCAGAACATCCTTTGGATTAGGATCAGATTGCATCACCCACCTCAGCAACTCAGGAGGTAGAGCTCTCAGGAATCAGTCCATTGCAACTCTCTCAGCTATTTGGGGCCCTGTGAATATCTCAGGCAGCATCCACCGTTTGACCAGGTTGACTATACATTTGGGAGCGGGGGGATCCATCTGCCTTGAAGCTCCAGCTGTGTACTTGATGCGCTCTCACTGCCGCAGTGACCCCCAGAGGCTGCAAGATCTCAGCTTTTAGTTTGACATAATTTCTGGCACAGACAAGTCAAAGTAGGCTTTTTGGGAGTCCCTTACCAACAGTGGTGCAACAAGCGCAGCTGAGTGGTCTTAAGGCCAGGCTTGCCCCTCAGCAGTTCCCTGTGGACCCTGTGGAGACATTTGCAGTCTGGGCTGGAATCCACTGTAGTACTTTGTCTAAGGCCTGACAGTCTTTCTGGGCTGCCTGAGCTAAGGCAACCACTTGAGCCCCAGTTGTCTGTGCCAAAGCAGTCACTTGAGCCTCTGTTGCCTTAACAAGGGCAGCCACAGCTTGCTGGCTGGTTGTTTGGGCTTTCTGCTGCTGAGCAACCTGCATTTTATCAGTTTCTTGTTGTGCAGCAGCTTGCTGCTGTTGAGCCAGGACTTTCTGAAAAGTCTGTTGCTGTGTAGCAATACTTTGGAGCAAGCCCTTTTCTAAGTGCTCCATGCTGCAGATTCACTCTGCAGTACACTGTGCCTTTAAGTGGTATAGACACACACTGCTGTCCTTTGACACAACGTTTATTTGGAGTGATGATACCAAAGTTGAGTTTTTTGGCCACAACCATAAACACTACATTTGGAGGGGAGTAAACAAGGTGAAAGTTACACCATTTCTACTGTGAAACACGGAGGTGGATCGCTGATGTTTTGGGGATGTGTGAGCTACAAAGGCACAGGAAATTTGGTCAATATTGATGGCGAAATGAATGCAGTATGTTATCAAAAAATACTGGAGGAACATTTGCATTCATCAGCCAGGAAGCTGCGCATAGGAAGGACTTGGACATTCCAACATGACAATGATCCAAAACATAAGGCCAAGTCGACCTGTCATTGGCTACAGCAGAATAAAGTGAAGGTTCTGGAGTGGCCATCTCAGTCTCCTCACCTCAATATCATTGAGCCACTCTGGGGAGCTCTCAAACGTGCAGTTCATGCAAGACATTACAAGAATTTACAGGAACTAGAGGCTTTTTTCCAAGAGGAATGGGCAGCTTTACCATCTGAGAAGATAAAACCGATCGCTGTGTGAGGAGGGAGCTGGAGCTACACCATGTGGCTTCTGTTCGCATTGTGTCCTGATTGAACACAGTTATAACATGGTACAGGACCAATTTCATTTGTACCATGTCATGTGATCGGCTGTGTCCGGGCAACACAGCAATCCCCGGACTTGTGGATGCGTGCTGTAGGAGCCACGGATGAGCCTCTGTTGCGGGGGGATGTAGGGGTACATCCACCCACATCCTGTCCGGCCATTTATGTTCATGGGCCGGACAGGAAGCAGTTAAGGCAGGTGGCCAGGGGGGCAGTAAAACCACCAATTTGTAACATTCACCAGCCTCCAGTATAAACAAGGACTTATTAGGTAGTGTATGCTTAATCCAGATTGTCCACACAGTAATTTTTTATTTATTTTTTTGCATCTAGATGTCCATAGTCTGATGGTCAGCATCATTCAATCCACTTCTTCTAATCCCAAGCCTTCCTCTTCAACTGCCCCGGCTCTCTGTCACTCTGCTTTCTCCTCCTATCAGCCTGTTTCTTGTCAGCTGATAGAAGATTAAATTGGTTAGCTAGTTCTGGTGCTTCCTCCAACACTCCAGCCTTGCTGTGCTTTACAGGGACTGCAAGAGACTGATACCTGGTCAATTTCTGGTACTTACACTGCTGGCATGTAAAATATGCATTTAACAGTGTATTAAAGATTGCATTATTGCATTCATTTGTTTCTTTTATATGTTCCTAGGTTTAATTATATAATGTAGATGATTTTTCACTAACAATGCCTTCATTTTATAGTGACCACTGACCAACTTCTGTCAATACTAATTTAGCTACAACATGAGGGTGCGTATCCCACCGCACCCCCAGCCAACTGGTCTTAAAACCTACAGTAACTTTTATTGACTCACAAATTAAATATTAAAAAAGTGTGTGAAAGAATGTGTCCTGTTTTTACTCAAAAAATTCAAGATGAGAGATTACCAATGTGGTCACAATATAACCTGGGGTCTTTAATACTATAAACATCTTCCCTGCTCCTAGTCTGTACAAGATCTCTCTGGCTGTATAGTCGATCTTATCTGATCAGCTGGCTTTGTGGCAAACTGTCTATCTGCAGGAGGCTACTTTCATACCCTACCTGTCAATATGATAGATAACCTGACAGATGCCTATAAACTGTTTGCAGTCTGATAAATTGATATATTTCAACAGTTCTACAGCTCAGCTCAGATAATTACAGTTGTGCTTTTAAGTTTACATACAGAATTTATGTTTCTTGGCCATTTTTCAGAGAATGCGAATGATAACTAGTGATGACTCATGAGCCGAACACCCCCGGGTTCGGTTCGCACCAGAACCCGCGAACGGACCGAAAGTTCGCACGAACATTAGAACCCTATTAAATACAATGGATGCGAACGTTCGGATTCTAAAGTGCTAATTATAACGACTATTATCCATGTTATTGTCCGAAACAGAGTTTGGGAACCCGGCTTCTGCACCAGGGGACATGTATCAATGCAAAAAGAAGTTTTAAAAACGGACGGTTTCCGGGAGAAGTCATTTTAATGATGCATAAAGTGAAAAAAAAAAAGTCAAATATTCCTTTAAATATTGTACCTGGGGGGTGTCTAAAGTATGCCTGTGAAGTGCCACGTGTTTCCCGTGTTTAGAACTGTCCCTGCACAAAATAACATTTCTAAAGGGAAAAAAGTCATTTAAAACTGCTTGCGGCTTTAATGCAATGTCTGGTCCCGGTAATATGGATGAAAATCTTTAGGAAAAATGGCATAGCTACCCCATCAACCCCCCCCCCCCCCCCTACCCCAGCCCATTACCAGCCCCTTTGGGTCTTGTATGGATATTAAGGGGAACCCCGCACACAAAATAAAAAAGGACCTATATACTCTGAACAGCCGTATACAGGCGGTGCATACAAGACAGGGACTGTAGGTTTGTTCTTATGTAGAATCTGTTTATAATTTTGAACAGCTGCATTGTTTAAGTGGAGCTCCATGGCAAATTCCTTTTTTTTAGCTTTTTGTAAAACATAGGGAACGGTTATCACCCCTGTCACATTTTTTTTGCTGTCTGTGCCCCTGTTCAGAACATTTCACTTCACTTTGCGTCCCAATGACAACTGTTTTTGAAATGTGGTGTTTTTATTGAAACAAGGATTGGTGATAAAGCATCAGTAGAGAGGAGACACCTTTCTCCCATATTAATTCTTAAAGGAGAGAATTTTCCTTCCAAGGGGTAGATTTCCTCTCACTTCCTGTTGTCTTCTTCCGTTTGCAAGTAGTAGTAGTTTGTAAGTTGGATGTTTGAAAGTAGGGACCTTCCGTATATACTCTGCAGAAATTGGCCCCTTAGGTGTTGGTGTTGGCACAACACTGAAAGCACTCACAGTTATTCTTGGTGGGTGCTGGAACGCCCTGCTGTCAAGTATAATATCAGGAATTGTAATAACATATAATTGTTGATCAGTGGTAGTAAAAATTGGGCCTTTGATGGTGGTGCTGGTGCCACAACACTGTAAGGCCTGACAGTTACTCTTGGTGGGCGCAGCAATGGTCCCTGCTGTGAATTATTAGATCAATAATTATAATTGCATGCCCCTGTTGAACAGGGGCTGAAAAATTGGGCCTTTGGTGGTGGTGGTGGTGGTGATGGTGGTGCTGGTGCCACAACACTGTAAGGCCTGACAGTTACTCTTGGTGGGCGCAGCAATGGTCCCTGCTGTGAATTATTAGATCAATAATTATAATTGCATGCCCCTGTTGAACAGGGGCTGAAAAATTGGGCCTTTGGTGGTGATGGTGGTGCTGGTGCCACAACACTGTAAGGCCTGACAGTTACTCTTGGTGGGCGCAGCAATGGGCCCTGCTGTGAATTATTAGATCAATAATTATAATTGCATGCCCCTGTTGAACAGGGGCTGAAAAATTGGGCCTTTGGTGGTGGTGGTGGTGGTGATGGTGGTGCTGGTGCCACAACACTGTAAGGCCTGACAGTTACTCTTGGTGGGCGCAGCAATGGTCCCTGCTGTGAATTATTAGATCAATAATTATAATTGCATGCCCCTGTTGAACAGGGGCTGAAAAATTGGGCCTTTGGTGGTGGTGGTGGTGGTGGTGATGGTGGTGCTGGTGCCACAACACTGTAAGGCCTGACAGTTACTCTTGGTGGGCGCAGAAATGGTCCCTGCTGTGAATTATTAGATCAATAATTATAATTGCATGCCCCTGTTGAACAGGGGCTGAAAAATTGGGCCTTTGGTGGTGGTGATGGTGGTGCTGGTGCCACAACACTGTAAGGCCTGACAGTTACTCTTGGTGGGCGCAGCAATGGGCCCTGCTGTGAATTATTAGATCAATAATTATAATTGCATGCCCCTGTTGAACAGGGGCTGAAAAATTGGGCCTTAGGCACTGGTGGCACAACACTGCAACCCCTCACAGATACTGTACTTGGAGCACAGCAATGAGGCCTGTTGCAAAGTATTGCATCAAAAATTTTAATTACACGCCCCTGTTAAACAGGGGCTGAAAAATTGGGCCTTAGCCACTGGTGGCGTCACCCATAAACCAAAATGATCTTCCAAGCTATCATCGTTAATCGTATCATTGAGGAGGAGGAGGAGGATAGCCAGTCAACATAACAGCACAGGCACTCAGCATCAGTCTTGAAGGGATGTGACATTTTAAAATCAATTAGTCTGTTATATCAGCATCTGGTGTGTGGTAGCTGGTGGTGATCCAAGACTGGTTCATCTTGATGAAAGTCAGTCGATCAACCGAGTCGGTGGACAGGCGCACCCTGTGATCCGTGACAAATCCTCCAGCAGCAATGAATGTGCGTTCTGAAAGAACGCTGGATGCAGGACAGGCCAGTAGCTCAATTGCATACTGTGCAAGCTCTGGCCAGTGATCCATCCTCAAGACCCAGTAAGCCAGAGGATTTTCGGTGGGGAAGGTGTCCAAGTCTGACCTTGCCCCTAGGTATTCCTGGACCATGTATATCATACGCTGGCGATGGTTGCTGGAACCGATCATACTTTGGGGCTGCGGACTAAAGAATTGTCTGAACGCATCGGTCAGACGGCCACCTTCCCCACCGCTCCTTCTTTGACTGCCCGAAGCCTCAGCAACTCGTTGTCCAGGACCAGGAGTTTGTAACCTCCCAGTCTCTGGGAACGCGTTGCACAGACCTTTCTGCAAGGCCTCCCGGAGTTGTCTCATCCTCTGCTCCCTCTGCGATGGTACGATAAGGTCCGCAACCTTACCCTTGTACCGTGGATCAAGGAGAGTGGCCAGCCAGTAATGGTCCCTCTCCTTGATCCGAAGAATACGAGGATCCTTCCGCAGACTTTGCAGGATCAGGGAGGCCATGCAGCGTAGGTTAGCTGAGGCATTCAGTCCGGAGTCCTCTGGGTCACTAAGGACGACATGATCCACAGCCACCTCCTCCCAGCCACGTACAAGTCCACTGGTTTCTTGGGACTGTAAATCATCCCTAAAAGACTGCTGCTGATGATGCTGAGTGCCAGCCTCCACCTCCATGCTGACACAATCCTCCTCCTCCTCCTCCTCCTCCTCTTCCTGTGCGATGGGTGGGACAGAAGGAACACTGTCTGGGTAAAGGGGGCCTTGAGAGGCAAGGAAGTCCTCCTTTTCCTGCCTCTGTTCTGCCTCAAGTGCCCTGTCCATTATTCCACGCAGCGTGTGCTCCAACAGGTGGACAAGAGGTACAGTGTCACTGATGCATGCACTGTCACTGCTCACCATCCTCGTGGCCTCCTCAAATGGTGCCAGGACAGTGCATGCATCCCTGATCATGCCCCACTGGCGTGGTGAAAAAAACCTGAGCTCCCCTGACCCTGTCCTGGTGCCGTAGTCGCACAGGTACTCATTGATGGCCCTCTGCTGCGTGTGCAGCCGCTGCAGCATGGCCAACGTTGAGTTCCACCTGGTAGGCATGTCACATATAAGGCGGTTCTTGGGCAGGTTCAACTCCTTTTGCAGCTCAGCCAGGCGAGCACTGGCATTATAAGATCTGCGGAAATGCACACAGACTTTCCTGGCCTGCCTCAGGACATCCTGTAAGCCCGGGTACCTGCCCAAGAACCGCTGCACCACCAGGTTAAGGACGTGAGCCATACAGGGCACATGGGTCAGTTGTCCCTGTCGGAGGGCGGAAAGGAGGTTGGTGCCATTGTCGCAAACCACCATTCCTGGCTTAAGCTGGCGTGGCGTCAAACACCTCTCGGCCTGCCCCTGCAGAGCAGACAGGACCTCTGCCCCAGTGTGGCTCCTGTCCCCCAAACACACCAGCGCAAGCACGGCATGGCATCTTTTTGCCTGCGTACTTGCGTAGCCCCTTGAACGCCTACGGAGCACCGCTGGTTCCGAGGACAAACCACAGGAAGAGGCCATGGAGGAAGAAGAAGAAGAGGGGGTGGAGGAGAGAGGTGTGTCACAACCAGTAGTAGCATTTTGGAGGCGTGGCGGTGGAACAACCTCCAACACTACTGCACCTTGTCCTGCATCCTTCCCAGCTGCCAAAAGAGTGACCCAATGGGCCGTGAAAGAAAGGTAACGTCCCTGTCCATGCCTGCTGGACCATGAGTCAGCGGTAATATGCACCTTACCGCTGACCGCCCTGTCCAGCGAGGCCAAGACATTGCCTTCCACATGCCTGTAGAGAGCCGGAATAGCCTTCCGTGCGAAAAAGTGGCGTTTGGGAACCTGCCACTGAGGAACCGCACATTGCACAAACTCACGGAAGGGGGCCAAGTCTACCAACTGAAAAGGCAGCAGTTGAAGCGCTAGCAATTTAGCCAAGCTAGCATTCAACCGCTGGGCATGTGGATGGCTGGGAGTGAACTTCTTTCGACGGTCCAGCAGCTGGGGCAGGGAAATTTGCCTGCTAGAATCGGACGTCGGTGTACTGCTAGCAGAGTGCCCGCAAGTACTTGGCTGTGACACACCTAATTCTACACCTTCATTCCTCTCAGAGCAGGTTTCAGAGAGGACTGAAGGTATACTGGGGTTGGAGATCCCAGCTGATGCGGTGCAAGAAGAGGTCAGCTTTGTTCTTTGGTGTGGGTCTTTAAGGTAGGCTTGCCAACGAGCTGCATGGCAGGTCAACATATGTCTGATCAAGCATGTGGTGCCCAAGCGGCTGATGTTTTGGCCACGCGATATACGCTTGAGACATATGTTGCAAACAGCAGCTGTGCGATCTGATGCACTCGCCTCAAAAAAGGCCCACACCAAAGAACTTTTTGAATGACGGGCAGAGGCAGCGCCCTGCACAGGCGGAGCTCTGCGGTGTGATTCCGTCGGTATGCTGCCCATACGCTGGCCACTCAAGGGCATCCTGCCTCGTTGGAGATGTGCCTCCTCCTCATCCTCCTCCTCCTCCTCCTCTCTCCTATTAGGCACCCACGTGGAGTCAGTGACCTCATCATCCCCTCCATCCTCATCACTGGAGCCAATCTGGCAGTATGCTGCAGCTGCTGGAGCATGACTGCCAGATTGGTGTCCTTCTTGAGCATCCCCTCTCTCTGCTCTCACGCTGCTGCCTTCCTCTAGCTGGGTATCATCATCAGATCCTTCCAAACGCTGGGCATCCTCCTGGAGCATGTACCCAACACTGTGCTCAAACAGTTCGGGGGACTCCTCAGGAGGAGGGCATGGTGGGTCTAGGGAAGGATTGACTAATGAAGATAATGATACCAGAGAAGAGGACGCTTTGGCAGCTGCTTTGCCAGTATCCTGAGCCTGGGTGAGAGAGGATGAGGAGGATGAGGTGGGCTTGGTCATCCACTCTACCAAGTCTTCGGCATGATGTGGCTCAACATGTCCAGCTGCCGAAAACAAGGACAAGCGTGTCCCATGGCCATGTGCTGATGACAATGCACCGCGTACACGACCAGCACTGTTGCCCCCAGACACAGAGCCTGCTTGCCCTCTTTTTTTGCCTCCTGACTGTCTGCCTCTCCTTGGTTGCCTTCCAGACATTTTAATGGATGGCCTGCAGGGAGATGGGAAAAACAGCAATAAGGGCTACCTTCAGGTGTATATTGTGCAGGAGGCTTAGCAACAATGACACTGACACTGTCCCCTGCCTATCCTTCTCTGTCCCTAAACACAAGGATTGAAAATATGGTTCAGCAAAAAAGTTTTAGAACAGAATAGCACACTGACACTTTCCCTCACTGTCCTACTCTGTCCCTCCCTACAAACAAGATTTAGCACAGAATAGCACACTGATAATTTCTACGAGTGTCCTTCTCTGTCCCTAAACTCAAGGATTGAAAATATGGAACAGCAAAATTGGTTTAGAACAGAATAGCACACTGTCAGTTTCACTCACTGTACCTCTCTGTCCCTCAACTCAAGGATTGAAAATATGGAACAGCAAAATTGGTTTAGAACAGAATAGCACACTGTCAGTTTCACTCACTGTACCTCTGTCCCTCAACTCAAGGATTGAAAATATGGAACAGCAAAATTGGTTTAGAACAGAATAGCACACTGTCAGTTTCACTCACTGTACCTCTCTGTCCCTCAACTCAAGGATTGAAAATATGGAACAGCAAAATTGGTTTAGAACAGAATAGCACACTGTCAGTTTCACTCACTGTACCTCTCTGTCCCTCAACTCAAGGATTGAAAATATGGAACAGCAAAATTGGTTTAGAACAGAATAGCACACTGTCAGTTTCACTCACTGTACCTCTGTCCCTCAACTCAAGGATTGAAAATATGGAACAGCAAAATTGGTTTAGAACAGAATAGCACACTGTCAGTTTCACTCACTGTACCTCTCTGTCCCTCAACTCAAGGATTGAAAATATGGAACAGCAAAATTGGTTTAGAACAGAATAGCACACTGTCAGTTTCACTCACTGTACCTCTCTGTCCCTCAACTCAAGGATTGAAAATATGGAACAGCAAAATTGGTTTAGAACAGAATAGCACACTGTCAGTTTCACTCACTGTACCTCTCTGTCCCTCAACTCAAGGATTGAAAATATGGAACAGCAAAATTGGTTTAGAACAGAATAGCACACTGTCAGTTTCACTCACTGTACCTCTCTGTCCCTCAACTCAAGGATTGAAAATATGGAACAGCAAAATTGGTTTAGAACAGAATAGCACACTGTCAGTTTCACTCACTGTACCTCTCTGTCCCTCAACTCAAGGATTGAAAATATGGTTCAGCAAAATAGTTTTAGAACAGAATAGCACACTGACACTTTCCCTCACTGTCCTACTCTGTCCCTCCCTACAAACAAGATTTAGCACAGAATAGCACACTGATAATTTCTACGAGTGTCCTTCTCTGTCCCTAAACTCAAGGATTGAAAATATGGAACAGCAAAATTGGTTTAGAACAGAATAGCACACTGTCAGTTTCACATACTGTACCTCTCTGTCCCTCAACTCAAGGATTGAAAATATGGTTCAGCAAAATAGTTTTAGAACAGAATAGCACACTGACACTTTCCCTCACTGTCCTACTCTGTCCCTCCCTACAAACAAGATTTAGCACAGAATAGCACACTGATAATTTCTACGAGTGTCCTTCTCTGTCCCTAAACTCAAGGATTGAAAATATGTAACAGCAAAATTGGTTTAGAACAGAATAGCACACTGTCAGTTTCACTCACTGTACCTCTCTGTCCCTCAACTCAAGGATTGAAAAGATGGTTCAGCAAAATAGTTTTAGAACAGAATAGCACACTGACACTTTCCCTCACTGTACCTCTCTGTCCCTAAACTCAAGGATTGAAAATATGGTTCAGCAAAATAGTTTTAGAACAGAATAGCACACTGACACTTTCCCTCACTGTACCTCTCTGTCCCTACAAACAAGGATTAGCACAGAATAGCACACTGTCACTGACACTCTCCCTACCTATCCTTATTTGTCCCTAAACACAAGGAATCCAGGAATAGTAAAGGAAAAATAATGACACTGTCCCTGCCTATGCTTCTCTTTCCCTGCTCCGGAACACACTACACAAGGCCGCCGCGCTGGCGGCCTTTTATAGTGTGGGGCGTGTACTAAACCCCATCAGCAATAATTGGCCACAGGCATCCTGCCTGTGGCCAATCATTGCTCTCCTCGCTGCCGGCGCTGTGATTGGCCAAGCATGCGGGGTCACAGTGCATGCTTGGCCAATCACAGCGCCTGGATGACACTGCGATGGCGTAGTGCATTGTGGGCCGTTCGCGTCACTCGAATTTGGCGCGAACGGCCCAAATCGTTCGATCTTCGTCGAACGATCGAACAGCCGATGTTCGAGTCGAACGTATGTTCGACTCGAACACGAAGCTCATCCCTAATGATAACACAAAAACTTTTCTTTCACTCATGGTAGTGTTTGGCTGAAGCCATTTATTATTAAAAACAGTGTTTACTCTTTTTAAATCATAATGACAACAGAAACTACCCAAATGACCCTGATCAAAAGTTTACATACCCTGGTGATTTTGGCCTGATAACATGCACACAAGTTGACACATAGGAGTTTGAATGGCTATTAAAGGTAACCATCCTCACCTGTGATCTGTTTGCTTGTAATTAGTGTGTGTGTATAAGGCCAGGTTCACACTTGTGTGACACGACAGCCGTCCTTCTTTGGATCCGACTTTGCCCTGCGACATGAAGCCGACATATGTCCGACTTTCAATGAACGGGGATCCGACTTGGATCCCCGCCAATAGCAGGCACTGTGTTTGGTATGAATCTTGAGGGGGAACTCTACACCAAATTTTTAATAAAAAACTGGCATGGGTTCCCCCTCCAAGAGCATACCAGGCCCTTGGGTCTGGTATGGATTTTAAGGGGAACCCCCACGCCGGAAAAATGGCGTGGGGGTCCCCCCAAAATCCAAACCAGACCCTTATCCGAGCACGCAACCTGGCAGGCCGCAGGGGAAGAGGGGGGCACGAGAGAGCAGCCCCCCCTCCCTCCTGAACCGTACCAGGCCACATGCCCTCAACATGGGGGGTTTGGGGCAGGGGGGCGACCTGCGGCCCCCCCACCCCAAAGCACCCAGCCCCCATGTTGATGAGGACAGGGCCTCTTCCCGACAACCCTGGCCGTTGTTTGTCGGGGTCTGCAGGCGGGGGGCTTATCGGAATCCGGGAACCCCCCTTTAATAAGGGGGCCCCCAGATCCCGGCCCCCCACCCTATGTGAATGAGTATGGGGTACATCGTACCCCTACCCATTCACCTGGTGGAAAAAATGGCAATAAAAAAACACACACAGCTTTTTAAAGCAATTTATTGCACAGCTCTGGGGTCTTCTTCCGACTTTGGGGGTCTCCGCGCTTTCCGGTTCTTCCTTCCTTCTGCCGGGCCTCCGCTATCTTCTTCCAGCTCTTTTGCTAGCGGGGCCCGGTCTTCTCCGTCGCCTTCTTCCCTCGCTCTCCGGTTCTTCCTTTCTTCCTTCTGCCGGCCCCTCCACTATCTTCTTCCAGCTCTTTTGCTAGTGGAGGGGCCGGTCTTCTCCGTCGGCGTCTTCTTCCCTCTTCTCCTTCTCGATGTTGACACGTCGCTTCCTCCCGCTGTAATGCTTGGCTGTTCACTCCACAGCGATTTATTATAGGCTTCTCATGGCATCACAGTCACATGCTCCGGGTGGCCCCGGAGCATGTGACTGTGACGTCATGGGAGCATGTGACTGTGACGTCATAAGAAGCCTATAATAAATCGCTGCGGAGCGAACAGCCAAGCATTACAGCGGGAGGAAGCGACGTGTCAACATCGAGAAGGGGAAGAGGGAAGAAGACGCCGACGGCGACGGAGAAGACCGGCCCCTCCACTAGCAAAAGAGCTGGAAGAAGATAGTGGAGGGGCCGGCAGAAGGAAGAAAGAAAGAACCGGAGAGCGAGGGAAGAAGGCGACGGAGAAGACCGGGCCCCGCTAGCAAAAGAGCTGGAAGAAGATAGCGGAGGCCCGGCAGAAGGAAGGAAGAATCGGAGAGCGCGGAGACCCCCGAAGTTGGAAGAAGACCCCGGAGCTGTGCAATAAATTGCTTTAAAAAGTTGTGTGTGTTTTTTTATTGCCATTTATCGCCCCCCTGCCCCAATGCACCAAACCCCCCATGTTGAGGCCATGCGGCCTGGTATGGTTCAGGAGGGAGGGGGCGCTCTCTCGTCCCCCCCTCTTCCCCTGCGGCCTGCCAGGTTGCGTGCTCGGATAAAGGTCTGGTTTGGATTTTGGGGGAACCCCCACGCCGTTTTTTCGGCGTAGGGGTTCCCCTTAAAATCCATACCAGACCCAAGGGCCTGGTATGCTCCTGGAGGGGAACCCATGCCAGTTTTTTATTAAAAATTTGGCCTGGAGTTCCCCCTCAAGAGCAGCAGAGCACAAGTCGCATGACAAAGTCGGATGATGCAAGACTGCGGTCCGACTTTGATCCGACTTCAATGATAGTCAATGGGCTGAAGTCGGATCAAAGTCGGACCAAAGTAGTACAGGGAGCATTTTCAAAGTCGGACCGACATGTGTCAGACCAGTTAAGATGGCTCCCATAGGGAAACATTGATTTTCACACGTCATGCGACATGAGCTCCCAATGTCGGAGCGTTTGTCGCCCCAGTGTGAACACGGCCTAAAAGGTCAACAAGTTTCTGGACTCCTGATAGACTCTTGCATCTTTCATCCAGTGCTACACTAAGGTTTCTGGATTCTGAGTCATGGGGAGAGCAAAAGAATTGTCAAAGGATCTGCAGGAAAAAGTAGTTGAACTGTATAAAACAGGAAAGGGATATAAAAAGATATCCATAGAATTGAGAATGCCAATCAGTAGCGCTCAAACTCTAATCAAGAAGTGAAAATGAGGGGTTCTGTTAAAACCAAAACAACAGTTAGGTAGACCAACTAAAATGTCAGCCACATCTGCCAGGAAAATTGTTTGGGATGCAAAGAAAAACCCACAAAGAATTTCAGGTGAAATACAGGACTCTCTGAAAACATGTGGTGTGGCTGTTTCAAGATGCACAATAAGGAGGCACTTGAAGAAAGATGGGCTGCATGGTCAAGTCACCAGAAGAAAGCCATTACTACGCAAATGCCACAAAGTATCCCACTTACAATACGCCAAACAGCAGAGACAAGTCTCAAACCTTCGGGCACAAAGTAATTTCCCTGCCAGTGACATTTATACAGTAATCAGTGTATTTTTATAGCACTGATCACTGTATAAATGTCACTGGTCCCAAAAAAGTGTCAAAAGTGTCCGATCTGTCTGCCGCAATGTCGCAGTCCCACTAAAAATCGCAGATCGCCGCCATTTCTAGTACAAAAAAAAATGCCATAAATCGATTCCATATTTTGTAGACACTATAACCTTTGCGCAAACCAATCAATATACGCTTATTGCGACTTTTTTTACCAAAAATAGAAGAATACATATTGGCCTAAACTGAGGAAGACTTTTTATTCAAAATTAATGTTCTTTTTTTGTTTTAAAGCGCAAAAAATGAAAACCACAGAAGTGATCAAATATCACCAAAAGAAAGCTCTATTTGTGGGAAAAAAAGGACGTCAATTTTGTTTGGGTACAGCGTCGCGCAATTGTCAGGTAAAGCGACGCAGTGCCGTATAGCAAAAAATGGCCTGGTCATTAGGGGGTAAATCCTTCCGGTCCTTACGTGGTTAAACAACTGTAGTATCAGGCTGCAACATAACAAAATTGAAAAAAGTGAAGGGGGCCTCAATACTTTATGAATGCACTGTATAGAGGAATATATATTATATACTAAAGAGAATGCATGTGTTAGATGTGAAAAGAAAGAGTGAGAACTTACAAGCAAAACGTAACTATTTTCACAATCCTGACTAGGGATGAGCGGAACACCCCCGGTTCTGTTCGCACCAGAACCTGCAAACGGACCGAAAGTTTGCGCGAACTTTAGAACCCTATTAAATAGAATGGACTCGAACGTTCGAAATCAAAAGTGCTAATTGTAACGACTAATATGCAAGTTATTGTCCTAAAAAGGGTTTGGGGAACCGGGTCCTGCCCCAGGGGACATGTATCAATGCAAAAAGAAGTTTTAAAAACGTAATTTTTTTCGGGAGCAGTGATTTTAATGATGCTTAAAGTGAAAAAAAAAAGTGAAATATTCCTTTAAATGTCATACCTGGGGGGTGTCTAAAGTATGCCTGTGAAGTGGCACGTGTTTCCCGTGTTTAGAACTGTGCCTGCACAAAATGACATTTCTAAAGGAAAAAAAGTCATTTAAAACTGCTTGCGGCTTTAATGTAATGTTTGGTCCCGGCAATATGGATGAAAATCATTGAGAAAAATGGCATGGGTACCCCCCCACCCCACTCCCCAGCCCACTACCAGCCCCTTTGGGTCTTGTATGGATATTAAGGGGAATCCCGCACCCAAATAAAAAAAAGGCCCTATATACTCTGAACAGCAGTATACAGGCGGTGCAAACAAGACAGGGACTGTAGGTTTGTTCTTAAGTAGAATCTGTTTGTAATTTGGAACAGGTACATTTTTTAAGTGTAGCTCCAGCCAAAAAATCAATTTTTAAGCTTTTTGGAAAACATAGGGAAGGGTTATCACCCCTGTAACATTTGTTTTGCTGTCTGTGCACCTGTTCAGAACATTTCACCTCACTTTCCGTCCCAATGACAAATGTTTTTTGAAAATTTGGGATTTTTATTGAAACAAGGAATGGTGATAAAGCATCAGTGAAGAGGAGACACCTTTTTCCCACATTGACTCTTACAGGAGAGAATTTCCATTCCTAGGGGTAGATTTCCTCTCACTTCCTGTTGTCTCCCTCCATTTGCAAGTAGGAGTCGTTTGAAAGTCGGATGTTTGAAAGTAGGGGGCCGCCATATATACTCTGCAGAAATTTGGCCCTAAGGTGTTGGTGTTGCCACAACACTGTAAGCCCTCACAGTTACTCTTGGAGGGCACTGGAACGCCCTGCTGTGAACTATTATATCAAGAATTGTAATTATATGCCATTGTTGAACAGTGGTAGGAAAAATTGGGCCTTTGGTGGTGGTGCTGGTGCCACAACACTGTAAGTCCTCAAAGTTACTCTTGGTGGGCGCAGGAATGGGCCCAGCTGTGAAATATTAGATCAAGAATTGTAATTACATGCCCCTGTTGAACAGGGGCAGAAAAATTGGGCTTTTGGTGGTGGTGTTGCCACAACACTGTAAGCCCTCACAGTTACTCTTGGTGGGCGCAGGAATGGGCCCTGCTGTGAATAATTAGATCAATAATTTTAATTACATGTCCCTGTTGAACAGGGGCAGAAAAATTGGGCCTTAGGCACTGGTGCCACAACACTGCAACCCCTCACAGATACTGTACTTGGAGCGCAGCAATGAGCCCTGCTGCAAAGTATTGCATCAAAAATTGTAATTACACGCCCCTGTTAAACAAGGGCTGAAAAATTGGGCCTTAGCCACTGGTGGTGGTGCCCAGAACCAAAAATGTTCTTACAAGCTATCAGCATGATCATTGAGGAGCAAGAGGATAGTAACTCAGCATAACAGGATAGTCACTCAGCATCAGCATAGGCAGTCTTGAAGGGATCTGACATTGCAAAAAAAATTTGGTTACATCAGCATCAGGTGCCTGGTAGCTGGTGTTGATCCAAGACTGATTTATTTTTATGAAGGTCAGTCGATTGACTGAATCGGTGGACAGGCACACCCTGTGATCGGGTAGAAAGCCTCCAGCAGCACTGAATGTGTGTTCCGAAAGAACCTTAGATGCAGGACAGGCCAGTACCTCAATTGCATACTGTGCAAGCTCTGGCCAGTGATCCATCCTCAAGACCCAGTAACCCAGAGGATTTTCGGTGGGAAAGGTGTCCAAGTCTGATCTTGCCCCTAGGTATTCCTGCACCATGTAAACCAGACGCTGGTGATGGTTGCTGGAACTGATCATACCTTGGGGTTGCGTACTAAAAAATTGTCTGAACGCATCGGTCAGACGGCCACCTTCTCCACCGCTCCTTCTTTGACTGACCGAAGCCTCAGCAACACGTTGTCCAGGACCAGGAGTTTGTAACCTCCTAGTCTCTGGGAACACGTTGCACAGACCTTTCTGCAAGGCCTCCTGAAGATGCTTCATCCTCTGCTCCCTCTGCGACGGTAAGATATGGTCCGCAACCTTACCCTTGTAACGTGGATCAAGGAGGGTTGCCAGCCAGTAATGATCCCTCTCCTTGATCGCACGAATGCGAGGATCCTTCCGCAGGCTTTGCAGGATCAGGGAGGCCATGCAGCGTAGGTTTGCTGAGGCATTCGGTGCGGAGTCCTCTGGGTCACTGAGGACCACATGATCCGCAGCCACCTCCTTCCAGCCACATAGAAGTCCACGGGTGTCTTGGGACTGTAATTGATCCCTTAAAGACTGCTGCTGATGCTGAGTGCTAGGCTCCACCTCCATGCTGACACAATAATCCTCCTCCTCCTCCTCCTCCTCTTCCTCCTCCTCCTCCTCCTCTTCCTGTGTGATAGCCGGGCCAGCAGGAACACTGTCTGGATAAAGGGGGCCTTGAGAGGTAAGGAAGTCCTCCTCTTCCTGCCTCTGTTCTGCCTCAAGTGCCCTGTCCATTTTTCCACGCAGTGTGTGCTCCAACAGGTGGACAAGAGGGACAGTGTCACTGATGCATGCACTGTCACTGCTCACCATCCTCGTGGCCTCCTCAAATGGTGCCAGGACAGTGCATGCATCCCTGATCATGGCCCACTGGCGTGGGGAAAAAAATCCAAGCTCCCATGACCCTGTCCTGGTGCCATATTGCAACAGATACTCATTGATGGCCCTCTGCTGCGTGTGCAGCCGCTGCAGCATGGCCAACGTAGAGTTCCACCTGGTGGGCATGTCACAGATTAGGCGGTTCTTTGGCAGGTTGTAATCCTTTTGCAGGTCAGCCAGCCGAGCACTGGCATTATATGACTGGCGAAAATGCCCACAGAGTTTCCTGGCCTGCTTCAGGACCTCCTGTAAGCCTGGGTACCTGCCCAAGAACCGCTGCACCACCAAGTTAAGGATATGAGCCAAACAGGGCACATGGGTCAGTTGTCCCTGTCGGAGGGCGGAGAAGAGGTTGGTGCCATTGTCAGAAACCCCCTTTCCTGGCTTAAGCTAGCGTGGCGTCAACCACCTCTGAGCCTGCCCCTGCAGAGCTGACAGAATCTCTGCCCCAGTGTGGCTCCTGTCCCCCAAGCACACCAGCTCAAGCACAGCATGGCATCTTTTTGCCCGCGTACTTGCGTAGCCCCTTGAACGCCTACGGAGCACCACTGGTTCTGAGGACAAAGCACAGGTAGAAGCCTTGGAGGAAGAAGAAGAGGAGGGGATGGAGGAGAGAGGTGTGTCAGAATCACCAGTAGTAACATTTTGGAGGCGTGGTGGCGGAACAACCTCCAACACTACTGCATCTTGTCCTGCATCCTTCCCAGCCGCCAGCAGAGTCACCCAATGCACCGTGAAAGATAAGTAACGTCCCTGTCCATGCCCGCTGGACCATGAGTCAGCGATAATATGCACCTTACCGCTGACCGCCCTGTCCAGCGAGGCCAAGACATTGTCTTCCACATGCCGGTAGAGAGCCGTAATCGCCTTCCGTGAGAAAAAGTTGTGTTTGTGAACCTGCCACTGAGGAACCGCACATTCCACAAACTCACGGAAGGGGGCAGAGTCTACCAGCTGAAAAGGCAGCAGTTGAAGTGCTAGCAATTTAGCCAAGCTAGCATTCAACCGCTGGGCATGTGGATGGCTGGGAGCGAACTTCTTTCGGCGGTGCAGCAGCTGGGGCAGGGAAATTTGCCTAGTACAATCAGACGTCAGTGTAACGATAGCAGATTGCCCGCAAGTACTTGGGTGTGACACACCTAATTCTACACCTTCATTCGTCTCAGTGCAGGTTTCAGAGAGGACCAAAGGTATAGTGGGGTTGGAGATCCCAGCTGATGAGGAGCAAGGAGAGGTCCGCTTTGTTCTTTGGTGTGGGTCTTTTAGGTAAGCTTGCCAATGAACTGCATGGCAGGTCGACATATGTCTGGTCAAGCATGTGGTGCCCAAGTGGCTGATGTTTTTGGCCACGCGAGATACGCTTTAGACATATGTTGCAAATGGCAATGGTGCGATCTGCTGCACACGTCTGAAAAAAGGCCCACACCAAAGAACTTTTGGAATAACGCGCAGAGACAGCAGCGCCCTGCACATGCGGGCCTCGTCGGTGTGATGCAGTCAGTGTGCTGCCCTTAAGCTGGCCCCTGGAGGGCATACTGCCTCGTTGGAGATGTGCCTTCTCCTCCTCCTCCTCCTCTCTCCTATCAGGCACCCACGTGGAGTCAGTGACCTCATCATCCCCTCCCTCCTCATCACTGGAGCAAATCTGGCAGTATGCTGCAGCTGGGGGTACATGACTGCCAGATAGCTGTCCTTGTTGGGCACCCCCTCTCTCTGGGCTTACATTACTACCCCCTCTCTCTGGGCTCACGTTACTGCCTTCCTCCAGCTGGGTTCCATCATCGGAGCCTTCAAAACGCTGGGCATCCTCCTGGAGCATGTACCCAACGCTGTGGTCAAACAGTTTGGGGGACTCCTTAGGAGGGGCTAGGGAAGGAGTAATTGATGCCATTGAGCCGAGGGAAGAGGCCGCTTTGGCAGCTGCTTTGCCAGACAAAGTACCCTGAGCCTGGGTGAGAGAGGATGAGGAGGAGGTGGATGGCTTGGTCATCCACTCTACCAAGTCTTGGGCATGTTGCGGCTCAACATGGCCAGCTGCCGAAAAGAAAGACAAGCGTGTCCCACGGCCACGTGCTGATGAGGATGCACCGTGTCCACGACCAGCACTGTTGCCTCTAGACACAAAGCCTGCTTGCCCTCTTTTATTGCCTCGTGACTGTCTGCCTCTCCTTGTTTGCCTTCCAGACATACTAATGGCCTGCAGTGAGATGTAGCTGCACAAAGGTGGGATGTATATATACACATACAGGGCTCGAGTCCTGCGGGAACGGCGTCCCTGCACTTTTTTCACAACAGGAACTCCGTTCCCTTTGCAGGACTCGAGCAGGCAGCAGCAAGCAGCGGGGTGAGCGGGCGGCGGGCGCGCTTCACACAGCCGAAGAGTCCGGTCTGCGACGGCGGAACGAGGGACAACACTTCATGGTGGGCATAGCTCAGGCTGCCTGCGTCCAATAGCAGGCTCCAGTCGGCAATGGCGGCCCCAGCGCATGGCGGGAGTTGTAGTTCTCCCACAGAGCACAGGCACACAGACTTCAACTTGGCCCTCTGGTGCCTGTGCTCTGCAGAGACTACAACTCCCAGATTGCACTGCAGGGCACTCAGAGAGAGAGAGAGAAAATCACGTGTTGCTTCTCCTGCTGCCTTTTGTAGGAGGACCAAGTCACAGAGGCAAGGAGCAGGTAGGTACATTTACTATATGCTGTCTGTCTGTACTGTACCCAATCTCTGTCTATTGGTCTCATCATCATTGTCTGTACCCTGTCACAGTGGCAACTTTTGATGGGCACAGTGGTGGCATTTGATGTGGCAGCATTTGATGGGGCACAGTGGCAGCATTTGATAGGCACAGTGGCTGCGTTTGGGCACAGCGGCAGCATTTGATGAGGCACAGTGGCAGTATTTGATGGGGCACAGTGGCAGCGTTTGATGGGGTACAGTGGCAGCATTTGATGGGGTACAGTGGCAGCATTTGATGGGGCACAGTGGCAGCATTTGATGGGGCACAGTGGCAGCATTTGATGGGCACAGTGAGGCTGCATTTGATGAGCACAGTAAAGCTGCATTTGATGGGCACAATGGCTGCGTTTGATGGGCATAGTGAGGCTGCATTTGATGAGCACAGTAAAGCTGCGTTTGATGGACACGGTGGCTGCGTTTGATGGGCACGGTGGCTGCGTTTAATGGGCATGGTGGCTGCGTTTAATGGGCACGGTAGCTGCGTTTAATGGGCACAGTGGCTGCGTTTAATGGGCACAGTGGCTGCATTTAATGGACACGGTGGCTGCGTTTAATGGACACGATGGCTGCCTTTAATGGACAGGGTGGCTGCGTTTAATGGGCACGGTGGCTGCGTTTGATGGGCACGGTGGCAGCGTTTGATGGGCACAGTGACTGCGTTTGATTGAAGATTTTTTTTGGTGGGGGAGTGGATCTTGGGTGGGAGTTCCCACACTTTTTTCCCCAGGACTTGACCCCTGTATATATATATATATATATATATATATATATATATATATATATATATATATCTGTACTGATAATGCGGCTATCAGAATCAACTGCCTGCTGTGGGATTAGTATGGGAAAAGCAGCAATTGTTTTCAGTTAGTTTTAGGTAAAAACTGTGCAGAGGACAAAGTACACTGAAAATACTTGCAGCTCTTTGCCTGTGGTTTTATTATGAGAACACCACTATAATAGTCACTAACTGTATTCAGGTAAGCTTTAGTCGAACGCTATGCAAAGCACACAGTACACTAAGTGAAACACTAACTGCAGCTAGCACAATCACCTGCCTGCCTGTCACAGTATAGAGAATAACAGGAATGGATCTAGCTAAACTGAATACAGTGTATAAATATATATACAACACCTAGGATGCATAGATATCCTCTACACACTGTAACTGCAGCTAACTGACTCGCCTGCCTGCTCTATCTAATTCAATATAAATGACACTGTCTCTCTCTGATATCTCTCTCTTTTAACAACTCCAACACACTACACAAGGCCGACAAGCCGGCGGCCTTATATAGTGCGGGGCGTGTGCTAAACCCCCTGAGCCGTAATTGGCCAAAGCCACCCTGGCTTTGGCCAATTACGGCTCTCCGTTTTTTCTGTGCTGTGATTGGCCAAGAATGCGGGTCATAGTGCATGCTTGGCCAATCATCAGCCAGCAATGCACTGCGATGCCGCAGTGAATTATGGGCCGTGACGCGCCACTTGAATTTGGCGCAAACGGCCCATAATGTTCGAAATTTGGCGAACAGCCGAACAGCCGATGTTCGAGTCGAACATGGGTTCGACTCGAACACGAAGCTCATCCCTAGTCCTGACATAAACACATGGCCATACTACGACTCCTTGCTGAAATTTTTTCCCATCTATGATGCTGAATTTGACATTCAGTCCAAAAAATTTATTTTATACTAATAACAGGGTTGCCACATAGGGATGTCAGGTGCAGAGGTATTTAACATTAAAGTTACAAAAGAAGCAAGAATTTACTTTATTATTTTGCATTCCATGCCTTTAAGGAAACTTGGGGTCTATGAGCAGATCCCCTGCTCATAGACCCCAGAATGGGACAAATGTCAGTTTTGACCCATGTAAAGCCCCATATACATGGGCCGAATCTCAAGCGGGTTGGCCGCTTCAATACAAACCGGTTGACATTTTGGGCCGTGTGGGCTGCAGTCGATCCAACAGAAGCTGGCTGTTCGTCCGACTTCTGTCGAAGGGGCATGACCGAAAAAGGTCTGCTGACCGTTCTCAATCAGCGCTCTTAGCCAATGGCTGAGAGCGCTGAACAGAATGTTCTGGTGAGGGGGCTATCCCTCTGTCAGAACACAAAAGAACAGCAGGGGAGATTGCTGTACTAACATCAGATTGTTAGTACATTGGCTCCGACCTCAGTTGTCAGTTTTTGTTTTCGTTCAGCCCGCTGGGTTAAACGAAAGAAAACTAGCAGTGTGTACCAGGCTTTAGATCTATGGGCTGCAGGATGTAAACAAATACAGTCCTTTTTCATTTTATTGTCCAGATATAGACAGACTCATAGGTGAGTGGATGTAAATGAACTGTGCGTTTAATTTCACCTGCTCAAAGATCTGCATGGAACTTCTAAACAGGTCTGCCTGAAAAACTGGCAAGCAGATCTAATCGTAAAGCCTGTGGGAAAATACCTTACAGTCTAGGGTGACCACATGTCCTGGATTGCCCAGGACAGTCCCGCATTAGGCAGGTCTGTTCTGGGTCCCCGGCACCTTCATTTCAGGACAGTACAGTGTCCCAGAATTGCCCCCTTGGCCAATCAGATGCCCCCTAAAAAGGCTGCTGCATCGCCGCTGTCACTCACTGTCAGTCTGTGTCCTGGTGGACTTCTGGCAAACCGAGACCCGTTTACATTGTTCCACCACTGTCGTTGGCTCACTGCCCGAACTGGTTGCTAGCCGCAGCCCACCTGGTGTCTAGCAACCAATGATGTCACGTGGAGGAGAGCGAGGCTGGGGCCCCAGCATTCAGAGCGGAGGAGGATTTAACTTCCTCCTCCCCGTGCCTAGTGCTTAGCTCCACCCACCTCCTCTTCAATCTTCTCAGGCGGCATTGATGCACTGGATGGAACATCATGAGGTAGGCACTGACTGCAGAGAGGATGGTCGGCAGATGATTAAGCTGGCAGCAGAGGAGAGGACACTGATAGATGACATGACAACCTCTGAGGGATGGGAGGAGGACACATCCTTAGATTTCAGGGGTTCATGCTGGGACTTGTAGTCCTTCACTTTTGGGGGATGCAAAAGTGAAGGATTACAGGTCCCACCATTAACCCTTCAGAGCTGAACATGTGACACCCCCCGCCCCCACTCCCCCCAACTAGTGAAGAACTACAGGCCCTAGCATGAACCTATGGGGTCACACCCTTAGATTTCAGGGGTTCATCCAAGGACTTGTAGTCCTTCAATTTTGGGGTGGGGGAGTCACATGCTTGGATATCAAGGATTCATAGTGGGACTTGTAGTCCTTCACTTTTGGGGCATGTGACCCCCAAAAGTGAAGGACTACAGGTCCCAGCATTAACCAGCAGCAGGAGGGGCATTCACCTTCCTGGGGCTCCGGTGTATAAGACTAGTGGCAGGCTGCGGGTGGTACTGGCAAGTGACACTGCATCTGGTGGCAGGCTATGGGTGGCAAGTGACACACTGCATCTGGTGGCAGGCTATGGGTGGCAAGTGGCACACTGCATCTTGTGGAAGGCTACGGCTGGCAGGTGGCACACTGCATTTGGTGGCAGGCTATAGGTGGCAAGTGGCACACTGTATCTGGCAGCAGGCTACGGGTGGCAAGTGGCACACTGCATCTGATGGCAGGCTATGGGTGGCAAGTGGCACACTGCATCTGGTGGTAGGCTATGGGTGGAAAGTGGCACACTGCTTCTGGCGGCAGGCTATGGGTGGCAAGTGACACGCTGCATCTTGTGGAAGGCTACGGCTGGCAGGTGGCACACTGCATTTGGTGGCAGGCTATAGGTGGCAAGTGGCACACTGTATCTGGCAGCAGGCTACGGGTGGCAAGTGGCACACTGCATCTGATGGCAGGCTATGGGTGGCAAGTGGCACACTGCATCTGGTGGTAGGCTATGGGTGGAAAGTGGCACACTGCTTCTGGCGGCAGGCTATGGGTGGCAAGTGACACGCTGCATCTGGCAGCAGGCGAGGGTGGCAAGTGAAACGCTGCATCTGGTGGCAAGTGACACACTGCATCTGGCGGCAGGCAACAGTGGCAAGTGACATGCTGCATCTGGTGGCAAATGACGGTGGAAAGTGACACGCTGCATCTGGTGGCAGGCAACGGTGGCAAGTGACATGCTGCATCTGGTGGAAGGCGACGATGGCAAGTGACAAACTGCATCTGTTGCCAGGCGACTGTGGCAGGGGACAAGCTGCATCTGGTGGCAGATAAAGGTGGCAAGTAATAAGTTCAGGGTTCCCACTGATTCTGCATTATGGTGAGTTGAACTATTTCATTATATGGTACAATGTAGTAATAGAAATAATGTGATTTGATCATCCTGACACCATATCAAGCATGGTGTCTAGATGATTTAAGTGCTAACACCAGCTATTCGCCCAACAAATCACCCGCCACCGAATTCCTGTCAACCCTGAGACTATATTCCCCCCCTCATCTTTTTTTTGGGAGGGGTGGTGTCCCTGAATGGCAGTTTGGAAATGTGGTCACCCAATTACAGTCTAATATCCATAACACATGCACATATATAATATGTTTACATAGATACATAGTAGGTGAAGTTGAAAAAAGACAAAGTCCATCAAATCCAACCTGTGTGTGTGCTTTTATGTCAGAATTACATTGTATATCCCTGCATGTTGTGGTTGTTCAGGTTCCTATCTAATAGTTTTTTGAAATTATCGATGCTTCCTGCTGAAACCACTGCCTGTGGAAGAGAATTCCACATCCTTACTGCTCTTACAGTAAAGAACCCTCTACACTGTTTAAGGTTAAACCGCTTCTCTTCTTATTTTAGTGAATGGCCGTGTGTCTTTTTAAATTCCCTTTTGCGGAAAAGTTCTATCCCTATTGTGGGGTCACTAGTACGATATTTGTACATTGAAATCATATCCCCTCTAAACGTCTCTTCTCCAGAGAGAATAAGTTCAGTGCTTGTAACCTTTCCTCATAACTAAGGTCCTCCAGTCCCTTAATTAGCTTTGTTGCGCTTCTCTGGACTCTCTCCAGTTTCAGCAAATCCTTCCTGAGGACTGGTGCCCAGAACTAGATGGCATACTCCAGGTGCGGCTGGACCAGAGTCTTGTAGAATGGGAGAGTTATCATTTTATCTCTGGAGTTAATCCCCCTTTTAATGCATGCCAATATTCTGTTTGCTTTGCTTGCAGCAGCTTGGCCATTGCTGAGTCTATCATCTACTAGTACCCCCAAGGTCCTTTTCCATTCTAGATTTTTCCCAGAGGTTCTCCCCCTAGTGAGTAGATTGCATTCATATTTTTGCCACCCAAATGCATTATTTTAAATTTTTCTACATTAAACCTCATTTGCCATGTAGTTGCTCACCACATTAATTTGTTCAGATCTTCTTGCAAGGTTTCCACATCCTGCAGAGAAATTATTGCCCTGCTTAGGTTAGTATCATCCGCAAATACTGATAGAGCTGTGTATCCCATCCTCCAGGTCGTTTATGAATAAGTTAAATAGGATTGGTCCCAGGACAGAACCCTGGGGGACCCCGCTTTCCACACCGGACCATTCCGAATACTCCCCATTTATCACTACCCTCTGAACTCACCCCTGTAGCCAGTTTTCAATCCATGTACTCACCCTATGGTCCATGCCGGCAGACCTTAATTTGTACAGTAAACGTTTATGGAAAACTGTCTCAAATGCCTTTGCAAATTCCAGATACACCACGTTTACGGGCCTTCCTTTATCTAGATGGCAGCTCACCTCCTCATAGAAGGTTAATAAGTTGGTTTGGCAAGAATGATTCTTCATGAATCCATGCTGATTACTGCTAATGATACCGTTTTCATTACTAAAATCTTGTATATAGTCCCTTATCATCCCCTCCAAGAGCTTGCATACTATTGATGTTAGGCTAACTGGTCTGTAATTCCCATGGATGTATCTTGGCCCTTTTTTAAATATTGGAGCTACATTGGTTTTTCTCCAATCTGCTGGTAACATTCCAGTCAGTAGACTGTTTGTAAAAATTAGGAACAATGGTCTGGCAATTACTTGACTGAGTTCCTTAAGGACCCTCGGGTGCAAGCCAGCTGGTCCCAGTGACTTATCAATGTTAGATTTTTCAAGTCTAGTTCTAATTCTATCCTCTGTTAGCCATGAGGGTGCTTCCTGTGACATGTCATGATGATAAACATTGCAGTTTTGGTTACTGAAGCCCCCCGTTTCCCTCGTGAAGACTGATCCATCCTTGGTAACCAGATTCCCTTCATCATTCTTTATGGGACCAATATGACCTGACTGCCCTTTTCTACTATTTATATATTTAAAGAATGTCTGGATTTTTTTTACTCTCTACCGCTATGTGCCTTTCGTGTTCTATCTTAGCCACCCTGATTGCACCTTTACATTTCTTGTTGCATTCTTTGTAAAGTTGGAATGCTGATGATGATCCCTCGGTCTTGTATTTTTTGAAGGCATTCTCCTTTGCTTTTATATGCATTTTTACATTGGAGTTAAGCCACCCAGGACTTTTATTAGCTCTTTTAAATGTATTTCCCATTGGGATGCACTGGCTAATACCCTTATTTAATATGCTCTTAAAGCATACCCATTTTCCTACGTGTTCTTTGTTCCTAAGATTGTATCCCATTTAGTATCTTCTAGCAAGGATAAGGCTCCATGTACACTGAAGCTGATAAACTGCAGTTTATTGGCGTTTTGGCGTTTTTTTAAAGTGGAAAATAAATGAAAGACAGAAGGGAAAAAGGAGAAATACACATGTGTATAAAACATTTAAGATCACATAAAATTTTCAATAAAATTTACATTTCCCTCCCACTGCACTAGCTAAGACCCACCCTCAGCAGTCTTGCTTGGTGTTCACCTGCAGGGGAAAGAAAAACACACCTGAAATAACAGTAGTTGGAATAAAGAGGCTGTCCCCTAGAGAAGATTCCTTTCCTTCCAACAAGTAAAACTGCATAATGTCTTATTGTCCTTGCAATAGTTACGCAACACCGCCACCTAGTGGTAGTGCCAACGTCAGAACACTCATCCCAACAGAAACTTTTCTTCTGTCCTGCGGAGTAAAGCTTCCTGTTCTTCTTGAACTGTGACCCTGAACTGTCTACAACCCCAAAGTTGTTGTTATCTTTGCGGTAGGCAGAGAGGGAAGAACAACAAAACAGCAACAGCTCCTGCTCCTCCAAAGAGTAGACCACCCTTTAACTTAGGGCAAAAGTTCCTGGGTTTTCAAGGAGAATGCACTCAAAAAAATAATAATCAAGCAACAAAAAAAAACACAAAAGAGTCTTGTCTCTCTCTGGTAGTAGTGTGGGTCAGGCAACACCAACGGCTTCCAATGTCTATCAAAGGTGTCTATGTGATACTCAACATCATCCTTGTCTTTCCTACAAATGAGTACCTTGTCTGCATGGATGTGCCGACCCAACATCCAGGCAGCTTTACAGTCCTTAAACCGCAGAGTGGCCGCGGGTGAACATGAGAAGTATCTCCTGGCCTGGGGTACTTTGATGTGTGTCCACAAAAAGTCCCCGTACCACCGGCGTCTACAGGCCTCCACTTCAAATAAAAGTTCCTTTGGTGGGTACGGGTACTCCCACCCATACTCGCTGGCAACTGTTTGATTGAAAAGTCTCTGCAACCAGGACAGTGGCGGCATGGTAGCACGGTCTCCTGCTCCAGGCAAGACGATGGCTTCAGGGTGCCGAGGTACTTTAACTACCTCGGGACCAGTTGCAGGGGCCCGCAGCGGTACACCCAACTCGTCTAGGCTGTTGAAACTGGTGCCTCCAATGATAGAGGAGCAGGCAAGGGGACAGATCCCTCCTCAGGCTCGGAAGCCACCACCGGGGTGTTTTTTCCCCAATGGACATGGGTGAGTCCCTAGCACTACGGGACAAGGACAGGGGCATCTTATCCCATCCCTTTCTCTCGAACAGTTCATCAATGGTGGTGTCATCACCCGCATCAGAGATGGACTCCAGATCAGAGGTGTCATATTCCTCCGCAGGAAGGTAACTCCTGGCACAGGACAAATCACCCCCTCTAGCTGATTCACTGACATGTGAATCCCCAGGGCTACGGGCCTTTAACAGAGTCTCTTCCCCCGGCTTACCTCGGCTTGAAGAAGAACCAGGACGTCCGGGACTTTTCACTTCGGAGGCATCCGTTCCGAGTAAGCGCTGGGGCGTTGCTCCACCACGGCCGCGGAAAGCTTTCACGAACCCGATCTTCCACTCCGAGGGCCTCCACATCTTTGCAAACGTAGAGGGAAAATCTTCCCGGGGCTTGAGCCGAATCCCTGTATCCATTAAAGCAGCAGCGAATAAAGTCATCTTCATGGTAGTAGTAGCCGGAACCCATGAGGCATGAGTGGCCATGTTATCCAGACGCTGCTCCATTGCGCACTGACCTTTTCGCGCCAAAGTCCCCACGTGCTACTCCACACATGGCCAGACTCCTCCCATCTCCTGCATCGTTCGCGGGCTTTCTGTATAGGCACGCCCACGAACTACACAGTCACGGTTCTCCTCATGGTGCAGTTCACAATATGGCCGACCTCCACGGAACTTCACTAGGGAATAAACTCAAACTTTTGGGGGGGATTTCACACTTTCAACCGCAGACACATCCCGGACTCGAGCCCCCACGTATAGTGCACCCACCCCAGACCCTACCTGCTTTTCTTAATTTGGCTCCTCCGCAGGAAAGACTGAGGCACACCACACTACAAGCCCATACCCTCCTGGATGGGGAGGTTGAGCGGTGTTAGTTTTCTCTGGCCTGCCCGCGGCCGGTGTTAGAATCCTCCCGAGCTGATCTCGCTTCTGCCTTGGCCAGAAACAAGTCCTTAATTCTCCCCAGTAAAGTAACTGTCCACACCAACTGAAAGTCCAACTTCTGTATTTATTTCACATGGATAATAAATAGTCCCTTTAAGAGCACACAAGTTGAAACGAGACACAGGTCAGATAAGGTGGGAGGGAGGTCCAGGCACAAAATTAAAGGAGCACTAAACCTTTTTTTTTTTTTGCTTAAAAATAACAAACATGTTATACTTACCTCCACTGTGCAGCTCGTTTTGCACACAGTGGCCCCGATCCTGGTCTTCTGGGGTCCCTCGGCGGCTGTCTTGGCTCCTCCCCGCAAGGACTCCACACCTTAATGCGAGTGAGCTCGCATGGTGTGGAGTGATTGCGGGCGCGCTCCCGTGATACAGCGGCGGCCATAGCCGCCGACTGTATCACTCGGCCCCGCCCCCCGGCGTGCCGCGTCATTGGATGTGATTGACAGCAGCGCCAGCCAATGGCTGCGCTGCTTTCAATCTATCCAGTGTAGCCAATCGGCGGCCAGGCAGAAAAACGAAGAGGATGACGGGGACGAGCATGGGACTTTCGAGGGGCCAGGTAAGAAAAACGGGGGCTCGGGGGGGGGCGGTATTGTCGAATGTTTTTTCACCTTAATGCATAGGATGCATTAAGGTGAAAAAACATGTAACTTTACTACTCCTTTAATCTTGGTTCTCTTACTGTTCTGATATGCACGAACAGGTTTGGCATACGATCTTTGACACAGACCTAGTGAATATGAAAGTCACTGCCACTGACTTGTTGAAGATGGTCACTGCCACTGACCGGGTGAATAAGGCCTTGCCCTATTTGGTCACTGCCACTGACCTGGTGTGCGTAGAGTCACTGCCACTATGACCTACAGTATTCTTGGAGAACTTGGCCCATGTCAAAGAGAAAAACGTCCCTCCGGAGAGTTACCAGAGGCCCTCACTGTCACCACGACTCTGCGCTGGGTCTTCAGAAAGGGTCACCTCCCTGGCCTCCTCGATCCAAGATACGGGTCCCCTCGCAAGGCGGTACCCTGGGAGCTCTCGATCCTTAGCGGACCCCTGCCGAAGTTTTCTGGGTCCCGGGCCTCCTATTTAGTACCTCACCCCAGACTTAAGGTGTCTGGGATGGAACAGCAACTCCGCCTCCGGGCCTAGGGCACCTGGAGGCAACACACACAAGCACCCAGGCCTAAGGTGCCTGGGCGCAGAACCACCAACCGACCAGGCCCCTGGGCCTAGGGCACCCGAAGGCGACACACCCAGGCCTAAGGTGTCTGGGCGCGGAACCACGACGACCGACCCCTCTGGAAGATGGCCGCCCCTTTTTATACCCTCTCCCGACAGGCACAGCAGGTTCCCCGCCCCGCAGCACTGCTGTCAAGAGGGGATAGGAAAAGGCACAACACTGTACTGTGGTTCAACCCGTCCCATGGCAACAGCGCCACCTATAGGCCCCAGGGAACTGTACATCAATACTATCTCCCAGGGACAGAAATGGTCCATGAACCCTAACAATTTGTGTATCTGAGCCTTGTTACCACTCAGATACTTCCCTTAAATATAGCACCCCGCTACATTTGTGTAAGTACAAAGCAACAGTATTGCAAAACAAAGCCCAAAGCAGCTTGAAGGATACAAGAAGCAGGTCAGAAGGAGGACAATACCACCAGTGAAGGAATTCATAACGAGTTCACAGGCATCTCAAACTGATCTCAAATGCATGTCTAATACAAGCTAAATTGCATTTTCCAATCATTACCTAAAAACATTATACTTTAAGCAGTCTATACAAACTCTGCACTTTGCATTCTAATTGCATTAGGTAAATATTATTGCTCCATCTGGACTTGGCAGCCTCTGGTCCCTTAGATTTATGTGAGCAAGGCTGATTTATTTGAAAGTGCTGCTTTTAATCCCAGTGCACCCTTCGTGGAGTTCTTCTTTAAATACTTCCATTAGAAAAGAACAGAGAAAAAATCTAAATATGTACACTGAGCAACATAGAACCATCACTGTGTTCCTGGAGCCCCAAGCGGTACAAGACCCAGAAGCCGTGTCTTTTTCAAGAGGAACAAAATGAGAAAAAAAAATTCCTTCATTTTGTCATTGTTTAGCAACAGAGATGCTGTAAATATTACCCATGTGGCAACGCTAGGATGCTTGTTTACTTGCAATTTAAATGATCGGGCCCAACCCTGACAAAACGAATGAAAGTGTTGTCATGGCAACGAGGACAATATACGTCTTTTTATTTCACAGCAAGCCGGCGAACATATGGTTTGGTTTTAATGGACGCTTGGCTCCCCATTATCATAATAGCAATGTACGGATTCAGACGGAAAAAAAAAGACAAGATCATATTCAAAACAAAAGATGTAAAGAGAGAGAAAATGTTAGAATCTCATGTGCCTCCCACCATTAATAGATTTGCCGGGAATAATACAATGCAATCCTATTTCTATAGATATGCAAAGTTTAAGATTAGGTCAGAGTTCTGAGCCAGCAGAGACATGACCTCAGCTCAACAACTGTGGGACCTTCATTACAAGAACCTATTTTACACCTTCACACACGTCCTCTCAAACCAAGATCACAGTACGGTAATTAGGTGTAATTTATACAGAAACCACTGACTCATTAACATTTATTTTTCAGTTCTGATTGACAATTGAGAACAACATTGCTATTTTTGCAGTTGCGACATTGGTGGTACAGAAGATAGTGTTCAAGCTGGACATAACGATGGACTTTCCATATCAGGGCATCAAGGGCAAATGTAGAACATGGAAATGTGGGGCGGTAAGCCTGGTAGACGCTACAGTTTTTTTCTTGCAACACTGCAACTATTCCTTCTATGGGGGGGACTTAGGGTAGGGTGACCAGACATCCCCAGTTTCAGGGGACAGTCCCCGGATTGAGGACACTGTCCCCGGACCAAATCTGTCCCCGGTTTTGTCCCCGGATTGGATTTGAACAGGGGCTGGGGCAATTTCAAAGACAGTCAGTGCAGAATAAAAAAAAAAAATCTGAATTACACCCCCCCCGCTCCGTCGCTCCTACTAGCTTACGGGGGGGGGGGTGTATTTTTTTCCATTGTCTGTGCCCCTTTCTGATGATCATGTGCTGGTCGGAGCGGAGTTAATATTAAGTTTCGGGTGCATGCCCATTCAGCTCCACTCGCATGTTCTCCTGCCTTGGCTCAAGTCCCGGCCAGCCGCCTGCCTGTTTATCTCCTTGCCTTCCCTGGTGGAATGATCTTCCTCCGCTCCAGACCCAGTAGTAGCCAGGGCCCGGAGAGTAAGACTTGACAGGCTGTGAAGCGGGCGGCGGCGACGGGCAGAGAGTCGCTGATTGCCGCCATTACTAGTAAAAAATAAAAAAATATGTCCCCGGATTTCAATTTAAAAATCTGGTCACCTTAACTTAGGGTATATTGTTGATGGTCTAATTAGAGGTAATGGCTTTATCTTCTGGTAAGAAAAGGGGCTGAGTGCATTAGAGCAAATATGTTTCTAGTCATACACATAAAAATATTACTCCATGTTTAAGTTTAATTATAATCAGCAGAAAACACTGTGTGATCACGCTCAGTTGTGTAGCAGCTTTGTTTTTCTGGGTTTAAATGTTCGTTAATTGAAGATAAATAAATGTAACAGGTGTTTCTACCCCTACCATCTACATGTAAACACAAAATACTGTCAATTGCATAATGTGTACAGTATAGCTTCTGCATAAACAAGATTACAGCTCCACTTTTATACAGTTTATTACTGGCCATACTCTAATGCCGCGTACACACGCTCGGAATTTCCGACAACAAATGTTTGATGGGAGCTTGTTGTCGCAAATTCCGACCGTGTGTAGGCTCCATCGGACATTTGCTGTCAGAATTTCCGACAACAAAAATTTGAGAGCTGGTTCTCAAATTTTCCGACAACAAAACTTGTTGTCGGAAATTCTGACCGTGTGTACACAATTCCGACGCACAAAATTCCACGCATGCTCGGAATCAAGCAGGAGAGCCGCACTGGCCATTGAACTTCATTTTTCCCGGCTCCTCGTACATGTTGTACGTCACCGCGTTCCTGACGTTCGCAATTTCTGACAACATTTGTGTGACCGTGTGTATGCAAGACAAGTTTGAGCCAACATCCGTTGGAAAAAAATCCACGGTTTAGTTGTCGGAATGTCCGATCGTCTGTACGCGGCATAACAGTTTAATTTCTTTATGTTTGTAGCGCATACAGTACCCCAGACTGGGCTGGCTGTATTATCCGAGGTCCCATTCCCTGTGGGCCAGATTGCAGCCAGGCACACAGCAGTTCACGGTCACTCAACTTTTTGTAGTTTATATACTGGTTTAACTTGGGTAGGGTGTTGGTGACTGGTGAGCCTTGAGATACTCCAAACTAGCAGAAATATAATGGAGTACACTTCTAACTGCACTGTCTCTTCAGGGTACAGCCAACCTCTTGCATTCAGTGCCCAAGCTCACAAATGTACTTCTAGAAGAATGGTCAATCATTCTCATAGACACACTTCTAAACCTTGTGGACAGCCTTCCCAGAAGAGTTGAAGCTGTTACAGCTGCAAAGGGTGGCTCAACTCAACATTAAACAGTTGCAGCTGGTGCTAAAACTTTTGGGGGGGGGGGCGCAAACAAACCCCTTCAGGTCCGCATTCACCAGAGAATGCCATGAGACTTACCTACAAATGGAGCCCTCCAGCGGTCACGGTTCCCCTGATACCTGGCGGCTTCCGCGTTAACCCAGTTTTCTTTCCAGGTTCCAACTCTTCTGCCTCCTGATTGGTCGGTACGAGAAGCCGGAAACTGGAAGTGACGCAATGGCAAATATTAATTCTCTAAAATCAAAATTGGCAGGGTTCAGGGCGCAGTGCTCTGCCCCCTGGAGGACAACCTAAAACAAGCCAATTAGAGCCTTAAGCCCTGTACACACGATCGGTTTGACTGATGAAAACCGTCCGATGGATGGTTTTCATCAGACCAACCGATCGTGTATGGGACCCATCGGTCTTTTTTCCATCGGTTTTAAAAAATAGAACATGTTTTAAATTTTTCCGATGGATAAAAAAACGATCAAAAACTCAGATCGTCTATGGGCAAGTCCATCGGATCAAAAACCCATGCATGCTCAGAATCAAGTCGATGCATGCTCAGAAGCATTAAATGTCATTTTTCTCGGCTCATCGGAGTGTTTTACGTCACCGCGTTTGGAACGGTCGGTTTTTTGACTGATGGTGTGTGGGCAAGACTGATGAAAAACAGTTTCATCGGATTTCCGATGGACAAATCCATCGGACGAAAATCCATAGGTTATCCGATCGTGTGTACAGGGCTTCAGGCTCCAATCACATTATTTTTTTTTTTAATTGACAGACCTAATAGAAACCCATTAGTCCGGCGCCCCACACAGTGCACACACATAGAACAATTGATTTTTAAATGAATGATAATATGACTAACATTTTTTTACTTTAAGATGTTAAAAAATGTTAGTCATGTAGCAAGGTGTCACTTTGCACGTAACTTATAGACTACAGTTTGTGCCTAATAGGAACTTACCCCCCTTTGGAGTCCGTTTGTATTATAGTGATGCAATTTGTTTGGTTCAGCTATGATGGGAACAATGCATGATGGACATTGTAGTATGGAGAGACAGAGACTCTATTGCTGCAGGTGGGACATAGGCTACAATGCCCACAGTGCCACTGTGCTACCAAAGTGCATTGCACTGCGCACAGGCTGCTGGGAGAACTTATTTTAGAGTGGGCGAGGCTTTGTTCCGGCCTCTGGGGGACGCCATCTTTTCAACAGGCAAGAGGCCTGCAGTGAGTGTGCTTAGGCCGGAGAAGCCTGGGTCTAAAGTTGCGGAGACCAGATCACCTGACTGAGGGATCCTTGCCACTGCCCGGCTGATCGGACCTGGGAGAAGGACCGGCCTACACTCCGTAGCATTCGGAGTCACCCATCCACCGGCACCTCGTGAACGGCTGCGCAGAGGACCAGGGACAACGAGCTACAGAGAGACTGAGAACCAAGAGGGTCCTGACGGAGCATACCGGCTAGGCGAGGCCTTATTTGGTGAGAGGGCACCTGCCCACCAACATAACTAACTGTGTTGCAAGAAGGTGATTTCATAGTTTTACTTGTATTTGAAGCAGCAGGGACACATTGCACCCGGGAGTGGAGTAGCGCTTTGGGAGAGTCAGCGCCCTCTTGCCATCACACTACATACTTTTAGTGTTATTCTTTCTTCATACCCCTTTGTTGGATTACAAATATTCACATGCAATAACAAAGCTAGCAGAAGATCCCTTGGAACTTCAAAGAACACTCATCAGTGCAGCTCATTGCTTAAGTTGATACAACGAGACAAGCACCAGTTGAGCTGCCCGCTAGAGGGAGCCACATAGCTTGCAAACTCATATGTGATGTAACTGTTGTATTTACTTCTATTGTCATTTTCTGCTGTTTCAGTGAGCTGGGTGGGACTTGGTGGAGAGGTGCCCCATTGCTGACGCCTTTGCATTGGGGAATTCCTCCACCGTGCACTTACTCAGGTCTGACCTGAGGTTGTGTTGATTAGGTCTTCCTGTACAGTCTGCTCCCAAAGCTGTTATATATATATATATATATATATATATATATATATATATATATATATTTGCTGATCATTGACTCTTACAGGGCCCTGTTTGAAGTCAAATGTTGCTTGTGTAAACTTTGTTCCATTTTCTTTACCAAGTAAACATCTTAACCTTGGTTAAACTACATCTTGTGTGGGACTCTCTCTGTTGCAGTTGGGAGGCAGGTGACCAACAACAAGGTAACGGTTTTCAATTACACATATACTCATATAGTACTATGCGTAAATGGTACTTAAAATACACCGCCCTAAATAAAAGCACCGCTCTGCGTCTTAAGATAAAACCACTAAGATAAGTAAAAGTGCAGGTATGACATCTGATAACACAATAAATAAATAGAGCTGCTGCTTAAAATGAAATAAACATGTGAAAAAACAGAATTATTAATCAAAGGAAAGTCCCAAAGATCATAGATAAAACTGTAGCAGCGCTAGCAATCAAAATATTCATATGAAAGTCCTCTATCTCAGTGCCTAGATAGGAAATACAGCTTGAAACAGATGCTGATGGTGATAATTGATGAGCCAATCTGTGGGATAGTGCTCCTTTCACAAAAACTGTGTTAACCTCGTGGGGGGGATTTCAAACCCCTTTAGGGGATGCACTCACCAGATAGTGGACAATAATGGGCCTTAAATAAATCACTGCAGCTGTTGTAAGATCTGTTCTCTCCACCGATGTCATCAGGTCCCCAATGGCATGTTAAGAAAGTAAAGGCCACATAGAGTAGTACTGCTTTTAAAAGATTTATTGAAACCCCCTTTACAAATACAGTACCCCCTTATGAAGATATGCGTACCAAAATACAATTGAAACAAGCATTGGATATGTGCGCGCGTACTGCAGGGTGTAGTACCACGGTTTACCAGTGTCCTAGTGACTTCCTGGTCCTGCGTCCCGTGGAGTGCACACGTCACTTCCGGTTAGTTGCTGAGGAGTCACGTCCTAACGCGTTTCGTCACTTCCGGACTTCGTCTGAGGGCGTGACTCCTCATAGCAACACCGGCCATAAATACTCTTCCCCTCCGCCCATCGCACCATGTCAGACGCCGCTGCGTGCGTTCCAGCATCTAGCAAGCGGCTCCCCATTGGAGCTGAGTGGTGCGCAACACGGAAGTGATAGAAGAGATTGTACAACAATATAACAGCGCGAGTGATCACACCCTCCTCACACTGATTGGGTAGTGGAGGGTGCGGTGAATCCCCAACGCTGGGTATAACATTGACAGCCATACAACATTTAAATGCACGCCACAGAATTATGTGACACGTAAATAAACCTGACTGCCAGTCACAAAAAATATATATATATATATATATATAAGGAAAAACAGAAAGACCTAAATGGAGCTGCTTAATATAAGCCAATCTGTGCCGCTGATGAATTAAAGCGACATGATGATGCACTACACCCCAAAGATTACCCATTTACACATACTTTTAGATATGTTTATATCTGTAGTTATGTAACCTCATGTATGATGACCTTTAAAACTACTGCACAGATGTCGGGTCCAACGTGAGATCTACATCTGTTGGTGAAATTTAGATTATTATTGGATTTATTGGACTGTTTGACCCAAAAGCTATACTGACATTCTGAAAAACATCTACTGTTAGTGTTAAATAAGTCCAGTATAAATATCTATCCCATACTATACTTATAGACACTATGTCCCCTTTTCCCGGGGAAAAGGAGAGAGTGAAAAAATGGGTCAATGTGAGATATACATAGGCTGGCTGGGAATTGAAATCAGGTAGGCTGGGAACTGCCAAAAATCCAATGGAGTCTAAAATAGAATTCATGTGAAATCTAATCATAACAACCTATCATGTGAAGGGACTCAGATATAACAGATATAAAATGAAATTAATTAAAATAATCATAATGCTGCTGTAAAATGCGTAAAAAGGGGGACTGACTAAAAATCAAATAGGAATGTATTAAAAGTGTGTATATAAAATATATTCAAAAACATATATATGTAATAATATATCAGCTTGTGTGTGAGAATATGGCACCACTCCATGATTGGATCAAGTGTCACTTATGTAGCAGTTGATATCAAGTTCTACATTCAGACCTTTGGGAACAAGGACGTCTGTTAAAAAAATCCAGCGGGTTTCACGTTTGGAAAGCTCCCTAACTCTATGGGAGCCTCTCCAGTGAGGTTCTAGATGTTTGATGCCCCAGAACTCTAAACCTGACGCATCCTGGTTATGTCTTGAAGTGTAGGGACACATTATGGCCCTTGAATCCGATTTTAATATTATGGATGTGCTCAGCTATTCTTATTCTTAATAGCCTTTTAGTGCGGCCTATGTAGAGTAGGCTACTTGATCCCATCATGGAGTGGTGCCATATTCTCACACACAAGCTGATATATTATTACATATATGTTTTTGAATATATTTTATATTAAGCAGCTCCATTTAGGTCTTTCTGTTTTTCCTTATATATATTTTTTATTTCTGACCGGCAGTCAGGTTTATTTACGTGTCACATAATTCCGTGGCGTGCATTTAAATGTTGTATGGCTGTCTATGTTATACCCAGCGTTGGGGATTCACTGCACCCTCCACTACCCAATTAGTGTGAGGAGGGTGTGATCACTCACGCTATTATATTGTTGTACAATCTCTTCTATCACTTCCGTGTTGCGCACCACTCAGCTCCAATTGGGAGCCGCTTGCTAGATGCTGGAACGCACGCAGCGGCGTCTGACATGGTGGGATGGGCGGAGGGGAAGAGTATTTATGGCCGGTGTTGCTATGAGGAGTCACACCCTCAGACGAAGTCTGGAAGTGACGAAACGCGGCAGGACGTGACTCCTCAGCAACTAACCAGAAGTGACGCATGCGCTCCACGGGACGCAGAACCAGGAAGTCACCAGGACACTGGTAAACCGCGGTACTACACCCTGCAGTACACGCGCACATATCCAATGCTTGTTTCAATTGTATTTTGGTAGGCATATCTTCATAAGGGGGTACTATATTTGTAAAGGGGGTTTCAATAAATCTTTTAAAAGTAGTACTACTCTATGTGGCCTTTACTTTCTTAACATGCCATTGGGGACCTGATGACATCAGTGGAGAGAACAGATCTAACAACAGCTGCAGTGATTTATTTAAGGCCCATTATTGTCCACTATCTGGTGAGTGCATCCCCTAAAGGGGTTTGAAATCCCCCCCACGAGGTTAACACAGTTTTTGTGAAAGGAGCACTATCCCACAGATTGGCTCATCAATTATCACCATCAGCATCTGTTTCAAGCTGTATTTCCTATCTAGGCACTGAGATAGAGGACTTTCATATGAATATTTTGATTGCTAGCGCTGCTACAGTTTTATCTATGATCTTTGGGACTTTCCTTTGATTAATAATTCTGTTTTTTCACACTCATATAGTACTGTGTGGTATCATTGTGGTTCCCTACTGCCAGTGTGTTCCACAATCATATTGTTGTCCAGTTGTGCCAGGGGAGGGTTCGAGCCAAACTTCTGGGGTTGATAGGCAGAGCGTAGACCCAAAATCTGAACCAGCAGCTCCTACGGGGGTAGTGCTACAGTCATATTATCAGTTATTTAAAAAATACATTTTTCTATGATTTAGCTTTCTTATTTGCAAACTAACTTTGGGAACTTTGAGGGGGGGCGGGCGGCACCCCTGTGCCCTTTATGGACCGGCCGCCACTGACATTGAACCCTACGGACTAAGACTGAGATGCCATTAAAGTACATGAATGTGTAAAGGCAGGTGTTCCAATACTTTTGACAATATAGTTTCTACAAAAGTGAGTACACCTCTCACATTTTTGTAAATATTTTATTCTAGCTTTTCATGTGACAACACTGAAGAAATTACACTTTGCTACAATGTAAAGTAGTGAGTGTAAATTTGCTGTCCAATCAAAATAACTCAACACACAGCCATTAACCGCTGGCAACAAAAATGAGTACACCCCTAAGTGAAAATGTGCAAATTGGGCCCAAAGTGTCAAAATTTTGTGTGGCCACAATTATTTTCCAGCACTGCCTTAACACTTTTGGACATGGAGTTCACCAGAGCTTCACAGGTTTCCAATGGAGTCCTCTTCCACTCCTCTATGATGACATCACAGAGCTGGTGAATGTTAGAGACCTTGCGCTCCTCCACCTTCCATTTCAGGATGCCCCACAGATGCTCAATAGGGTTTAGGTCTGGAGACATGCTTGGCCAGTCCACCCCCTTTACCCTCAGCTTCTTTGGCAAGGCAGTGGTCATCCTGGAGGTGTATTTGGGGTTGTTATGTTGGAATACTGCCCTGCGGCCCAGTCTCCGAAGGGAGGGGATCATGCTCTGCTTCAGCATGTCACAGTACATGTTGGCATTCATGGTTCCCTCAATGAACTGTAGCTCCCTAGTGCCGGCAGCACTCAGACCATGACACTCCCACCACCTTGCTTCTAGGCAAGATACACTTGTCTTTGTACTCCTCACCTGGTTGCCGCTACATACGCTTGACACCATCTGAACCAAATAAGTTTATCTTGGTCTCATCAGACCACAGGACATGGTTCCAGTAATCCATGTCCTTAGTCTGCTTGTCTTCAGCAAACTGTTTGCGGGCTTTCTTTTGCAACATCTCTAGAAGAGGCGTTCTTCTGGGATGACAGCCATGCAGACCGATTTGATGCAGTGTGCAGCGTATGGTCTAAACACTGACAGGCTGACCCCCCACCCCTTCAACCTCTGCAGCAATTCTGGTAGCACTCATATGTTTATTTCCCAAAGACAACCTCTGGATATGACACTGAGTATTTGCACTCCACTTCTTTGGTCGACCATGGCGAGGCCTGTTCTGAGTGGAACCTGTCCTGGTAAACAGCTGTATGGTCTTGGCCACCGTGCTGAAACTCAGTTTCAGGGTCTTGGCAATCTTCTTATAGCCTAGGCCATCTTTATGTAGAGCAACAATTCTTTTTTTCAGATCCTCAGAGAGTTCTTTGCCATGAGGTGCCATGTTGAACATCCAGTGACCAGTATGAGAGAGTGAGAGCGATAACACCAAATTTAACACACCTGCTCCCCATTCACACCTGAGACCTTGTAACACTAACGAGTCACATGACAGTGGAGAGGGAAAATGGCCAATTTGGACATTTTTACTTAGGGGTGTACTCACTTTTTTTGTGGTTTAGACATTAATGGCTATGTGTTGAGTTATTTTGAGGCGACAGCAAATGTACACTGTTATACAAGCTGTACTCCCACTACTTTATATTGTAGCAAAGTGTAATTTCTTCAGTGTTGTCACATAAAAAGTTATAATAAAATATTTACAAAAATGTGGGGGGTGTACTCACTTTTGTGAGATACTGTGTGTGTGTATATATATATATATATATATATATATATACATATATATATATATACACACATACACACAGTATATTGGTTTCAATTAATATATGCTATTAGTAATGCATATGAGCACAATAAACATTTTTGTGGTATTTATGATATACTGTTACATTGTATTGATTCCAATAAAACACAATATACACTTAGACTGCATTCACACCTGAGCGTAGTGCTTCGAGCGTTTTTACCGACGTTTTTACCGGCGTTTTGACGCGCGAATTTGCGCCCGTCGAAGCGCTCGTTGTCGCGCTAAACGCTTGAATCGAGCGTTTCCATTACATTCTATGTCTCCTAAAACGCCCAAATCTGCCTGATTCGCGTGACAAAAAAGGGTCCGGAACTTGTTTGAGCTTCAGGCGTTCGGCTTCAGGCGTTTTGGAGTGGAGATGTGAACCATCTCCATAGAGAATAATGTTTTTTTCCCCCCTCTAGCGTTTTGTAGCTTCAGGCTACCAAACGCTCAGGTGTGAATGCAGTCTTATAGTGGCAGTGCTCTCTCTGGCTTAGGTACTTATTGTAAGTCAGAAAAGTAATAAGTATTGAAGCTGAAGGCTCAGCATGAAATTGCGGCAACCAACAATTTCCAAAGGAGGGGTCAGCAATGTCGGTATTTGTACTACTCTCGGTTTAGATTTCCTTTACAATATAATCTTGTGACACCTTTGAACTATTTGCACTTTCAACTCCTTACCAATACCACCACAGACATGGATGGAAATGCTGGGCACTTCACATCAGCCCATCTCATTTGCATGACCATGAAATAAACTGAGCAATTTTTGCTTTTTATGATGCTAATAGCTACTATCTAACTACAAGAAAGGCAAATTTATTACAAATGAAGTCAGGATTGCTATCGTGACATATTTCTGGGAGGAAGATAATGCTTGCCCTTTTCATTTCACATTTCAGTTCATGTGAATAATAGAGGAAATGATGTTACAAAGGAAATTATATTACAAACTAACCAAAAATAATTTAAACTGCAAATGTCTATAGGTGCAAGAGGCTGTTATTCCAGAGAGCTTAGTATGTAAATGATATTCATGTGATATCACAGGTGAGACTTTGTAATGTGCTCAATTACATCTACCCTTTAAAATAAAAACAATGAATGAAAGTAGACAAATCAATTTTTTATATGCAAATAAAAATTGCAAAAAATATATATTACTAAAGTTCATAATTAGAAATTAAAGAGTCAGCTGATATGAGTGATACTGAGAGCCCAACTTCAGGGGAAAAAACATTTCCTGACAGACTCCATGGCAGCCTACGTGTGGGTTAATCCCGCCTCTCATACCTCATAGGACCCTTCTCCCATAAATCTTTGCTTCTAGCCAGAGACCGTGTTCCTTTTTTTGTCCTCCTCCTAGGACCAAGGTGTGCTTTCTTACCTTAAAGAAGTTTTCAGATTCAGTCCTGGTTGCACGAGTTTCATGGCGATTCTATTTGGAGGTCCAACTAGCCCAGCTATTAGCAGGGTGGATGCGGGCGACATTTTGCGGTGCCACGAAGAGCTTACTAACCCGGCCATTGGCGGGCAAGCGGCAACTTGGCCAAACATCCTAGCTATTAGCGGGAGGCCCATTAAGAAAAACGCCCAGGCCGTGCAGTGGAGAGATGGCTCCTAAAAGTTCCAGGCTGGATCAGGATCGTGCTGGTATCGTATGCATCGCTTGTTATTCTCTTTCATATGGCAGCAAGTGTTTGTGTGTTGTTTGTCCTTCTTTCCTCGGCTCTATGGCGGCTGGAGCGCATCTGCGTTCCACTAAGCCACCTCTTCCGGGTTGTATGCATAGCTGTGAACCTCGTCCGAGATCGAGGCTTGGTTCGCGCATGCGCAATTCGGGTTGCGGCGGCGTTCGCGCATGCGCACGAGCTCCGCTGGTTCGCGCTGGGGGCGCGGTGACGTCATCGTCGGCGCCAAGTTTAAATAGCTGTCAGATACAGCTATAACTTGGGATGTCCTGCAGGATCAGCCAGCTACTTCCCGGTGCTTCGTTTTGGCTTGGAAAAGGTAGGAAACCTTTTTATGGCAGGGGTAGCTGGTGTTATACTTTCCTTCCCTGTGTTTATGTTATGGTTGATTTTGCAGTTTTCCCAGCTCAAGCTATGGACGTCTCACCGCCCCCCAGTGGCCAACCTTTGCGCTGCAGGTAGGAAAATTTTCTTTTCCTTCTGCTTGGCAGTATTGGGTTCTTTTAAATGAGCCAATAAATCTTTTCTTTTTCTTTCTTTTTCTTTCTTTTTTCAGCCCCTCTAGGTCTGAAATTAGACACTCAGCACGTGAAGATAATGTCAATTCTAAAAAACATCAACATTCCTCTTCCAGTGCTAGACATTATAGATCATCCTCCAGACATCGTAGTAAGGAGCCCAGGTCTAGGTCTAGGCACCACTCTCACCGCCATTCCAGTCGTTCTGATAAAAGAGTATGCTGGGGTTGTAAGGCTCAAGTCCCGGAAGGTAAATCCCTCTGTGAGCCATGTTTTTCCCGAGCAGTAGGAGAGAGAGAAGGTGGGGACCACCAAGTGGAGGCACTAGTCAGAAGAGTGGTCCAGGAATCCCTGAACAAAACTGACTCCAGCCGTACCACCATTCCTCCTGTGGACTCATTACCAGTTCTAGTTCAGGATGACCCCGAAATCCCGGGTCCCTCTCGGCATGATTGCTCCTCAAGCGAATCCTCACACTGTGATGTTGAAGAGGTCAGCAATACCACTGGATTTGATTTTTCTTCAGTTCCAGACTGAATCAAAGCAGTCAAAGATGCTTTAAAATGGGATGAACCAATAGAAGCTCCTTCTAAACAAAGGAAGTACTTCAAACAACTTAAGAAGGAGCGCCCAAATTTCCCCTTTTTGGGTGAACTTGGAGATATTATTACAGATGAATGGACTAGCGTAGATAGGAAAAATTCATTACTTTCCAAAATCGCAAAGATGTACCCATTCAAAAATGAAGATGTGAAACATCTGGAATCAGCTCCCCTGATTGATGCAGCCTTGATGAGGTTGGTAAGACACGTTACCCTCCCGCTAGAGGACTCTGTTTCCTTCAGGGACGGTTTGGAAAGAAAAATAGATACGGATCTTAAGCGTATATATATCACTGCGGGCATGGCCTGTAAGCCAGCATTAGCCCTCGCAACCCTGTCCAAAGCAATGGAGGCCTGGACAGATGAAGTGGATTCTTCCTTAACAAATGTCTCCGAGGAGTTAGCCAGAAGCATGCCGATCCATGAACTAAGAATGGCGTCGGTCTTTTTGGGTGAGGCTTCTCTTGATATTATTCGCCTGGTGGCACGTGTCATGCTCTCTTCCGTTACAGCTAAACGTGCCTTGTGGCTACGTCCTTGGGTAGCTGATCCTGCCTCTAAACAGGCATGGTGCAGGATCCCCTTTCAAGGATCTTCCCTTTTTGGGAATAAGCTTGACAGCGCTATCTCACGTGCCACAGGGGGTAAGTCGAGGTTCCTTCCTCAGGACCGTCGTTTTTTCAATCAAAAAAGACCTCAACAGAGACAAGACCAGGATCGTGCAAGAGATGCTCGCCGTTATAGGCCGGGTCGAGAATTCAGAAAGAACTGGAGAAGAAATCAGCCTTCTGGTCAAAAATCCACAAAAGTAGCCTCTTCAGGCGGACGGGAGGCCCCTAAGTCTTTTTGATATTGGGTCGGCCCAGACGGAACAAGTGGGAGCTCGGCTACTTCAGTTCCGACACGTCTGGGCAGCCTCGATAAAAGACTTCTGGACTGTCAAAACAGTCTCTTCAGGTCACTCCTGGGTGTTTGTCAGTCCACCGACACTTCAGTTCGTACCCACAGTACTACCCTGCTCGGAAGAGAAGAAACAAATCCTTCTTTCTTACACAAGCACTCTTGTGGCCCAGGGTGCCGCCATACAGGTACCAACAGACGAAAGATTCCAGGGGATGTACTCACCCCTATTTATGGTTCAAAAAAAGACCGGCTCTTGGAGACCAGTGATAGATCTGACTCATCTAAACACCTTCATCAAAAAGGAAAAATTCAGAATGGAGTCATTACTCACTATACGTCAGACAGTTCAGCCAGGCGACTGGCTTGTATCCATCGATCTGAAGGACGCTTACTTTCACGTCCCGATAGCTGTGGAATTCCAAAAGTACCTTCGGTTTGCAGTGGGCCATATTCACCTCCAATTCGTATGTCTCCCGTTCGGGCTTACAACATCGCCGCGAGTGTTTTCGAAGCTCTTGTTGGCTGTAGTAGCTCTAATCAGGACCAGAGGAATCCGGCTACATCATTATCTGGACGATCTGCTATTACTTTCCCAAAACAGGGAGCAACTTCTAGTGCATCAGTCGCAGGTCATCTCCACCCTGACAGAATTCGGTTGGCTATTGAACAAAGAGAAAAGTCAGTTAGAACCTACGCAATCTCTGGTTTTTCTCGGCGCTCAATTCAATACAATACAAAGTACCATCTCCTTACCCCTGGAGAAGATTCCAGTAGTTCGAGACAGGATTCGCCTGGCAATGGCCTCTCCTCTCCTCAAAGCTTCACAGTGCCTCAGGATAATAGGCACCATGGTATCCACAGCCCCGATGGTGAAATGGGCACAGTGGAAGATGCGGCCTTTTCAGAAGGGTTTTCTCCAGCAGTGGGAGCCAGGATCTCACGACCATTGGATACGGATAACTCCGTCCATGCGGGAAAGCCTTCCCTGGTGGCTACTACGGAAGAATCTTCTAAATTGTCATTCCATAGCCCCAATATCCTGGGTCACAATCACGACGGATGCCAGCAACAGAGGTTGGGGAGCTCTCTGCATGCAGGAAGTAGCTCAGGGGAAGTGGGACTTCCCATCCAGAAAGATAGTGTCCAATGTCCTGGAGATCCGAGCAGCCTTCTGTGCTCTACAAGCTTTTCTTCATCTGATAAAGGGTACCTCAGTTCTCCTAAGGCTGGACAACACGTCGGCAGTCTCGTATGTCAAAAGACAGGGAGGCACTCGCAGTCTCTCTCTACTGAGGGAAGTAGAACCAATCATGTCTTGGGCCCAGACAAATCTAACGAACCTGACGGCTGTCTATCTTCCCGGATCTCAGAACCTACAGGCGGATTTTCTCTCAAGAACAACCCTCGACAACAACGAATGGTCTCTCCACACAGAAGTTTTCAATTGGATCCTATCCCTAGGAATTGTACCAGAAGTAGATTTGTTTGCCTCCCCGTGCAATTTCAAACTAACGAAATATTACACGAGAGGTCGTTGTCCCCAGGCCTTCGGAGTGGATGCTCTGACGGATCAGTGGAGATTCAACAAGGCGTATGCCTTTCCCCCGGTACCGGTCATTCTACGGTTCCTATCGAGACTCAGGGGGGAGAAGGCCGAAATTGTGGCAATAGTCCCATACTGGCCCAACAGGCCATGGTTTCCTCTCCTGCTACAGCTGAGCTTCCAGAATCCAGTTCCCCTCCCAGCCAGATCAGATCTCCTGGCTCAGGGAATAACTCTTCATCCGTGCCCATCCTATCTCCGTCTGATGGCTTGGTTTTTGAGAGGGGAAGGCTAGAGGCTTTAGGTTGCCCAAGCAGAGCAATTTCTACATTGTTGAACGCCAGAAGGGCTAATACCAACAAAGTATATCAAAGGATCTGGAAAAAATTCACAGACTATATCTCTATGGTTGAAGGTTCTCCTGACGACCCCAGGATACAAGACGTTCTAGGTTTTCTCCAAACGGGCCTGGATCTGTCCTTGTCAGTCAGTTCCCTAAGAGTGCAGATTTCGGCTATCTCGGCCTTTACAGGGATATCTTGGGCCAGACACACTCTTGTCAGACAATTCTTCAGAGGAGCTATAAGGCTCAGACCTCAGAGGAAACCGAGATTTTCCAAATGGGATCTTCCTCTGGTCTTGGATTTTTTCTCAGATAGAGAAGGACATCACACGGGTCAACTATCTATCAAGGAACTCACCCTCAAATTGGTCTTCCTTGTAGCAATAACATCGGCTAAAAGAGTTTCCGAAATTGGTTCCCTAGGTTCCAAAGAACCATTCCTGACCTTCTTTCCGGATCGTGTAGTTATGATTCCCATGCTTGGGTCAAATCCTAAGGTAACATCGGTTTTTCATGAGAATCAAGAAATCGTTCTTCCTACCTTCCGATCACCTGAGAACTCTAATGTCCATCCTTTAGACGTTGGGGAAGTCTTGAAACAATACCTGGAAGCCACAAATTAGTTTCGCCAATCTGATCATCTGTTCATTTTCTTTCAAGGGAAAAACAAAGGTTTGCGTGCTTCTTCCAGAACCATCGCAGCCTGGATCGTTCAGGCCATCCAAGGGGCGTATAAAGCGAAGGGTCTGGCTCCACCAGAAGCAGTGACCGCTCATTCCACCAGGAGCGTCTCCACATCATGGGCGGCCGCCCGTCATGTCTCCCCAGAAGTGATCTGCAAAGCGGCCTCATGGTCGTCGATAAACACATTTATGACGCACTATTGTGTAGAACCGGCTTCTTTGTCTTCAGTTAATTTTGGTTTACATGTCTTATCTGTTGACGGTGTCAACAAAACCATTTTTTTCTTTAATCAGCATTTGCCCACCCGGGTGTGTTTGGCTAGTCATTTCCCACACGTAGGCTGCCATGGAGTCTGTCAGGAAAACGGAAAATTTATTTCATATACTTACCGTAATTTTCCTTTCCTGATGGACTCCATGGCAGCAGGAGTTCCCTCCCATTGCTGGAGTAGGCTATATTACGGAACACGGTCTCTGGCTAGAAGCAAAGATTTATGGGAGAAGGGTCCTATGAGGTATGAGAGGCGGGATTAACCCACACGTAGGCTGCCATGGAGTCCATCAGGAAAGGAAAATTACGGTAAGTATATGAAATAAATTTTCCGTTTTGTTTTAAATAGAACAGGAAGAATCAGAATCTGTGTCAGTTTTTTTTTTTTTTTTTTTTTTTTTTTGTCATGCCAGCAAATCTCTGCAATGGGAACACAAACAAAAACCTGAAAAATGTTTACTTACCTACCAGTAACTTTCTGTACCTGCCACATATCAATATATTTCAAGCTCCACATCAAAAGTGATACAAGGAAGGAACCGGCAACAGGGTCATGGGTGGTCAAGGGTCATTGATTCACGTGGGTAGCGAAGGCTGGCCCATGTAGTCCAATCCAATAGAAGTGCTACTGTAACTCAAATTGCTGAAAAAGCTCAAAGTGATTCCACTTCAAAGGTGTCAAAAAACACAATGCATCTCAGTTTGATGCGTATGGGGCTGTGTTGCTACAGACCAGTCAAGGTGCCCATGTTGACGTGCCTGTGTCCACTGCCAAAAGTGCCTACAATTGGCACGTAAGCATCAGGACTGGACCACGGAGTAATGGAAGAGGGTGGCCTGGTCTAATGAATCACATTTTCTTTTACATCATATGGATGGCCAAGTGCATATGTATCACTTACCTGGGTAAGAGATGGCACCAGGATGCAGTATGGGAAGAAGCCAAATTGCTGGAGGCAGTATGATGATTTGGACAATGTTCTACTGGGAAACCTTGGGTCCTACCATTCAATGTGGACATTACTTTGACACGTACCACCACCCTAAACACTGTTGCTGACTAAGTACATCCCTTTATGGAAAAAGTATTCTCTGATGGCAGTAGCTTATTTCAGCAGGATAATGTGCCCTGCTATGCTGCAAAAAGGGTTCCTACTGCTGTGCATTCAGCGGCGGGCCTTTCAGGTCATGGAGTATGTACTCCAGAAAGAAAACAGGGAAGGGGGAGGGGATTTTAGCACTAATCACCACTTTCTCACAGCTCACTATACTGCCTCTTTCAGTTGCCAAGATGCTGCACACATGATATGAACAAGAACCCCAGCTTACCAGAGCCTGTTTTCCTACCATACTTGTACAAGTACTCACTGGCTGCATGACCAATTTTTAATTACAGGACATGGGGGTGTTCTGGCACTGCATTTCTGCCAGGCAAACACTAACAGAGTATGACTGTCTAAAGTGGGCACAAACTTTTTTGTCCTAACAAAAGACTTTCTGTAATCCAGGGTACTTAACAAGGAACCACTGCACCACCAGGTTTAAACATGTGACGGGAAAAGGTATTGTAGCGAACCTTCGTCCTCAACGGGACTATGTCCGCTGTAAATGCTTCCTCTGTCCAGTACCACACAATCCAAGACCCTTTTAGCCCACCCAGTCACTAGCCGTAACTCAGTGTAGGGTGAAAAACATCAGACTCTTTATTCAAGCACATGTAACAACATATATACAAATCAGGGACACTCCCCCCCTCCCTTGGATTCAGAGCAGGGTAAACTGTCCAATAACAGTAGACACACAGGTCAGGTGTATTCCAATGTCTCATCAGTAAAACAGTCTTATCAGCAGGGAGGGGCTGCTGGAGGAGTTCACCCTCCACATAGACATACATCTCATAATATACTTTTCTCCCAAGGACGACAGACACAACAGAACAATTGAATACAACCACACCCAAAGTGACTCCCTTTCCAGTGACACTTGGAGCAAGCACTTGTAGGACTGGTGCTGGAGAACAGTAGGGCAATCAGGGGATGTAGGGTCCCCGTGACAGGTATGTGTGTGTGAATTGTCCCATGCTAGAGGGCAGCCAGCAGCTTAGTGTCACCTCTCAATAATAATAATAGAGTAAAAACAAGGGAGTTAATCCAAGAACAGGAAGAGAGTCCACCCCTCATATACATAGATCTTGGTTCACTGACCCACCATTATTCATCTACTGCTGTCCTTGAAACTAGAGCAGTCATATAATATTCCCAAGACTAAGAGAAGCCTAGAAAAAAATTGAATTACAAAAATGAGGATCACGCATTATAACCAAAGCACATTTTTTAAATTAAATTAAATAAATTGTTCTTTGGTTATATTACTTGGTCCTCATTTTTGTAGTGTCACTTCTCAGCCTGAGCCTAAAGAGCTACCAGCATTGTCCCTGTCCCTGATTTGGAACAAAGTCCTTCTGTCCCTCATTCCACCTCATTTGTTCCTCATTTTGGTCTGATCTATATAGTTGTATATAAAATGCACTTTTTATCTTTCAAATGGTGTTTCCCAGTGCAAACCATTCATATAATTTATAACTTTCTACATTGGTAATTTTCAAAAGCCAGTATGTGGGTACTTGTGGGTTTAACTAATAATTTTTTTGTATAATTTTCCTTTAAGGGGGTGTGTCCCATGCCTACATACTTTTGCTAATAGGGGTCCCTCATTCCTATCGCAAAAAGTTAGGAGGAAAGTCAATGGCCTGTAGCAAAAGTTGAAATTGGAGGAGAACCAGCATGACTGGGGTGGGCAGTTGAGGCGGAGAGAATAGTGGTGTGATGGGGGAGGTATTAATCCACTTACCCTGTTAGGTGGGTCCCAAGGGGTCGGGGTGTCCTGTGGGTGTAGAGGAGTGGAGGATCTTGTCGGAGCTCAGTCAGAGCTTCTCATAGAATCAGGAAGGTTTCTCCTGCTGAGAAAAGGACAAAGATAGGGACATGAGTGATTTGAACGTCCTGTTGTCCCAGCTCCGAGCTGAGGCTGTGGTCAGATGCGCTGAGTGGCTCCAGGCTAATGTTTCTGACTTATTACAGGAGCCCAGCCAGGCCTCTCCTGATCCATCTTCTGGCCCCTCTCATGGTCGCCCACATGCTAGGAGATCCAGGCCTCCTGTGCGCTTTAGCCTGGAGGTAACAGCTAGAGTCCGTAGCCTTTCTGGGAGCCCTTCTAAGAACCCTCCGACTCCACTGGCCAAGTGGAAGCCTGCTTCACCCAGTGTGAGAGTCGGGAGGAATCCCCATCCACGGCAGACCCGGGGTGGGGGATCTACATCTTTGGCTTGCTCCCATTCCCCATCTACTTGCCATGTGGATGGCGTGGCCGGCTCGGCAGGCTCTCTGCCTGTTTAGAGGGCGGCTCGGCATGGGAGAGAATTTGTGGCCGGTGCTGGCCAGTTTCCACGAGCAGCCAAGGCCTCCAGTTCCGGAGGGCATGGACGGCGAGGATCCCCGGTGGCGTCATGGCATTGTGGTGGAGGCGCCATGAATGATGGAAACCAGTCAGCGGCTTAACGGGCTTTCCCTGCCCTGCACAGAGCTCAGTGTGGATGCCAGAGGAAACAGGCCCAGGTCTCCGGTCCAGCGCGGGGAGATGACGTCAGCGGAATGTGCCCGCCGGCATCTGGGCACAGGGGACTGCGAGAAGGGCACAGGACTGCATGTCTGAAGGTGAACTCAGCGACTCCAGAAGCAGCGCAGGGAGCTGGACTTGCGGCTGGATGTCCTGAGGGGCAGTGGCAGCCAGGTAAGAATACTGTACCTGTCTTGTCTCTTTCTTCTTCTACTATCTCTGATTATGGGGCTCCAAGAGCAGGGTAGGGGGCTCTGGGGGTCTCGAGGCGCAAGAAGGGGCAGATGCTAGAGTGGGTGATGATGCAAGTTCCTCTCTCACTTCTTTGGCGATCGCCCAGGCGGATAGGGTTATACATGCTTTGCTGGCAGGCCTTAGGAAGGTGCTGGAACGCTGCAAGGCTGGAGCGCGGTCTGTGGCTGGTTCATCACCGGTGACTGCGTGGTCTGCGGCACGCGTTTCCACCTCACGTAACGAGGTCAGGTGGTTAACGTTCCGGTTGCACCTCCTATGGATCCGTGTGCGGCTGTGGCTGACACAGTTGGTGCTGGAGCGGGAATGGGGGTGTTGCCTTATCTGCAAAAGACGGAGGGGGCTGGGGCCAGTGTGGTGGCTACGATTTCCGAAGCCGCTATGGCTTGTAAAGGTATTGCAGGGGTGGATGGGGTGCATTTGGCAGATACAGCAAAATGCGAAGTGTACATGTGTTTTGAGGGTCCTTTGGGCGCTCATTTGAAGCCGGAAGTGAAGGAGTGTATCTGGAAGGGTGAGTATATAGAGATATTTTCTTTGTTGCCCTTAGAGAAGTTTAACTTGTACAAAGTTAAACCTTATGAAAGTAAGAAAGAGGAGGAGGAAAAACAGTGGTATCAGCTGATTCCCCGCACGTTTTTAAACTGGTTGCAGGCGTTTGCAATTTTGGCTAGCATCATTGATGAGAAGGCCCCTGAAAATTTCTTCCACCTCTTTTGTTATCTAGACTCTATTGGCGAGGCACAGCACGTTTTCGGTGAGGTTGCTTGGCTGCGTTACGACGAGCAATTCTGCCAACGGAAAGCGGTCCGCCCTTTTCTACGGTGAGACCATAAAGACATCAGTCTTTGGATGAAGCTGATATCGTCTTCGCGGAGTTTGGTTGCTCCCTTTCCAGGTGGGGCCGGGGGTGCAGCCTCCTCTGCACAACTGATCGGCGTTCGCATAGGTTTCTTCTGGCATTCATTTCCGTCACAAATGTTCAGGTTGGAGGGTCTCACCTGCAGTCTCGGTGCTTAATGCAGGGAAAGGCAAGAGGGGGCGACGCTGGAAAAAGGGAAGACACTGGTGAAGGTTAGAAGGATGGCAACTTTTTGTTGGAAATGGGTTTCACGGAGGGTTATAAGTTAAACAGTCATTTGCAGGTCATTCTTCCTTTGGCCAACAACTTGAAGTCTTCTCGGTTACATCCGGAGGTCATTACGGAAAAATCATTCAAGGAAGTTTCGCTGGGTCGCATGGCTGGCCCCTTTGAGTCGCCACCAGTTCCCAAAAAGGAGCCGAACAAGTTTCGGCTCATTCATCATTTGTCTCATCCGAGAGGTGATTTCGTCAACGACTCCATTGACCTGGACCTTTGTACGGTGTCACATACTTCTTTCGATACGGCGGTATTGTGGGTGCGCCGGTATGGTCAGGGTTCGTTGTTGGCAAAGACGGATATAGAGGCGGCATTTCGTTAGTTACCAGTGTATCCTAGTTTCTGCCATCTGTTAGGCTGTCAATGTCAAGGGCAGACTTTCGTTGACAGGTGTTTACCCATGGGTTGTGCCATTTCGTGTTTGCTGTTTCAACAGTTAAGTTCCCTTTTGGAATGGGTGGTTCGGAATGTTTCGGGCCTAGCTTCAGTCATCAATTATTTGAATGACTTCTTGTGTATAGGGCCGGCTATGGTCCAACATGTTTTTTAGTTTTTTGGTGTCCTCTTGGCCATGGACAAGACCGAGGGCCCGGACACGGAGTTGTGTTTTTTAGGTATTGTCATGGATACCGTGGCAAGGGAGTGCCGTTTGCCCTTGAACAAATTTGATGATCTGAAGGGGACGGATCCGCGGACATGCGAAGCAAGAAAATTCAGCTTAGGGATTTGAAATCTCTCTTGGGCAAGTTGAATTTTGCTTGCCGCATTATGCCCATGGAATGTGTTTTTTGTAGGCGACTGGCGGCGGCAACGGCCGGCATCAGGGCACCGCATCATTCTATTCAATTGGTGCGGGACCATCGAGAGGACTTGCAAGTGTGGGATTCCTTTTTTGGCATCTTACAATGGTTGCTCTCTTTTGTTGGAGCAAGCAATTTCAAAATTTTCTATAGAACTGTTTACTGATGCGGCAGGTTCGGCTGGTTATGGGGCCTACTGTCAGGGTCAGTGGAGTGGATTGGCCATCGAAATGGCGGGAGGTTGGTTTGGTGCGTAATTTGGCTGTCCTGGAATTGTTTCCCATTGTGGAGTTGTGGGGTAAGGAATTTAGTAATAGACGCGTTAGGTTACATTGTGATAATTTGGGGGTGGTGCAGGCCATTAATAGTGTTACGGCTTCTTCTTCTTCTTCTTCTCCTTCTCTGGAGCAGCACAGGATTCCATGCACCGAACGGCTGTGGAGCATTGCATTGCCACTTCCCAGCTCTTATTCCGTAAGTTGGTCTCTGCGATTACTTGGACTTCGTACAGCAGGGTGTGGCAGGAATGGAGGGATCAGGTAAGTGAAGTTGGGGGGTGCTCTCGGGAAGAAGATGGGGTGCATTTGTTAATTTATTTTATCGGCAGGAATTTTGAACAAGGGGTTTCTGTCTCTATGTATCCGAAGTTGGCTGGGCTGGAATTCATGCTTAAAATGGCTGGTCAACGTGATGTGACTAAAGTTTTTATGGTCAGGCAAGCTATGCAGGTCTTACGCAAAGGTCGCTCTGTAGCTGATTCTAGACGCCCTGTTTCCTTTTCAGTCCTTGGTTCTGTAGTGGGCCAATTAGGACTGTGTTCCAAAAATGTCTTTTGTTTGCGGGGATAAGTGCGGACAATTGGTCTTCCCATTCATTTCGAATTCATTCGGATTGTTACTGAAGCAGTTAGATGGGGCCTGGATGATCAGGTGGTTTAGCGTATGGGGCGATGAGAAACAGTTTGATTTTGGTCTTATGTGCGCCCTAATTTATTGTAGGTTTGGGGGTTTGCGGGTTAGGTGGTGGTTTTTCAGTGGCGGCTGTCTGGGTTTCATTCTGTTCTCCCCTCTTTACTGGGTTTACTAACATATGTGTGTTGTTTTTTTATGGGTTTTTTTTGGGGACTATTGGGGGTGTTATATTTCTCTTTCCCCTTTTCTTTTTCTTTCAGATTCAGAGGCATGCTTGGAGTGAATCCTGGGTCACTCATATGTTTATTTGGGTGCCAGGAGGGCTGAAGTACGGGAGGAGGGTAGGCAGCTGGGTTTCTTCAGGGAAGAGTTCCTAGTTCGGCGGCTTGGTGTTCCAGGAATGCTATGGTCTAGGGTCATGCCTGAAATGCACAGGTATGCTAGATTGGATAGGTCCCCTGATATGGTTCTATTGCATGATGGCGGTAATGACTTTGGTCTGCGTTGCTCACGTGAACTGATCAGGGACATTAAAAAGGGATTTTTATAACAGCTTACCTGTAAAATCCTTTTCTTGGAGTACATCACGGGACACAGAGCGACTTAGTCATTACTAATGGGTTATATAGATACCTTCAGGTGCTGGCACTGGCAACTTCCAAAACCGGAAGTACCCTCCCCTATATAAGCCCCTCCCATCCGGGAGTACCTCAGTTTTGTAGCAAAGCAATAAGTGTCGCCAAAAAAAGAGGGGTGGGAGCTCTGTGTCCCGTGATGTACTCCAAGAAAAGGATTTTACAGGTAAGCTGTTATAAAAATCCCTTTTTCTTTTTCGTACATCACGGGACACAGAGCGACTTAGTCATTACTAATGGGACGTCCCAAAGCAATGCCAAATGAGGGGGGGATACACTATACATAAGCTGGGCGCCATCAGGCATGAGGATCTTTTGCGGCCTGCAACACACTGCGCCCAAAGGCGACATCCTCCTGACTTCTAACGTCCACCTGGTAGAACCTAGTAAACGTGTGTACTGAAGACCATGTTGCGGCCTTACAGATTTGAGCCAGGGAGGCCTGGTGATGCACTGCCCATGAAGTTCCAACTGCTCTTGTGGAGTGCGCCCTAACTTTGAACGGAGGCGGTCTCCTTTTCAAGCCATAGGCTTGTATTATGACCTGTCGAATCCACTTGGCTAAAGTAGATTTTGATGCTGCCTGACCCTTTCTGGGGCCTTCCGGCAGAACAAACAAAGTATCCGTTCTACGAATCTGAGCAGTGGCTTTTAGATAAGCTTTAATTGCTCTTACTACATCCAAAGAATGCAATAACTTTTCCTCTACCGAGGTAGGTTTGGGAAAAAAAGGAAGAACCACATCTTGGTTCAAATGAAACCTCGATACCACCTTAGGAAGAAAGGCTGGGTGAGGACGTAATACTACTCTGTCCTTATGGACAACCAGATATGGCTCCTTACAGGACATGGCGGCTAATTCCGATACTCTTTTAGCCGAACAAATGGCTACTAAGAAAATCAATTTCCTGGTGAGAAGAACCAAGGAAATGTGCTGCAATGGTTCAAATGGTTGTTTTTGTAGAACCGACAGAACCAGGTTTAAGTCCCATGGACATATGGGAATACTAACCGGAGGGCTAATACGCATCACTCCTTGTATGAAAACTTTGACTAATGAATGCAAAGCCAAGGGCCTTTGAAAAAATATTGACAAGGCCGAAATCTGATCCTTGATAGTACTCAAGGCAAGCTTCCTATCCACAGCCCACTGTAGGAAGTCCAGAATCCTACCTATTACGTACTTACGCGGATGCCATTTCTTGGCCTCACACCACGCGATGTACGCCTTCCAGATCCTATAATAGATCTGCCTGGATACCGGCTTTCTGGCATTGATCATGGTAGATACCACCGGATTAGAGAGACCTCTCTTTTTTAGAATGTGGGCTTCAATAGCCAGGCCGTCAAACCTAGGGCTTGTAAGGAAGGGTGGTATATCGGTCCCTGCGAAAGCAGGTCCGGACGATGTGGGAGGGTCCAAGGACTCCCCACTGACATCTTTACGATCTCCGCATACCATGCTCTTCGGGGCCACGCTGGAGCCACCAGAATCACCGGTTTCTTTTCTACCCGGATTCTGCGGATTAATCGCGGTAACAATTGTGGTGGTGGGAATGCATATATCAGCTTGAACTGATCCCAAGGGAACACTAGAGCATCCGAGCCGCAAGCTAGGGGATCCCTTGTGCGAGACACAAATCTGTCCACCTTTGCGTTGAATCTGGATGCTAGCAGATCTACATCCGGTGTTCCCCACCGCTGGCATATTGCCTGGAAAACCTCGGGGTGAAGAGACCATTCCCCCGGGCATAATTGCTGGCGACTTAGAAAGTCCGCTCTCCAATTTTCCACTCCTGGGATGAAAACCGCGGATATGGCTGGGACATATCTTTCTGCCCATTTCAGGATGCAATTCGCTTCCCTCTGGGCTGCACGACTCCTGGTGCCACCCTGGTGATTGATATATGCCACTGCTGTGGCATTGTCTGATTGAATTCTGACAGGGGACCCTTGGAGTTTGGATGTCCATGCTACTAGGGCATACCGGGCTGCTCGTATCTCTAAGAGATTGATGGGCAGGGCCTTCTCTGCTTCTGACCACTTGCCCTGGAGAGACCATTGCTCCAGTACTGCCCCCCAGCCTATGAGGCTGGCATCTGTAGTGACCACCTTCCAAGAAACCGGACTGAAGGGTTTCCCTTTTTCCAGATTCTGGGGCACCAACCACCAATGGAGGCTCTTGCGAACGGAAGGGGACAGGGACATTGGTAAGTCTAAAGCCTGAACTTTTTTGTTCCAGGCTGACAGTATGGCCCTCTGCAAGTTCCTTGAATGGAATTGACCGTAGGGTACTGCTTCGAATGAAGCCACCATTTTTCCCAGCAGCCTCATGCACAGGCGTATGGATGGTTTTCTTTTTGTACCCACTAAGTGGGTCAAATCTTTCAAAGACGACACCTTCTCTGGAGGTAAGAAAATCTTTCTCTGATTTGAATCCAGCCTTAGCCCCAAGTATTCCAGACTTTTGACTGGTCTTAGAGCTGACTTGTCTCGGTTGATAATCCAACCGTGATATCCCAGATACTTGATTGTCTCGTGAATAGCTACTTCCAGTTTTTCCACTGAGTGGTCTATTAGTAGCAGGTCGTCTAAATATGCCATTATCGTTACACCCCGTGTTCTTAGATTGGCCAATAGTGGGGCCAGAATTTTTGTGAACACTCGTGGTGCTGTGGCCAGACCGAAAGGTAAGGCTCTGAACTGAAAATGGCGCCCTTCTACTGCAAAGCGTAGAAATTTCTGATGGGCCGGAAAGATGGGAATATGCAGATAAGCATCCTTTATGTCGATCGAGGCTAACCATTCCTGCCCTTGTAAGGCGGTGGCCACCGATCGGATCGACTCCATCCGAAAAGTCCTGATATGTAGGAATTTGTTTAGCCCTTTTAGATTTAATATGGGCCTCACGTCCCCATTTGGTTTGGGGACTGTGAAGAGGTTTGAGTAAAACCCGAACCCGCATTCTTCCAAGGGAACCTTCATGATTACACCTTGGAGCAATAGTTGTTCTAGTGCCAGAAGGAGGGATCCTCTCTTCTGGGGATCGCTTGGCACGTTTGACCTCATAAAATGGGCAGGAGGAGTGTCTTTTAACTCCAGCTTGTATCCCAGACTTACTGCGGAGATCACCCATCTGTCTCTGATGGTGTCCCGCCAGGTCTCTGTGAACAACTGAAGTCTTCCCCCCACCCGATTGAGTGGGGGCAACCCTTCATGACTTGGGGGGAGGTTTCGTACCTCTCTTGACCCAGGGTTTCTTGTTACCCTGTGATTGTCCCTGATTTCTGCCCCCTGGATTTGACCGCGGAGGCCGTCGGAACTGTTTCACAGCCGATGTGCCAGGGACTGGAGAAGTAGGCCTCTTAAAAGAAGGACTTCTAACTTTGTTCTTAACCGGCAAGAGTGTACTTTTACCGGCAGAAATTTTCTGGATATACTTGTCCAGATCTTCTCCAAATAAGCGTTCTCCATGAAATGGGAAGCTAATCAGCAATTTCTTACAGGGAGCCTCAGCAGACCAGTTTTTGAGCCATAGAAGCCTACGCATATGTACTACAGACAGCGTAAAGCGGGAGGCCTGTTGGATTGTATCCTTTATGGCGTCCACCGCAAAACACAAGGCTCTGGGTAGGTCAGCTAGGGCAAGAGCCTGCTGATCTGGTAAGTCCCTTAAGACTTGTTTCAACTGATCCTTCACTGCTTGGCAGACCCCAATAGCTGCTACTGCAGGTTGTGTCACCATGCTTGCTGTAGAGAAAGCAGATTTTAGTAAAGACTCCAATTTTTTATCTATTGGGTCTTTGAACATTGGAACATTATCTACTGGACATGTCAGTGATTTATTCACAAAAGAGATGGCTGCGTCCACTGTGGGCACCTTCCATTTTTGTATGAACTTATCCTCCATGGGATAGATCACCGGAAATCTCTTGGGGGGAGTAAATATTTTATCAGGATGCTCCCAATCCTGGTAAATAAGCCCTTCCAATAAGGGGTGGATTGGGAAGGAACAGACAGTCTGGGGAGCTTTTAGCGACCCCAGCGAGGAGACAGTAGTGGTTGATGGCTCCGCAAGAGGCATTTTAAATGCTGATCGGACCATGTTAGTCAGAGACTGAACCCATAATCTTTCAGCCTGAGATGCTGAGAAAGGTTCTTCCACTGTTGATTCCTCTATAACCGAATCAACCTCATCCTGATCCCCTTCAGGTAGGTCGATCTCTGTGTGGGGCTGTTCCTCCACTAACAGGTACTCTGAAGGAGGAGACGGAGATCGGACGCGCTTTACCTGTGACAGGGAAGCAGCGATCAATGCTGTTAATCTCTCTTCCAATCCTCCCAGAGCTGAGGAAAAAACCTCCTCTGTTATATATACAGGAGCAGGTGGACTGGGGACAGCCGCAGCACCAGGTACTCCTGCGGGGTTCCTACGGCTACTAACCTCTGAAATTTCAGGGGAGATTGGTGCAGTACAAGCATGCCCAAAATCCTCAGAGCCCGATGGAGACCCCTTTTGCTACTTGGAAGACTTATTTCCAGAGCGTCTGGACGACATATCCTTTAAGCACAGAGCTGAGGTATTCCCGTCGTCATACACCACTTTTACTGGTAATAGTCTAGCACAGTTGCTGCTATATACCAGCTGGTGTCCACTAAAGTGCCTTTCTATGGGGATGCCTGCATCAACCGCCTCTGTGTGCCACCGTTTTGTTGCTAGCTCTGTTTGCATCCAGCTGACACTTGTACTGTGTCTTTTATCCATGCTGGGACGCCTGCACATGCGCAGAAGCGCCGCGGCGCGCATCGAGCGTCATCCACCAGCCCCGCCCCTTTTTTTTCCCGCTCATCTCTACATAGGAGGCGCGTGCACGCGCGCGCGCCCGTGCGCCTTCGGCGCTTTTTTTGAAAAATAAGCAGGGACTAGGAGCCAGGGCCCTTTTTGCCGGAGGGCCTGTGCGGTGGATGAGCGCAGCAACAGGGCAGAGGAAGTGGATTCCCACAGAGAACTTACCAACTGCCTGGATCTTTTGACTTGAAAAGAAAAAGATCCACATGACAAGAAAAAATGGACCACAGCGGCCTCTAGTGGTTTAACACAGGTACCGCGGTCTCCCTTTTTTTTTTTTTTTTTTTTCTTGACTACTATTAAAATTTTACATTTTCCAGTAGTTACAGGCATGCACAGATATTTAGCGGGAATACCGTTAGGTAACAGACAGAAAGACAAATTAGGCTTGGGGGTCCCCCAATAGAACCAAGTTCCTGGGGGCCCCCACTTACCTCTTCCCCGCCGCAGGACTTTGTTTGGTCCACAGAAGCCCAAACTTCACCTCTCACGGCAGGCATTGTATTTAAACCTTCAGGGACCGGGTTCCCAAGGATTCCACTCCCCTGGACCTGTATAGCACCCTGCACAGACAACATCTTGGTCGTGGGTATGACCAGAGCTCTGGATCCCAGGGTCCAGCCCTCCTAAGAGAGGCATTACAGGCAAAACCTTGCTCTTCTGTTGCAAGGCCCGGGTACCGACCGTTTAGCTATGAAGCTTTTTTGGTCGGATCCGGAACAGCTTACTGAGGCCCATAAAAGAACCTGTACGCAAGCCCAGTGAAAACACATGTTACTCTTTGGCCAACACCTTAGACACTGGCAAAAAACTGAGGTACTCCCGGATGGGAGGGGCTTATATAGGGGAGGGTACTTCCGGTTTTGGAAGTTGCCAGTGCCAGCACCTGAAGGTATCTATATAACCCATTAGTAATGACTAAGTCGCTCTGTGTCCCGTGATGTACGAAAAATAAATTAGATTTTTTGCGACTTTGGCCATTTTTTCCCGGGTACTATCTTTGTGTGGTTCGATATCTTTGCCAGGTCTGCTTGGCATTTGGCTTGCTCTGTTGAAAGAATCAACAGAGCCAGAGTCAAGGTCAACAAGTAGCCAAGTTTTTTGCACATAATGGGGGCTTGGCGATCTGTCATTGGGAGTTGGAGGACGAGACCTGGCATTTTCTAAGACGGGATGGTGTTCACCTGAATGCCATTGACATCGATCTATGGCATTTGGGTTTGCAAGATGGTATCCAGCGGGCCTTCCGAGTTTGGTGGTAGACACGAACATAAGGTGTCACGGAGGTATGGGTGTCCCTTCTCTTCCTATTAATACAATGCTAACAATGCTTATAAGTTGGTTGTATCTGGTAGTAAGTAACTGGTAGTTGTCCCTGAGCCAATGTAAATTGCGGCTGGGGAACTTTCATGGGGTGACAGATACAACCGGTTGGTCGAGAGAAAAACAGCCAAAGAACTTTAGGTAGGATTAAGCTGATGTTTTTTGGTTTAATGGTTATGTATAAAATATATTATATACATTACGATTGTTTGTTATTGTATTTCATTTGTTGTAATAAAAGGCTGCTATGGCCATTAAACTCCAAAACAATATGTGTTGTGTGGTCAATCTTGGCGGGTGAAGGAATGGGGTTTAATTGTTTAATTTACAGGAAGCCTGAGCCTCGGTACTCTTAAAGCAGACATTCAGTAATTTTTTCATCTTTCCATCTATTAAATCTTCTGCCCTTGCTGTTTTAACTTTGGATAATAAAACATTTTACAATACCTTATAAAGCCCACTTCATTTTTCTTGTCTGGTAATTCGTCTAGGCAAGTGATGTCCTGTACAGCTCTCTCTCTCTCTCACTCTTGTGAGAGTTTGCCAGCAGGGGGGGCAGGAGAGTGAAGGAGGGATTAGTCACAGGAGAGCCAAGGAGAGCTGCAAAGCTAGAGGGGTCTGGAAGAAGGCAAAGATAAGAGGAGACTGCAGAGGTCCATGTGCATTTGAGAGAGGAGAAATGTGCAGGCAAGCAGTGGTGTGTGTATGTGTTTGTGTTTGTCTGTGTGTGTCTGTGTAAATCACAGTTAAAATGGCTGCAGCCAGACTTAGTGGAGGAAGATTTCTGCAGCATATTTGGCAAGTACAGAATCACAGTATATATAAAATAATATGCAAGTAGTTGGAGGGAAGCTTCAGAATGGCAAAGATGTTTTCATTACAAATTATGTGAGCAGACTGCAGTTCCTCTTTAAGTAAAATAAATACATATGTGGTTTTATATTTACTTGAAATGTTTTAAGGTGGGTGTTTGGGGTTAATTTTCTTTTTTATGTGTGTTTGTGTGGTTTATATGTCTTTTGTGTTTAAACTATTTTATTTTGATTTAATCTTTTGAGGCAGCAACATGAATCTGGGGGTGTCACCACAACAGCTTCCCTTTGGTTGCAGTGCAGTACAACTAGGTGCTCTTTAATCCTCTAAAGCACCACATATTACAGTGCACTCAAGCACCACTTCCCCCAATTTTTCCATTAGCTGCACATAAAAGTAGGGAATATGCCCCAGATTATAAACATATCATATAAGTGAGTGCCTGTGCAAGTATGACACCAGTAAAGGTTCAGGAGAGCTGGGCTTCTTTTCCCCATGCATAGCATAGACAGGACACCTGAGGAAGAGCAGGAAGATGAAGGGGAAGATTTTCTTTCAACTCAGGGCCCTCTATATCCAGACACTGTCAATGTAAGGTCACAGCAGACACAGGCCTCGTACACACGACCGATTTTCTCGGCAAGAACCAGCAAGAAACTTGCTGGCAGAGAGGTCTTGCCGAGTAAATCGGTCGTGTGTACGCTGCTAGCGTGTTTCTCGTCGAGAAAACCGACAAGAAACCTCGACGAGAAAATAGAGAACCTGCTCTCTATTTTCTCGTCGAGATTCTCCTCGGCGTGTTTCTCGACAAGAAAAGTGAGTGTGTGTACACTTACCTGTCCGCCCGGAAGCCCGCGCATGTTCGAAATGAATTTGACGCATGCGCGGTAGCTTCCTAGGCATACGTAGGGTATACCAAGATGGCGGCGACGGCATCGAATGTGACGAGCGCATGCTCGACGTAGTCGATGACGTCACCGCGTACACTCCTTTCAAAGAACCGCGGGTTCTTTGAAACGAGCGTGTGTACACTCGGCCGGGACAAGTTTCTTGTCCAAGAATCTCGTCGAAAAAAACGACATGTTTTTCTCAACGAGAATCTCGGCCGTGTGTACGAGGCCTCAGGGTGAGGAGTATGGTTTCCGTTGGGGCATTGAGGCTGAAAATGTCATGGGGTAGTCTTTCAGGGGTGGGTTTCATGCCTCCCAAAGCACAGGAGTAGTACATGGCTGGAGAAAGGTAGCTCAGGACAATATTGTCCTTAGCAGCCCCAAGGACTTGGGTTCCTCCTCCAGTAATTTGTGGCACATCCGATTTTCCTGTGCTGTAGCAAATTGGAGCATGCTTTGTTGGGGTTTTCGTCTTCCTCTGGATCAACTGTGGGTGAAGGATTGTGTATATGGGATTGTATGAGTTTTTATTTATTTTTTGGTTGAACTAGATGGACTTGTGTCTTTTTTCAACCTGACTAACTATGTAAGATTGATGCCATCAACAAGACTGACCATTATTGGTTGGCAATCCTCTGGGATCCACATTACAAGTGGAAAGTCACAAAGGATGAAGCATTTGAAGGATATGCTGTGGAAGAACCTGTGTCACCCATTTCCAGAAGATAATAAATTAAATTATTCTTTGCGCAAACCTGATCACCATATGGTTATAATTAACCTTTCTATTGTTGCTGCCCACACTGCTTTCTGTTTCCCATATCCGCAGAATGCATAAAAAAAAGTTCCACTCAGCAAACACTGCTATGTGATATTATATACACACCCAATAGTGATAATACAACCAACTGAACATTAATTCCAGTTATTATAGTATATCCATGCAATCCAAGACATAATTACATAATATTGTGCACTCTCGTTATTGTGAAAACAAAAGAGCTTATTTTACAAGATGTATCACACAGGTGTTAATGTGTATGCAACAAAAAATAACCTCCTTTATAGGAACTCATCACATACACATCATCTCAAATTGTGTGTTAAAGTGTCTTTCTCAATCCTTTGCATGCCCTGTGTCCCTTTGTCCCACCATCTTTCACAGTATATGCGCTACTCAGCCATGTGGCCCTATTTGGTAAAAATAGGTCACGTGCGCCTTCCCCTTTAGGGGGTCTACTCCCAGAGGTCTGCAAATCTTCTTTCCTGTTATCCTCTTCAATATTTCCTAAATGAGTCACCCCAATATCGGATCTCTCCTCTGGCTCCTCCGGTCAGAAAAGAAAAGCTAACATATTGTTTTATGGTAATTAACCAAAATCTCTAAAATCAATAAAAGTATTACATTCACAAGAAAAGTGGACTCAAGTAGTAATGCACCACTTTAAAATCTTGCCACATATATGGGTAAAGTGCCCCTTTAAGGCTTAGTTCTCAGCATCACCTATTCTAGCAATCTGGCGACACTACCGGATAGTAGTGATGAGCCGAACACCCCCGGGTTCGGTTCGCACCAGAACCCGCGAACGGACCGAAAGTTCGAACGAACATTAGAACCCTATTAAATACAATGGATGCGAACGTTCGAATTCTAAAGTGCTAATTATAACAACTATTATGCATGTTATTGTCCTAAAAAGGGTTTGGGAACCCGGGCTCTGCACCAGGGGACATGTATCAATGCAAAAAGAAGTTTTAAAAACGGTCGTTTTTCGGGAGCAGTCATTTTAATGATGCATAAAGTGAAAAAAAAAAGTCAAATATTCCTTTAAATATCGTACCTGGGGGGTGTCTAAAGTATGCCTGTGAAGTGCCACGTGTTTCCCGTGTTTAGAACTGTCCCTGCACAAAATGACACTTCTAAAGGAAAAAAAAGCCATTTAAAACTGCTTGCGGCTTTAATGTAATGTCTGGTCCCGGTAATATGGATGAAATTCTTTAAGAAAAATGGCATAGCTACCCCATGACCCCCCCCCCTACCCCAGCCCATTACCAGCCCCTTTGGGTCTTGTATGGATATTAAGGGGAACCCCGCACATAAAATAAAAAAGGCCCTATATACTCTGAACAGCCCTATACAGGCGGTGCATACAAGACAGGGACTGTAGGTTTGTTCTTATGTAGAGTCTGTTTGTAATTTTGAACAGGTACATTGTTGAAGTGTAGCTCCAGACCAAAAATCTATTTTTAAACTTTTTGGAAAACATAGGTAAGGGTTATCACCCCTGTAACATTTGTTTTGCTGTCTGTGCCCCTGTTCAGAACATTTCACCTCACTTTCCGTCCCAATGACAACTGTTTTTGAAATGTGGTGTTTTTCTTGAAACAAGGATTGCTGATAAAGCATCAGTACAGAGGAGACACCTTTCTCCCATATTTATTCTTACAGGAGAGAATTTTCCTTCCTAGTGGTAGATTTCCTCTCACTTCCTGTTGTCTTCTTGCGTTTGCAAGTAGGAGTCGTTTGTAAGTTGGATGTTTGAAAGTAGGGACCTGCCGTATATACTCTGCAGAAATAGGCCCCTTAGTTGTTGGTGTTGGCACAACACTGTAAGCACTCACAGTTACTCTTGGTTGGTGCTGGAACGCCCTGCTGTCAACTATTATATCAGGAATTTTAATTACATATAATTGTTGAACAGTGGTAGTAAAAATTGGGCCTTTGATGGTGGTGCTGGTGCCACAACACTGTAAGCCCTGACAGTTACTCTTGGTGGGTGCAGCAATGGGCCCTGCTGTGAATTATTAGATCAAGAATTGTAATTACATGCCCCTGTTGAACAGGGGCTGAAAAATTGGGCCTTAGGCACTGGTGGCACAACACTGCAACCCCTCACAGATACTGTACTTGGAGCACAGCAATGAGCCCTGTTGCAAAGTATTGCTTCAAAAATTGTAATGACACGCCCCTGTTAAACAGGGGCTGAAAAATTGGGCCTTAGGCACTGGTGGCACAACACTGCAACTCCTCACAGATACTGTACTTGGAGCACAGCAATGAGCCCTGTTGCAAAGTATTGCTTCAAAAATTGTAATTACACGCCCCTGTTAAACAGGGGCTGAAAAATTGGGCGTTAGGCACTGGTGGCGGCACCCATAAACAAAAATGATCTTACAAGCTATCATCATCAATCGTATCATTGAGGACTCGGAGGAGGAGGATAGCCAGTCAACATAACAGCACAGGCACTCAGCATCAGCATCAGTCTTGAAGGGATGTGACATGTTAAAATCAATTAGTCTGTTATATCAGCATCAGGTGTGTGGTAGCTGGTGGTGATCCAAGACTGGTTCATCTTGATGAAAGTCAGTCGATCAACCGAGTCGGTGGACAGGCGCACCCTGTGATCCGTGACAAATCCTCCAGCAGCACTGAATGTGCGTTCCGAAAGAACGCTGGATGCAGGACAGGCCAGTAGCTCAATTGCATACTGTGCAAGCTCTGGCCAGTGATCCATCCTCAAGACCCAGTAAGCCAGAGGATTTTCGGTGGGGAAGGTGTCCAAGTCTGACCTTGCCCCTAGATATTCCTGCACCATGTTTATCAGACGCTGGCGATGGTTGCTGGAACCGATCATACTTTGGGGCTGCGGACTAAAGAATTGTCTGAACGCATCGGTCAGACGGCCACCTTCCCCACCGCTCCTTCTTTGACTGGCCGAAGCCTCAGCAACTCGTTGTCCAGGACCAGGAGTTTGCAACCTCCCAGTCTCTGGGAATGCGTTGCACAGACCTTTCTGCAAGGCCTCCCGGAGTTGTCTCATCCTCTGCTCCCTCTGCGACGGTAACATAAGGTCCGCAACCTTACCCTTGTACCGTGGATCAAGGAGAGTGGCCAGCCAGTAATGGTCCCTCTCCTTGATCCGAAGAATACGAGGATCCTTCCGCAGACTTTGCAGGATCAGGGAGGCCATGCAGCGTAGGTTTGCTGAGGCATTCGCTCCGGAGTCCTCTGGGTCACTAAGGACGACATGATCCGCAGCCACCTCCTCCCAGCCACGTACAAGTCCACTGGTTTCTTGGGACTGTAAATCATCCCTAAAAGACTGCTGCTGATGATGCTGAGTGCCAGCCTCCACCTCCATGCTGACACAATCCTCCTCCTCCTCCTCCTCCTCCTCCTCCTCCTCCTCTTCCTGTGCGATGGGTGGGACAGAAGGAACACTGTCTGGGTAAAGGGGGCCTTGAGAGGCAAGGAAGTCCTCCTCTTCCTGCCTCTGTTCTGCCTCAAGTGCCCTGTCCATTATTCCACGCAGCGTGTGCTCCAACAGGTGGACAAGAGGTACAGTGTCACTGATGCATGCACTGTCACTGCTCACCATCCTCGTGGCCTCCTCAAATGGTGCCAGGACAGTGCATGCATCCCTGATCATGCCCCACTGGCGTGGAGAAAAAAAACCAAGCTCCCCTGACCCTGTCCTGGTGCCGTAGTCGCACAGGTACTCATTGATGGCCCTCTGCTGCGTGTGCAGCCGCTGCAGCATGGCCAACGTTGAGTTCCACCTGGTGGGCATGTCACATATAAGGCGGTTCTTGGGCAGGTTCAACTCCTTTTGCAGCTCAGCCAGGCGAGCACTGGCATTATAAGATCTGCGGAAATGCACACAGACTTTCCTGGCCTGCCTCAGGACATCCTGTAAGCCCGGGTACCTGCCCAAGAAGCGCTGCACCACCAGGTTAAGGACGTGAGCCACACAGGGCACATGGGTCAGTTGTCCCTGTCGGAGGGCGGAGAGGAGGTTGGTGCCATTGTCGCAAACCACCATTCCTGGCTTAAGCTGGCGTGGCGTCAACCACCTCTCGGCCTGGCCCTGCAGAGCAGACAGGACCTCTGCCCCAGTGTGGCTTCTGTCCCCCAAACACACCAGCGCAAGCACGGCATGGCATCTTTTTGCCTGCGTACTTGCGTAGCCCCGTGAACGGCTACGGAGCACCGCTGGTTCATAGGACAAACCACAGGAAGAGGCCATGGAGGAAGAAGAAGAGGAGGGGGTGGAGGAGAGAGGTGTGTCACAACCAGTAGTAGCATTTTGGAGGCGTGGCGGTGGGACAACCTCCAACACTACTGCACCTTGTCCTGAATCCTTCCCAGCTGCCAAAAGAGTGACCCAATGGGCCGTGAAAGAAAGGTAACGTCCCTGTCCATGCCTGCTGGACCATGAGTCAGCGGTAATATGCACCTTACCGCTGACCGCCCTGTCCAGCGAGGCCAAGACATTGCCTTCCACATGCCGGTAGAGAGCCGGAATAGCCTTCCGTGAGAAAAAGTGGCGTTTGGGAACCTGCCACTGAGGAACTGCACATTGCACAAACTCACGGAAGGGGGCCGAGTCTACCAACTGAAAAGGCAGCAGTTGAAGCGCTAGCAATTTAGCCAAGCTAGCATTCAACCGCTGGGCATGTGGATGGCTGGGAGTGAACTTCTTTCGACGGTCCAGCAGCTGGGGCAGGGAAATTTGCCTGCTAGAATCGGACGTCGGTGTACTGCTAGCAGAGTGGGCGCAAGTACTTGGCTGTGACACACCTAATTCTACACCTTCATTCCTCTCAGTGCATGTTTCAGAGAGGACTGAAGTTATAGTGGGGTTGGAGATCCCAGCTGATGCGGTGCAAGGAGAGGTCCGCTTTGTTCTTTGGTGTGGGTCTTTGAGGTAGGCTTGCCAACGAGCTGCATGGCAGGTCAACATATGTCTGGTCAGGCATGTGGTACCCAAGCGGCTGATGTTTTGGCCACGCGATATACGGTTGAGACATATGTTGCAAACAGCAGCTGTGCGATCTGATGCACTAGCCTCAAAAAAGGCCCACACCAAAGAACTTTTTTAATGACGGGCAGAGGCAGCGCCCTGCACAGGCGGAGCTCTGCGGTGTGATTCCGTCGGTGTACTGCCCTTACGCTGGCCACCAAAGGGCATCCTGCCTCGTTGGAGATGTGCCTCCTCCTCATCCTCCTCCTCCTCCTCTCTCCTATTAGGCACCCACGTGGAGTCAGTGACCTCATCATCCCCTCCCTCCTCTTCACTGGAGCCAATCTGGCAGTATGCTGCAGCTGCTGGAACATGACTGCCAGATTGGTGTCCTTCTTGAGCATCCCCTCTGTCTGCTCTCACGCTACTGCCTTCCTCTAGCTGGGTTTCATCATCAGACCCTTCGAAACGCTGGGCATCCTCCTGGAGCATGTACCCAACACTGTGCTGAAACAGTTCGGGGGACTCCTCAGGAGGAGGACATGGTGGGTCTAGGGAAGGAGTGACTGATGATTTGTCTGACATTGATACCAGGGAAGACGACGCTTTGGCAGCTGCTTTTCCAGTACCCTGAGCCTGGGTGAGAGAGGATGAGGAGGAGGAGGAGGGCTTGGTCATCCACTCTACCAAGTCTTCGGCATGATGTGGCTCAACATGTCCAGCTGCCGAAAAGAAGGACAAGCGTGTCCCATGGCCATGTGCTGATGACAATGCACCGCGTCCACGACCAGCACTGTTGCCCCCAGACACAGAGCCTGCTTGCCCTCTTTTATTGCCTCCTGACTGTCTGCCTCTCCTTGTTTGCCTTCCAGACATTCTAATAGATGGCCTGCAGGGAGATGGGAAAAAAGCAATAAGGGCTACCTTCAGGTGTCCTTCTCTGTCCCTTGAAACAAGGACTTTCACAGTGAAAGAAACTGACACTCTCCCTACCTACAGTTTTCTGTCCCTAGAAAAAATGTTTTTTTTAATCACAATATAGCACAAGGACAATTCACTCACTGTCCTTACAGGTCCCTGGAAACAAGGACTTGCAGAGTGAAAGAAAAAAAACACTCTCCCTACCTACAGTTTTCTGTCCCTAGAAAAAATGTTTTTTTTAATCACAATATAGCACAAGGACAATTCACTCACTGTCCTTACAGGTCCCTGGAAACAAGGACTTGCAGAGTGAAAGAAAAAAAACACTCTCCCTACCTACAGTTTTCTGTCCCTAGAAAAAATGTTTTTTTTAATCACAATATAGCACAAGGACAATTCACTCACTGTCCTTCCAGGTCCCTGGAAACGAGGACTTGCAGAGTGAAATAAACTGACACTCTCCCTACCTACAGTTTTCTGTCCCTAGAATAAATGTTTTTTTTAAGCACAATATAGCACAAGGACAATTCACTCACTGTCCTTACAGGTCCCTGGAAACAAGGACTTGCAGAGTGAAAGAAAAAAAACACTCTCCCTACCTACAGTTTTCTGTCCCTAGAAAAAATGTTTTTTTTAATCACAATATAGCACAAGGACAATTCACTCACTGTCCTTACAGGTCCCTGGAAACAAGGACTTGCAGAGTGAAAGAAAAAAAACACTCTCCCTACCTACAGTTTTCTGTCCCTAGAAAAAATGTTTTTTTTAATCACAATATAGCACAAGGACAATTCACTCACTGTCCTTACAGGTCCCTGGAAACAAGGACTTGCAGAGTGAAATAAACTGACACTCTCCCTACCTACAGTTTTCTGTCCCTAGAATAAATGTTTTTTTTAAGCACAATATAGCACAAGGAGAATTCACTCACTGTCCTTCCAGGTCCCTGGAAACAAGGACTTGCAGAGTGAAAGAAAAAAAACACTCTCCCTACCTACAGTTTTCTGTCCCTAGAAAAAATGTTTTTTTTAATCACAATATAACACAAGGACAATTCACTCACTGTCCTTCCAGGTCCCTGGAAACAAGGACTTGCAGAGTGAAATAAACTGACACTCTCCCTACCTACAGTTTTCTGTCCCTAGAATAAATGTTTTTTTTAAGCACAATATAGCACAAGGACAATTCACTCACTGTCCTTACAGGTCCCTGGAAACAAGGACTTGCAGAGTGAAAGAAAAAAAACACTCTCCCTACCTACAGTTTTCTGTCCCTAGAAAAAATGTTTTTTTTTAATCACAATATAGCACAAGGACAATTCACTCACTGTCCTTCCAGGTCCCTGGAAACAAGGACTTGCAGAGTGAAATAAACTGACACTCTCCCTACCTACAGTTTTCTGTCCCTAGAATAAATGTTTTTTTTAAGCACAATATAGCACAAGGACAATTCACTCACTGTCCTTACAGGTCCCTGGAAACAAGGACTTGCAGAGTGAAAGAAAAAAAACACTCTCCCTACCTACAGTTTTCTGTCCCTAGAAAAAATGTTTTTTTTAATCACAATATAGCACAAGGACAATTCACTCACTGTCCTTACAGGTCCCTGGAAACAAGGACTTGCAGAGTGAAAGAAAAAAAACACTCTCCCTACCTACAGTTTTCTGTCCCTAGAAAAAATGTTTTTTTAAATCACAATATAGCACAAGGACAATTCACTCACTGTCCTTACAGGTCCCTGGAAACAAGGACTTGCAGAGTGAAATAAACTGACACTCTCCCTACCTACAGTTTTCTGTCCCTAGAATAAATGTTTTTTTTAAGCACAATATAGCACAAGGAGAATTCACTCACTGTCCTTCCAGGTCCCTGGAAACAAGGACTTGCAGAGTGAAAGAAAAAAAACACTCTCCCTACCTACAGTTTTCTGTCCCTAGAAAAAATGTTTTTTTTTAATCACAATATAACACAAGGACAATTCACTCACTGTCCTTCCAGGTCCCTGGAAACAAGGACTTGCAGAGTGAAATAAACTGACACTCTCCCTACCTACAGTTTTCTGTCCCTAGAATAAATGTTTTTTTTAAGCACAATATAGCACAAGGACAATTCACTCACTGTCCTTACAGGTCCCTGGAAACAAGGACTTGCAGAGTGAAATAAACTGACACTCTCCCTACCTACAGTTTTCTGTCCCTAGAATAAATGTTTTTTTTAAGCACAATATAGCACAAGGAGAATTCACTCACTGTCCTTCCAGGTCCCTGGAAACAAGGACTTGCAGAGTGAAATAAACTGACACTCTCCCTACCTACAGTTTTCTGTCCCTAGAATAAATGTTTTTTTTAAGCACAATATAGCACAAGGAGAATTCACTCACTGTCCTTCCAGGTCCCTGGAAACAAGGACTTGCAGAGTGAAAGAAAAAAAACACTCTCCCTACCTACAGTTTTCTGTCCCTAGAAAAAATGTTTTTTTTAATCACAATATAGCACAAGGACAATTCACTCACTGTCCTTACAGGTCCCTGGAAACAAGGACTTGCAGAGTGAAATAAACTGACACTCTCCCTACCTACAGTTTTCTGTCCCTAGAATAAATGTTTTTTTTAAGCACAATATAGCACAAGGAGAATTCACTCACTGTCCTTCCAGGTCCCTGGAAACAAGGACTTGCAGAGTGAAAGAAAAAAAACACTCTCCCTACCTACAGTTTTCTGTCCCTAGAAAAAATGTTTTTTTTTATCACAATATAACACAAGGACAATTCACTCACTGTCCTTCCAGGTCCCTGGAAACAAGGACTTGCAGAGTGAAATAAACTGACACTCTCCCTACCTACAGTTTTCTGTCCCTAGAATAAATGTTTTTTTTAAGCACAATATAGCACAAGGACAATTCACTCACTGTCCTTACAGGTCCCTGGAAACAAGGACTTGCAGAGTGAAAGAAAAAAAACACTCTCCCTACCTACAGTTTTCTGTCCCTAGAAAAAATGTTTTTTTTAATCACAATATAGCACAAGGACAATTCACTCACTGTCCTTCCAGGTCCCTGGAAACAAGGACTTGCAGAGTGAAATAAACTGACACTCTCCCTACCTACAGTTTTCTGTCCCTAGAATAAATGTTTTTTTTAAGCACAATATAGCACAAGGACAATTCACTCACTGTCCTTACAGGTCCCTGGAAACAAGGACTTGCAGAGTGAAAGAAAAAAAACACTCTCCCTACCTACAGTTTTCTGTCCCTAGAAAAAATGTTTTTTTTAATCACAATATAGCACAAGGACAATTCACTCACTGTCCTTACAGGTCCCTGGAAACAAGGACTTGCAGAGTGAAAGAAAAAAAACACTCTCCCTACCTACAGTTTTCTGTCCCTAGAAAAAATGTTTTTTTAAATCACAATATAGCACAAGGACAATTCACTCACTGTCCTTACAGGTCCCTGGAAACAAGGACTTGCAGAGTGAAATAAACTGACACTCTCCCTACCTACAGTTTTCTGTCCCTAGAATAAATGTTTTTTTTAAGCACAATATAGCACAAGGAGAATTCACTCACTGTCCTTCCAGGTCCCTGGAAACAAGGACTTGCAGAGTGAAAGAAAAAAAACACTCTCCCTACCTACAGTTTTCTGTCCCTAGAAAAAATGTTTTTTTTTAATCACAATATAACACAAGGACAATTCACTCACTGTCCTTCCAGGTCCCTGGAAACAAGGACTTGCAGAGTGAAATAAACTGACACTCTCCCTACCTACAGTTTTCTGTCCCTAGAATAAATGTTTTTTTTAAGCACAATATAGCACAAGGACAATTCACTCACTGTCCTTACAGGTCCCTGGAAACAAGGACTTGCAGAGTGAAATAAACTGACACTCTCCCTACCTACAGTTTTCTGTCCCTAGAATAAATGTTTTTTTTAAGCACAATATAGCACAAGGAGAATTCACTCACTGTCCTTCCAGGTCCCTGGAAACAAGGACTTGCAGAGTGAAATAAACTGACACTCTCCCTACCTACAGTTTTCTGTCCCTAGAATAAATGTTTTTTTTAAGCACAATATAGCACAAGGACAATTCACTCACTGTCCTTACAGGTCCCTGGAAACAAGGACTTGCAGAGTGAAAGAAAAAAAACACTCTCCCTACCTACAGTTTTCTGTCCCTAGAAAAAATGTTTTTTTTAATCACAATATAGCACAAGGACAATTCACTCACTGTCCTTACAGGTCCCTGGAAACAAGGACTTGCAGAGTGAAATAAACTGACACTCTCCCTACCTACAGTTTTCTGTCCCTAGAATAAATGTTTTTTTTAAGCACAATATAGCACAAGGAGAATTCACTCACTGTCCTTCCAGGTCCCTGGAAACAAGGACTTGCAGAGTGAAAGAAAAAAAACACTCTCCCTACCTACAGTTTTCTGTCCCTAGAAAAAATGTTTTTTTTAATCACAATATAACACAAGGACAATTCACTCACTGTCCTTCCAGGTCCCTGGAAACAAGGACTTGCAGAGTGAAATAAACTGACACTCTCCCTACCTACAGTTTTCTGTCCCTAGAATAAATGTTTTTTTTAAGCACAATATAGCACAAGGACAATTCACTCACTGTCCTTACAGGTCCCCGGAAACAAGGACTTGCAGAGTGAAAGAAAAAAAACACTCTCCCTACCTACAGTTTTCTGTCCCTAGAAAAAATGTTTTTTTTAATCACAATATAGCACAAGGACAATTCACTCACTGTCCTTCCAGGTCCCTGGAAACAAGGACTTGCAGAGTGAAATAAACTGACACTCTCCCTACCTACAGTTTTCTGTCCCTAGAATAAATGTTTTTTTAAGCACAATATAGCACAAGGACAATTCACTCACTGTCCTTACAGGTCCCTGGAAACAAGGACTTGCAGAGTGAAAGAAAAAAAACACTCTCCCTACCTACAGTTTTCTGTCCCTAGAAAAAATGTTTTTTTTAATCACAATATAGCACAAGGACAATTCACTCACTGTCCTTACAGGTCCCTGGAAACAAGGACTTGCAGAGTGAAAGAAAAAAAACACTCTCCCTACCTACAGTTTTCTGTCCCTAGAAAAAATGTTTTTTTAAATCACAATATAGCACAAGGACAATTCACTCACTGTCCTTACAGGTCCCTGGAAACAAGGACTTGCAGAGTGAAATAAACTGACACTCTCCCTACCTACAGTTTTCTGTCCCTAGAATAAATGTTTTTTTTAAGCACAATATAGCACAAGGAGAATTCACTCACTGTCCTTCCAGGTCCCTGGAAACAAGGACTTGCAGAGTGAAAGAAAAAAAACACTCTCCCTACCTACAGTTTTCTGTCCCTAGAAAAATGTTTTTTTTAATCACAATATAGCACAAGGACAATTCACTCACTGTCCTTACAGGTCCCTGGAAACAAGGACTTGCAGAGTGAAATAAACTGACACTCTCCCTACCTACAGTTTTCTGTCCCTAGAATAAATGTTTTTTTTAAGCACAATATAGCACAAGGAGAATTCACTCACTGTCCTTCCAGGTCCCTGGAAACAAGGACTTGCAGAGTGAAAGAAAAAAAACACTCTCCCTACCTACAGTTTTCTGTCCCTAGAAAAAATGTTTTTTTTAATCACAATATAACACAAGGACAATTCACTCACTGTCCTTCCAGGTCCCTGGAAACAAGGACTTGCAGAGTGAAATAAACTGACACTCTCCCTACCTACAGTTTTCTGTCCCTAGAATAAATGTTTTTTTAAGCACAATATAGCACAAGGACAATTCACTCACTGTCCTTACAGGTCCCTGGAAACAAGGACTTGCAGAGTGAAAGAAAAAAAACACTCTCCCTACCTACAGTTTTCTGTCCCTAGAAAAAATGTTTTTTTTAATCACAATATAGCACAAGGACAATTCACTCACTGTCCTTCCAGGTCCCTGGAAACAAGGACTTGCAGAGTGAAATAAACTGACACTCTCCCTACCTACAGTTTTCTGTCCCTAGAATAAATGTTTTTTTTAAGCACAATATAGCACAAGGACAATTCACTCACTGTCCTTACAGGTCCCTGGAAACAAGGACTTGCAGAGTGAAAGAAAAAAAACACTCTCCCTACCTACAGTTTTCTGTCCCTAGAAAAAATGTTTTTTTTAATCACAATATAGCACAAGGACAATTCACTCACTGTCCTTACAGGTCCCTGGAAACAAGGACTTGCAGAGTGAAAGAAAAAAAACACTCTCCCTACCTACAGTTTTCTGTCCCTAGAAAAAATGTTTTTTTAAATCACAATATAGCACAAGGACAATTCACTCACTGTCCTTACAGGTCCCTGGAAACAAGGACTTGCAGAGTGAAATAAACTGACACTCTCCCTACCTACAGTTTTCTGTCCCTAGAATAAATGTTTTTTTTAAGCACAATATAGCACAAGGAGAATTCACTCACTGTCCTTCCAGGTCCCTGGAAACAAGGACTTGCAGAGTGAAAGAAAAAAAACACTCTCCCTACCTACAGTTTTCTGTCCCTAGAAAAAATGTTTTTTTTTAATCACAATATAACACAAGGACAATTCACTCACTGTCCTTCCAGGTCCCTGGAAACAAGGACTTGCAGAGTGAAATAAACTGACACTCTCCCTACCTACAGTTTTATGTCCCTAGAATAAATGTTTTTTTTAAGCACAATATAGCACAAGGACAATTCACTCACTGTCCTTACAGGTCCCTGGAAACAAGGACTTGCAGAGTGAAATAAACTGACACTCTCCCTACCTACAGTTTTCTGTCCCTAGAATAAATGTTTTTTTTAAGCACAATATAGCACAAGGAGAATTCACTCACTGTCCTTCCAGGTCCCTGGAAACAAGGACTTGCAGAGTGAAAGAAAAAAAACACTCTCCCTACCTACAGTTTTCTGTCCCTAGAAAAAATGTTTTTTTTAATCACAATATAACACAAGGACAATTCACTCACTGTCCTTCCAGGTCCCTGGAAACAAGGACTTGCAGAGTGAAATAAACTGACACTCTCCCTACCTACAGTTTTCTGTCCCTAGAATAAATGTTTTTTTTAAGCACAATATAGCACAAGGACAATTCACTCACTGTCCTTACAGGTCCCTGGAAACAAGGACTTGCAGAGTGAAAGAAAAAAAACACTCTCCCTACCTACAGTTTTCTGTCCCTAGAAAAAATGTTTTTTTTAATCACAATATAGCACAAGGACAATTCACTCACTGTCCTTACAGGTCCCTGGAAACAAGGACTTGCAGAGTGAAATAAACTGACACTCTCCCTACCTACAGTTTTCTGTCCCTAGAATAAATGTTTTTTTTAAGCACAATATAGCACAAGGAGAATTCACTCACTGTCCTTCCAGGTCCCTGGAAACAAGGACTTGCAGAGTGAAAGAAAAAAAACACTCTCCCTACCTACAGTTTTCTGTCCCTAGAAAAAATGTTTTTTTTAATCACAATATAACACAAGGACAATTCACTCACTGTCCTTCCAGGTCCCTGGAAACAAGGACTTGCAGAGTGAAATAAACTGACACTCTCCCTACCTACAGTTTTCTGTCCCTAGAATAAATGTTTTTTTTAAGCACAATATAGCACAAGGACAATTCACTCACTGTCCTTACAGGTCCCTGGAAACAAGGACTTGCAGAGTGAAAGAAAAAAAACACTCTCCCTACCTACAGTTTTCTGTCCCTAGAAAAAATGTTTTTTTTAATCACAATATAGCACAAGGACAATTCACTCACTGTCCTTACAGGTCCCTGGAAACAAGGACTTGCAGAGTGAAAGAAACTGACACTGTCCCTACCTACAGTTTTCTGTCCCTAGAATAAATGTTTTTTTTAAGCACAATATAGCACAAGGAGAATTCACTCACTGTCCTTCCAGGTCCCTGGAAACAAGGACTTGCAGAGTGAAATAAACTGACACTCTCCCTACCTACAGTTTTCTGTCCCTAGAATAAATGTTTTTTTTAAGCAAAATATAGCACAAGGACAATTCACTCACTGTCCTTACAGGTCCCTGGAAACAAGGACTTGCAGAGTGAAAGAAACTGACACTCTCCCTACCTACAGTTTTCTGTCCCTAGAATAAATGTTTTTTTAAGCACAATATAGCACAAGGACAATTCACTCACTGTCCTTCCAGGTCCCTGGAAACAAGGACTTGCAGAGTGAAAGAAACTGACACTGTCCCTACCTACAGTTTTCTGTCCCTAGAATAAATGTTTTTTTTAAGCACACTATAGCACAAGCACAAAACACACTGACACTCTCCCTACCTATCCTTCTCTTTCCCTAAACTAAAGGAATCCAGGTTAAGCAAGAAAGAAATAACAGTCACTGTCCCTGCCTATGCTGCTCTATCCCTGCTCCGGAACACACTACACTAGGCCGCCGTGCTGGCGGCCTTTTATAGTGTGGGGCGTGTACTAAACACCCTCAGCAATAATTGGCCACAGGCATCCTGCCTGTGGCCAATCATTGCTCTCCTCGCTGCCGGCGCTGTGATTGGCCAAGCATGCGGGGTCACAGTGCATGCTTGGCCAATCACAGCGCCTGGATGACACTGCGATGGCGTAGTGCATTGTGGGCCGTTCGCGTCACTCGAATTTGGCGCGAACGGCCCAAATCGTTCGATCTTCGTCGAACGATCGAACAGCCGATGTTCGAGTCGAACGTATGTTCGACTCGAACACGAAGCTCATCCCTACCGGATAGAAACAATGATGTCATTAGGCTCCACACTGATATGTTTCGTCACTGTCACAATATATGCCCTTTAATAAAGCCACTTGACCATGACGAAATGCGCCAGGGAGGGGCCTAATTTCCAGAGGCTGGCAGAATAACTTCTGACAAACAAACAATCTCTAAGACTTCTGTCAGTGAACGGAGGAGCAGCATTGGGGGTGGCTACCTAAGCAATGCCTTTAAAAAAATTCAGTCCTTGGTGCAGTGCCCAGGACTGTTTGCTGCCAGCACCTATTGGGAGTGCCTGCATCACATAGTGACTGATCATCGAGGGGCAAGAGTGGATGTACAGACCCTCTGAATAGATGACTTCCTTGACTACTGGGTCATGAGGATGGACAACTGGTCAGAGCTTGCAATTGGGCTGCTGAGCTGCCCTGCAGCCAGCGTGTTCTCTGAGTCAGTGCTGCGGGGAGCATTGTGACAGACAAAAGAGTGTATGTGTCCATGGGACATTGTTAACCAGCTGACATTTGCGAAAATGAACCAGTCTTAGATCAGCATCAGCTACCAAGACCCTGCTGCTAATTAAATATTTGGTGAATCCTGCTAGGCTCTAAAACTTTTTTTGCTGCACTCAAAGCTGCTCCTTTCACTATTGCAGGCCACAAAAATATCTCACATGCTGCCACCAGTGCCATGTCCAGTCTCCATTAACACACCCTGCCCAGGGCTGGCCCAAGACATTGTGCTGCCTGAGTCCAAGAATGAAATGTTGCTCCGCCCCCCAAAAGTGTTGCTTCTAGCTCTCCATAGCAGCAGCCACTGATCCAAGCATTTTTGCTACATTGGACTTATAAACTACATTTACAAACTGCATTTGCCACTCCAGTATCATTGTGGACTATTTTACTATGTATAGTGCGCCAGATCGCCTTTCCATTCTTGATATCAGCGTGCAGTGACTGTTGTTGGCTACCTGACTGCCTGGCTTAATTATTAAATCATTGGAGAGAGTAAGTCAAGGGTTAATGTGAGGAGGCTGTCTCTGTGAAGCCGCATAAGGGATTGAGGCTGGTGAAAGCCTCTATCCTAGGCAGTAATTAAAGAAGATAGACAACAAAAAGGAAGAGATGCAGGAGCAGAGCAAGATAGTGTTGGTTTGCAGCCACAATGTACAGCAAAAGACCGAAGCAAGGAGGGAGCGTCGAAGTTGGAGCAATTTGTGCACAACCCCCCTCAAAACGCTGGAAAGCCACAACAGAAACAACAGAAACCTAGGTTATCTTCATCGCCATCTGTAGTCTCCAAAGTTCCAAGCCAGCACAGCAAGTCGTCTAAGATGGCTTTGGCACCCGGTACTCCAACTGAGGTAAGATCTAATGACTTTTCTAGTACTACTTTAGATGTCTCATTGGCGGAGGAGCCGCTGCTGAGAGAGGTTTTGCCAGAAGTGAATGTCTGTAAATCCTCCTTGGCTGAAATGACTGGTCAACTAAAATGTATTACAGAAGAAATTTAATTTATAAGCCTGGGTTCACACTGATGCGAATTTACAGTGTGTTTGATGCGTTTAGGAACACACAGATTCGCAGATTATGTAAAAAGCATAGTAATCCATTGTTTTTGTTCACATCTATGCGTTGCGAAATTGGTGCGAGAAAGAAAAAGGGTCCTGTGCGTGTTGACTGCGGTGCAATGCAAATTCCTATGGTGCAGTGCAAATTTTATCTTCATAGTCTTCAATTGAACTTGCAGTAAACTCGCAGCACACAGTTCACTGCAAATTGTTCACTGTCTGCCTCCTGAAATTTGCAGTAAAATCACGGTAAATTTACGGTAAAATCGCGGTAAATTTCGCACCTGTCCACCTCAAAATGCAAGGCAAATTCGACCTCACACAGGACAAAAAAGACGGATCAAATTCGCAGTACAACGCATTGCAGTAGTGTGAGCCTAGGCTTAGACATGATCTGCAAAAAGTGCAAGAACATTCTACTGAGCTGGAAGGAGTTAGTGGTGTAGAAGATGCTATAACTCCTATGAAACAAGAGATTGAACTTTAAAAGGGGAAAGTTGATATGCAAAATCATAAATTGGAGGACTTGGAAAATCGACTGCAGAGAAATAATATTCACATTATAGGCCTCCTATGTTTAAGGAAATAATTTTGGGGGGAAATGTGATTTCCTCTTTTTTGCTTTTAAAAAGGACCCAAAGTCCCTCTGAGATTTGCACCACCAGGAGGGGCACCCAGGCCGGTGCTTGTGAAGCTTCTTTTTTTTTAAAGACAGAGAAATTATACAGTGAAAAGCTAGAGAATTGAGAGACATAAAATAGTGTTAAGATCCCATTCTTCCCAGACTTTTCTGCAAAGTTTCAGAAAAAGAGTGACATTTGTTAAAATCAAGCAGCGTTTGAGGCAGCTAAATGTGCCATATGCTATGCTTTACCCAGCATGACAGAGTTGTGGCTAAGGGCACAGCACATTTTTTGATACACCTGCCACAGCCGTTGCATGGTTGGAAAGGAATGAGCAGTCCTTGCTCTCTAAATAAGAAATAGACATTGTATATATTTTGAAGGAATGAGAAGCTTTTATTTTGATGCATATTTTATTTTTTTGCACTTTTTTCTTCTTCATATAGGAGCAACAGAATGGAGCTATAGAGTAGGAAAGTTATTGTTAGGGGCACAAGGGTTTTTTAGCACTGACAACTGTTAATTGTGCTAGAAAAATAGGATTTTTTACTCACCGTAAAATCCTTTTCTCTGAGTCCATGGACCGACACAGCTTCTTTATTGACAAAGTGGGTATTATCCGTTAATTAGGAGTGACTAGGCAGAAAAACTTGTAAAAAGTGTTGCATCACACCTTCTACAGTACCGCCCAGGGGGCGGACCCTCCGGGTATAACCTCTCAGTCTGCATCTTCGCAGATCAGTTTGTCAAAAAGCAGTACAAACTTAAAAGGAGGGGTGGGTGCTGTGTCGGTCCATGGACTCAGAGAAAAGAATTTTACGGTGAGTAAAAAATCCTATTTACTCTTTCGTCCATGGACCGACACAGCTTCTCTATTGACAAAGTGGGAAAGAGGCCGAAAGAGGCATCCGAAGATGCACCTACATCAATTTTGTAGAATCTTGTGAAAGTGTGAGCGGACGACCAAGTCGCCGCTTTACATAAATCGGGAAACAGACGCTTGATGTCGGAAAGCCCAAGAGGCACCTATTGCCCTGGTCGAATGCGCCGTGACCAGGAAGGGGGGTGCTTGACCCTTTAAGGCGTAAGCCTGGATTACTATCTGTCGGATCCACCTAGAGATGGTGGCCGATGAGACTGCTTGGCCCTTCTTGGGACCAGCCACCGAAACAAACAGTGAGTCTGACTTCCGGAACCGGGAAGTAGCAGATAGGTATACTCTCAAAGCTCGGAGAATGTCCAAGGAATGCAACGCCGACTCCTTAGGATTTGACGACTGAGGACACAAGGATGGAAGTACAATGTCTTCATTGAGATAAAAAGCCGAAACGACTTTTGAAAGGAAGGCTACGGCCGCAGCACCACCTTATCCTTGTGGAAAATCAAATAGGGAGCCTTGCTGGACAAGGCTGCCAGCTCAGAGACTCGTCTAACTGACGTGACAGCCACCAAAAAGACCACTTTCTGAGAAAGTGTCAACAGGGGAATATCTCTAATATTCTCAAATGGTGCCTTCTGAAGCACCGAGAGGACCAGGTTCAAGTCCCACGGAAGTAACGGGGGACGGACCGGAGGGGCCACATGTCGAACCCCCTGCACAAATGTACTCACGAGAGAGTGAGCCGCCAGGGGTCGCTGAAAAAAGACAGCCAGGGCAGATATCTGTCCCTTAAATCGTACTTAGGGCAAGCCTTTGGTCCACCCCATGCTGTAAAACCAGAAGGATTCTGGAAACCAAATAAGTACGCGGATGCCATTTCTTTTCCTCACACATGGAGATGTGGGCCTTCCAAGTGTGGTGATAAACCTTCCTAGAGGACGGTTTCCGAGCACTTCTCATAGTAGAGATTACTGAATCTGACAGGCCCCAGTCTCTCAGTACCTGGTTCTCAATAGCCATGCCGTTAAAGCCAGTGACCGTAAAGCAGGATGGAGTATGGGACCTTGCGATAGCAGGTCCTTCCGTAGTGGTAGGCGCCAGGGGACGTCTGCTACCAGACGTACTAGATCGGCGTACCAAGGACGCTGAGACCAATCTGGAGCAATTAGGATCATTGGAATTCCCTCTGCCTCCACTCTGCGGAGCAGAAGAGGAAGAAGCCTTAAGGGAGGGAAGGCATAGATTAGCCAATACTGAACCCACGATGCTACCAACGCGTCCGTTGCGTCTGCCCATGGGTCTCTTGACCGGGCCACAAATCCCAATACCTTCCGATTGAGTCGGGAAGCCAGAAGATCTACGTCTGGTGTGCCCCATCTTTGGCAGAGGAGTTGGAACACCTCCGGGTGTAAGGACCATTCTCCCTGGTCCAGCATCTGGCGGCTTAGGTAGTCCGCCTGCCAGCTTTCCACGCCCGGAATGTACACGGCCGATAGTGCCGGTACGCACTTCTCTGCCCACTTCAGGATGCGAGTAACCTCCGATGCTGCAGCTGAGCTTCTTGTTCCTCCTTGATGATTGACATATGCCACCGCTGTGGCGTTGTCTGACTGGATCCTGACTGGACGCCCTTGCAGCCTCTGAGACCATTTGAAGAGGCACAGCTTGATCGCCCGGATCTCCAGGACATTGATCGGCAGGAGGGCTTCCTCTGGGGTCCAGCGACCTTGCGCCGACTGGACACCCCAGACTCCCCCCCAACCTGTAAGGCTGGCGTCCGTCGTGATCACTATCCAGTAAACCGGAAGAAATGACTTCCCGGCCATTAGAGCCGGTGCTGTCAGCCACCATACCAGGGATCTCCTGACTAGGTGGCTCACTCGGATTTGATAATCCAGAGATGAAGGGCATCTGTTCCATCTGGACAGAACTTCCTTCTGTAACACTTGAGTGTGGTATTGAACATATGGGACCGCCTCGAAGAAGGCTACCATGAGGCCCAACACTCGCATGCAAAAACCAATTCCTGGAAGTCAGCTGCCGTACTGCAGCCCGGAGGGTCTGCAACTTCTCCACAGGAGGGAATACCTTTGCCTCTGAGGAATCCAGAATCAACCCCAGGTACACTAGGCGTTGAGTGGGCACCAATACTGACTTTTGCGTGTTTAGTATCCAACCACAGTCTCGAAGAGTCTGACAGGTAATGGACATGCTTACCTCTAATTCTGAGCTTGAAGGGGCCTTCAGCAGAAGGTCATCCAAGTAGCCTATGATAGCGATACCCCGCTGTCTTAGAAGTGCCAGAATCGGAGCGAGCACCTTGGTGAACGTCCTGGGTGCTGAGGCAAGGCCAAACGGGAGGGCCACAAACTGGTAGTGGTCCTTCCCGATAGCAAATCGCAGAAACCTCTGGTGTCTGGAGTATATGGGGACATGCAGGTATGCATCCTTGATGTCCAAGGAGGCCAGAAAGTCCCCCGGATGGAGAGCCGTGACTACAGATCGAACCGACTCCATCCGAAATCTTTGTACCTTCACAAAGCAACTGAGGGCTCTGAGATCCAAGCTTGGACGAACCCCCTCCTTCTTCGGCACAAAGAACAGATTTGAGTAAAAACCCCGTTCCAGTTCTGGAACTGGAATAACTACCCCGCGTTCCAGTAGACCCTGGACCGCCCTATATAGGGCCTCCCGACGGGTCGGTAGTAGCTGGAGATTGGAGGTGTTGAATCTGTCCGGTGGACAAGAGAGAAACTCTATCTTGTAGCCTGAGGAGATTACTTCGCAAACCCACCTGTTGGAGATTAGAGCTGTCCACTGAGTCGCGAATTTGTGAAGACGTCCCCCCACCCGAGAGCTGGGTGGGGTTGGACCTTCATGCGGACGCAAATTTGTCCGCAGGCTTCTTGGGTATGCGGGACCAAGGACGCTTTTGTCCTTGGGCAGGCGCTTTATCGGCCTGGGGTCTTTTCCCTGTCGCCCTAGGGGGATGAAAAAAACGCTTGCGTGCAGTAAAGGAGGGCCCTTGCCCCTTGGCGTGGCCCCTTACCCTTGCTAATTTGGGGAAGCAAACTGATTTTACTTCCTGTGGCATCCTTGATGATGTCATCCAGAGAAGCCCCAAAAAGTCTGTCGCCCTTAAAAGGCAGATCCAACAGGGCTTTCTTGGAAGTCTGGTCCGCAGACCAGCCTTTTAGCCAGATCAGGCGGCGTATTGCTACTGCATAAACCGAAGTTTTAGACAGCAGGGGAATAGTATTTATGTCTGACTCGCAGACAAACCTAAGGCCCTGGACCAACTGGTTGGCCAATGTTATCTCATCAGGAGGAGCATCTCGCTCCTTAACCCCTGGAGTAGCAATCTTGCCCATTCAGTAAGTGTGTGAGACACTAGGGCCCCCGCCAATGCCGGGCGTACTGCCGAGCCTACCACTGAGTATAGGTAGCAAGCGAGTGCTTCAGCCTTCTTATCCACAGGGTCCTTAAAAACAGGAGCCGCTTCTACAGGAATTGTGGTGGCTATTAAGTCTGGACACCGGAGGGTCCACTATAGGGGGAGAGGTCCATTTCTTCAGAAAACTCTCCTCAAAGGGGTACCGTACCACAAACCTCTTTGGGGCTGTAAAGACCCTCACTGGGTTCTCCCATTCCTTGTATAAGAGTTTATCAAAAGACACACAAGGGAACACCTTAGCAGTGCGGGCAGGTCTATGAAACCCAAGTGGACCGGAGTCTCTGCTGCTTCTGCAGTATTTTCCAACTTTAGCATATCCCGCACTGCAGTAATAAGGTCAGATACCAAAGCCGTCTTGCGTACTGACCTGGACTTGGAGTCATGCTCACTGTCCGGTCACGGTCTGCAGTCTGATGCGTCAGAATCTGGGCCCCGAGCCGTAGCTGGACCTGGTTCTGCATCAGAATTATCCCCAGAAGCTTGCAGGGGACTGGGTGTTTACTACCCCCTGTATTCCCGTGTACTGCTTCCACCCTGGCAGCAAACGCCTCTAGGATTGCCGTCATAGCGTTCATAGACACCTCAGGGGCACCAGCTGCTAAATCTGGTGTTTCAGGGAAGAAGACATCTGGCTCAGATGCCATGCTGACCACACGCTGACACTCACAGGGCTCCAGGCAAGATATCAATAGGCCACCCTCCTGTGCTGCAGAGAGGTTGGGTCACCCAGAGGACTCACCACCCTGGATAGGTACTGCTATGCTGCCGTGTGCTGTGCCTGTGATGCTGTCCCACTGCTGCTGTGTCAGTCTGCTTCTTTTATCAGCATTTCCTGTGTGAATTTTCGCACCAGTGTAATGCACCCTAGAGGCCGGAGGCTCTCGCAAAATGGTTGCCAAAAACGTCTGTATGGAAGATAATGTGGGCTCTAAGAAAATGGCCGCCGACCGAAGATAGAGGTCAAGCAGCCATAGCCCACAAAAAGATGGCCGCCGAACGGCAATATATGCATACAGGGTGGACAAACATGGCCGCCGATCAGCTGATAGGGGCCAGTGGGTGTGGCCGAACCACAGGAAGATGGGCGCCGGGCAGTCACAAGAGGCCGAACTCGGCATGGACCACCTCAAAATGGCCGCCGACAGCATGGAGGAGGAAGCACACAAACACAGGTAAGCAGAAATGACATTTCTTTTAAATGTTAGTTACAGCCAGCCCCGCTCCAGTGGAACCCCCTAGGTGACCCCCAGCACCCAGCAACCTTTAGCTAGAAGCCCAGGGAGGAGGGAAAGGCAGGGAGAGAGGGAAGAAAGGGGCCACAACCACTTACTTGATCTCTGCAGGAATGTCCAGCTAAATCACCCAGCCGAGGCAGGGGAGTTTTACTTACCTATCCGGCATGTATTATGCTGGAAGACATTCCAAACAGGTCATCGTCCGCGCACGGAAGGTGACTGTTGGCCAGGCATGCTGTGATTGGACCCAAAAGGGACGATCATATGTATGCCCTGGAGCGTGACGCTCACCGGACAGGGTGCTGCGACTCGGCCATAAGGTCAGCCGAAGCTGAGCGGTCCGATGCAAGCCTTGGAGCGTAAGCTCACCGGCCAGGCTGCTGCGACTCGGCCGTAAGGTCAGCCGAAGCTGAGCGGTCCGATGCAGGCCCTGGAGCGTAGGCTCACCGGCCACCTGTGGAGCGACGGGCATGTCGTGGAAAACCCAGCGCGTAGCTAGGGTCGGCACACGCTTGATGGCCGAAACTGGGGAGACTACAAGGATCGAGGATCCAGCCTGTCACCCAGTCGGCAGTTGATCGAAGATCGCAGGAAGCAAAAATGTAGCAAAAAAATATATATATATTTTTCCCCCGGACCAATGGGCCCGAAGGGAGCCATGTCCTACTCCTTGCTAGACAGAAAAAAACTGATCTGCGAAGATGCAGACTGAGAGGTTATACCCGGAGGGTCCGCCCCCTGGGCGATACTGTAGAAGGTGTGATGCAACACTTTTTACAAGTTTTTCTGCCTAGTCACTCCTAATTAACGGATAATACCCACTTTGTCAATAGAGAAGCTGTGTCGGTCCATGGACGAAAGAGTAATATTCTTTTTAAACACAAGGTACAATTTGGGTCCACTTCTAATGCCCCTGTGGTGATTGGAATTTTTTGGGGACGGGGGGTTGGAGGGGGGGGGGTAGGGAATAGCAATAGACACAGCAGTTCTTGGGAGGAAAAAGTTAGTTTGGTCTGAAACAATAGTGGTGCAGCAAATAGTATGCAAAATAGAGCTTATGGAGACACTTTTAAAAAAAAAGTTTCGGAGGGTAACACTTTAGAATTGTTTGGTCTTCTTGTCACAGAAGAGGGTACAGATTTGGTTATGGTAATTCTCTTTCTTTTATTCTTTTTTCTTTCTGAATGATTAAGATGATGAATATATGCTCTTGGAATGTGAGGGGACTGGGAGATCCAGTAAAGAAAACAGATTTGGATCTTACGAAACCCTACATAATCTACTGAGGTCTCTAAACTCCATTCACTCCATTTACACCTTTTCTATGCAGGCGGCGCATAGGGCCTGGCAATTGACAGCGTCTAAATGCTCTAAATGCTTCTTACTGGTCTCCTCACACTCCTCTATGGTTTAATCCAGTACTGTCTATGAATTTATGATGCTATCATTTATGTGCATATGTATGAATATGACATTTTTTTACATGAGCTGTATTACTGTTATGCAATTATCAATTTTACTACATTATTTAAACATGAATTCATTTAATCTAAGTATATTAGTTCTAAAAAGCGAGAGGTGGAAAGAGAGATGGGGGATTTCTTTCAGAACTTGGAGATGCCCTGCCTTTTAGATGAGGACAGGGGGAAGTTGGAAGCCCATATCAACATAGAGGAACTCCAATATGCGATGTCAGATTCATTTATACAGAAAAAGCACCAGGACCTGATGGGTTGCCAACTGAAACCTATAAGCAATATGGAGAAATTTTACTAAGCTCTAACGGGTATTAAATTGGGCATTGGATAAAGAGGAATCACCTCCATTCATGACTGAAGCCAGGATTATAATGATACATAAGGAGGGAAAAAGACTCTCTCGGGCCCTCATCGTATAGACCAATCTCTTTGCTCTGTACAGATGTTAAGCTTCTGGTGAGAGTCTTGGCCACAAGATTGAGTAAAGTTTGTGAGGGGTGATCCTTAAAGAGAAATCTGTATATATAAAGCAAGGCACTCCAACGAAATACGATAAGATCTGTAAATCCTGGTGGGAAGCAAGGAGGGATCAGTATGTAATTTATAATAAATGTAGAAAAAATAATTAAAGGATGAGCAGTGACACAAGAGAAACCAACTGATGAAGGAGTGGAAGTTGAGGAACGAGTGGGGAAAGTGATATTGTGAAGGTGATGTGAATGGGAAGGAATCTTAGTTTTAGAATAACAGATCTTATAGTCAACCCCATAGTACCTCCCCAGAGAGATAAACAATACGTAAAGTTATTGGCTCAGGGGAAAGAAACTGGGTTGGAAGGCCGGGACATTACGGGGAAGACTGCTCATAACTTGTTTGTAAAATGTGAAAAACGTAATAAAGAAATAAAGTTTAAAAAAAAAAAAGTTAGTAAGACCAATCTGGGTTTATACCTGGTAGGTCAACAGCCTTGAACATTAGAAGAATATTTTTAAATTTACAAATTCCAACAGAAGAGAAGAGCTTAAGAGCAATTCTTTCCCTAGGCTCTGCCAAAGCATTTGACAGTGTCAAGTGGCATTATTAATGGAGAAAATAAAATAAATCACGCTAACCTGTGATCATTCAATAGTGATGAATAGTGATGAATAAACAACACTACATAAACGACTTAAGTAATGTGACAATTGAATAAACACAAAAAATGTGAAACACAAACAATTGTGAAACACAAATTAATTTAATAAATGTGATTATTAATGAAATGAGTCCATTAGTGAATAAGAAAAACAATGTCCATAATAAACACCAGTGCTCTGTGTAAAGGAAGTCCATATGGTGAGATATTGCATCCAAAAAATAAATGTGTTGATCCACCACCAATCAGAAGAAATTCCTCCTTACCAACTAGTCACGATCCCCCATGACAGAGGATCAATGAGTGCATATTGTAAACCAGCTCCCTCCGCAGATCAGCGATCACAAATAGTATTCCTTGGCAGTAACTCCCGACAACCATCAGCAGATACACCCGATATAGAAAAAATAATATGGGCTCCACATAGTGCATTAAAGGCATATAAGGTTTATTAAAAAACAGTTCATATTGCACTTACACTTATGTAGATGATATAGGCCTTTAAGTCTGGTGTGCCGGCCGGTGCACATACAACAGACACCTGTCCTACTGGGAACCGTGTGAAGCACGAGGTGACGTCAGCTCGTCGCTCCGCCCTACGTCTGTTTCGTAAAAAACGTACCGGTACTTCTTCCAGGGGCTGACGTCACCTCGTATTATTTTTTCTATATTGGGTGTATCTGCTGATGGTTGTGTTTATTCACTTGTCACATTACTTAAAGTGGAGGTGCCGCGGAAAAAAATATATTAAAAGCCAGCAGCTACAAATACTGCAGCTGCTGACTTTTAATATATGGACACTTACCTGTCCTGGAGTCCAGCGACGTCCGCAGCAGAGGACGAGCAATCGCTCATCACTCTGCTGCCCCCACCGCCATCCTCGGTGAGGGAACCAGGAAGTGAAGCCTTGCGGCTTCATGCCCGGTTCCCTACGGCGCATGCGCGAGTCGCGCTGCGCCGTTCTGAATGGTCCCCTGTGTTCTGGGAGCCGAGTGTCTCCCCGAACACAACGGGTATTCTGCGAGAAGTGACGCACTTCCCGCAGATTTCCCGCAGAGAGGACTCCCGGAAGTGAGGGCAAATACCTGTCTTAGACAGGTATCTGCACCCCCCTCCCCTCCCCCCTTAAAGGTGTCAATTGTGACACTGGAGGGGGGGAGGGTTCCGATCAGCGGAAGTTCCACTTTAGGGTGGAGCTCCGCTTTAAGTCATTTATGTAGTGTTGTTTTATTTTGTTTATTCATCACTATTGAATGATCACGAGTTAGCGCAATTTATTTTATTTTCTACATTATCCTCTTGTACTTTTTGTTTACATGGTAATCGCAGCTCCCAACCAGTAACTGTGATATCGTTTGCAGTTATTGGGCCCTTTTTTATTATTTTTGATTTTTAGTCTTTTAGCGCAGTTCTCTTCTATTTTCTACATTATTATTAGAGAGTCTTGTCGGTCTTTCCCTAGCCTCTGTCAAAGCATTTTGTTTATAAGGTGGAAAAGGCTGACAGTCAATGTAATCTAAATAGATGCCGTGGATGCCCAAACTTCTTTACGTTTTACATAACTCACAGATTTGGGTTACTGGCACCTGGTTTAGGAAGATAGATACATTATTTAGGGATCTTGTGTGGAAACAGGGATAGGCTACATCTTTGGGTGTTGCATCTGCCAAAGGAAAAAGGACAATTGGCCTTGCCACATCCGTGGAGTTATTTTGTTGCAGCCCAGTTGCAGCATTTAGAGGCCTGTACACAGGAAGGGGGCTCCGCATGGTATAGTGGAAGAGCATTGCTGACCAGTATACCACATTTTATGTTAGTTGAGACATTAGGGACAGGTTCATTGAGGTCAGATTCACAATGCCCTATAATTCAGCTACTAATAAAGTTGTGGTGGATAGCATGCTCTATACTTCACTATACAGGTTTTTTAGAGTATACCCCTATTTGGGATAATAAAAACTTATCAGAATTTGAAGGGTTAGACAGAAAAGCAAAAGGGAATTGTATGACTCTCATAATTATATTAATCTTGGAAAATAAACTTGAGAGATGGGTTTGGCCTCTCGAATAAATGTTTTTATCAACATCTGCAAGAGTTAATGCCACTAGATGTCTAGTATCAAGGCTGTATGACAGGATGCATTTTGCAGCACTGGAAGGAAAGGTAGTTCTCCCACGTAGAGAAAAATGGGTAGAAGGCGTAGGTTAATTGACAGATGAGCAGTGGAAACATATCCTAGAATCAGTAGGGCTAAATCCTTGTCCCCATCAAAAACAGTGACACAGATTTTCATAATACATAGGGCAAATTTTACACCATGAAGGCGGTTTTTGTTTGGGATGTGCCCCAAATAATTTAAATACTGGAAGGAGGTGGTGGGTACAAGAAGTCTGGTATTTGGAGTTAGCCTTTTGGTAGAACCGAAACTCTGTGTATTGGGTTATATGGAAGGTCAAATGGCTCCCTTTTTGATGCGATTGGCAGTTCTGAGGTGTCTCTATCAAGCCAGAAAGGACATTTCTCAAAAATAAAAGTTGCAGTGGCGGCCGTGGATAGATTCATGCAATGCATGAATATATCCATTATTCATATAGGGGGGTGGCTGGAGAGAAGGGGTGGCATCCGTGCGCCCTTAATTGGACGCACCGCCACTGGTTTTACTATTTTAAAAGTATAAATATTGATGTAAATATTCTGGTTCCATGGCAGGCAGCTTCTACAACCCAGGGGATTGTCACACTTTCTTTTGCTTGTAGTGTAATGTAACAAAAATGGAAACTGAAGAGCCACACCACTGCTAAGAGACAGATACAATGTTATTCCAATAAACGTCATGGGGATAATCTGCAGCGTAGCCATCCAAGCCTCACCAAACCAGCTGCTGACCCAGCCTGATTTTGCACTCTCCAGTTTTAGTAAATTAACCCCATCAAATTCAAGTTTGTTTCCTGACAACTTTTTTTTTTTTTTTTTACTAGAATATTACAAAACATATTTTGACCAGGAGTGCCCAAACAATCGCTTATGACTGTATATTTATAAAGCTGAATTCCAGACAGACATAAAAGATGCAAATTATTGCAGCTGTGTATTGATTAGTACATCAATAAATGTAGCTTTAAATGTAAGAAGTTTAGGTACCTGAATTTTACAGCATTTCTTTCCAAGCACATATGTCTACAAATTCATTGAAAGCCGTTTCACGTGATTTTTCTGAGTTAGCTATCTGTCTGTTCAACTACCGTATATACTCGAGTATAAGCCCAGTTTTTCAGCACATTTTTTGTGCTGAAAATGCCCCTCTCGGCTTATACTCGAGCCTGTGTCCATCTTCACTGTTGTGCGCCTGATCCTGGCCAGCCGTAGGTCCCCTGGACCCCATACTTGGCACTCATGTAGCCCCACTCTTCCTCTATAAGTGTACTAAGTTTGTTGTCCGGGAGACCTACGACCGGGGAGCACCAATTTTTCAAACCCGGGCACCTCTTCCATAGACTCCCATGTTAAACTGTAATTTCTCCAGTGACTTTGGGGACCATGTACCGGCTGGCTCTAGGTCCGCCGGACCCCACACTTGGCACACATGTAGCCCCACTCTTCATCTACAAGTGTACAAAGTTTGTTGTCCAGGGGACCTACGGCCAGGGAGCACCGATTTTTCAAAGCCGGGCACCCCTTCCATAGACTCCCATGTTAAACGGCAGTCTAGTCACACAGCGCCGGAGATCAGGTAGGGAGATTGGGCACAGTGAGGCATGGACACCGTGAGGTACAGTGAGGCATGCACATGGACACAGTGAGGCAAAGTGAGGCACAGTGAGGCATGCAGATGGACACCCTAGGCTTATACTCGAGTCAATACGTTTTCCCAGGTTTTTGGGGTAAAATTAGGTGCCTCGGCTTATATTCGGGTCGGCTTATACTCAAGTATATACGGTAATTTCTAACAGAGAAGATATGGCTGCTTGCCCTAGGCTTTTGTTAAAGCTGCGCTCCAGACATAGAAACTATTTTTAAATATATATATTTTAAAAAATCCTCAATAAATCTACTTTGTGTGTACTAACAGCCTCTGCAAACCCTGTTATGATCCTATTTAGGTAGCAGTGACATCACCAGTGTACTGCACATAGCCACTTTAAGACCAGGCCTTTTCCTGGAACTTTTTGCTTACAAGTTTAAATTAGTATTTTTTGCTAGAAAATTATTTAGAACCCCCAAACATTTTTTTTTTTTTTTTTTTTTTAGCAGAGACCCTAAAGAAAAAAATGGTGATCATTGCAACATTTTATATCACACCGTATTTGCGCAGCGGTCTTACAAATGCTTTTTTTTTTAAAATACTTTTTTTTTATAAAAAACAAAAACAAAACAGTAAAGTTAGCCCAATTTTTTGGTATAATGTGAAAGATGATGCTACGCCGAGTAAATAGATACCTAACATGTCACCTGTCATGCTTTAAAATTGCGCACGCTCGTGGAATGGCGACAAACTACAGTACTTAAAAATCACCATAGGTGACGGTTTAAAAATGTTTAAAGGTTAGCTTTTTTAGAGTTACAAAGGAGGTCTAGTGCTAGAACTATTGCCCTCACTCTAATGATCGCAGTGATACCTCACATGTGTGGTTTAAACACTGTTTACATATGTGGGCGCAACTTCCGTATGCGTTCGCTTCTGTGTACAAGCTCTGAGGGACTGGGGACCTTTACTTTTTTTTTCTTATTTATTTTACACTGTCCCTTTAAAATGTTTGATCACTTTTATTCCTATTATAAGGAATGTAAACATCCCTTGTAATAGAAATAAGCATGACAGGGCTTCTTTATTGAGAGATCTGGGGTCGAGAAGACCTCAAATCTCACATTTACATTTAAAAGCAAAAAAAAAAAACAAAAAAAAAACGCCATTTTGCTTTTAGGAGAAAAAATATCAACCCTTTAAGGCCAGAAGGCGGAAGTGACGTCGGACATCCTCCAAGGGCTATCTTGCCCTGACTCGGCTTCTTGCCCAGGCACCCGACACATCGGATCCGCTCTGGGCTTACCGACAGGTCTGATAAGCATGGAGACAACCAGGAAGCGGCGGGAGGGGGGGCACCTCTCCCGCCACCTATAAAAGTGATCCCGTGGTGAATCCGCCACCAGGACAACTTACATTAGACACAGAATCGCCCGCAGTACAAAAAATACCAGAGTTATGGCAGCTACACCATAACAACGGTATTTATCGTCAAAGTAACAACGTAAATGTACTGTGTCCGTTCTTGAAGTGGACAGTCTGAGCAGACAGCAGAGCTGTGGGTAGAGCCCAGCAGGTCCACCCACTACAGCATACTACAGTAGTGGTCAGCTACAAGGCCAGTCACCCTGCACAAGGAGAGATTGAATCAGTGACCGGTCTTTTATTACAGGAAGCTCTTGTACAGAGGAAAAGTTTCATACTGGATTACTGCAGAGACATTGAAAGAAATGCTCAAAACAAGTAAAAATACACATTCATCTTGTATTTATGCAATATTTGCTTGTCCTGGAAATGCAGTCGCTGTTCGGGTATTTAGGCAGCCTTAGGTGCTGCAGCTGCCTGAATACAATAACCAGTGGTGGGGATTCCACTATTAATACTGTGCCCGCTGCACGGAGAGGGAGCCAATCAGCGGGTCCAGCGTCCACCCGTGATCGCTCCACAGAGAGGCAGAACGGGGATCTGCCTATGTAAACAAGGCAGATCCCCGTTCTGACAGGGAAGTACACAGAGATCTTCTGTTCCTTGTAAGCAGGAACACGGATCTCTGTGTTCTTCCTGTCAGTCCATCCCCCACACAGAAAACACTCCCAGGGAACACACTTAACCCTTTGATCACCCCTGATGTTAACAGTAACAATGCATTTTTTTTTAGCACTGATCACTGTATTGGTGTCACTGGTCCCCAAAAAGTGTCACTTGGTGTCAGATTTGTCCTGTCGCCACCATTACCAGTAAAACAATAAAAAAAATGAAAAGTCCATAAATCTATCCCATAGTTTGTAGATGCTATAACTTTTGCGCAAACCAATTAATATACGCTTATTGGGATTTTTTTTACCAAAAATATGTAAAAAAATACATATTGACCTAAACTGATGAAGAAATTTCGATATTTAAATTATTATTTTTTTGGTATGTATTATAGCAGAAAGTAAAAAAATATTGTTTTTTTTTTTCAAAATGTATGGACTTTTTTTGCTTACAGTGCAAAAAATAAAAACCGCAGAGGTGATCAAAAAGAAAGCTTAATTTGTAGGAAAAAAAGAACATCAATGTTATTGTTCCTCAACAACCATCTATTCTTCACACATAATTCAAATCGGTTGATCATTTTTCGACAGATCTGAATTTGAATCGTTACGAAAATTTGGAATTAGTTCGAAAATTAAAAACAAAACTAAATTAAACTAAACGAATCAACAAAACAAAATTAGTAACATAACGAATCTATCTAAAACGAAAAAAAAAAAATTCCGTTCCCGTTCTTCACATGTCCATTAAGCCCCTGGCCAATGGGTCAATAAACAGCCTGCCCGCATTACGCACCGATGCGGCTCCCAGCAGGGGTCCTGTGCATCCTGGTTCACCATTTCAGGTCCGATTTCAGCCCGAATTTTGGGCTGAAACTGACCAAAAGACGCGCAGGGCTCCTGTGAAAATCTGCACCGGAGCCGCATTGGAGATATGTGGACCTCCTCCATAGAGAGCCATTCACATTCTCCTGCTATTACGAATTGGATGCGGGGAAACCACATCCAATTCCCAATAGTGTGAACCCAGCCTTAGGGCCATGGTTCTCCTGTGCTCTATGAGGGTGTCAGTGAAGTGCTGTAAAACTCAGGTAGCCAACGAGCCTTTCATCACAATTACAGTTCGGGTCTCCTGTAATCCCCTGTAGGCAAGGTCATGCCACACACCCACACACACAGGTCTCCCCTCTCAAGCCAGCAATAGCAAGCTTAGAGGCCTTCTCTCTAGCTACAATGTTCTGTCTGAGACTTTTCCCTATACTGCTCTGCCACAGTAGCTCCCTGCAGCCAGCCTCTCTCTCCTCTGGAGTCAGCAACCTCTCCCTGATCTGCACCATTGGCACAACTATCTGCAACTGTGTCCACATAACACTCAGCTCTCCGCACCAATTTGCGTGTAAAAATGTGCAAATCATGAGTCGCCGAAGTTGCAGCTTACATAGGGCTATGAACTCCCCATGTAATTGGGCTGAATTTGCCCGGTCATGTACAATGAATCACATGCTCCTCCGTACATTAAAGTAAAGGGTATTTTCTTTGGTTCTCAGTAGGGTTGCCACCATCCCTTTAACCACTTAAGGTCTGCCGCACGCCGATGGCACGGTTGCCACGGTTGGGCACAAGGGCGTACAGGTACGTCCCCTTTAAGAGCCCAGCCGTGGGTCGCGAGCGCACCGCAGGCAGCGTGCTCATGACCCGGTCCTCTTCTCCGTGACCGTCCCTGCGGGAACAGCAGACACGATCGCCGCCAGTGTCCCGCAATCGGGTCACAGAGAGAAAGAACAGGGAGAGGTAAGTGTAAACAAACCTCTCCCCGTGCTTCCTAGTGAGCCTGTCACTGATCGTCTGTTCCCTGTCATAGGGAACGACGATCAGTGACGTCACGCGCTAAGCCACGCCCCCCCACAGTAAGAAACACACATCAGGGCACACTTAACCCCTACAGCGCCCCCTCCTGGTTAACCCCTTCACTGCCAGTGTCATATTTACAGTAATCAGTGCATTTTTATAGCACTGTTCGCTGTAAAAATTACAATGGTCCCAAAATAGTGTCAAAAGTGTCCGATGTGTCCACTATAATGTCGCAGTCATGATAAAAATCGCTGATCGCCGCCATTACTAGAAAACAAAAATTATTAATAAAAATGCAATAAAACTATTGCCTATTTGGTAGACGCTATAAATTTTGCGCAAACCAATCAATAAACGCTTATTGCGATTTTTTTTAACCAAAAATATGTAGAAGAATACGTATCGGCCTAAACTGAGGGAAAAAAATGTTTTTTTATATATGTAGCGGCCTCCTCACTCCCCTCTTTGCATCAGCTCGTTTCTCTTCTTGTCTAGGGGTATCTTAGAGGGGAGAGAGTGGGGTCACCACGCCAAGCCTTCACCACATGAGTCCGTGCGGTGTAAGCAAAGTTCCTTCTCTACCTTCGGGTCAGTGTTGTGCACCTGGAGTTACCTTGAACAATGTCCACCAGAAAAGAGCCCCACACCATTAAAGTCCAACACTCCTTTATCCTTTTGAATGAACAGCACAATCAGTTAGACTCCCTTAAAGAACAGAACAAACAAGGAGGTGTGGATGCGAGTAGGCCCAGACACAATGAACTCTCCACTTTCCTTCCTGAAAGTGGGCTGAGGTCTCCTAGCGAGGGGGAATTTTCCTTCCTGGCGGTCTCCGATGGGAGGCTCACCTGTCACTGGCAATCTGCTGCACCCGGTCTTCAAGTGAGTAGCTCCTCCCGGTCCATTACGCCTTCCGGATTCGGGTACCCAATCCCTGGGTTCCCTAGGGCCTCCTTCCCTCACGGAACTCAGTGTTGGGCACTGAGCTCCAGACCTCCATCCGAGTACCTCACCCCAGGCTAAAGGTGCCTGGGATAGAACACGACCTCCGGACGTCCTCTAGGCCTAGGCTGCCTAGAGGACCCACATGAACCACCGCCCTCAGGCTGAAGGTGCCTGGGACTCGACCCAGTGACAAAGATGGCCGGCCCCTTTATACCCTCTCCCAGCAAGCACGGCGGGTTCCCCGCCCCGCCATACCACTGCCGAGGGAGGACAAAAAGGAGGCACAGCACACAGCAATGGTTCAACCCCAGCCCAAGGCGACAGCGCCACCCGCTGGACCGCAAGGAACTGTACATTGCTGGTGTCTCTGCCAGTTTGAATTACACCCGGGAAAGTACATACCCGCTACATATATTTTTGGGGGATATTTATTATAGCAAAAAGTTAAAAATATAGAATTTTTTTCAAAATTGATGCTCTATTTTTGTTTATAGCACAAAAAATAAAAATCGCAGAGGTGATCAAATACCACCAAAAGAAAGCTCTATTTGTGGGAAAAAAGGACGCCAATTTTGTTTGGGAGCCACGTCGCATGACCGCGCAATTGTCAGTTAAAGTGACGCAGTGCCGAATCGTAAAAAGTGGCCAGGTCTTTAAGCTGCACTATGGTCTTGAGTGGTTAAACCCGCCACATATGAATTACACGGGTTGTAAAGCTAATTTAATTCAGATAAGGTACTAAGTGAGTTTAATTACCACCTTAATCAGCTACAGAACCTGTGTAAATAATATGTGTTTGGTTTTAAAGGCATGAGGTGGCAACCCTAGTTCTCAGTGCTGAGCAGTGGGGGACTTAAAGGTAAGTACATGCTGGGGATTGGGGCAAAGCACAGGTTTGTTGAAATTGTGCCCAATACCCAAGTGGTACTAAGCAGATGTTTGCTGAAAATTTGGTTTAGTTTTAACACCAGCGTTCTAGTGCCATACCTGCATAAGGATTAGGGGGAATACTTTGAGCTTCTCTGTGTGCAAGCTCTTCCCTTCCACTTCAGTAGAAGCCATCACTCAGGCTTATCACCAACACAAGCATTTCACACTTTTTTCCTGTATCAGCACACCTGTCCACCTGATACCATCAGCCCTATACAAGCCAGGTAAGAGGTTTCTATTGAGAGGACCTGTTGCTTATCTCAGCCTGAGTGTTTGTTTTGCCTGGATGTCTGTAATGAAACAAAGAGGATTTAATCATGTTAAACAAAAGAGCTTTACTGAATGCTGGAGTGGGTGGATGGAGAATGCTTTCTGTTCTTTTCACTATGCTCCCAGTTCAGATTTCATCAGCCCCCTCCTCCCTTTTCTCACCTAAGGCCTGGCATTTCAGGGTAAGACCCCCAGCTCACCATGTTATGACAGGTGTGTTCTTTGGTGCTTGTTGGACTTAAGGTATGAAACCCCTGCTTAGAATTAAGAAGTTGTTACATGGGTGAATGCTTTCATTGTGCTGCCAATCCAGCATGTGATGAGAGGATCTGTAGGACTAACCTCTCTGAAGCCAGCCATACTTCGAATCAACAAGAGATGGCCATGACAGGTTTAAACATTAAAATGTTATGTGTGAGCACCCGTGGCTGGCAGAATGTAAAAAGCGGGCACACCTATTTGGGCACTCCCCGGCCCTGTTAGTATATTTTAATAAGTTAAGGTTGGGTAGGGTGTTAGGGGACACTGTCCCTTTTAAATATTTCTAAAGAGGGATCGTTGTTTATCCAATGGGAATTCCTAGAAGTTTATAACCTGGAGTAGGTTATATAAGGGCTGCAGAGGGGGGGACAGGGAAAGAAGAATTCCCACCCTCCTACACGTTGCGGCATTTTGTGTGGTTGGGTTCCTCTGGGGGGGGCATATTCATTATTAATTAAAGTTTATGCTGCCAAGTTCTGATAACTGGGCAAAGCCTATTTGATGATGTGATGTTTATGTTATGCAAGTTGGATTATTTAGAATGGTTGTTTATAAGCATTGTAAACCAATAAAGTGCTGCGGCCATTTCTGCCAAAATGGTGTTAGTATGGTTGTATCTGGGGAATAGGTGTAGGCGGGTGTGGCCTACAGTCCCATAATAGAACAGTGCCTGCATCTGGTACTACCCGGCCAACTATTTCCCACTGGGACTTTCAAACAAAAGTTGATTGAAGAAGATAGTACTGACAAGGGCACCCATTGCTCAGATTTCAGATAATTTTTCTAATTTTTATGATTATTTTATTGTTTCATTACGGAAGGCTGGCGCTGCACTATTTTCGTATTTAAAGGCCAACTCCACAAAATGTTACATCCGTATTTATGGTATAGCAAGTTGCTAAGCAGCCACCCACATAATTAATTCACAGAGATCTGCCACAGCAGCAGACAGACTTGTAGTTATCAATGGAACACAAGCAGTCAGTGCACCCATAGACCATTGACACTTTCTCCAGTTCTCCAACTGACAGCCCGTACAGAAGAATGAGCAGAGAGCAGAAAGAAAAGTTTGCAGGAGCCTGGCATTGCACCACCCATTCACTGATCATGGGTGCAATGCTTTGCAGCAGTGGCGGTTGGTGTTTTATTTTTTGGGGGGACGGCAAACAACCACCTACCCCCTCACTGTTTGCCGGTCGGTCCGGCACTTACCTCACCATTGCAGGCAGCATGGTGCAGCAGCTCGGCTCCGAGTGTCCTCTCCTCCATTGCAGCTTCCAGCTCCTCCCCTCTTCCTCCTAGGCGTCCAATAGGATCACCTGTCCTTTCAACCAATAGGGTGACCGGTGTCAAATCCTGCTTCCTGATTGGCCAGGAGGAGGATCAGTGTTACAACAGCGAATATTGATTCGCTGTTGTAACACACTCTCTGCGACCCGAGCCCACCCTATATTGAAGCCTATTAGAGCCTCTGCTCTAATCGGTGCTTCAAAAAAACAGCCCCTCCACATTGGAATCCATGCGCCGGTGTCCTGAAAGGGGCCGGACGCATGGATAGGGGAGTCGGCGCCCTTAATGGGCTGCTTTGCAGGCTCCTGTGAAGAAAAAATTATAAATTCACATTATTTTTTCCTGCAAAAATATGTGCATTTATTACTTTTGTCTTAAAGGTGAACATAACTTTAAATCCAAACATGCAAGTTTATCCCATCGCTGCTAAGGCAGGCCATACACAGTGCAAATTTCTTTCCTGCAACCATGGAAATTTTCATGATTCCCCCATCAACACACAGAGTGCTGACAGGGGAATCCCTCCTGCCGAGCAATTGTCTGCTCCTGGCGAGGGGGGGGGGAGGGGCATCCCTGCTGGGAGAAGACAGTGATTATCGCTAGCAGTTATAGCAGCCGCTAGCGATAATCACAAGAGAATCTGGCAGGCTGGTTGTATCCCAAGTTGATCAATTATTCAACTTGGTACATTCAACATGCCCATTAACGATTCAAATCTCGGCCGGTTCAACAGGGATTCGAACCGTGTATGACCGGCCTAAGAAGGCCATTTTAATGGTTAGAAATTTGTTTATTCAAGAACATTTTTCAATTCTACTCCTGTTGTTGACAGTATCTGCAAAAAAAAAAGAAATCTATTTGACCGTATTTACTATTAAAAAAAATCAAACAAATTTTCTGAAAACAAATTTTGTGCAAACAAAATTCTACCCATGTAGGACCTGCTTTACACTGAGAACAGACATGTTGACTGTACAGGCACAGAGCAATGTTAAGAGTACTGACTGCAACTTTTTGCAAAGAATAATGGACATAAAAAATGGGGACCACAACCAATGATTTTCCACCGTTAGGCTTCTGTCACATGGACGGTGGTTGAGCTGCGGACTTACCGCCACAACCACTGTTTACATGCTGTGACCGCAATGCTTTGAGTTGTGGCTGCCACAAATTTAACACACCATGTCAGACTGCACTGCCTGTCAAACGTGATCATTCAAGTCAACAGGGCTATGCCACAACCTCGAGTGACATATTACTACTCCCATTTAAAATTTCTGTTGGAAAAAAAAACAGGCATTCATGGGGCAGTGGTAGCGCCACTTGAACGCATGAGAGTAGCTGCTTAATCGCATTCTGAAAAACAATCCACTGTGCATTCAAAGTATGGGCTAGAGTGAGCTTGGTCTAATGCCCCATACACACTATTCGATTTTCTGCAGATTTTTGTCTTCGGATTTACCAAAACCATGTTGTGCAAGGGCCTGCTTGATTGCATACAAATTTGAAACTCTTAAGGTTGGACCTCATATTATATGGTTTTGGTAAATCTGAAGACAAAAATCTAATAGTGTGTATGGGGTCTTAGGCTGGGTTCACACCATTGCGAACTGGATGTTGGTTTCCCAAAATCCAATTCGCATGTCAGGAGATTGTGAACGACTCTCTATGGAGCTGGTTCACACATCTCCAGAGCGGCTCCGGTGTGAATTGCACAGGAGTCCTGTGAGCCTACTGGTCCGTTTCAGTCAAAAATTCAGACTGAAACGGTGAACAGGGACGCTCCGGACCCCTGCTGTAAGCCGCTCCGTGTGGCAGTGTGAACCCAGCCTAAGTCCCCATACACACTATTTGGCTTTCTGCATATTTTTGTCTTTAGATTTACCAAAACCTTAAGATTTTCAATTTGTATGCAATCAGGCAGGCCCTTGCACTACATGGTTTTGGTAAATCTGGAGACAAAAATCTGCAGAAAATCTAATAGTGTGTATGGGGGCTAAAACCTCGTACACACGATACAATTGATGGCCATCTGAGAGTCTGATTTTTGTCTTAAGGGTATGTGGCAGGATCTTGTCTTGCATACTAACAATTGCCGTGCCACAAACACGAACGTAGTGATGTACTATGAGCAATTTCAGCTCTTGAGCGCCACCCTTTGGGCCCCTTCTGCTAATTTCGTGTTTAGTGAGCATTGATTCCGAGCATGCGTGTTTGTACTTTCGATTTTTGTGTGACAGATTTATGTACTGACCATACGAAAATCAGACGTGGAGCCGTTGTCCGCCGAAAATTTACTAGCCTGCCATCCAACATTTGTTGGCCGAAAGTTGGACAACAATTGTCAAAAGGAACGTACTAACGGTAAGAATTTAGGACAACAGTCTGTCAACAGACAATCCCCTGCCAACAATCATACTGTGTGTACGAGGCTTAAGACCCCATACACACTATTAGATTTTCTGCAGATTTTGGTCTTCAGATTTACCAAAACCATATACCGTATATACTCGAGTATAAGCCGAGTTTTTCAGCACTTTTTTGTGCTGAAAATGCCCCCCTCGGCTTATACTCGAGTCTGTGTCCATCTTCAACTTTGTGTGTCTGATCGCGGCCAGCCGTAGGTCCCCTGGACCCCAAATTTGGCACACACGTAGCCCCACTCTTCCCCTACAAGTGTGCAAAGTTTGTTGGCAGGGGAGCACTGATTTTCCAAATCCGGGCACCCCTTCCATAGACTCCCATGTTAAACTGTAATTTCTCCAGTGATTTTTGGGGACCCGGTACTGGCCGGCCCTAGGTCCCCTGGACCCCAAACCTGGCACACATGTAACCCCTTTTATAGACTCCAATGTTAAACATCAGTCTAGTCACACAGCGCTGGAGATCAGGTAGGGAGATTGGGCACAGTGAGGCATGGGCACAGTGAGGCATGCAGATGGACACCCTAGGCTTATACTCGAGTCAATACGTTTTCCCAGTTTTTTGTGGTAAAATTAGGTGCCTCGGCTTGTATTCGGGTCGGCTTATACTCGAGTATATACGTTAATAAGAGGTCAAACCTTAAGATTTTCAATTTGTATGCAATCAGGCAGGCCCTTGCACTACGTGGTTTTGGTAAATCTGAAGACAAAAATCTGCAGAAAATCTAATAGTGTGTATGGAGTTTTAATCCTCATACACACGATCGGATTTTCTGATGGGAATTGTGTGATGACAGCCTGTTGGCTGAAAATCCAACCGTTTGTACGCTCCATCAGACAATTGTCAGATTTTCCGCGGAAAAATGTTGGATGGCAGGCTTATAAATTTTCTGCGGACAACGGTCTGTTGTCAGATTTTCCGATCGTGTGTACACAAGTCCGTCAGACAAAAGTCCAAAGTACAAACACACATGCTCGGAATCAATGCTCACCAAACGCAACATTAGCAGAAGGTGCCCAAAGGGTGGCGATAAAGAATGAAAAAAACACGTAGTACGTCACTACGTTCGTGTTTGATGGCCGACAATTGTGTGCCGTTTGTATGCAAGACTGGCGCTTTGTCTGCGGAATATTCAATCGTGTGTACGAGGCTTAAGTTTCAAGGCAATGGCAGCATGACTGAAAAAGTTCAAGCAAGCTCTTCAGTGCCTTTTTATAGAACAAGGTGATCTTACCTCACGTGTTACAATTAGGGATGAGCCAAACACCCCCCCCGGTTCGGTTTGCACCAGAACCTGCGAACGGACCGAAAGTTTGCGCGAACTTTAGAACCCTATTAAAGTTCATGGGACTCGAATGTTCGAAATCAAAAGTGCTAATTTTAAAGGCTAATATGCAAGTTATTGCCCTAAAAAGGGTTTGGGGACCCAGGTCATGCCCCAGGGGACATGTATCAATGCAAAAAAAAAGTTTTAAAAACTGTGTTTTTTCAGGAGCAGTGATTTTAATGATGCATAAAGTGAAATAAAATGTGAAATATTCCTTTTAAATATCGTACCTGGGGGGTGTCTATAGTATGCCTGTGAAGTGGTGCGTGTTTTCTGTGTTTAGAACTGTCCCTGCACAAAATGAAATTTCTAAAGGGAAAAAAAGTCATTTAAAATTGCTTGCGGCTCTAATGTGATGTCTGGTCCCAGCAATATGGATGAAAATCATTGAGAAAAATGGCATGGGTAACCCCCCCCCCCCCCCCCCAGCCCATTACCAGCCCCTTTGGGTCTTGTATGGATATTAAGGGGAATCCCGCACACAAATTAAAAAAAGGAAAGGCGTGGGGCCCCAAGGCCCTATATACTCTGAACAGCAGTATACAGGCAGTGCAAACAAGACAGGAACTGTAGGTTCGTTGTTACGTAGAATCTGTTTGTAATTTTGAACTGGTTCATTTTTTGATATTGAGGTAAGCTTTAGGTGCAAACTGTGCAAAGGACACATAAGCAAAATACTGCAGCTCCCTGCCTGTATTTGTATCAGAACAACAGCAATTGTATTCAGGTAATCTTTAGATGCACACTGTGTAAAGAACACTAAAGCAAAATACTGCAGCTCCCTGCCTGTATTTGTATCAGAACACCAGCAATTGTATTCAGGTAAGCTTTTGGTGCACACTGTGCAAAGGACACAGTACACTAAGTGAAACACTGCAGCTAGCACAATCACCTGCCTGCCTGTCAGTATAGAGAATAACAGGAACGGATCTAGCTAAACTGAATACAGTGTGTAAATAAATTATATATATATATATATATATATATATATATAACACCTAGGATGCATATATATCCTCTACACACTGTAACTGCAGCTAACTGACTCGCCTGCCTGCTCTATCTAACTCAAATCAGATTACCGTACACTGTCTCTCTCTCTCTCTTTCCTTTAACCAATGCCGCAACACACTACACAAGGTCGCCAAGCCGGCGGCCTTGTATAGTGTGGGGCGTGTACCTACTCCTCTGAGCCATGATTGGCTTTGGCCAATTACGGCTCTCTGTACTTACGGCGCTGTGATTGGCCAAGCATGCGGGTCATAGTGCATGCTTGGCCAATCATCAGCCAGCAATGGACTGCGATGCCGCAGTGAATTATGGGCCGTGACGCGCCACTCGAATTTGGCACGAACTGCCCATAATGTTCGAAATTCGGCGAACAGCCGAACAGGCGATGTTCGAGTCGAACATGGGTTCGACTCGAACTCGAAGCTCATCCCTAGTTACAATATTGCTTTAATTAGTAGCAGGTTTAGGCTGGGTTCACACTGGTGCGACACGACAGTGGTCCTACTTTGGATCCGACTTTACCCTGCGACTTGAAGCCGACATACGTCCAACTTTCAATGAACGGGGATCCGACTTGGATCCCCGCCAACACCAGGCACTGCGTTTGGTATGGATCTTGAGGGGGAACTCCACGCCAAATTTTAAATAAAAAAAAAGGGCATGGGTTCCCCCTCCAGGAGCATACCAGGCCCTTCGGTCTGGTATGGATTTTAAAGGGGAACCGCCTACGCCGAAAAAAACAGCGTGGGGGGTCCCCCAAAATCCATACCAGACCCTTATCCGAGCACGCAGGTCGGGAAAGGGGGTGGGGACGAGCGAGCGCCCCCCTTCCTGAACCGTACCAGGCCGCATGCCCTCAACATGGAGGGAGGGTGGGTGCTTTGGAGCGGGGGGCGCCCTGCGGCCCCCCCACCCCCAAAGCACCCTGTCCCCATGTTGATGAGGACAAGGGCCTCTTCCCGACAACCCTGGCCGTTGGTTTTCGGGGTCTGCGAGCGGGGGGCTTATCGGAATCCGGGAGCCCCCTTTAATAAGGGGGCCCCCAGATCCAGGCCCCCCACCCTATTTGAGTATGGGGTACATCGTACCCCTACCCATTCACCGAGGGGAAAAAATGTCAAGAAAAAAAACACACTAGACAGGTTTTTAAGGTCATTTATTAGGCAGCTCCGGGGGTCTTCTTCCGACTTTGGGGGGTCTTGTTCCGACTTTGGGGGTCTCTTCCGACTCTCCGGCCTCTTCTCCCGCTCTCCGGTGCCTTCTCCCAGGCACCTCCGCTATCTTCTGCCAGCTCTTTTGCTAGTGGTGGCCCGGTCTTCCCCATCGTCTTCTTCCCTCTTCTCTTGTCCCGATGTTGACACGCCACTCTCTCCCGCTGTAATGCCGTGTGCGCAGCGCACAACAACTTATATAGGCATGGTCACCGGGTGATGTCACCCGGTGACCTCGCCCTCGTATGACGTCACAGCCCCGGGGCATTATGGGACTGTGACATCATAAGGGGGCATGGTCACTGGGTGACATCACCCGGTGACCACGCCCCATGCCTATATAAGTCATTGTGTGCAGCGCACATGGCATTACAGCGGGAGAAAGCGGCGTGTCAACATCGGGACAAGAGAAGAGGGAAGACCGGGCCACCGCTAGCAAAAGAGCTGGCAGAAGATAGTGGAGGTGCCCGGCAGAAAGCACTGGAGAGTGCGGAGAAGGCACCAGAGAGTCGGAAGAAGACCCCCGGAGCTGCCTAATAAATGACTTTAAAAACCTGTCTAGTGTGTTTTTTTTTTTTGACATTTTTTTCCCCCAGGTGAATGGGTAGGGGTACGATGTACCCCATACTCATTCACATAGGGTGGGGGGCTGGGATCTGGGGGCCCCCTTATTAAAGGGGGCTCCCGGATTCCGATAAGCCCCCTGCCCGCAGACCCCGACAACCAACGGCCAGGGTTGTCGGGAAGAGGCCCTTGTCCTCATCAACATGAGGACAGGGTGCTTTGGGGTGGGGGGCCGCAGGGCGCCCCCCTGCCCCAAAGCACCCACCCCCCCATGTTGAGGGCATGCGGCCTGGTACGGTTCAGGAGGGGGGCCGCTCGCTCGTCCCCACCCCATTTTCTGACCGGCCGGGCTACGTGCTCGGATAAGGGTCTGGTATGGATTTTGGGGGGACCCAGACGCCGTTTTTTCCCCTTAAAATCCATACCAGACCCAATGGCCTGGTATGCTCTTGGAGGGGGAACCCATGCCGTTTTTTTATATAAAATTTGGCGTGTAGATCCCCCTCGATCATCAGAGCACAAGTCGCATGCCAAAGTCGGATCATGCAAGACGGCGTTCCAACTTTGATCCGACTTCAATGATAGTCAATGGGCTGAAGTAGGATCAAAGTCGGACCAAAGTAGTACAGGGAGCATTTTCAAAGTCGGACCGACATGTGTCGGACCAGTTAAGACGGCTCCCATAGGGAAACATTGATTTTCACACGTCATGCGACATGAGCTCCCAATGTCGGAGCGTTTGTCGCACCAGTGTGAACCCGGCCTAAAGGAACCCCACTAATTATTTCACCTGTAGGTTGCAGTGTTTAAGTAAACCTGTGAGAATAGAATAGTGGACGCTGCCATTTCTGACTTGCTTTTAGCCTAGGTTCACGTTGCTGCGGGTTAGAAATCGTGCGATTTCAGCTGAACCCGGCAATGCAGTCTGACTTCATGGGCGATTTGACAGACGTCTATGCAGGTTTCTGCACAGATGTCTATACAAATCGCCTTTCGAAGTCGCCAAAGGTAGTACAGGAACTACTTTTGGGAATCGGTGCGGTGCTGCAAAAGTCAGCGCCCCACCGATTCGGATGGTGCCATTGCCGGCAATAGCCGCCGATTTGGCATGTGATTTGACATGTCAAATCGCATGCCAACTCATACCAATGTGAACATAGGCTGAAAGTGGTACTCCAGGCAAACATTTTTTGGAACTTTTGTTGTAGCTTCTGTTAGGTATTTTTGCTGAATAAGGAGAATTTAAGGGAAAGAAATTTCAGGAAATGTAATCTGAAATATTAGAAAACATCTTTGTACATAGTGTCCACTGGATTTCCCAAATTATAAAGAGAACCAGAAGAACCAACAGCAATAGTGCAATAAAATGAGATAAAGACTTGCAAGCATTACAGCAGACCCATAAGGGCTCTTTCAGACTGGCAGCCATAACTGAAAGGAGTTCAGGGCCACGTCCTGATGCCTGTGTTTTTTTTTTCTCTTCAAATTGCCGAATGTCAATTTCACATTGTAGGACCACAAAGCAATTTCTCATGCTTGCAGGGTGGCCCCATTGATCTCAGTGGGCAAGTAAGACAGGTAGTGCCGGCTGTCAAAGTAAAAATTGCAGAGCAAATCATTGTGACCACAACATGTGTACAGCCCTGTCAGGCTGTAATGTTAAACTCGTACAGCAAAAATTTACTAGCCTGTCCAACATTTGTTGTCCAAAAATTGGGAAACAATTGTCAAAAGGAGCGTACTAACAGTAAGAATTTCAGACAACAGCCTGTCAAACGACAATCCCCTTCCCTTCCGCATTGTGTGTACGAGGCTTAAGACTTCCAGGGAGCAGTAAAACCACAGCTCAGTTGCCTGCATTTATAGCCCCCCAGCCACCAGTATGAAAGAGTCTTAAACGTGTGTAGCACACCCCCGCAGGAGCTGCTGGTTTAGATTTTGGCCCTTGCACGTTACCTCAACATTCGTTGTCTAGGGGTTTGAAAGTCTACAGTAACTTCAATGTCCACACAAGTTATGAATCCTTTTTCTTCAGGCTTTATTCTCCAAACAAACTTGTATAGGAAGGTTAGGGGAAGGTTCAGGCACACACAGCAGATCACTGGGGAAAACTCCTAATATACAAAGTCTCACTCTCCACTCTCCTTTGAGTGGGTATTGCTCACCCGGATAGGCCCCTCTCACTTGGCCTAGCAGCCGAAATGATACACGAACAGATAAGAAAGAACAGTCTCTGCCACGGACCTTTTTTGATGGTTAAGTTGAACCATTCAGTTATCCTCTGCCACAGGATTTTAGTACCCGGATATCCAGTGGCGTATCCATGGTATGGCAGGCATGGCAAGTACCATGGGCGCCATGGGGGGGGGGGCGTCAAAAAGCCGCTCCCCGCATGAAAAAAAATTCCCACCCGTCCTCTTGCGGCCACCTCCCGCACTAATATAGCGCGGCACGGCACTTGCAAGTACTGTTTGGCCTGGCAGTGGGTAGGAGAGTGCCAGGCGCCCCCCCCCCCCATGCTTGTTGATGAGTGCGACTGGCCAGACCATCATTTGGATAACTGGCGGAGCCTAAATCTCCGCCTACCCTCCTCTTCGCAGCTTCAATTTCTCCCCGAGCGGGGTCGGTGACGTCACGACTCACGTGAGTTCTCTGAAGAGGAGAACTGACTGAGAGGAGACTTGGACAATTGGATCATGAAGGGAGCAGGCAGCAGGTACTACCGTACTATAGTCACAACAACATACCTATCATCATGTGCAAGTGTAAGATGTGTGCCAACTGTCTGCCAAGCAGCCAAATATAGTGCTCAATATCTGGATTAAATAAATTATAATTATGCATAACCATAGTTATCATAAATAAAGTGATTTGTATTCTCTAGGGTCTTTGCTAAAAAAACATATATAGTGTTTGGGGGTTCTAAGTAATTTTCTAGCAAACAAATGATGATTTTTACATGTAGGAGCGAAGTGTCAGAATTGGCACGGGCCTGAAGTGGATAAAGACGATTTCTCTCTCATCACTACGTTGTTTACTCATTGCACCGATAAAATCCCGTTTCCTCCCCCCCCCCATTTCAAATACTTATGTATGGGATGTGGTGCCTATATATTTAGGTGTTTCGCCTCTGATTGGACTAAACCAGTACGATATTATGAGATAAGAGTTTTTCTTTAGAAAGAAAACTTTTTAATAAATAGTAACACATTCTTAATAGGGGGCAGAAAATTGCTCAGAACATAATGTAATATTTTCAATGATCATGTCAAATAAATTCCTGAAAACATCAAGCCTTTCTTCTGAGCAGCCTTTTAGGTAATACATTGATCAGCACAATTTGTAAGTGAATGGTAGGACTATGGATAATTATGGTCTATTAAGACTAATGTAGGTTTTACTTGCAGGTAGCACTGAGAGCAGCATACATCTTATCCATTATGGTCATTAAGTATGTATTTGTAGTAGTTCAACCCATTCAAAGAACACTATTATGATGGGAATAGTATCCCACTAGAGTCTATAGAGGTTCTTCTCCGTTTTTTACTCCATGAAGGAAAGAGTGCTGAATGATTGGCTGTGTGATCCAATGAGCATTGACAGGATGCATAGACTGACTTTTAGTGGTGTTACCAAGTATGCCAAAAACTATCCCCTGGGGCTCCATACAGGTGTGTGTATACACCTGGAATGGGCTTAATCACCAGTTCGCTAATTACGGCTATGCAATTGTCTTCAGTTTCCTATGTCCAAACATCCCTCATCCCTCTAGCTACTTATCCTAAGGGGCGACCTTTTTGCTTTAAGAGTGGATTTCATGTGTGCAGCAGCAGCGATTCAGTTCACTTTGTGACCGTTACAGTGCCAAATGCTTGTAGAAAATCTCATATATCCCACAGGCACATATAATGGAAGGACCATGTGTACCATTTCAGAAAAAAAGTCTGCAATAGGGCTAAAGTATAGTTTAGATAGAAGGTCACGTTTGCAATATTGACCTAGATCATGCAAATAATTTAATCTGCAGAAATCATTATAATTTTGTCATAAATTATTTTATTTCCTAAATGTAGCAATATATTCTGTTTCCCTAAATAAAAAAATACAGGGCTCATTTACACTGCGTGTGGGGACTGGCGTTTTTCATGCTTGATAAACAGCAGCAATAGGAAAATAAAATGCAGCTAAAGGTTAGTGATGGAACCAGGTAAGCTGGGGAATGGACTCCTCCGAGGGGGGGGGGGGGCGGAACACTAGTCACTGCAAAAGCATGTAGAAATGCTTATAAATAAGGTTGAGCTCTGGCGGATTTGCATATTACACGTGCAGAGCCCGCCAGGAAGTCGGTACCCCGCTGCACTAATCACAGCCAGGGAGACATTTCCCGATCTCTGCAGCTGAGTATCGGAACAATGTCTCCCTGGCTGTGATTAGCGCACCACGGTGCCGACTTCCTGGCGGGCTCTGCACGTGTACTATGCGAACACGCCAGAGCTCATCCTTACTTATAAATGCAGACATTGTTCATTTTTCTTCAGTGCAATGAATAGCACTGCATGTCACCGTACTGCAGCACAACGCACTGCAATAAGGGTTGCCACCTCATCTCCTTAAAATCAAACACATATGAATTACACAGGTTCTAAAGCCCCATACACACGGTAGGACTTTTTGACAACAAACTTCAAAATGAGCACGTTTTTAAAAAAATCCTACCGTGTGTACGCTCCATCGGACAAACTTTTTCGGTTTTCATCGGACAAAAGTTCGCTCTGCAAACGGACAAACTTTTCGGCAACAAAAGTCCTATCGTGTGTACAGAAATCCATCTGACTTTTGTCCGAAGTACAAGCACGCATGCCCAGAACCAATGTTAAAATCAACCAACAATAGCAGAAATTGACCAAAGGGTGGTAGAAAAGAGCAGAAAAACCACGTGGTTTTGGGAAAGTTTGCAGAAAAGTTCTGCCGTGTGTATGCTATGGGTGTTCCCGGCCAATTCCCTTCGGACACAAATCCACGGAAAAGTTTGAAGTCCGACCGTGTGTATGGGGCTTAAGGCTAATTTAATGCACATAAGGCACCAAGTGAGTTCAGTTACCATCTTAATCAGCCACAGAACCTGTGTAATTTATGTGTTCGGTTTGGGGATGGGGTGGCAACCCTAACTGCAATGCTGTAGAGAGACATGAAGGAAGTGCCACTATGTGACATTACAAGTTATCGTAATAATAAAACCAAAATGTAACATTTTGCAATTTAGGAATCAGATGTGGTGACTGCAATAGTTTTATTTTTTTTAATACTTTTTCCTTCAGTTTTCACCTGGTAACTTGGCCAGTAACACACCTCTTGTAATAGAGCACCTCCACTCTATATGAAGGAGCAACAGACACCACTAGGCAGCAGCACTGTCAGTCTAGAGAGAGAGGTGAATGTTAGATGGACTAACAGATTTAGATACACTAACAAATTGAAGCCAAACTCCAGCTAATAAAGATAAAACAAATGGGCAGTGCCAAGAATAGTACCATGCAATTCCAAGTAAATTTATATAAAACATATATGATCAAATATATCAAAGTTCATGTGTTAAAATTGTATTTTCTGGTCCCCTGAAGATGTCCTGTTGGACGAAACGTACGTAGGGTGGAGATATATGGATGATGTCACTCTGCTGCTGGATATTGTGCAGCGGCTTGTTATGTGAGTTTGTTTTTCTTTCATTTTGTGTAATGGATGCTTGCTGGCACTCTTTTATAAATACTACTGTAGTGGCCTCACCCTCTCTCTCTTCTTTAGTGGATACTTTGGCTTCGGTCTAGGGGTACTTGAAGGGGAAAGCGAGGTGCGTCACGGCCCATGTCCTCTAGATTACTGCGTGTAGAGGTGAAGGCCAGAATCAGATTACACCCGGGCTGTGTATACGCTCAGAGCCAAGTCTGTTCTGCTGATAACCCCCTTTGCTCCCAGTAATTGGAGTACCACACACTGAAAAGGTCCAACACTTATTTATTCCATAACGGCAAACAAATAGTCCTTTGCGAGCAGACAGACAGAGACCCATAGAACAGTTCAGTATTGGTGGGGAGTAGGTCAAGGCACAATCCTCAAAGAAAAGTAAACCGTTGAGGTTTCACCAACGGTTGCTAAGCACAGTGGCTGTTAAATGGACTTTTTGGCTTCAGAGTCTCTTCCAGCGACTCTAGTGAACAGGAACTGGAGTTGTCTTCGCTATGTTGCAGCCCCTGTCAGGGGGAAGACATCCCTCCAGGAGTTACCGGAGGCCCCGCCGTCACTTGATTAATGCTGTACCGGACTATCCGGAAGGCCTCCTCGCCTCAGATACGGGTCCCAACACCTTAGGGCCCCTCGGACTCCTCCACCCTCGCGGAACCCAGTCAAAGTTACTGGGCTCCAGGCCTCGGCCGTAGTACCTCACCCCAGGCTTAAGGTGCCTGGGATGGACTCCATGCCTTGCTCCGGCCAGGTCAAGGGCACCTGGGCCCGGAACTCGAACGCCAGCACACAGGCCGAAGGTGCCTGGGTGCGGCCGCGTTCTCTAACTCTAAACCCCGAGGTCCTGGCGTCCGCCCCTTTTATCTCCTCTCCCTTTGCGGCACAGCGGGTTCCCCGCCCCGCTGTACCGGCGCCAGGAAAGGACAAAAGAACAGTCTTGCGGTGCAGGCTCAACTCTGACCCAGGGCGACAACGCCACCTGCAGGCCACAGGGAACCCCGCACCACCAGAGTCCTCCAAGAACCACAAAAGGGACTCCTAGACTCCCCAACAATCAGCACATCTGGGCTAAATGACCCAGATGCTCCCCCTTAAACTCAAATATCCGCTACACTACACTAAAAGCATATTTTACTGGCTCATGTGGTGAGCTTTTTCCTTTTGATAGAGTGCAGCGTGAATTCACCTGCTCTCTAATTTCAAAACATAACTACAGGCTAAGAAGAAAATAACTACCTTTGCAGTGGGGCCCCTGGCAGCAAGGGAAGTTCCCACGTGTTTGTTTTTGCCTAGGAGTAGAGAAATAAGATGTAATACTTCTCTTATTGCTCGCTCCAGCAGGGTTCCTTCAGCGTTTGTTCTGGTACTTTGAAGCCTCCTCTCTAGAGTCTTCCTAACCGACGTTGCGCTCTTGCCTTCTCCACATACAATGTAGGGTTAATAGCCCTGCATTGTATGTGATGATGCAGATAGACTGCCCATAACCCATAGCACCAAAGGGAAAGGAGGACAGCAACAGGGCCAGCCAGAGTGGGGGTAAAGTGGGGGGAATACAGTCTTTTCATCTTCCATTTTTTTGCTCTTCCAGCTGGCAGTTGGGCTTTTATAATAAGAAAAACGCATTCCTTGTTCTGAACATAAGAGCTCCTTCAAAATTTCATCTGCAGCTCCACCTGCTGCTGAATTCTAGTATTGAGGTGCGACCATAACACACCAGGTTATTTTTTTTAAGCAGGTTACAACTCAGCCAGAGCTACCAATAAAAGTATAAAGGGGGTCCTATAGAATGTTTTGGGAGCTAAGAAGACAAGCCCTCTGTTTTTAAAGCAAAAGGGGCCTTGCAAAAAAAGGATTTCCATTTTTCTTGGAAATGCCCTGTAATTTTGGTTCAACTCAGGGTGCTAAAGTCATGGCAAAGGAGGCACAACTATCTCATGGGCACATTGTGATCTGTTTTGATACATTACCAGTGGTATAAATGCTATTTCTGATGCTGCTTGTGATAAACTTGTTGATCATAAACTGGGAAAAATGTACATGCTAAACACATTGAAAGCAGGAGATGACAACTGATTACAACATTTGATCTGCGTATTTTTCTGTTCTTATCTCCCTACTGTGGCATACAGCTGTGTTCGTTACATGCTGTAAAAACCTAAACTCCCACCTGGAGTTCTCTTACACTGACATGAATAATGGAGGTCTAGATCTGCCAAATTAGAACTTAAATCTAGATGCAAATTACACTTTAATAGGTGTATTCACATCAGTATGCTTAGTAAATAATCTGTTAAAGTGCACCTTCAGGAACTTTCCATATCAACAATTGTTACTTTCCTATATCTAATAAATGTCTATAGACCACTAGCAATATTTATACAAGCCGCAACAAGAGGCTTTTCCTAAACTTCCCCTAAAATGTCCAGTTATTTGTTATAAATGGAGTAGACGTAGATAATTGCCTTGTGAATGGTGCCATCTACTGGCAGGTGGCTATAAAGAATGTCCAATCCTGCATTCCAATGAATTCCTTTGTTCTCACAGGCTTGTAATTCAAATATGTTTACCTTTTTATTGTTTATGATAATAATGAATAGGTGTGAGTAATGGTACAAACTCTCTGTGGATAGGAAATTTTCAAAGAAGTACATTTAAAGTCTCCTGTGGTGAGCTAATCCTTACATAAAATTATATACAATAAGGAAAGAAGAACTCTGGTCTTTTGGAAAAGCTGCAGTTGCACAGATCTCTAAAAATAATTCATTACCATTTTTTCCTCCTATTCACTGCTGCATTTGCAGACCGGTTTAACTAAGAATTGTGACATTTTCAGTCGGTTGCATAATTAAATAATATGACTTTTAAAGTAGAACTATAGACAAAACTTTTTGTTTTTCGTTTTGGATAAACTAAGGGAGGGTTATTACCCTTGTCAGATTTTTTTTTTGCCATCTGTGTCCCATTGCAGAGATTTTTCTTCACTTCCTGTCCCATAGCCAAACAGGAAGTGAGAGGAAATTTCTGCAAATTAAGGGAATTCTATGGGGCTCCCCGGGTCACCAGAACTAGTGTCCCCATTGGACAGCCCATGTGAAAGGGTCCTTAGCAGGGAAATCTTCCAATCAGCTCCGCCTGAAAAACTGAATCTCCATTCACCTCTATGGAGCTGCGGATGTCAGCGGTGACGTGTCCGCTGACACCCGCTGCTATCCGATCCTAACCTCTTCACCAAAACCAGACGGATGGTGGTCCTATTTTCCATCCGTCTGGTGGATCTGTCCGGATGGGTTTGGATGAAAATGGACAATCTGTCCGTTTTCATCTGATCTCCCCATAGAGGTCCATCTCTGCTCTTCTCAGTAAGCGGATCAGACCTGCTTAGCGGGGATCAGCGTAGCAATCCCCCGCTGAGCAAGCGGATCCTGCAGAACGGAGGCGCCCATGTGAAAGGGGCCTGATACTTTTCTGGGGACAACCCAAAATTTAAGCTTTTCTTTTACTTTCAATGATGATGGTAAACAGGACAAATAGAGAGGGAGACGGCAATAAAAACTAACAGGTGTTCTAATCCCTCTGCACTCTATTCAAAACTAAAAACAACGTTTTGCCTTTTAGTTATACTTCAGAGATTTGTATCCTGTTTGGGTTGTTAATAATGGTAGGAGACAAATTAGATGGATATGCTAAATGTACTTCTATTCTAGGCTTTGCTGCCTTAAAGTATATGTTAAGTAAAAAAAAAAATCAGCACAAGGGACATTGCTTACAATCAATATAATGTGCCCCTTGGGCTGCAGGCTGGTACTTTAGTTGAACACTTCAATCCTCCAATGCCTCCCTTACCCCTGCTACCATAATAAGTGTGGAGGGGGTTAATATAGCCAAGGGACCTTTCATATGTGTAGCATGCTCTAGTGTGCTAGAAGTGTAGTACTGTGTTTTGGTAAGAGTAGGTACATGTCCAGGCTTGGCTGCCAGCCTAGTCTGGGTGTGTTTTTTTTTTTATCTGGGTCTAGGAGTGACTCAAGGTAGAGCGGGGTGATTCACAAGCGGCATCACCAGGACCTCCTACTTTCCAGAATGTTCTGGTGTTTTCTGGATGGAGAGGTTAAGAGGGGAGGTGGAGCTGCTTGCGGTATTTTAAGGAGCCCTGACCAATCCCCAACTTGGATTGGCAGGGGACAGGCCTCCTTAACCTAGGGTCAGCCCAGCTGGGGAGGAGTTGTTCGGGAGGAAGCTGGAGATGGAGTGCTGGGCTGTCGTGGCCTTGGAGGGAGCTCCCCAGTCTGGGGGGGGTGACCTTGGGCCTGTGCTCGGGTGCGGACAGGACCCTCTGAGAACACGTGGAGGTGTCCTGAACTGTGGGCATGGGAGCAAAGAGAGGACAGTGGGAGAGAGCACTGCCAGGCAAGTCTCCAGGGAGGAACAACTGGTCACAGCCAAGAGGGCTGGTGAGTGATACACAGTCAGGAGGACTGGGGAGGCACGCCTGAGAGGACTGGGAGAGAGCAGTCTGGGATGGGTGCATAACCAGAAGAGTGGACTGTGGATACATGGGCAGGAGAGAGGGGCAACTGCAGCCAGGAGGTACTGGGAGCAGTAGCCACATGTAGGAAAACTAGCACTAAGGACTGGCATATTTTTGCTACACCACAGGGATCCTAGGTACCTAACCGCAAAGGGAACTTTCAAGGCTTAAACCTGTGCTTGTTGGTCCTGGAAGTACAAGTAAGTGATGTTGAGGAGGAATAGTCTGAAAGCAAGTGTTGTGCAGGAGTGAAGACTGGAATGTATATACAAGGAGTGTATATAGTTGGTCCCATGTAAATATTCTGCAATTCAGTGGGCCTCCCATATTCCCTTATCCCATCAAAGTTATTCCCCCTCAATAATAAAAACAAAACAAAGTACATAAACGGTTTTCTGTCTAAAGAGTGACTGGAAAGCATGTGCCTGGCTGGGTGGGGTGACAGATGGACTACAACACTCAGCATCACTCACGAGGGTACCAAAACATATGTACTCATCAAGAGTGCCAACTATGCCCACCCTTTCTTCCCACATCCTCTATTAAAAGAAGCTGATCAATGAATGAAGAAGGCAGATCTTTCATTCATCCGCCCATCCTCCATTCATATATCACTTTTTTATCCATGGAAGTTGTATTACGGTTGAAAGGACAGACCTAGTCGGCACTCTTGATGACTTATGCATATGACAGGTCCCTCAGCCCTATTAACCCCAATCGCAAAGAAAGATTACTTGTACAGGCGGTCACATGAAGAATAAAAGATTTCAACTAAAGAAGGAACCAACAGCACAAGGGACACATCACATTGACGGTAAGTAATGTCCCTTGTGCTGTTGTTTTTTTTTTTTTTCTAAACTTAAGCTTTATTGGAATCTGTGATACTTTTTCTTACCGTATACACTGATAGCCTGTGTTCAAATTTCTCCTGAACTGTACTGTATAAGTGCCAAATTGCTGTTTTGTATTTAAAATTCAATAAATATCACCTGTTAAAAAAAAAAGAATGTGGCATATATATTTTTTTCCTGTTTTTACCATGTGTGTATGGGTAGTACTGTAAAGCTGCCTGGTGTCAGCAACACACTGTGAAAACAGCAGTCCACATCTCCAGTGTTCTACTAAGACAGGACAGCTTTTACAGTACTATGCACACACACATAGTAAAATTTAAAAAGCATTTTTGCATGCTGTGCTTTGTGAAGTGCAAAGAAAGGAAGGGGGTAGAGGCACAACACAGAAACTGGTGTCTGTCAAAGACACTGTAATGATGCAGCTGGAAGCCAGAAGCAAGGTTCCCGCTGTACTTCCCAGAAGCAGCTCAGTGGATCTTACAGATAGGAAAACAGTTGCTGATGAAACAGGAATTAGAGTTTACCAGTCAAAAATTAAACCTCTTTTGTGAGTTGAGCTTTAGATTTTCTACTGGCAAAGTCAGAATTTGCATATAACTTTCTGACTTAATTGATTAATCGTTTTTTACTGACGGTAACCTCTGCTTATGTATTCTTTAATGATTCTCCCAGTTTAAAATTGCCCATATACATAGGTGTGCGCAGCCTATTGCATTAGGGTGTGCACCCCAAATCTTAAACACATACACCTTTATCTGCAGCCTCAGCTGCACAGGCAGTGAATGAATTGGTCTGTGCTGAGTTTCTTCCTGGTCATTTACAAATTGAAGCATAGTGAACACAGTTTATATGCTTCAGTTATGAATGGACACAGTGAGCGAGTGTGTTCACTATGTTCATTTAGAAAAGGAAGGGGCTGGTAAATTACATATTTACTAGTCCCTTCCCCCGCTCTCCATCCTAAAACATATCCTGCTGCAGCCAAGAGGAGAAGGAGGCGGTCAGGAGCCCGGGCAGTAGGGGGATACTATTTCATGTTTTTTTGTGCTTCCATGGCTGCGGTTGCCTGGAGCTCAGCCAGGGGGGGGGGAGCTGAAAGCCACACGCCAAGAAAAACCCATTTTACTGCCGTGGGAGTGGGCAACAGCCAGGGAACTAACAATTTGACAGCTGGCAGAGGATCATCAAAAGCCAACTTGGCAGCGGACAGCAGACCACCCCACCATAGGCAGGCTTGGCAGCAGACAGTGGATCATCAAAGGCAGGCTTGGCAGCAGACAGTGGATCATCAAAGGCAGGCTTGGCAGCAGACAGTGGATCATCAAAGGCAGGCTTGGCAGCAGACAGTGGATCATCAGAGGCAGGCTCTGAGTTGACCAAGCCTTTCCAGAAGGACGAAGTTGGGGGGGGGGGCGGCCGGCCGGCTTCTTCCAATGGAGGAGAATAGCCTTCCATGCGTAGGATAGTAGAATTTAGTAAAGTTCTAAGGGCATTAAACAGGGCCACAGCATCCACTAGACCCAGGAGGGACACTGAGATGGACTTGGGACTTGGGTATAGGTATGGTAAGTATTTTGGTTATACACTCAAGTATCTTTGACCAAAACTCTTGAATCGCCGGGCAACTCCAAAAGAACCCTGCCAATCGGGCTGCGGTATAGTAGATTCTATGCAATAATTTAAACTGTATCAGTCTGTCCCTAGCTGACACCAGATGTTTAAATTGCCTCTCCCACATGTCATCCCAATCCTCTCCATCCATGTTTGGGACTTTCATCCATATTGCTCCTTACAGCAGAGTATCCTAGGAGGTGTAGTCCCAAACAATTCTTTGTAAGTTATTGACAACGTCTTGGATGAAGAGTCATCTTGGAACAGATTTTGAATCTCTATCCTCAGTGTCTGAAATTCCAACTGGAATGCATGCCGTAGTTGGAGATATCGGAAAAAATATTGTTTTGGAAGATCAAATTTTGCTTTTAATTGATCAAAGGAAAGTAAAGTAGCTTCCCGTGTAATAATATCCCCAACCTTTTTGATTCCCCTTGCAGCCCACACCCCCGGATCTTGGAATTCCCAAAAGTGCGAGAGACAAGGGTTTATCCACAGTGGGGCGGCAGGTGATATGCACTTAAAATCAGGCTGCATCAAATGTTGAAAAGTTGCCCATGCTCTGATAGTGACTTTCATAGATCTGGTCAGTGGAAGAACAGACTGGTTTTCCCGGAAAACAGCCAATTGTAAACTCTCGTACGAACCCAATACCGCTGCTTCCAACACCGTGACTGAATTACTATCATCCTCTAATAGCCAGCAGTAGGGATGAGCCGAACACCCCCGGGTTCGGTTCGCACCAGAACCCGCGAACGGACCAAAAGTTCGCACGAACGTTAGAACCCTATTAAATACAATGGATGCGAACGTTTGAAATCTAAAGTGCTAATTATAATGACTATTTATGCATGTTATTGTCCTAAAAAGGGTTTGGGAACCCGGGTTCTGCACCAGGGGACATGTATCAATGCAAAAAGAAGTTTTAAAAACAGCCGTTTTTCGGGAGCAGTCATTTTAATGATGCATAAAGTGAAAAAAAAAAAGTCAAATATTCCTTTAAATATCGTACCTGGGGGGTGTCTAAAGTATGCCTGTGAAGTGGCACATGTTTCCCGTGTTTAGAACTGTCCCTGCACAAAATGACATTTCTAAAGGAAAAAAAGCCATTTAAAACTGCTTGCGGCTTTAATGTAATGTCTGGTCCCGGTAATATGGATGAAAATCTTTAAGAAAAATGGCATAGCTACCCCATCACCCCACCCCCCCACCCCCTACCCCAGCCCATTACCAGCCCCTTTGGGTCTTGTATGGATATTAAGGGGAACCCCGCACACAAAATAAAAAAGGCCCTATATACTCTGAACAGCCGTATACAGGCGGTGCATACAAGACAGGGACTGTAGGTTTGTTCTTATGTAGAATCTGTTTGTAATTTTGAACAGGTACATTGTTTAAGTGTAGCTCCAGCCAAAAAATCTATTTTTAAGCTTTTTGGAAAACATAGGGAAGGGTTATCACCCCTGTAACATTTGTTTTGCTGTCTGTGCCCCTGTTCAGAACATTTCACCTCACTTTCCGTCCCAATAACAAATGTTTTTGAAAAGTGGGGTTTTTATTGAAACAAGGATTGGTGATAAAGCATCAGTAGAGAGGAGGCACCTTTTTCCCATATTAACTCTTACAGGAGAAAATTTCTCTTCCTAGGGGTAGATTTCCTCTCACTTCCTGTTGTCTCCTTCCGTTTGCAAGTAGGAGTCGTTTGTAAGTTGGAAAGTAGGGGCCTGCCCTATATACTCTGCTGAAATTTGCCCCTTACATGTTGGTGTTGCCACAACACTGTAAGCCCTCACAGTTACTCTTGGTGGGCGCATGAATGGGCCCTGCTGTGAATTATTAGATCAAGAATTGTAACTGCATGCCCCTGTTGAACAGGGGCTGGAAAATTGGGCCTGTGGTGGTGGTGGTGTTGACACAACACTGTAAGGCCTCACAGTTACTCTTGGTGGGTGCAGGAATGGGCCCTGCTGTGAATTATTAGATCAAGAATTGTAATTACATGCCCCTGTTAAACAGGGGCAGAAAAATTGGGCCTTAGGCACTGGTGCCACAACACCGCAACCCCTCACAGATACTGTACTTGGAGCACAGCAATGAGCCCTGTTGCAAAGTATTGCATCAAAAATTGTATTTACATGCCCCTGTTAAACAGGGGCTGAAAAATTGGGCCTTAGGCACTGGTGCTGGTGCCACGACACTGCAACCTCTCCCAGATACTCTAGTTGGAGTGCAGGAATGAGCCCTGCTGCAAAGCATTGCATAAAAAATTGTAATTACATGCCCCTGTAAAACAGGGGCTGAAAAATTGGGCCTTAGGCACTGGTGGCAGCACCCAGAAACAAAAATGTTCTTCCAAGCTATCATCATCAATCGGATCATTGAGGAGGAGGAGGATAGTCAGTCAACATAACAGGACAGTCACTCAGCATCAGCATCAGTCTTGAAGGGATGTGACATTTGAAAATAAATTAGTCTGTTATATCAGCTTCAGGTGTTTGGTAGCTGGTGGTGATCCAAGACTGGTTCATCTTTATGAAAGTCAGTCGATCAACCGAGTCGGTGGACAGGCGCACCCTGTGATCTGTGACAAATCCTCCAGCAGCACTGAATGTGCGTTCTGAAAGAACGCTGGATGCAGGACAGGCCAGTAGCTCAATTGCATACTGTGCAAGCTCTGGCCAGTGATCCATCCTCAAAACCCAGTAAGCCAGAGGATTTTCGGTGGGGAAGGTGTCCAAGTCTGACCTTGCCCCTAGGTATTCCTGCACCATGTATATCAGATGCTGGCGATGGTTGCTGGAACCGATCATACCTTGGGGCTGCGGACTAAAGAATTGTCTGAACGCATCGGTCAGACGGCCACCTTCCCCACCGCTCCTTCTTTGACTGACCGAAGCCTCAGCAACTCGTTGTCCAGGACCAGGAGTTTGTAACCTCCCAGTCTCTGGGAACGCGTTGCACAGACCTTTCTGCAAGGCCTCCCGGAGTTGTCTCATCCTCTGCTCCCTCTGCGATGATAAGATAAGGTCCGCAACCTTACCCTTGTACCGTGGATCAAGGAGAGTGGCCAGCCAGTAATGGTCCCTCTCCTTGATCCGAAGAATACGAGGATCCTTCTGCAGACTTTGCAGCATCAGGGAGGCCATGCAGCGTAGGTTAGCTGAGGCATTCGGTCCGTAGTCCTCTGGGTCACTAAGGACGACATGATCCGCAGCCACCTCCTCCCAGCCACGTACAAGTCCACGGGTTTCTTGGGACTGTAAATCATCCCTAAAAGACTGCTGCTGATGATGCTGAGAGCCAGGCTCCACCTCCATGCTGACACAATCCTCCTCCTCCTCCTCCTCCTTCCTGTGCGATGGGTGGGACAGAAGGAACACTGTCTGGGTGAAGGGGGCCTTGAGAGGCAAGGAAGTCCTCCTCTTCCTGCCTCTGTTCTGCCTCAAGTGCCCTGTCCATTATTCCACGCAGCGTATGTTCCAACAGGTGGACAAGAGGTACAGTGTCACTGATGCATGCACTGTCACTGCTCACCATCCTCGTAGCCTCCTCAAATGGTGCCAGGACAGTGCATGCATCCCTGATCATGCCCCACTGGCGTGGTGAAAAAAACCCGAGCTCCCCTGACCCTGTCCTGGTGCCGTAGTCGCACAGGTACTCATTGATGGCCCTCTGCTGCGTGTGCAGCCACTGCAGCATGGCCAACGTTGAGTTCCACCTGGTGGGCATGTCACATATAAGGCAGTTATTGGGCAGGTTCAACTGCTTTTGCAGCTCAGCCAGGCGAGCACTGGCATTATAAGATCTGCGGAAATGCACACAGACTTTCCTGGCCTGCCTCAGGACATCCTGTAAGCCCGGGTACCTGCCCAAGAACCGCTGCACCACCAGGTTAAGGACGTGGGCACATGGGTCAGTTGTTCCTGTCGGAGGGCGGAGAGGAGGTTGGTGCCATTGTCGCAAACCACCATTCCTGACTTAAGCTGGCGTGGCATCAACCACCTCTCGGCCTGCCCCTGCAGAGCAGACAGAACCTCTGCCCCAGTGTGGCTCCTGTCCCCCAAACACACCAGCGCAAGCACGGCATGGCATCTTTTTGCCTGCGTACTTGCGTAGCCCCTTGAACGCCTACGGAGCACCGCTGGTTCCGAGTACAAAGCACAGGAAGAGGCCATGGAGGAAGAAGAAGAGGAGGGGTGGAGGAGAGAGGTGTGTCACAACCAGTAGTAGCATTTTGGAGGCGTGGTGGCGGAACAACCTCCAACACTACTGCACCTTGTCCTGCATCCTTCCCAGCTGCCAAAAGAGTGACCCAATGGGCCGTGAAAGAAAGGTAACATCCCTGTCCATGCCTGCTGGACCATGAGTCAGCGGTAATATGCACCTTACTGCTGACCGCCCTGTCCAGCGAGGCCAAGACATTGCCTTCCAATTGCCGGTAGAGAGCCGAAATCCCCTTCCGTGAGAAAAAGTGGCGTTTGGGAACCTGCCACTGAGGAACCGCACATTGCACAAACTCACGGAAGGGGGCCGAGTCTACTAACTGAAAAGGCAGCAGTTGAAGCGCTAGCAATTTAGCCAAGCTAGCATTCAACCGCTGGGCATGTGGATGGCTGGGAGTGAACTTCTTTCGACGGTCCAGCAGCTGGGGCAGGGAAATTTGCCTGCTAGAATCGGACGTCGGTGTACTGCTAGCAGAGTGCCCGCAAGTACTTGGCTGTGACACACCTAATTCTACACCTTCATTCCTCTCAGTGCAGGTTTCAGAGAGGACTGAAGGTATAGTGGGGTTGGAGATCCCAGCTGATGCGGTGCAAGGAGAGGTCCGCTTTGTTCTTTGGTGTGGGTCTTTAAGGTAGGCTTGCCAACGAGCTGCATGGCAGGTCAACATATGTCTGGTCAAGCATGTGGTGCCCAAGCAGCTGATGTTTTGGCCACGCGATATACGCTTGAGACATATGTTGCAAACCACAGCTGTGCGATCTGATGCACTCGACTCAAAAAAGGCCCACACCAAAGAACTTTTTGAATAACGGGCAGAGGCAGCGCCCTGCACAGGCGGAGCTCTGCGGTGTGATTCCGTCGGTGTGCTGCCCTTACGCTGGCCCCCCGAGGGCATCCTGCCTCATTGGAGATGTGCCTCCTCCTCATCCTCCTCCTCCTCCTCCTCTCTCCTATAAGGCACCCACGTGGAGTCAGTGACCTCATCATCCCCTCCCTCCTCATCACTGGAGCCAATCTGGCAGATTGCTGCAGCTGCTGGAACATGACTGCCAGATTGGTGTCCTTCTTGAGCATCCCCTCTCTCTGCTCTCACGCTACTGCCTTCCTCTAGCTGGGTATCATCATCAGACCCTTCGAAACGCTGGGCATCCTCCTGGAGCATGTACCCAACACTGTGCTCAAACAGTTCGGGGGACTCCTCAGGAGGACATGGTGGGTCTAGGGAAGGAGTGACTGATGATGACATTGATACCAGGGAAGAGGACGCTTTGGCAGCTGCTTTGCCAGTACCCTGAGCCTGGGTGAGAGAGGATGAGGAGGATGAGGAGGGCTTGGTCATCCACTCTACCAAGTCTTCGGCATGATGCGGCTCAACACGTCCAGCTGCCGAAAAGGACAAGCGTGTCCCATGGCCACGTGCCGATGGCGATGCACCGCGTCCACGACCAGCACTGTTGTCTCTAGACACAGAGCCTGCTTGCCCTCTTTTATTGGCTCCTGACTGTCTGCCTCTCCTTGTTTGCCTTCCAGACATTCTAATGGCCTGCAGGGAGATGGGAAAACCAGCAATAAGGCCTAGCTTCAGGAGTATATTTTGCAGGAAGCACACTACGCCCGCTGTAAGTGCTGCAAATGCCTGTTGGTGTAACACACTAGGAAAACACAGCAATACGGGCTAGCTTCAGGAGTATATTTAGCAGGAATCACACTACGCCTGCTGTAAGTGCTGCAAATGCCTGTTGGTGTAACACACTAGGAAAACACAGCAATACGGGCTAGCTTCAGGAGTATATTTTGCAGGAATCACACTACGCCTGCTGCAAGTGCTGCAAATGCCTGTTGGTGTAACACACCAGGAAAACACAGTAATACGGGCTAGCTTCAGGTGTATATTTTGCAGTAATCACACTACGCCTGCTGTAAGTGCTGCAAATGCCTGTTGGTGTAACACACCAGGAAAACACAGCAATACGGGCTAGCTTCAGGTGTATATTTTGCAGGAGGCACACTCCACCCGCTGTAAGTGCTGCAAATGCCTGTTAGTGTAACACACCAGGAAAACACAGCAATACGGGCTAGCTTCAGGAGTATACTGTGCAGGAGGCTTAGCAACAATGACACTGACACTGTCCCCTGCCTATCCTTCTCTCTCCCTGCACACAAGGTTTATCAAAGAACATGACACTGACACTCTCCCTGTCTATCCTTCTCTCTCCCTGCACACAAGGTTTAGCAAAGAATATGACACTGACACTGTCCCCTGCCTATCCTTCTCTCTCCCTGCACACAAGGTTTATCAAAGAATATGACACTTATGCCTCGTACACACGGCCGAGATTCTCGTCGAAAAAAACATGTCGTTTTTTTCGACGAGATTCTTGGACAAGAAACTTGTCCCGGCCGAGTGTAGACACGCTCCTTTCAAAGAACCCGCGGTTCTTTGAATGGAGCGAACGCGGTGACGTCATCGAATACGACGAGCATGCGCTCGTCACATTCGATGCCGTCGCTGCCATCTTGGTTCACCCTACCTATGCCTAGGAAGCTACCGCGCATGCGTCTAAGTCATTTCGAGCATGCACGGGCTTCCCGGCGAAAAGGTAAGTGTACACACACACAATTTTCTCGTCGAGAAACAGGCTGACGAGAATCTCGACGAGAAAATAGAGAGCAGGTTCTCTATTTTCTCGTCGAGATTCTTGTTGCTTTTCTTGACGAGAAACCATAAACACGAACGAATTTCTCGGCAAGAAATCTCTGCCAGCAAGTTTCTTGCTGGTTTTTGCCGAGAAACTCGTTTGTGTGTACGAGGCTTGACACTCTCCCTGCCTATCCTTCTCTCTCCCTGCACACAAGGTTTATCAAAGAATATGACACTGACACTGTCCCCTGCCTATCCTTCTCTCTCCCTGCACACAAGGTTTAGCAAAGAATATGACACTGACACTCTCCCTGCCTATCCTTCTCTCTCCCTGCACACAAGAATAGCACAAAGAATATCACACTGTCCCTGCCTATCCTTCTCTTTCCCTGCGCCGGAACACACTACACAAGGCCGCCGCGCTGGCGGCCTTTTATAGTGTGGGGCGTGTGCTAAACCCCCTGAGCTATAATTGGCCACAGGCAACCTGCCTGTGGCCAATTATGGCTCTCCTAGCTGCCGGCGCTGTGATTGGCCAAGCATGCGGGGTCACAGTGCATGCTTGGCCAATCACAGCGCTGGGATTGCACTGCGATGGCGCAGTGTATTGTGGGCCGTTCGTGTCACTCGAATTTGGCGCGAACGGCCCAAATCGTTCGATGAACGATCGAACAGCCGATGTTCGAGTTGAAGGTATGTTCAACTCGAACACCGAGCTCATCCCTAGCCAGCAGCATGCAAATACCATTTGGTCTGCAAGGTAGGGAGTACTTGTACCAATCGGGTAAGGCAAACCCTCCCTGTCATCGGGGTTCCTGGAGCACATTTTAAGCCTATACGTGGGGGTGAAGGGGACCAAAGAAAAGAGGAAGCAAGGCCATCCATTTTTTTGAAGTAGGATTTAGGGACCCTTAGGAGCGCATTACGTAAAAAATAAAGGATAACCTTCATTTTGAGAAGATTTCTTTTCCCAATCAAAAATATCGGTAGATTCTTCCAGGCCTGGATTCTCTGCTTCAGTAATGAGACTAGTGGGAGCATGTTTAAAGCCATATAATCCTCTACTTGCGCAGTAATTTGGACACCAAGATAATTTAACTTTGATACCCATCGCAGAGGAAGTGAGGGATCCGCTACTACAGTGGCCCCTGCATCCAGAGGCAAAATAGAACATTTAGTCCAGTTCACCTTCAAACCCCAAAAGCATGCAAAGGTAGAAGGACAAGGCAGGGGTGTCCCCTATCGCCTTTCTTTTTGCACTTCTGATAGAACCCCTAGCCATAGCGCTTTGATTCTCCTCGGAGGTGAAGGCGATCCAGATGGGAACCATCAAAGAATGTCTAACATTATACGCTGATGATCTTATACTTTTTCTTAGCGATCTTTGCTATTTTTAAATAAAAAAATAAATAAGACTTTAACCACTTAACGACCGCCCACCGCCGATTTACGTCGGCAGAATGGCACCGACAGGCAGAATCACGTAGATCTACGTGATCGCCTTTGTGCAGTTGGGGGGTCCATCCGGACCCCCCTTCACTGCAGTGAGCGGCTGTTAAGTGTTCGGGAGCGATCAGGCATGAGGGGGCGGCCGCTCGATTCCGCCCCCCCCCCTCGCGATCGCTCCCGGCGAATGAAATTGCTTCCTCCTGCCTGAAATGTAAACACAGGCTGGAGGAAGTGATGTCATCTCCCTCGCCGCAGTCTTTTCGTTCCCGGCGCCGAGAAGAGAAGAAGCAGGTTAGTGCACCAACAGTCCACTGACACGTAGGTACACATAGGCACACAAATCACCGCCCAGTCACCCCCAGATCACCCCCCAGGTCACCCCAAAGCCCCCAATCACAGTGTCACTGATTGCAGTGATCATTTATTTTACTGATCACTGCATTTAGTGTCATCTGTGATTGTAAAAAGTTGCAGGGCAGTTAGGATTAGGCCCCTTTAGGTCCAGGGTAGCCCCCTAACCCCCCCTAATAAAGGTTTAACCCCTTGATCACCCCCCAGGTAACCCTTTCACCCCCTAACTTCAGCGTCACTAAGCGATTGTTTTTCCGATCGCTGTATTCGTGTCGCTGGTGTTTTAGATATTTTTTTTTAGGTTCGCCGCAGGTTTTTATTAGTGTCAGGTACCCCCATATATTATTTTAACCCCCTGATTGCCCCTAGAGTTAACCCTTTCACCAGTGATCGCCGTATAAGCGTCACTGGTGTCACTGGTTAGCCAGTAAGTTATTTAGGTTACCCGTCAGGTTTTTATATAGTGTCAGGTACCCCCATATTTAACCTAATAAAGGTTTTAACCCCCTGATTGCCCCTAGTTAACCCTTTCACCAGTGATCACCATATAAAGGTTACGGGTGACGCTGGTTGATTAGTTTGCTTTTTATAGCATCAGGGCACCCGCCGTATATAACCCAATAAAGGTTTAACCCCCCTGATCGCCCGGCGGGTGAGATCAATTAGGTTTTAGCGCCAGAGAGGGTCTGCGTCGCCCCAGGCAGTGTTAGGTTAGTGCCAGTAACGCTAACACCCACGCGCAAAGCATACACCCCCCTTAGTGGTATAGTATCTGATCAGATCTATACTAGCATCCCCAGCGGTTTAGGGTTCCCAAAAACGCAGTGTTAGCGGGATCAGCCCAGATCCCTGCTAGCGCCTGCGTTTAGCCCCTCCGCCCAGCCCAGCCCAGCCCAGCCCACCCAAGTGCAGTATCGATCGATCACTGTCACTTACCAAACACAACACACATAACTGCAGCGTTCGCAGAGACAGGCCTGATCCCTGCGATCGCTAACAGTTTTTTTGTAGCATTTGATATATTTGCTGACGACAGTCAGGTGCTTTTTTTCCTGTGAATCTTACTAGTGTACCCCTAAATTTAGAGCCCAAAATGGCAAGACGAAGGTACACTAGTAAAGAGGCCTATGAGATTCTGAGCATGACAGATAGTGAAGAGGAGGTCACGTATCTGTCAGATTCAGGCTCAGAATATCTTCCCGTAGAAGACAGTGACGTCAGCGGCCCCACGTCAGATAGCTCTGACGACGAAGTTGAGGTCCCTGCTAAGGTCAGGTGTACCCGATCCCGATCTTCTGAGGTTGTTGAGGAGCAAGAACCGCAGGTCTCTCGTATCATGGAGCAGAGTAGTACTAGCGCCGCTATTCCTTCTGGTGAACTGGCAAGCACCAGCGGCCTAGTACAGCCTGGACGTACATCCAGCACTGCAGTAACACTTGGTGACGTGGCGAGTCCCATAAGTGCAGTTCAAGCTGGCGAGGTGGCAAGCACAAGTAGTGTCCCGCTGCCACCAAGAAGACAAAGGCAGGCCCGTCGTGCCCATACTGCCCTTCCTGCAGAATTCGCCTATCCTGATTGGGTCCCCACCACTTCTGCAGAACCCGTACTTCCCCCATTCACTGCCCAACCCGGTATTCAGGTGGAAACAGCTGATTTTATTCCAATTGATTTTTATTTGCTGTTTTTCACGGAAGATCTCTATAGATCTATTGTGGACCAGAGTAATTTATATGCTGGTCAATTTATCGCCGCTAACCCCCAGTTGCCTAAAATTGCCAGAAATTGGAAACCAATTACGGTTTCCGAATTTAAGACCTTTCTGGGCCTTTCCCTCAACATGGGCACACATAAATTTTCGTCATTGCGTGCTTATTGGTCCACGCACCCAATTGACCACATGCCCGTGTTCTCTGCCTCCATGTCCAGGGCACGATACGAGCAGATTTTGCGGTTCATGCACTTCAACGACAATGAACTTTGTCGTCCACGTGGGGACCCTGAATACGACCGGCTCTATAAAATTCGGCCCCTCATAAACCACTTCAACGAACGTTTTGCAGCCTTGTTTACTCCCGATCAAGTTGTCTGCGTTGATGAGTCCCTGATTAAATTTTCTGGCCGCTTGTCTTTCAAGCAGTACCTTCCCAGCAAGCGTGCCAGATACGGGGTCAAGCTCTACAAGTTCTGTGACAGGACAACAGGCTATGTAGTGAACTTTACGGTTTATGAGGGAAAAGATAGTCAGATTGAGTCGGTCAACTGCCCGGATTACATAGGGAGCGCTGGCAAGATAGTGTGGAACTTGGTGTCACCCTTATTCGGAAAGGGGTACCACTTGTATGTGGACAATTATTACACGAGCGTGCCACTGTTTAGTCACTTGTTTGATCATCAGATTGGAGCATGTGGCACCGTGCGACCTAATCGCCGGGGCTTTCCCCAGCGGCTTGTAGATGCCCGTCTTAGGCTGGGGGAGAGAGCCTGCTTGAAGTGTAATAACTTGCTCGCTATGAAGTGGAGGGACAATAAGAATGTTTTCCTTCTTACCTCCCTTCATGCAGACACGACATTCCAAATTCGTACGGCGACTGGTGTTGTGGAGAAACCCCTCTGTGTCCACGAATATAACCAAAATATGGGAGGGGTGGACCTCAACGACCAGTTGATGGCGCCGTATCTAATTGACCGTAAGGCGAGACGCTGGTACAAAAAAGTGTCTCTATCATTATTCCAATTGGCTTTGCTGAACGCTCATGTGCTATACAGAGCTTCAGGCGGGACGTTATCTCTTCTAAAATTCCAGAATGAGATAGTCACAGAACTCCTGTATCCAGGCGGTTCTGCACCTCACCATCCCCTACCAAATGCAGTAAGCCGGCTGCATGAGAGGCATTATTCGTATGTCCTCCCGAGTACCCCTACCCAAAGCCACCCCCAAAAAAGATGTCGTGTCTGTAGCAAGCGCGGATTTAGGCGTGACACCCGTAGTTTTTGTCCACTCTGTCCTGACAAGCCTAGTCTTTGCCAAGGTGAATGTTTTGAACGCTACCACTCAAAAGTGAAGTTTTAGCGTAGGGTACAGCATTTCACAGACAAGGACACACTTACACAGGGTCTCCCAAGATGCCATTACATTTTGAGAGACCCGAACCATTACAGTTGTAAAGTTACAAAAAAAAGTGTAAAAAAGAAAAAAAAAACGTAAAAAACAAAACACAAAAAAATATAAAATAAAAAAACCAAAAATAGTTGTCGTTTTATTGTTCTCTCTCTCTCTCTATTTTCTCTCTATTGTTCTGCTCTTTTTTACTGTATTCTATTCTGCAATGTTTTATCATGCTTGCTTTTCAGGTATGTAATTTTTTGTTTTCAGGTGCGCCATTCAACTGCAGCGCGGAATTATTTATCTTGACAGCAACAGCGTTTGCTCCCACGATACATAAAGCCGTGACTCCAGTGCTGTAGGAGGTGATTTCACCACCACAGTTAAAAAAAAGAGCATATATGCCGAAGCATGGGGGCAGCAGGGGCGGAGGAGCGATTTTGCTCCTAATGCCGCGTATATACGGTCGAAATTCCGACGGAGGCCTGCCCATGGAAAATTCCGACCGTGTGTACGCGGCATAACTTTTTTGCGGGAGGATGCCCCCATGCTTCGGCATATATATATTTTAGGCACAGGTTGCGTTAAAACATTTTTTTATTTTTTACTAGGTTTTGTTTTGGTATTTGCTTTGCAGGTATGGCATGGTAAGGTCTTACTGTTGTACTGTAATGTTACTTTGTTTTAATGTTAACCACCATTTGCTTAGCAGGTACGCCATTCAGTTGCAGCGCGGATCTATTTATCTTGACAGCAACAGCGTTTGCTCCCACGATACATAAAGCCGTGACTCCAACGCTGTAGGAGGTGATTTCACCACCACAGTTAAAAAAAAAGAGCATATATGCCGAAGCATGGGGGCAGCAGGGGCGGAGGAGCGATTTTGCTCCTAATGCCGCGTATATACGGTCGAAATTCCAACGGAGGCTTGCCCGTGGAAAAGTCTGACCGTGTGTACGCGGCATAACCTTTTATGCCGCGTACATACGGTCAAAATTCCGACGAAGGCTTGACCGTGTGTACGCGGCATAACTTTTTTGCGGGAGGATGCCCCCATGCTTCGGCATATATGCCCATCATTAGAAGTGGGTGGATGAAGGGAGGTATTCTAATGGTGGGCATACCCACCAATCAATCTCTTTTTTTCGTTCAGCCAATAGGCTGTATGAAAAAAAAGATTACAATACATGTCCAACAAGGACCAGCAACGTACTGGTATGTTGCTGGACTTTGAATGTTTATACCAGAATGATGCCTGCGGGTTTAGGTATCATCTTGGTATCATTCTTTTCAGCCAGCAGCCGGCTTTCATGTAAAAGCAATTCTAGCAGATAATTAGCCTCTAGACTGCTTTTACAAGCAGTGGGAGGGAATGTCCCCCCCCCCCGGATATAAAAAGCGCCATTGGGAAATTGGGAAAGCATTTTATCACACCGATCTTGGTGTGGTCAGATGCTTTGAGGGCAGAGGAAAGATCTAGGGTCTAACCCCCCAATTTTTTTCAAAAAAAGAGTACCTGTCACTACTTATTGCTATCATAGGGGATATTTACATTCCCTGAGATAACGATAAAAATGGTAAAAAAATAAAATATGGAAGGCACAGTTTAAAAATAAAATAAAAAAGGCAAATAAATAATCAAAAAAAAAAAAAAAAAAGCACCGCTGTCCCCCCCTGCTCTTGCGCAAAGGCGAACGCAAGTGTAGGTCTAGCGTCATATGTAAACAGCAATTGCATCATGCATGTGAGGTATCACCGCGAAGGTCAGATCGAGGGCAGTCATTTTAGCAGTAGACCTCCTCTGTAAATCTAACGTGGTAACCTGTAAAGGCTTTTAAATGCTTTTAAAAATGAATGTAGTTTGTCGCCGCTGCGCGTTTGTGCGCAATTTTAAAGCATGTCGTGTTTGGTATCCATGTACTCGGCCTATGATCATCTTTTTTATTTCATCAAACATTTGGGCAATATAGTGTTTTTTAGTGCATTAAAAATAAAAAAAGTGTGTTTTTCCCCCAAAAAATGCGTTTGAAAAATCGCTGCGCAAATACTGTGTGGAAAAAAAAATGCAACACCCACTATTTTAATCTGTAGGGCCTTTGCTTTAAGAAAATATATAATGTTTGGGGGTTCAACATAATTTTCTTGCAAAAAAATTTTTTTTTTTCATGTAAACAAAAAGTGTCAGAAAGGGCTTTGTCTTCAAGTGGTTAGAAGAGTGGATGATGTGTGACATAAGCTTCCTAATGTTGTGCATAAAATGCCAGGACAGTTCAAAACCCCCCCCAAATGACCCCATTTTGTAAAGTAGACACCTCAAGCTATTTGCTGAGAGGCATGTTGAGCCCATTGAATATTTTTTTTTTGTCCCAAGTGATTGAATAATGACCAAAAAAAAAAAATTTACAAAAAGTTGTCACTAAATTATATATTGCTCAAACATGCCATGGGCATATGTGGAATTACACCCCAAAATACATTCTGTTGCTTCTCCTGAGTACGGGGATACCACATGTGTGGGACTTTTTGGGAGCCTAGTCGCGTACGGGACCCCAAAAACCAAGCACCGCCTTCAGGATTTCTATGGGTGTAAATTTTTGATTTCACTCCTCACTGCCTATCACAGTTTCGGAGGCCATGGAATGCCCAGATGGCACAAAACCCCCCCAAATGACCCCATTTTGGAAAGTAGACACCCCAAGCTATTTGCTGAGAGGTATGTTGAGTATTTTGCAGATCTCGCTTTTTGTCACAAAGTTTTGAAAATGTAAAAAAAAAAAAAAAAAAAAAAAAAGAAAAAAAAATGTCTTTCTTAATTTTCAAAAACAAATGAGAGCTGTAAAATACTCACCATGCCTCTCAGCAAATAGCTTGGGGTGTCTACTTTCCAAAATGGGGTCATTTGTGGGGGTTTTGGGCTATTTTGACATTTTATGGCCTTCAAAACTGTGATAGGTAGTGAGGAGTGAAATCAAAAATTTATGCCCTTAGAAACCTTGAAGGCGGTGCTTGGTTTTTGGGGTCCCGTACGCGGCTAGGCTCCCAAAAAGTCCCACACATGTGGTATCCCCGTACTCAGGAGAAGCAGCAGAATGTATTTTGGGGTGTAATTTCACATATAACCATGGCATGTGTGAGCAATATATCATTTAGTGACAACTTTTTGTACATTTTTTTTTCTTTTTGTCATTATTCAATCATTTGGGACAAAAAAAAAATATTCAATGGGCTCAACATGCCTCTCAGCAAATAGCTTGGGGTGTCTACTTTCCAAAATGGGGTCATTTGGGGGGGTTTTGTGCCATCTTGGCATTTTATGGCCTTCAAAACTGTGATAGGTAGTGAGGAGTGATATCAAAAATTTATGCCCTTAGAAACCTTGAAGGCGGTGCTTGGTTTTTGGGGTCCCGTACGCGGCTAGGCTCCCAAAAAGTCCCACACATGTGGTATCCCCGTACTCAGGAGAAGCAGCAGAATGTATTTTGGGGTGTAATTTCACATATAACCATGGCATGTGTGAGCAATATATCATTTAGTGACAACTTTTTGTACATTTTTTTTTTCTTTTTGTCATTATTCAATCATTTGGGACAAAAAAAAATATTCAATGGGGTCAACATGCCTCTCAGCAAATAGCTTGGGGTGTCTACTTTCCAAAATGGGGTCATTTGGGGGGGTTTTGTGCCATCTTGGCATTTTATGGCCTTCAAAACTGTGATAGGTAGTGAGGAGTGAAATCAAAAATTTATGCCCTTAGAAACCTTGAAGGCGGTGCTTGGTTTTTGGGGTCCCGTACGCGGCTAGGCTCCCAAAAAGTCCCACACATGTGGTATCCCCGTACTCAGGAGAAGCAGCAGAATGTATTTTGGGGTGTAATTTCACATATGCCCATGGCATGTGTGAGCAATATATCATTTAGTGACAACTTTGTGCAAAAAAAAAAAAGTTTGTCATATTCCCGCAACCTGTGGCAAAATATAAAATATTCCATGGACTCAACATGCCTCTCAGCAAATAGCTTGGGGTGTCTACTTTCCAAAATGGGGTCATTTGGGGGGGTTTTGTACTGCCCTGCCATTTTAGCACCTCAAGAAATGAGATAGGCAGTCATAAATTTAAAGCTGTGTAAATTTCAGAAAATGTACCCTAGTTTGTAAACGCTATAACTTTTGCGCAAACCAATAAATATACGCTTATTGACATTTTTTTTACTAAAGACATGTGGCTGAATACATTTTGGCCTAAATGTATGACTAAAATTGAGTTTATTCGATTTTTCTTATAACAAAAAGTAGAAAATATCATTTTTTTTTCAAAATTTTCGGTCTTTTTCTGTTTATATCGCAAAAAATAAAAATCGCAGAGGCAATCAAATACCATTAAAAGAAAGCTCTATTTGTGGGAAGAAAAGGACGCAAATTTCATTTGGGTACAACATTGCATGTCCGCACAATTTACAGTTAAAGCAGCGCAGTGCCGAATCCCAAAAACAGGCCTGGTCCTAATGGCCCGAAATGGTCCGGGGCTTAAGTGGTTAACCACTTATACAGGGCACTTATACACCCTTCCTACCCAGACCAATTTTCAGCTTTCAAGGCTCTCACACTTTGAATGCCAATTACTCAGTCATGCAACACTGTACCCAAACAATTTTTTTATAATTTCTTTAATACAAATAGAGATTTCTTTTGGTGGTATTTAATCACCACTGTTGTTTTGTTTTTTTGCGACATAAGTGAGAAAAGATCGAAAATTATGAAAAAAAAACAAATTTTTTTGTTTCTATGAGACATAGAATCTGATAGACATGTCTATATCTCTTTGGTAAAAATAACCCAAGTTAGTGTGTATTATTTGGTCTGTGTGAAAGTTATAGAGTCCACAAGCTATGGTGCAAATCATTGAAAATTGATCACACCTGATGTACTGACAACCTATCTCATTTCTTGAGGATCTGAAATGTCAGGACAGTACAAATACCCCCCCCCCCCCAAATGACCCCTTTTTGAAAAGTAGACAGTCAAATTAATTTAGTAAGAGGCATGGTGAGTTTTTTGAAGTTGTCATTTTTTTCCCACAATTCTTGGGAAAATTTAAGATATTTTTATTTTTTTTATTTTACTGAATTGTCAGAATAACAAGTTATTTCTCACACACAGCATATGCATACTTCCAATTACACCCTAAAAATACATTCTGCTAATCCTCCCGAGCATGACGATACCACATGCGTGTGACCTGGCTACACAGAGAGGTCCAACATGCACCATCAGGGGTTCTAGGAGCATAAATTGCACCTCTAATTTCCTAACGACCTATTCAATTTTTGAAGGCCTTGGAGCACCAGGACAATGGAATAACCTACAAAATTACCCCATTTTGGAAAGAAAACCCCCCGACGTCTATTCTATGAGGCATTATGAGTCCTTTAAATGGTTCATTTTTTTTCACAAGTCTTCGGAAAACGTGGAAAAAATTAAAACCTATTTTTTTTTTTACACAGAGATGTAAACTTATAAGATATTTCTAATATATAGCATGTATATAGCAAAAATTACACCCCAAAATATATTCTGCTACTCATCCTGAGTATGGCGATACTACATGTGTGAGATTTACACAGCCTGGCCACATAGAGAGGTCCAACATTATAGTAGTACCTTCAGGAGTTCTATGAGCATAAATTACACATCTCATTTCATTCCTTCCTATCACACTTTTGAAGGTCCTGGAGCACCAGGACAGTGGAATTACTCACAAAATAACCCGATTTTGGAAAGCAAACACCTCAAGGTATATTCTATGAGGCATGGGCTGCAGATAGGTACTCGGGTAATCTGATGGGCTGCAGATAGGTACTCGGGTACTATGATGGGCTGCAGATAGGTACTCGGGTAAGGTAACCCGATTACCTGCAGATAGGTACTATGATGGGGTGGCGACAGGTACTCGGTTACTCTGATGGTTTAGTGACAGGTACTCAGGTACTCTGATGGGCTGGTGACAGGTACTCGGGTACTCTGATGGGCTTGTGACTGGTACTCGGGTACTCTGATGGGTGTTGACAGGTACTTATATGAACTGTGACAAGTACTCAGGTACTCAGATGGGCTGTGACAGGTACTCAGATGAACTATAACAGGTACTCAGATAAACTGTGACAGGCACTCGGGTACTCAGATAAACTGTGACAGGCACTCGGGTACTCAGATGAACTGTGACAGGCACTCGGGTACTCAGATGAACTGTGACAGGTACTCGGATACTCAGATGAACTGTGACAGGTACTCGGATGGACTGTGACAGGTATTCGGGTACTCAGATGGACTGTGACAGGTACTCGGATGGATTGTGACAGGTATTCGGGTACTCAGATGGACTGTGATAGATACTCAGGTGGGCTGTGACAGGTACTCGGGTACTCAGATGGGCTGTGACAGGCACTCAGGTACTTTGATGGCTGGTGACAGGTGCTTTGATGGCTGGTGACAGGTCCTCTTTATCAGGGGAGGCAATCAGTGTGTTTTGGTATGCACTGTAAGCGGTAACGAGCTGTTACCGGAATCTCCTCCACACACACGATTGGTGTGTGAGGAGGAGAACACGGGGGCGTACAGGTGTGAGGAGGGGGGCTGGGTGCATACAGGTGTGAGGGGGGCCTGAGTTCTTACAGGTGTGAGGGGGCCCTGAGTGCGCACAGGTGTGAGGGAGCCCTGAGTGTGCACAGGTGTGAAGGGGCCCTGAGTGCACACAGGTGTGAGGGGGCCCTGAGTGCACACAGGTGTGAAGGGGCCCTGAGTGCACACAGGTGTGAGGGGGCCCTGAGTGCGCACAGGTGTGAGGGGGGCCTGAGTGAGTACAGGTGTGAGGGGGGCCTGAGTGCGCACAGGTGTGAGGGGGCCCTGAGTGCGCACAGGTGTGAGGGGGCCCTGAGTGCGCACAGGTGTGAGGGGACCTGAGTGCGCACAGGTGTGAGGGGGGCCTGAGTGCGTACAGGTGTGATGGGTGCCTGAGTGCGTACAGGTGTGATGGGTGCCTGAGTGCGTACAGGTGTGATGGGTGCCTGAGTGCGTACAGGTGTGATGGGTGCCTGAGTGCGTACAGGTGTGATGGATGCCTGAGTGCGTACAGGTGTGATGGGTGCCTGAGTGCGTACAGGTGTGATGGGTGCCTGAGTGCGTACAGGTGTGATGGGTGCCTGAGTGCGTACAGGTGTGATGGGTGCCTGAGTGCGTACAGGTGTGAGGGTGCCTGAGTGCGTACAGGTGTGAGGGTGCCTGAGTGCGTACAGGTGTGAGGGTGCCTGAGTGCGTACAGGTGTGAGGGTGCCTGAGTGCGTACAGGTGTGAGGGTGCCTGAGTGCGTACAGGTGTGAGGGTGCCTGAGTGCGTACAGGTGTGAGGGTGCCTGAGTGCGTACAGGTGTGAGGGGGGCTGAGTGCGTACAGGTGTGAGGGGGGGCTGAGTGCGTACAGGTGTGAGGGTGCCTGAGTGCGTACAGGTGTGAGGGGGCCTGAGTGCGTACAGGTGTGAGGGGGCCTGAGTGCGTACAGGTGTGAGGGGGGCTGAGTGCGTACAGGTGTGAGGGGGGCTGAGTGCGTACAGGTGTGAGGGGGGCTGAGTGCGTACAGGTGTGAGGGGGCCTGAGTTCGTACAGGTGTGAGGGGGGCCTGAGTTCGTACAGGTGTGATGGGGGGCCTGAGTGCGTACAGATATGAGAAGGGCGGCTGAGTGCGTACAGGTGTGAGGGGGCCTGAGTGCATACAGGTGTAAGGAAGGGGGCTGACATATACACTACAGGTGTGAGGAGATGGGTTGATGCATACAGTGTGTACAGGAGTGAGGGGTGGTGCTGAGTGCGTACAGCTGTGAGGGGGCCTGAGTGCGTACAGGTGTGAGGAGGAGGGCTGACATATACAGGTGTGAGGAGAGGGATTGATGGATACAGTGCGTACAGGAGTGAGGGGTGGTGCTGAGTGCGTACAGGTGTGAGGGAAGGTGATGAGTGCGTACAGCTGTGAGGGGGCCTGAGTGCGTACAGGTGTGAGGAGGAGGGCTGACATATACAGGTGTGAGGAGAGGGATTGATGGATACAGTGCGTACAGAAGTGAGGGGTGGTGCTGAGTGCGTACAGCTGTGAGGGGGCCTGAGTGCGTACAGGTGTGAGGAGGAGGGCTGACATATACAGGTGTGAGGAGAGGGATTGATGGATACAGTGCGTACAGAAGTGAGGGGTGGTGCTGAGTGCGTACAGCTGTGAGGGGGCCTGAGTGCGTACAGGTGTGAGGAGGAGGGCTGACATATACAGGTGTGAGGAGAGGGATTGATGGATACAGTGCGTACAGAAGTGAGGGGTGGTGCTGAGTGCGTACAGCTGTGAGGGGGCCTGAGTGCGTACAGGTGTGAGGAGGAGGGCTGACATATACAGGTGTGAGGAGAGGGATTGATGGATACAGTGCGTACAGAAGTGAGGGGTGGTGCTGAGTGCGTACAGCTGTGAGGGGGCCTGAGTGCGTACAGGTGTGAGGAGGAGGGCTGACATATACAGGTGTGAGGAGAGGAATTGATGGATACAGTGCGTACAGAAGTGAGGGGTGGTGCTGAGTGCGTACAGCTGTGAGGGGGCCTGAGTGCGTACAGGTGTGAGGAGGAGGGCTGACATATACAGGTGTGAGGAGAGGGATTGATGGATACAGTGCGTACAGAAGTGAGGGGTGGTGCTGAGTGCGTACAGCTGTGAGGGGGCCTGAGTGCGTACAGCTGTGAGGGGGCCTGAGTGCGTACAGGTGTGAGGAGGAGGGCTGACATATACAGGTGTGAGGAGAGGGATTGATAGATACAGTGCGTACAGGAGTGAGGGGCGGGGGTGCTAAGTGTGTACAGGTGTGAGGGAGGTGCTGAGTGCGTACAGGTGTGAGGGAGGTGCTGAGTGCGTACAGGTGTGAGGGAGGTGCTGAGTGCGTACAGGTGTGAGGGAGGTGCTGAGTGCGTACAGGTGTGAGGGAGGTGCTGAGTGCGTACAGGTGTGAGGGGGGTGCTAAGTGCGTACCGGTGTGAGGGGGGCTAAGTGCGGATTTGGTTAGATGGCCTGTGGGCAGGCCCTGGGGAATGTTGGGGCTCAGGCTCGGGGGGAGGGGGGGCAGGCCTAAAGGTGTGTAAGGGGCCCAAAAATTTCTGATAGCTGCCCTGGAAGCATCACCTGTACTTTTTTGACTGTTTACAAGCAAGGAAAGGTAAAACAAAAAATGAATATGCACTAATTCTTAATTCCTGGACCTAATTATTTTTTAGCAGATGCTAAATAATTAACTTACTTATGGTTCCTTACATTTCTCAGGGACTTCAGTGATGAGATAGTTTGTCTATCTTAACTCCACATAATTTCCTGCACCTTACAGATCTGTCCCCATTTCCAGCACATTCATATTGCCTCCTCTCAGTGCAGCCGCTACCAACACTTCAGAACATTCATCACTTTTACACCAATCCTGTCAACTAGTCTCCTCCACTTTCAAAACCAACACGCTCACCACACACACCTGACCATTCATACACCTTTTACCTTTTCCATTACCCCATCTACCCAGATCACATTACTCTCCCTCTATAACATCTTTTGCTTAATGCGCCACAGCTTACCGTCTCCCTATACCAGGCCATTCATTGAATCCAGTCAGAATATAAATATGATGTATCCACTTAGGGTCAGTGACAAGAGTTCTGCTCTTTGCAGTCCGAAAACCACCATTTATCTTTAGTTTTACCTAAAGCCCAGATCATGTTTTCCAAATTTTACTTTTCATTCTATGGATTTGAAATTGTCATACATTCATTTTTTTTTAAATACTTGTACATTTTTTGTAATTTTTTTTTTTCAATTCTTTTAAAAATGAACTACTATTTTATTAATAAAAAAATAAATAAAATTGTGTTAGCCCAGAAGAAGGGGAGATCACATCACCCACCACACCTTGGCCGTGTATGATATTCATAGATAATTAATAGATTAAAACGAATCACCGAGTTGTACAACTGTTTCTACAAGGCTCTCTTCATACCACACCTATAAATAAGAAATCTGATGAAGGATGCTTTCACTTTTATCAAAAAAGGCAGCAGGTGTAAGGCTGGGTTCACACTTATGCGAATTGGATGCGGTTTTCCCTGCATCCAATTCGCATGACAGAGTGTGACCGGCTCTCAATGGAGCCGGTTCACACAGCTCCGGGGCGGCCATGGTCCACACTGGAAAATGTTCCTGTGTGTCTTTGGCTCAGTTTCATGTCCGAATTCAGGCAAAAATTCAGACCTGATTTGCATCTGAAGCAGAGAACAGGGACGCACCAGACCACCTGCTGTGAGCCGCGGCCGCAGCTAGTGTGAACCCAGCCTAAGACCTGAACTCAATTCTCACACTCTGTACCTCTTCACACTGGTTCACCCTAAACCAGGGGAACCACCTGTAAAGAATAATGGCGCGTACACGCGACCGTTTTTAATGTCATTGAAAAAAACTGCATTTTTCTCGACGTGATTTTTCGTGTTTCCTCTCAATCCTGCCTTGCCTACACACTATCGTGGAAAAAAATGTTCGAGCAAAGCGCGGTGACGTCCAACACGTACGACTGCACTATAAAGGGGAAGTTCCATTCGGATGGCGCCACCCTTCATGTTAGTAAAGTTTGTTGAGCGACGATTCGCGCTTTTCAGCCCCGTGCTTTTCAGTCCGTTACAGCGTGACGAATGTGCTATCTCCATTACGAACGCTAGTTTTACCAGAATGAGCACTCCCGTCTCATACTTGATTCTGAGCATGCGCATTTTTTTTTCACGACGTTAAAGCCCACACACGGCCGTTTTTCATGACGAGAAAAACGACGATGTAAAAAACTACGTGAAAAATTAGAGCATGTTCCAATTTTTCTCGTCGTGATTCTCTGCGCTTTTCTCATTGGGAAAAATGCTGGAAAGCCCACACACGATCATTTTTAATGACCATTTTAAAAAATGTAATTTTTTCTCATTATTAAAAACGGTTGTGTGTACGCGGCATTAGTTTTGTCCATCACCCATCCATTGCTACCATGCACTTACCAAATCAACACTACTCTAAGAATGATGGTCAGGGAGATATCTGCCCGTCTGTTTATCAACAGAAATATCCTTACCTGAAGCTAACACTGGGGCACAGGTGGCACTTTAATCCCTTTCTTTGCTCTATAGCACAAGAAAGGATCCTGCCCACTCACAGAAATATTAAATTTTGGAACTACTTAGTGAACAAGAAAGAGCACACTCGACATTTGGAGCTCCTTGTCATTGCAACCTAGATGGTCAGCAATTGCCCAATAATGGCAAGCCATGCTTGAATGTGGAAGCATCCTCTGTAAATAGTGGCTGGCTAATGGCACCTTTAGGCAAACTAGGAAAGATAAAGCAAGAAATAAATATACATTGAATCATATTTGCTTCACTTCATTACATTTCAGTAGATTCTGAAGAGTTAAATCAATAGGTGGTTTCTTACATCTCTCAGGGATGAGATGGACGTAATACTCTGGAGTCCCAGGTCTGCACACCTGCCTTTTACCTCTATTGGATATTTTATAATTTTTTTGTTATGAAGTGCGGAACAGGAAGACTATGAACAACCATATTGTATCAAGAGGAGTGAAAGGTGACCAAGTCACAGGTTTCATAGAAATAAAGACCGTCCAAAGAATTCAACATTTTTAAAGTGAATCTGTACTTTACCTATGTAGTTACCATAAAACAGACCTATGTGTATTTTTAATGTTGCCCTTTCTTTTTTGGCACATGTCCCCATGTTAGTGCTGGTCTACCCATGACTTTTTTTTTTTTTATAAAAGCTGGCAAAACGAACGTTAGAACCCTATTAAATACAATGGATGCGAACGTTTGAAATCTAAAGTGCTAATTATGACGACTAATATGCATGTTATTGTCCTAAAAAGGGTTTGGGAACCCGGGTTCTGCACCAGGGGACATGTATCAATGCAAAAAGAAGTTTTAAAAACGGCCGTTTTTCGGGAGCAGTCATTTTAATGATGCATAATGTGAAAAAAAAAGGCAAATATTCCTTTAAATATCGTACCTGGGGGGTGTCTATAGTATGCCTGTGAAGTGCCACGTGTTTCCCGTGTTTAGAACTGTCCCTGCACAAAATTACATTTCTAAAGGAAAAAAAAGCCATTTAAAACTGCTTGCGGCTTTAATGTAATGTCTGGGCCCAGTAATATGGATGAAAATCTTTGAGAAAAATGGCATAGCTACCCCATCACCCCCCCCCCCCCTACCCCAGCCCATTACCAGCCCCTTTGGGTCTTGTATGGATATTAAGGGGAACCCCGCACACAAAATAAAAAAGGCCCTATATACTCTGAACAGCCGTATACAGGCGGTACATACAAGACAGGGACTGTAGGTTAGTTCTTATGTAGAATCTGTTTGTAATTTTGAACAGGTACATTGTTTAAGTGTAGCTCCAGCCAAAAAATCTATTTTTAAGCTTTTTGGAAAACATAGGGAACATTTGTTTTGCTGTCTGTGCCCCTGTTCAGAACATTTCACCTCACTTTCCGTCCCAATGACAAATGTTTTTGAAAAGTGGGGTTTTTATTGAAACAAGGATTGGTGATAAAGCATCAGTAGAGAGGAGACACCTTTTTCCCATATTAACTCTTATGCCGCGTACACACGGCCGTTTTTCTCGTTGAAAAAAACGAAATTTTTCCCATTCGACGAGAAAAACGATAGTCTGTGGGCTTTCTGTCGTTTTTTTCGACGAGAAAAACGGCATTAAAAACGACGAGAAAAATTAGAACATGTTCTAATTTTTCTCGTCGTTTTTTTCGACATATTTTCCGCAGCAGTGTTTCCCATAGGGAAACACTGCCGCGGAGCCCACAGACGGTCGTTTTTCTCGTCAAGAGAAAAAATGACGTGAAAAACGACCGTGTGTGGGGAACAAGCTGTTCCCCCCGTTTTAAATGACATTATTCACGGTGGTTTTTTAACCGCCGTGAATAATGATCGTGTGTACGCGGCATAACAGGAGAGAATTTCCCTTCCTAGGGGTAGATTTCCTCTCACTTCCTGTTGTCTCCTTTCGTTTGCAAGTAGGAGTCGTTTGTAAGTTGGATGTTTGAAAGTAGGGGCCTGCCGTATATACTCTGCTGAAATTTGCCCCTTACATGTTGGTGTTGCCACAACACTGTAAGCCCTCAGTTACTCTTGGTGGACGCAGGAATGGGCCCTGCTGTGAATTATTAGATCAAGAATTGTAATTACATGCCCCTGTAAAACAGGGGCAGAAAAATTGGGCTTTAGGCACTGGTGCCACAACACTGCAACCCCTCACAGATGCTGTACTTGGAGCACAGCAATGAGCCCTGTTGCAAAGTATTGCATCAAAAATTGTAATTACACGCCCCTGTTAAACAGGGGGCGAAAAATTGGGCCTTAGGCACTGGTGCTGGTGCCACAACACTGCAACCTCTCCCAAATACTCTAGTTGGAGTGCAGGAATGAGCCCTGCTGCAAAGCATTGCATAAAAAATTGTAATTACATGCCCCTGTTAAACAGGGGCTGAAAAATTGGGCCTTAGCCACTGGTGGCGGCACCCAGAAACAAAAATGTTCTTCCAAGCTCATTGATGGCCCTCTGCTGCGTGTGCAGCCGCTGCAGCGTGGCCAACGTTGAGTTCCACCTGGTGGGCATGTCACATATAAGGCGGTTCTTGGGCAGGTTCAACTCCTTTTGCAGCTCAGCCAGGCGAGCACTGGCATTATAAGATCTGCGGAAATGCACACAGACTTTCCTGGCCTGCCTCAGAACATTCTGTAAGCCCGGGTACCTGCCCAAGAACCGCTGCACCACCAGGTTAAGGACGTGAGCCACACAGGGCACATGGGTCAGTTGTCCATGTCGGAGGGCGGAGAGGAGGTTGGTGCCATTGTCGCAAACCACCATTCCTGGCTTAAGCTGGCGTGGTGTCAACCACCTCTCGGCCTGCCCCTGCAGAGCAGACAGAACCTCTGCCCCAGTGTGGCTCCTGTCCCCCAAACACACCAGCACAAGCACGGCATGGCATCTTTTTGCCTGCGTACTTGCGTAGCCCCTTGAACGCCTACGGAGCACTGCTGGTTCCGAGGACAAAGCACAGGAAGAGGCCATGGAGGAAAAAGAAGAGGAGGGGTGGAGGAGAGAGGTGTGTCACAACCAGTAGTAGCATTTTGGAGTCGTGGAGGAGGAACAACCTCCAACACTACTGCACCTTGTCCTGCATCCTTCCCAGCTGCCAAAAGAGTGACCCAATGGGCCATGAAAGAAAGGTAACATCCCTGTCCATGCCTGCTGGACCATGAGTCAGCGGTAATATGCACCTTACCGCTGACCGCCCTGTCCAGCGAGGCCAAGACATTGCCTTCCACATGCCGGTAGAGAGCCGGAATCGCCTTCTGTGAGAAAAAGTGGCGTTTGGGAACCTGCCACTGAGGAACCGCACATTGCACAAACTCACGATAGGGGGCCGAGTCTGCCAACTGAAAAGGCAGCAGTTGAAGCGCTAGCAATTTATCCAAGCTAGCATTCAACCGCTGGGCATGTGGATGGCTAGGAGTGAACTTCTTTTGACGGTCCAGCAGCTGGGGCAGGGAAATTTGCCTGCTAGAATCGGACGTCGGTGTACTGCTAGCAGAGTGGCCGCAAGTACTTGGCTGTGACACACCTAATTCTACACCTTCATTCCTCTCAGTGCATGTTTCAGAGAGGACTGAAGTTATAGTGGGGTTGGAGATCCCAGCTGATGTGGTGCAAGGAGAGGTCCGCTTTGTTCTTTGGTGTGGGTCTTTAAGGTAGGCTTGCCAACGAGCTGCATGGCAGGTCAACATATGTCTGGTCAAGCATGTGGTGCCCAAGCGGCTGATGTTTTGGCCACGCGATATACGCTTGAGACATATGTTGCAAACAGCAGCTGTGCGATCTGATGCACTCGACTCAAAAAAGGCCCACACCAAAGAACTTTTTGAATAACGGGCAGAGGCAGCGCCCTGCACAGGCGGAGCTCTGCGGTGTGATTTAGTCGGTGTGCTGCCCTTACGCTGGCCCCCCGAGGGAATCCTGCCTCGTTGGAGATGTGCCTCCTCCTCCTCATCCTCCTCCTCTCTCCTATTAGGCACCCACGTGGAGTCAGTGACCTCATCATCCCCTCCCTCCTCATCACTGGAGCCAATCTGGCAGTATGCTGCAGCTGCTGGAACATGACTGCCAGATTGGTGTCCTTCTTGAGCATCCCCTCTCTCTGCTCTCACGCTACTGCCTTCCTCTAGCTGGGTATCATCATCAGACCCTTCGAAACGCTGGGCATCCTCCTGGAGCATGTACCCAACACTGTGCTCAAACAGTTCGGGGGACTCCTCAGGAGGACATGGTGGGTCTAGGGAAGGAGTGACTGATGATGACATTGATACCAGGGAAGAGGACGCTTTTGCAGCTGCTTTGCCAGTACCCTGAGCCTGGGTGAGAGCGGATGAGGAGGGCTTGGTCATCCACTCTACCAAGTCTTCGGCATGATGCGGCTCAACGCGTCGAGCTGCCGAAAATAAGGACAAGCGTGTCCCATGGCCACGTGCTGATGACGATGCACCGCGTCCACGACCAGCACTGGTGTCTCTAGACACAGAGCCTGCTTGCCCTCTTTTATTGGCTCCTGACTGTCTGCCTCTCCTTGTTTGCCTTCCAGACATTCTAATGGCCTGCAGGGAGATGGGAAAACCAGCAATAAGGGGTAGCTTCAGGTGTATATTTTGCAGGAAGCACACTACGCCCGCTGTAAGTGCTGCAAATGCCTGTTAGTGTAACATAAAATAAAAAAAGCTCCAGCAATAAGGGCTAGCTTCAGGTGTATAATGTGCAGGAGGCACACTCCGCCCACTGTAAGTGCTGCAAATGCCTGTTAGTGTAACACACCAGGAAAACACAGCAATACGGGCTAGCTTCAGGTGTATATTTAGCAGGAAGCACACTCCGCCCGCTGTAAGTGCTGCAAATGCCTGTTAGTGTAACACACCAGGAAAACACAGCAATACGGGCTAGCTTCAGGTGTATAATGTGCAGGAAGCACATTCCGCTCGCTGTAAGTGCTGCAAATGCCTGTTAGTGTAACACACCAGGAAAACACAGCAATACGGGCTAGCTTCAGGTGTATATTTAGCAGGAAGCACACTCCGCCCGCTGTAAGTGCTGCAAATGCCTGTTAGTGTAACACACCAGGAAAACACAGCAATACGGGCTAGCTTCAGGTGTATATTTAGCAGGAAGCACACTCCGCCCGCTGTAAGTGCTGCAAATGCCTGTTAGTGTAACACACCAGGAAAACACAGCAATACGGGCTAGCTTCAGGTGTATACTGTGCAGGAGGCTTAGCAACAATGACACTGACGCGCTGGCTGCCTTTTATAGTGTGGGGCGTGTGCTAAACCCCCTAAGCTATAATTGGCCACAGGCAACCTGCCTGTGGCCAATTATGGTTCTCCTAGCTGCCGGCGCTGTGATTGGTTAAGCATGCGGGTCACAGTGCATGCTTGGCCAATCACAGAGTCGGGATTGCACTGCGATGGCGCAGTGTATTGTGGGGCGTTCGCGTCACTCGAATTTGGCGCGAACGGCCCAAATAGTTCGATCTTCGTCGAACGATCGAACAGCCGATGTTCGAGCCGAACGTATGTTCGACTCAATCACCGAGCTCATCCCTAGCCAAGGGCTATGGTAAGGAGGCATTTTCCTTTTCTTATCTTCCCATTGCACCCTGCGAGAGTGGCAACCCAAGTTAATCAGAAAATGTTTGTGTCACGGCGACCTGGGCGACTATTTCTAACCTCCTGCTTGAAGACAGGGGCCAGCTGACACCAAAATAAACTTTCACATGTCCAAAGTTTTTCAGTTTTCAAGTGAAGCTGGAGACTGGGGTTTATCCGAGGTGAGTTGTTTTATTAAGCTAAAAGAACAAAACAAGTGATTTATGACCTAACTGTTTAGGATTACCTTGGCGTTCATAAGTCATACAGGTATCTTTTGGAATTCAGTGTTGCAGGACTATCGGCACAGACTTCAGCTATGATCCGTATATCCTGAAAAGGAAGGTCTAATTGCTCGATCTGGTACTCTGAACTTGGGAGTTTTTTATGAAGTATCACAATGAAGAGACTGGCCCTGTTGTCTGCTGCCTGGCTCTGAAATACTATTATCAGTCTGTTTGTTGTTTTAAAAGCGAATTAAATGCGCTCTCTCTCTTTTTGGCATAGCACTAGAAGGTGGAGGGGAATGTCGGAGGGTCTTTTTAAGATATAGAGTTCTTCTGTAGGAAGTCCATAGCAACAGCTGCTCCCTCTCAGCTGATGTTGGAAGTGAAATGGCCCCCCTGACCCACTGAGTCCTCCTCCATTGCAGCCAACACCAAAATATCCAGTAATAGCTGGTATTGGAGGCTAGGACAATTGGCAATGTCACCTATAAAATAATAATAGTGAAGGGCGCAATTAGACAATTTAAATAAATTACTTATATGTGTTAATAAACAATATCTATCATTCAGTTAATAAAGTGCACAATCGATCAATAATTATGAAAAGTCCATAACAGATCCTATGGTCAATTCCTATGTGTATACTCCAACACCGTGCTTCTAAAGTGCAATATGCTTCAAAATCTCAAATGTAAAGTGCTTCACCCCAAAGTGATGATAAAATGCGCTCACCAGATAGCCTTGGCCACCTAGTGACCATTAAGCATGTATTAGTGGGAAATACTCATTTCAATTATTTCACCCCTTCAGGAATCACATCAACATCACTCAACTGTGTACAGATAAAACCAGATTCCAATCCAATCGGCAATGGTATGTAAACTTGATTTTCTTCAGACTCATGTATCCTCTACTGAATACATCCAGCTCCCATCATAGAATTCTGTGAAGTTGGCTCCGCCACAAAGTCGGGGATTGTGTAATATTGCTTCTTTTAATTTCTTAAAATATTGCACGTACATATCCAGTGTAAGGTACAGCTTAAGGGAAAGCAGAAGCCGGTCCGTCACCGCTGTGTGACTCGCGGTATAAGGCATGCGTCTCAGCTGTCTAAGCGGATGTCACCTATGCAATGTGTGATGATGCCCGGGCCTAATGAATGGCTGATAGAACACTATCATGCGAGGGAGAGGGGGGGTCACATGCTCCCTTTTACCCTGGAGTACTGGGTAAATTGTGCTGGTGGAGCTAGCGGGAGGAGTGGAAGGTGATTGCTGGAGTTGTAACTCTTGTTGGGTGGGTGGGATCCTTTACATCAGGGATATGCAATTAGCGGACCTCCAGCTGTTGCAAAACTAGAAGTCCCATCATGCCTCTGCCTCTGGGTATCATGCTTGGGGCTGTCAGAGTCTTGCTATGCCTCATGGGACTTGTAGTTCTGCAACAGCTGGAGGTCCGCTAATTGCATATCCCTGCTTTACATAGACACCATCAATGGGCGAAGTGAAAGCGTCATTAACAATGAGTCTTAAAGCATGTGAGAAGGTGTATGGAGCTCCATCTACTGGCTTGGAATATAAATATAAAACTGCTATATGCAAATTTGGAATACTTTTATAGTTACCTATTCAATAATTACAAATTGGTATAATAAAGGAAAATATACCAAGCACTGTACATTCACTCTTAAATCTTAAACAATAATGTAAAAGAGTGAGTGTGCTTCCTCTGAAGAGGCAGAAAGCAGCAGATTTGTGATCCCTATAGACAGATACCAGGTGCATAGACCATGAGAAACATTACCAGAGGTGAGCAGCACATACACATGGGAACAAACTCTTTCTGTTTATATGTACCCAGAACCAAAAGAACAAAGAACACAGTAAATACTTGGCCCCCTGAGCTTGCCATCCAGACAGATGTCTCCTTAACAAACTGTCTGTCGAGCGTTTTAATCCTTTGGTGCTCTAAACCAGGCATGTGGATGCTGGGCGAAATGCTTCGGTACTGTGATGTAATATATATTCCGAGTGCGTGTTTATGTAACACTGCTGTAAGTTGATCGTTATTTTAAATACATGTAATTTCATCAGCTGTCTTTTTCCAAACATTGATCTTCTGTAATCAGCTGTAATAAGAGGTTCTGTGAGACATTTATGAAAACTTGTGTAAAGGAATAAATTGGTGTTGTAGACCAGCGAGATAAATAAACACATTTTTTTCATAGGTAAGGGCGTCTTAACAAAATATTTCTTTATTGATAACACACCCATTTTAAATGTCCTAAATATAGATTTAAAAACCCACCCTTCTTATTCTCTAAGTAACATAGTTGTTGTTCATTCTTCATGTTCGGAGATTTATATAATTACACCCTATGGTTCTTCACTTCAGTGTATCCTCTTGGGATCATGGGCAGAGATGAGAAGAAATGTGTGAAAAGGCCACACAATGATAACAGTGGGGTGACATGTGGGGTGCCCACCCATGCTGCTGTGTAGCCATCCCAACCTCTCCTGTGCCATCCTGCCCTGTTACAGAGCTAATCAAAGGGTTTTATCATCACTCATATATAAGCACAGAAGGAGCAAATATTTTCCAGCACAAGCTGGACAGACCAATTTCACTAGTTTGCTTCAGCACCAAAAATGTTGGCATTAATAACCTCCAACACTTAAACTGAATATATCCCACAACATTGAAGCCTGAGGCTCTGTTCACACTTGTGCGATGCGGGAACCAGCACGATTCCTGTGTGGGTTCCCACATTGCACCTGAATCACTGGCGGTTCACACTGACCTCTGTAAAGTTAATGACACCCCCAGATCGGTTCGCAAACTGTCAATGGTGCAGGAATCGGATCACATGTAGGTGTGAACACCCATGCAATCCGATTCCAATGCGGACCAAAAAAAAAGGGTCCTGTACCATTTTGGTGCGAATGCGATGAGATTTCAGCCATAGTTTGTATGGCTGAATTCGTATCGCACAGACATAGGTTTGCCACCTCATCCCTTTAAACCTGAACGCACATGAATTGCACAGAGTCTGAGGCTAAGTAAATTCAGATAAGGCACAAAGCACTTTTTGCGATTCGGCACTGCGACGCTTTAACTGACAATTGCGCGATCGTGCAACGTGGTACTCAAACAAAATTGGTGTCCTTTTTTCCCCACAAATAGAGCTTTCTTTTGGTGGTATTTGATTGCCTCTGCATTTTTAATTTTTTGCGCTATAAACAAAAAAGGAGTGACAGTTTTGAAAAATAACACAATATTTTGTACTTTTTGCTATAATAAATATCCCCATTTTTTTTTAAAAAAGATAAATTTTTCCTCAGTTTAGGCCGATACGTATTCTTCTACATATTTTTGGTAATAAAAATCGCAATAAGCGTATATTGATTGGTTTGCGCAAAACTTATAGCGTCTACAAAATAGGGGATAGATTTATGGCATTTTTATTATTATTATTTTTTTTACTAGTAATGGAGGCGATCTGCGATTTTTATCGGGACTTCTACATTATGGTGGAATGATAGGACACTTTTGACACATTTTTGGGACCATTGACAATTATAGTGATCAGTGCTATAAAAATGCACTGATTACTGTGTAAATGTCACTGGCAGGGAAGGGGTTAACACTAGGGGGCGGTCAAGGGGTTAACTGTGTTCGCTAGTGTGTGTTCTAACTGTAGGGATATGGGAGTGACTGGAGGAAATTACAGATTGTGGTTCCTAGCTAGTAGGAACTCATGATCTGCCTCTCCTCACAGAACAGGGATTTGTGTGTTTACACACAGACACGACCCTGTTCTGGCTCTTGTGCCCGCGACCACCGGCCACGTGCATTGGCACCCCCACAGTGCAGCTATTCCGCTTAAAAGGACCGACGTACAGTTACGACGGTCCACAGGATTGTGCCGACCTGCCGCAGTATGATGACAGCTGGTCGGCAAGCTGTTAATTACCCCCTTAATAAGCCACAGAACCTGTGTAATTAATATGTGTTCGGGTTTTAAAGGGATGAGTTGGCAACCCTACACAGACATCGCATGTGATCTGCATAGCAATGCGGTACGAATCAAATGTGATGTCTGATCACACAAGTGTGAACCCAGCTTTAAAGACCAACCTTTTTTCATAGTTTAGAAAATTTAATAAAGTGTAGGCTTGTGCAATTCTTTTCGTAACGAATCGAAATTCGTCCGAATTTAGCAACTTTCGGACGTTCGGAAGCATTCGAATTTCCAAACAACAAAGCAATTACGAATAAAACCGAATCCGAAATAAATTATATCGCAAATAGCGAATGCCCTGAATGTCTTCGTTATGAAAAAAGTTACGAATGTATGAATCCATTCGAAGCACAATAATGCCACGTACACACGACCGCTTTTAATGTCATTGAAAAAAACTGTGTTTTTTTTCACGACGTGATTTTTCTCAAGCCTGCCCTGCCTACACACTATCATGTAAAAAAATGCTTGAGCAAAGCGCGGTGACGTACAACACGTACGACGGCACTATATATGTGTCCAGAATCAACGAAAAACAATGTACTCTACCGAAAGTACGAATTATAAATCAACTAAAAATAAGGCTTACATTAATACGAATCATTCCGATTCAACGAAAAATGTCGCTTGCGAAAATACGAATTAGTCCGAACACGAAAAATCCCGCCTAGCAAAATTACGAACGATTATGAATCAACAGGACCGAAAAGAAACGAACCGAAACGAAACAAATGTTTCCGTTGTGCACAAGAAACGAACCGAAACTAAACAAATTTTTCCGTTGTGCACAAGTCTAATAAAGTGGAAATTCAGAAAATTAGACACAGTGGGGCTGATTTACTAAAACTGGAGCACTCAGAATCTGGTGCAGCTCTGCATGGAGACCAATCAGTTTCTAACTTCAGCTTGTTCCATTAAGCTTTGACCAAAAATGTGCTAGAGTTATGTCATCCCAGGCAATCAAGATGGCCAATGATTCCAACCCTGGAAGAAAACCGGGTGAAGATGGGGGAAAAAAGGAGGATAGAGAAGCAGGGAACAATGAGACTGTCACATTCCATGGGGAATCCCATTTTGCAAGACAAGAGTGCCCTTATGTACAAATATGCTGAGCAGGGCCGGCCCTACCATGGGACCAGATGGTACCATTGTACCAGGCGGCACTTTTAGGGGGGCGGCAAAGCTGTGAGCAGAAAAATCTATCCACAAAATGTAGCTGTAAAACTTGTATGCCCCTGTTGCCTGCCTAATTTAAGGATTATGCGCTCCTGCTCACTGCTCTGCGGCAGCAGATGCACCCCTTTCTAGGCTCCCTTCTTGAGTTCCTATGAGTCTCCCCCCCCCCCTGGATCGGAGCTGGTACAGTCCCAGCGAAAGTGCATGTGGGCGGAGCAGAAAGAGAACCTCACACTGCAGCATCGATCTTTGGTTCCCGCCCAGCACACAGCAAAGCGCTCCTCCTCCAGAGCAGAGTGAAGATGTGTAAATCACGGATGACAGGCTGGATCCTCTTCTACTGTGAGTCCCGACTGCTCTGCATTCCATACTGTGATTATAAACATGCCCTGCACTTTTCACTGCAGGTTTATTGAAAGTAAAATTCTTAAACAGGTTAGGAATTAGTGTGAAATTTCAGGTGCTACATTATATGTAATCCACATACACATTATATCTTCTAAAAATAATGATTTTTTAATAAGATATAATGTGTATGTGGATTACATCTACAGTATGTAGCACCTGAAATGTCACACTAATCCCTAACCTGTTCAAGAATATAACATTACACAGCAAAGGATGTGATTTCTTATCCCAGCCCAACTTCAAGAAAGTCCACTCTTGCAGCGTGGGGGAGGGGGGGAAGGGGGGCACTGTATAGTCTTTTTGTACTTGATTCTATGCTTCAGCCAGCTCCAGTGCTCTCCTCCTGCTCCCTATCACATATAGAGGAAGATTAACCCTGTATGGTCTAAATTGGAGGCTGGAGTGTGACCACTGTCACTCCTAACTGACACAGGAGCTGCAGGGGACCAGTAACAGAACTGCAGAGAGCCCGCTGAAGCAAAGTACAAGGTAAAACTGAATACACAGCAAAGAATTCATTGGGTTCAGCAGGGGCTGAATTTTTGATCGATGTGTAACCCTCTCTGTTAGACAGAAACCGATTTGTTATATCCACTTCTGCTGGAAATTCTTGTTCGATTAGCTGTTTGCAGCCAAACGGAAGCAGTGCTGATCAGTGTATTTTGATAGGGGAGAGTCCCTGCTGTCAGAATACAATTCCCACATCCATCCAACTTGTGTGGATGGAGGAATCTGTCAGCCACTTGCTTGAGCCCCATCTCGATCCAGCAATGTGCACAAGAGCACTTGCTCTCTAGTGCAGGGGTCTCCAAACTCTCTAAAGGGCCAGTTTACTGTCTTTCAGACTTCAGGGGGGCCGAACTGTGCCCAGTGGGAGTTAACAATGTGCGATCTGGTGTCGTTGGGAGGAATAGTGCCCCTTTTTTTGTCAGTAGAAGGAATTATGCCCCATCATTGGTGTCATTGGCAGGAATAATGCCTCAAGGGCCAGATAAAGGCAAGCAAAGGGCCACATCCGGCCCCAGGGCCGCAGTTTGGAGACCACTGCTCTAGTGGACTGTTTTTTTATAGTGCACTTTAATATTACTTTGCACTGTGTGTTTGATTTGCAGCACTGGGAGTTTGGTAGTAACTCCAAAACCAAATTGTGTACAAATGAACCATAAGAATTTGACTAGAGTTATTTGAATATTTGGGAGTTATTCACATTATATGTTATAGTATTTTACATTTTTTATTTACAGTTCCCTCACAAAATGTTTTTGCAGCACAGGGATTTTGGTCCCACATGTGATATGTAATTGAATATTTATGAGTTGTTCGCATTATATGTTTTGGGATTCGCCCCTTCATAATTTTGTTTGCAGCACTGGTATTTTGGTTCCATATTCATGTGCTATATATTTCACTTGGTCAGATTTGATAATGACACATACACTAAATTTGATATAATTTATAGGGGCTACTGCTATGCACTAGGGTGTATATACTCCTGGTTTCTGTACTCTGCAGTTTACTGCTCTTGACTTCTGCACATTGTATATTACTGTACATACTCTACCTCTGAACACTGTACACACTGCTTCTGATCCTTGTACTTTGTAATCTATTCAATTCTGACCTCTGCACTATATATATATATATATATATATATATATATAATGTATTTGTGTGTGTGTGTGTGTGTGTGTGTGTGTGTGAGATAATTGGTCATGGGGGGGCGCAGCTTGGCATGTTCGCCCTGGGTGCTGGTTGACTTTGTCCCGGCACTGCCCCCTGCACTGTGAGGCAAATTGCCCGATCCGCCCGCTCCACTCCCCGCTGCACTTCAAGCATTTTTATTATTAACTTTTTTACTAGTAATGGCAGTGATCTACGACATTGCGGTGGACAGGTTCGGACACTTTTGACACATATTTGGGATCATTGACATCTATACAGCGATCTGTGCTATAAAACTGCACTGATTACTGTGTAAATGTCACTGTCTGGAAAGGGGTTAAATGGGGAGGTGTTTCTAACTGGGGGGGATGGGACTGACTGGAGGAGGAGAGAGATCTCTGTTCCTAATCACTAGGAACAGCAGATCTGTCTCTCCTCCCCTGTCAGAATGGGGATCTGTCTGTTTACATTGACAGATCCCCGTTCTGGCTCTCTGTGGAGCGATCGTGGGTGGCATCGCGGCCGCCGGCCAAGCACAGGTCCTTTTATACTCCAATATACATGTATAGAGCCATGACAGGTCCTCTTTATACTTCTATATACCTGTATAGAGCCATGACAGGTCCTCTTTATACTCCTACATACATGTATAGAGCCATGTAAGGTCCTTATTATACTTCTATATACATGTATAATGCCATGACTGGTCCTCTTTACACTCCTATACATGTATAGAGCCATAACAGGTCCTCTTTATACTCTTATATACATGTATAGAGCCATGACAGGTCCACTTTATACTCTTATATACATGTATAGAGCCATAACAGGTCCTCTTTAAACTCTTATATACATGTATAGAGCCATGACAGGTCCACTTTAGTTATCATAATATAAAATAATGGATGTGGGGGCATTTTGGTGGGCGTGATTTTTTTTGGGGGGGGGGGGCAGCATTTCATTTTTGGTACCAGGCAGCACAATGTCTTGGGCCGACACTGATGCTGAGCATACTTGCACAATATGGCAAAATCTCCTGCTGGAGCCAAAATTTGTGAGAGATTTACCCATTTGTGTGTGACGCTTGAGAAATTTCCCTGTTATATTCCCACCGCCCATTAATAGGAATAGCAAAAGGCACTGGGCAGGACGGAGTCCACAATGCTATGGTTTATCGATGAGGATTCAAGTTCAGAACGAGGTAGAGTTTGATCTAAACTTTGCATGTTTGGTATAATAGCGAACTATTGAGTTTCTGCTGCTGCTGCTCCGATAACCAAATCCCATAATGCATTTCATAAACTGTGGTCAGATGGTATAAAATGGTTAACAAAGGGGGTTCATAATTGCGCCAGCCCCTTCCCTAAAAAAAAAAAAAAAAAAAAAGTCTGCTCTCACATCAGCCATTGTCAGTGTATATTGGATTTGGTTGGTTGAGATAGGGGCAGCTGACAGTAAGGCAGGTCCATGTAAGACTAATTTTCTTTTGTTCAACCAATGGGCTGAAGGAAAGAAAGTTAATTGATTCCCCCATCCACCTCGAATCCCTTTCTGCAGAGCAATCTGACCTCCATCCTTCAGTATGGAAAGTTCACACACGTGCCTTGCCTGGCACATGTCCGCAAACCTGGTGGTGCTGGTATTCTTCTACATATTTTTGGTAAAAAAATATCACAATAAGAGTATAATGATTGGTTTGCGCAAAAGTTATAGCGTCTACAAAATAGGGGATAGATTTATGGCACTTTTATTATTTTTTACTAGTAATGGCGGTGATCAGCGATTTTTATCAGGACTGCGATATTGCGGCGGACACATCGGACACTGTATACACATTTTTGGGACCAGTAACAATTATACAGTGATTAGTGCCATAAAAATGCACTGATTACTGTATAAATGTCACTGGCAGTGAAGGGGTTAACACTAGGGGCCGAACAATGGGTTAAATGTGTCCCCTAGTGTATGTTCTAGCTGTGGGGGGAGGGGACTGACTAGGAGAGATGACAGATCGGTGTCCATAATCAGTATGAACACACGATCAGTCTCCTCTCCCCTGAGAGAACCAGGATCTGTGTGTTTACACAAAAGGGGGGTAAAAGAATCCTAGAATCCTCACTTCCACTAGAAAGAGTCTAAATAATTAGTGTTCCAGCCGATTCATCAGGTGCTAGACGGGATACCTGCCGGATATAGCTCGAAGAACTTTATGAAAAATAGATGTGGGGGGTTTACACACACAGATCCCGGTTCTCGCTCTGTCACGAGCGATCGCGGTTGCCCGCCCGTCATCGCGCCTGCCGAGCACTCACATCAGCTCGGGCGGCGCGTGCCCCCTAGTGGCCAAAAGGCGAAGCAACGTAAGTTAACGTCACTTTGCCCAGGGGAGCCAACCTGCCACTGTAAAACTGCGGCGGCTGCTCCTAAAGTGGTTAAAGCATGCATAACAGCACAGTGCTTGTGCTGTGTCATTTGGGCCCTGTATAACCTGAAATACCTGGCTGATCATCCCAGTTTCTACCCTCCCCTTTGTAAACTGACCACAGTGTATCATGGCTGCTGAGTCCTGACACCGTGGTCAGTTTACGTGCCTCCGTCATCCGCAGCCCTACTGTCCTCCTCTGTACTGTCCTCCCCTCCTTTCTGCCCGTGTCAGTGTCCGCCCCCTCCTGCTGCTGCTCTCATAACTGTTTAAAATTGATATAATCCTGCTGGTTTCCTAATGACAGCTGCTCCTGTCTGTGTTTTATAAAAAAAAATGCCTCCTTTACCGTATTTCATAGCGGTTTCCCGCGATCACGTCACCGGCCGGCTCTCTCTCCTCTCGTCCTGGCTGACGTCAGAGGGGGAATCTGCATCTGTCAGCCGGGCAGAGGAGAGAGACGGCCGGTGACGTGATTGCAGGAAACCGCTTTGAAATATGGTAAAGGAGGCATTTTTTAAATAAAACAGAGACCGGCGCAGCTGTCATTAGGGAACCAGCAGGATTATGTAAATTGATATAAGTGGGTTAACAACCACTTTAACTTTAAAGAAAACCTGCTATACTGAGCTTTGCTTCTGAAAATGCTAGTTTTCGGTTAGTTACTGACCTGGAAGACATATACAAATGAAGACTTTTCTGATCCTTGCACTTGTAACAGAATTCAGAGAGTAGTGGTTAATGATTCTTACTCTGAATGGTCCAAGGTTATCAGTGGTGTACCCCAAGGTTCAGTGCTGGGACCCTTACTTTTTAATATGTTTATAAATGATATTGGGTCTGAGATCAAAAGTAACATTTCTGTCTTTGCAGATGACACCAAGCTATGCAGTGGAATAACGTCCTTACAGGATGTCGCCAATTTACAAGCCGACCTCAATGCTCTGTCTAATTGGGCGACTATGTGGCAGATAAGGTTTAATGTTGATAAATGTAAAGTTATGCACTTGGGGGCTAATAATATGAATGCATCATACATACTAGGGGGAGTACAACTGGGGGGATCCGTAGTGGAGAAGGATCTGGGGGTTTTGGTAGATCATAAGCTCAATAATGGCATGCAATGCCAAGCTGCGGTTTCCAAAGCGAGCAAAGTCCTTTCTTGTATTAAGAGAGGTATGGTCTCCAGAGAGAGAGATATCATTTTGCCCCTGTTCAAATCATTAGTAAGACCTCATCTGGAATATGCAGTTCAGTTTTGGGCCCCAGTTCTCAAAAAGGATATTGGGGAACTGGAGAAAGTGCAGAGAAGGGCAACCAAACTGATAAGAGGCATGGAGGAGCTCAGCTATGAGGAGAGATTAGAGGAACTGAATTTATTCTCTCTTGAGAAGAGGAGATTAAGGGGGGATATGATCAACATGTACAAATATATAAGGGGTCCATATAGTGAACTTGGTGTTCAGTTATTCACTTTACGGTCAACACAAAGGACAAGGGGGCACTCTTTGCGTCTAGAGGAAAAGAGATTTCACCTCCAAATACGGAAAGGTTTTTTCACAGTAAGAGCTGTGAAAATGTGGAATAGACTCCCTGCAGAGGTGGTTCTGGCCAGCTCAGTAGATTGCTTTAAGAAGGGCCTGGATTCTTTCTTAAATGTACATAATATAACTGGGTACTGACATTTATAGGTAAAGTTGATCCAGGGAATATCCGATTGCCTCTCGGGGGATCAGGAAGGAATTTTTTCCCCTGCTGTAGCAAATTGGATAATGCTCTTCTGGGTTTTTTTGCCTTCCTCTGGATCAACTGTGGGTATAGAATTGGGTATATGGGATTGTACGATATATGTTTATTTTTATTTTTTTATTTTTATTTTTTACGGTTGAACTGGATGGACTTGTGTCTTTTTTCAACCTGACTAACTATGTAACTATGTAACTATGTAACTTAAACTAGGTCAGTGACTATTGTAGCATAACAGCCAAGCTACTATATTTCTTAATAAAAAAAAAAACTGCGCTCGTGAAATAAACTCAAACTAAATAATGTAAATGAGCAGCACCACTGACATGAGATATTATCACATAAACAAGTGTAGCGGGTATACACTTTTCTCTCCATTTAAAACTGGCAGAGACACCAGCGATGTGCAGTTCCTTGCAGCCCAGCAGGTGGCGCTGTTGCCCTGGGCTGGGGTTGAACCATTGCTGTGTGCCGTGCCTCCTTTTTGTCCTCCCTCGCCAGCGGTATGGTGGGGCGGGGAACCCACCGTGCTTGCTGGGAGAGGGTATAAAGGGGCCAGCCATCTTTGTCACGGGGTCGAGTCCCAGGCACCTTCAGCCTGAGGGCGGTGGGGACGTCCGGAGGTCGTGTTCCATCCCAGGCACCTTTTAGCCTGGGGTGAGGTACTCAGATGGAGGTCTGGAGCTCGGTGCCCAACACTGAGTTCCGCAAGGGAAGGAGGTCCTAGGCAGTGCCGATCCTGACCTCCCTGGGGCCCTAAGCAAAATTCTGCTAAGGGGCCCTTTACTGTGGCAAAAAATGGGTGTGGTTTACACGGAATGGTGGGCGTGGCTCGGAGGGGTGTGGTTAGAGTCGGAGATGAATGAGGGATGGAGGAAGAAAGAGAGAAAGAAAGAGGGAGAGATAGAAAGAAAGAGGGGTGGAGGGACAGCAGGCCCAGATCCTACACCACAATAGAAATATGTGTATTCCAGAAAGTTTAACAAATCAGCAGATAAAGATACTCCAAACACCTGGTGTTAGCGCTTCAATCATCCCGGCACCATGGTTGTTATGGTGTCAGGATGACTGAAGCGCATTATTTCTATTATTACATTGTAATATAGAATTAAATTATTCAACTCACCATAATGCAGAATCAGTGGAAGCCCCGAGTCCCTCCTTACACCAGGCATTCCCAGCGGAGTCCCCCTTACACCAGGCATTCCCAGTAGAGTTCCTCCTTATATCAGGCATTCCCAGTAGAGTCCCTCCTTACACCAGGCATTCCCAGTAGAGTCCCTCCTTACACCAGGCATTCCCAGTAGAGTCCCTCCTTACACCAGGCATTCCCAGTAGAGTCCCTCCTTACACCGGGCATTCCCAGTAGAGTCCCTCCTTACACCGGGCATTCCCAGTAGAGTCCCTCCTTACACCAGGCATTCCCAGCGGAGGCCCCCCTTACACCAGGCCTCCCCAGCGGAGGCCCCCCTTACACCAGGCCTCCCCAGCGGAGGCCCCCCTTACACCAGGCCTCCCCAGCGGAGGCCCCCCTTACACCAGGCCTCCACAGCGGAGGCCCCCTTTACACCAGGCATTCCCAGTGGAGGCCCCCCTATACACCAGGCCTCCCCAGCGGAGGCCCCCCTTACACCAGGCATTCCCAGTGGAGGCCTGCCTTACACCAGGCATTCCCAGCGGAGGCCTTACACCAGGGTAGGCCCCCCTTACACCAGGCATTCCCAGCGGAGGCCCCCCTTACACCAAGGCATTCCCAGCAGAGGCCCCCCTTACACCAGGTGTGATGCCCCAGCAGCAGAGACTCTCTCCGCCGCCATTACGCAGAGGGGACAGTGGAGGAGCCGGCCGGGTGGCTGGCAATAGGAATTAAGCTGCGGCGCCGCCGCCCACCCCCGCCCCTTCCCACATTTCACTCACACACAGACAGACATTAGCGGGGTGGGCGGTGCCGCAGCTCAATTCCTATTGGCAGCCACCCTGACCCTCCTCTTGGTCTACAAGAAAATGAAAATTGTCTCCGCCCGGCCTGCGGACCTCTAGTGGCGGCGGCGAAGATTCGGGGGCCCCTAGTAATTACTCGGGGCCCTATGCAGCTTGCCTAGCAAGCCTATAGGGCGGATCGGCCCTGGTCCTAGGGAACCTAGGGATTTGGTACCCGAATCCGGAAGGCGTAATGGACCGGGGGGAGATACTCACTTGAAGACCGGGTGCAGCAGATTGCCAGTGACAGGTGAGCCTCCCATCGGAGACCGTCTGGAAGGAAATCCCCCCCCCCTCCGCTCGGAGACCTCAGCCCACTTTCAGGGAGGAAAGTGGAGAGTTCATTGTGTCTGGGCCTACTCGCATCCACACCGCCTTGTCTGTTCTGTTCTTTAAGGGAGTCTAACTGATTGTGCTGTTCACTCGAGAAGAATAAAGGAGTGTTGGACTTTAATGGTGTGGGGCTCTTTTCTGGTGGACATTGTTCAAGGTAACTCCAGGTGCACAACACTGACCCGAAGGTAGAGAAAGAACTTTGCTTACACCGCACAGACATCATGTGGTGAAGGCTTGGCGTGGTGACCCCGCTCTCTCCCCTCTGAGGTACCCCTAGACAAGAGAAAGACAAGCTGATGCAAAGAGGGGAGTGAGGAGGCCGCTACACAAGTAAATTAAAAAAATGTGTTGCACTAGATAAATCAGTCCGTATGGCACCAGTGTGATGCCTTCACAGCAATCTTATATGTGCAAAAGTTCTTGTGTATCAACATCAAATTCGGTTCCTCCACCTTGTGAATAAACCACTACCAAAAGTTCAGATGTACTCTTACCAGAGAGTATTGACCACCTATTACAGGCTCATGTGTCTCATCTGCTCTATCCACAGTCACTCCTCAGTGTTGGGTTGATGAGGGGGATCATCCAGCCATCATATGGAGATAATACTCCTCTTGCCTCCGACCATAGTGCTCAGTGGACTATGTCAGCAAAGAAAAGAGATAAGATGCCAAATAGTGTAAAATCCTTTTAAAGTGGAGTTCCACCCAAAAATTGAACTTCCGCTTTTCTGGTTCCACCTCCTCCCCCCTTCCGGTGTCACATTTGGCACCTTTCAGGAGGGAGCAGATACCTGTCTAATACAGGTATTTGTTCCCACTTCTGACAATAGATCGCTGGCAGATTCCGCAGAGTTTTAGGGCACGTCCGCCCCCCCTGCTGTCTTCTGGGAGCCATATAGGTCCCAGAAGACAGCAGGGACTAGTGAGGACTCGCAGCGTGACTCATGCATGCGCATTAGGGAACCAGGCTGTAAAGCCGCAAGGCTTCACTTCCTGATTCCCTTACTAAAGATGCCGGCGTCAGCACCCGGGAGCCGAGGGACAGATTGGCTTCGGGTGAGGACATCGCGGGCGCCTGGACAGGTAAGTGTCCTAATATTAAAAGTCAGCAGCTGCAGTATTTGTAGCGGACTTTAACCACTTCAACACCGGGCTTTTTTTACCACCTCAATACTGGGCCTATTCTGGCACTTCTCTCCTACATGTACAATTCATCATTCTTTTGCTAGAAAATAACTCAGAACCCCAAACATTATATATGTTTTTTTAGCAGACACCCTAGGGAATAAAATGACGGTCATTGCAACTTTTTTTTCTTGCACGGTATTTGAGCAATAATTTTTCAAACGCCTTTTTTTGGGGGGAAAAAAATGGTTTCATGAATTAAAAAATAACAAAACAGTAAAGTTAGCCCAATTTTTTGGTAAAATATGAAAGATGATGTTACGCCGAGTAAATAGATACCTAACATGTCACGCTTTAAAATTGCAAACACTCATGGAATGGCGCCAAACTTCGGTACTTAAAAATCTCCATAGGCGACGCTTTAATTTTTTTTCAGGTTACCAGGTTAGAGTTACAGAAGAGGTCTAGTGCTAGAATTGTTGCACGCGCTCTAACGCACATGGCGATACCTCACATATGTGGTTTGAACGGCGTTTACATATGTGGGCGGGACTTACGTGTGTGTTCGCTTCTGATCGCAAGCTACCGGGGACGGGGACGTTTAAAAAAAAAAAAGATATATATTTTTTTTTTTTTTACTTAATTTATTTTTTTTACACTTTTTTTTTTTTTTATCACTTTTATTCCTATTACAAGGAATGTAAACATCCCTTGTAATAGGAATGTGTGTGACAGGTCCTCTTATGGAGAGATGCGGGGTCAATAAGACCCCACATCTCTCCTCGAGGCTGGAAAGCATGAGATCGTGAAAATTTTTTCACCGATCTCATGTTTACTAGCCGCAATGGCGGCTTTGTTTACATCTGAGGACCCGGGTGTGACGTCATCAGATCGCGGCCGGGCCTCCGACGGTCATAGAGATGACTGGTGACCATCTGGTCACCAGTCATCTCTATGCTCCTCGTCATGTGACCACCGGCGCCGGACGATTCTTTCTCCGGGCCCCCGATGGCACGGGAGAGCCCGGAGAAGCACCGGATGGCGGCGGGGGGGGGATGTCCCCTCCCGCCTAGGGTGACCACGTGTCCCGGATTGCCCGGGACAGTCCCGCATTTTGCAGGTCTGTCCCAGGTGCCGGAATGACGCTGACACAGCCAATACAGTGTCCCGGAATGAAGCTGACACAGCCACCCCCCCACCCTCCCCATTATCTGTTGCCCCCCAAAAAAAGGCCACCACATCGCCGCTTTACTCACTGACAGCACTTGTCCTGGCCGGGAAGGCCTGGAGAGGCACAATCCCCGCCCCCTGCTTGTGATTGGAGAAATCATAAATCCCACCTCTTGTGTCTAATCACAGCAGGGCAGTGTAAAGCCAGCATTGGAACAATGAAACGGGTTTCGGCCAGTCAGGACAAGTGCTGCCAGTGAGTAAAGTGTCGATGCCAATTTTGGGGGCGTGGTCAGTTCTTCTGGGTAGAGCGCGCATCCGCTGCCCCAGCTGTGCCGTGATTAATTACAGCACAAGCTGATTTTTTGGGAAGGGGGTCCCTGAATGGCCGTTTGGAAATGTGGTCACCATACTCCCGCCGCCTATAAGAACGATCAAGCGGTGGAACTGCCGCTATGATCATTCTTATGGCGCACAGAATCGCTGGCAGAACAAAAGGATATCTGAATGATGCCTCTAGCTAAACCCATCATTCAGATATCCCCCCACAAAGCCCAGGACGTCATATGACGTCCACCCAGGATGGAAGATCCCATCTGTGGACGTCATTTGACTATGGCTGGGTAGGGAAGTGGTTAAAAAAAATCTATTTTGGCGGAACTTCGCTTTAAGTTGGGCTTTATTGCAAGTAATGAACTTGACATGCCATGCCATGCCATTACATTTAAAAACAAATGTGTCTTCCTCAGCATAAATGATCGTTAGCTCAAACCAAAAAACAATAACAGGAAATAATGCCTTAACCTGACCAGTTTCGTCGCAAATGTACTATATTTCTTACCTGGCAGATATCTGTAAAATATTATGTGCCGTGTTAAAGCCCTTCTCTAACGAGTTGCTCTATTTATAAAAAATAAAAAAAAAGTGGGAGACGTGAGTGACGAGGACACTACCTATTGGATGTCCAGAAGAGGACTGATTTCAGCAGAGGGAATCAGCACTCTCGGGCTCCATCTCAGCGTTTGATTAACAGTCCCCCAAACCTGAAATTGGCATTGATGCAGGACCTTCATGGGGGACTTAGGTGGGTATGGCTGGCTTCACCAGGTAGTGGGGAAAAAAAAAGGTTTGACCCCTTCCCGTTTCAACATAACTGCGCACCAGTGCACAAAGCAAGGTCCACAAAGACATGGATGAGCGAGTTTGAGGTGGAGGAACTTGACTGGCCTGCACGGAGTCCTGACCTCAATCTGATATAACACCTTTAGCATGAACTAAAGCGGAGACTGCGAGCCAGGTCTTCTTGTCCACATCAGTGCCTGACCTCACAAATGCGCTTCTGGAAGAATGGTCAAACATTCCGATAGACACACTCCTAAACCTTGTGGACAGCCTTCCCAGAAGAGTTGAAGCTGTTATAGCTACAAAGGGTGGCTCAACTCAACATTGAACCCTACGGACTAAGACTGGGATGCCATTAAACAGGAAGTAAACCCTGATAGGTTTTACTTCCTATTTTGTTTGCTTGCAAAGTAAAAGCATAATGGGCTAGTATGCATTGCATACTAGCCCATTATGTGCCAATTACCTGCAAACGAAGCCAGCGATGTCCCCGCATCCAACTTCACCCTGCTTCCTTCCGGGGCCATGGACTCTGGCCCTTTCTTCAGTGCGCATGCGCCGATGACGTTGGCGCAAGCGTATATGTTAAATATCTCCTAAACCGTGGAGGTTTATGAGATATTTCCAGTACCTACAGGTAAGCTTTATTATAGGCAAAATTGGTATGTAAGGTGTCCCAATACTTTTGACAATATAGTGTAAAATGTATAGACTGATTTTATTACTTTGCATAAGGGCTGTGGAAATTAACTATTAATTCCTCGATTAATCGATTAATTGCTTTGAGCGATCAAAATTCTTTTGATCGATCAAAATTCTTTGGGCTTGCCGTGTCCATCTGAAGGGCTCCTTTGCTGTGCCTTCATATCTGCATGCCAGCAGGACCTTACTATCTGCCACACGCAAGGGTTGTTACACTTCCCTCTATCACTTCCCTCCATCAACCTGGGATTCTACAGCCATCCACTGGGAGTTGCGATAGTTCCCTTCACGGGACATCTACATGCCGACGGACTGATGTTAGCCCCTGCTCATCTGGATTCAGCAGTGGTATCGTTGTACACATTTTTATACCAGTATCATACTTAGCTACATGTTTTTATGACTGCTTTTGCTACCGTTTGGTACTACTCGCACCATTTTTACAGTTTATGAAGCTACATCGATTTTATCTCCAGTGCAATATTTATTTTGTTACCTACTTGAAGACTATAAAAGTTTTAATGCTATTCCCAGCGAGCACTGCCTTTGTGTGTGTAGCGGGGTCTCTAAACTTAGGTAGGACACTCAGGTGTGTAACTATGGGAATAATGGACTATTTGTGTTCGTGGAGGATTGGACGGTGTAATAATCTCCTTGGCCTCTGGGTGGCGGGGTACCTGGAGGCTCAAGGTAGATTGGCCGTTACAGTGCTAGCCTTTTTGTCCCTTCCCGGAGATGGTACGGCGAGGGCGGGGAACCTGCCGTGGTGTCGATGGGAGGAGATAAAAGGGGGAGACGCCCTAACCACGAGGTCTTCGGGAGGATCTTCTTCACGCGCCCAGGCACCTTAGGCCTGGGTGCGGGCGGTTCCGGATTCCGGCTTAGGCGCCCTAGGCCTGACCGGGATGGCGTTGGAGTCCATCCCAGGCACCTTCAGCCTGGAGTGAGGTACTAAACCAGGAGGCCTGGGGCCCAGTGACTTCGACTGGGTCCCACGAGGGTGGAGAAGTCCGAGGGTCCCTGAAGTGGATGGGGCCCATGTCTGAGGTGAGGAGGCCGGGGAGGTTACCCATTCGGAGAGTCTGGAGCAGTATCAACCCAGTGACGGATGGGCCTCTGGTAACTCCCTTGGAGGGACATCTTCCCCTGACAGGGGCCGCAGCGCAGCGAAGGTACTCCTATCTATGTTCTCTTGAGTCGCTGGTAGAGACTCTCAAGTTCTAAGTCCTTTCGAGCTAATGCTATAGTAACCACTGGCGAGATCGCAGTGGTTTAGCTGATAACCACGATAGTACCTCAACCTGCTCATTCCCCGTATCAAAATGTTATCAAGTCGCAACCAGTTGGCTACTGAAGCACTGTTTATTGTGAGATATGCAATAAAACAAGAGTTGGACTGTGATCGGTGTGTAGAACTCTGGTTAATGGGAGCAAAGGGAAGTGTTGGCATAGCGGGACTTGATTCTAGACAAAAGCACATAGGCCCGAGGAAATATCTGGTGCTGGCCTTCACCTCACCCACAGCTATGGGGAGGACATGGGCCGTAGTGCACCCTGTCGTATGACATACCCCTAGACAAAGGAGATGGGGTGAGGCCGCTACATGTGGGGGCTCGTGAGTCCGGGATGATATGTGTTTTGACTTTGGAAGAAAGAATGGCTGTGTCTGGACTTTGCTGCCCGGAGGAGTTCCAAGCAGGTCGGCCATGTGATCGGCCAAAGTGCATCCCTGCTCAAAGTCGTGGCAATGACCCCAAGACGGGAAAGGCCCATGCGGAGGAGCGAGAAAAGGGAGAAGTCCAGCCGTGTGACGTACTACATGTGGGGGCTTTTACTGCACTGCGCCATGAGGCACCCCGTGACTACACAGTTCGTGGGCGGAGCTTGATGGAAGCCCGCGAAAGCGTGCAAGTCATGGGAGGAGTCTGGCCATGTGGAGGAACTCACGTGGAGACTTTGGCGCGTGGTCAGTGCGTGATGGAGCAGCAGACAGTCGGGATGGCCTCAAGCTCCCCGTGGATTCCGGTTCCCTACCCCACGAAAATGACTACGTTCGCTGCTCCCCTTACAGACACGGGGATAAGACTCAGGCCCCGAGGACAGTTGGCTTTGTACTCATGCAGAGACACGGAGGCCCTCGGCGTGATCTGTCCCGGATGCTCTGGACTGGTGGTCCACCTGAAGCCGTTCGGGCGTTGCGAAGTATGCAAAGAGTTCTTGTTCGAGGTGGAGCCATCCACAGTAAGGCCCCGGGCCCTTCGCCTCAACAGCCTCACAGGTACCGCTACTCCGGAAGGGGAGATCCAGGCCTTTGCGGAGGTTCCCGTACGCACTGACCAGGGCGATGTGACTGCCCAATCAGAGACTGAGAGAGAAAAATCCGAGGATGCTGCTTCGGTCACCACAGATTCTCTGCTCCCACCTCCGAAGAGGAAAGTCGGCTTGGTGCAGGCCTCCTGTGGTCGTGGAAGAGCTTCACCCCGTCGCTTGCCTGGCCTGGGTGGATCCGGTTGGAAGAGTCCTGGACATACCAGTTCTACAAAAGGTCAAGGTGAGCCAGGGGCTGGGACTGTGGTGGTGGTTGGAGGTGTCGGGGGTCCACAGTCGGTGGAGCCCGCAAGGGAGGGTAGTACCACGTCTACCAGAGACTACCTTTCCGCCGAGATGTATGACACTTCCGACCTAGAGTCACTGTCGGATTGTGGAGATGACGGTGAGATCGATGAACTGTTTCACCAGAAGGGCTGGGACAAACGCTCGTTATCTATATTACGTGCACCGCAGGATTCCCCTATGTCAATAGGAGACAGCACGCCCCGGGTACAAGCCCCGGAGTCTACGAGGAAGTCTAGTCCTCAAATTACCTTCCCACAATCTACAACACTGCCCGTCTTGGTGGCGGGGATGCAACGCACATCACTACGAGCACCGAGAGAAAAGCCATCAGAGGTAGTGAAAGTACCTAGGCACCCGGAGGCCATCGTTCAACCAGGAGAAGGTGAGCGGGATGCCATGCCTCCTTTGGCCAGATTGCAACGACTTTTCTCACAGAGTCACCCGTGAGTATGGGTGGGAATATCCCTACTTGCCTCGGGACTTACTTTTTGAAGTTGAAGTCATACGCCAGAGATGGTATGACGAATTTGTTTGGGAGAAACTCAAAGTACCCCATGCACGAAGATATTTGTCCTGTTCGCCACCCGTGTCGAAAAAGTTTAGGGACTGCAGAGCAGACTGTATGTGGGGCCGCCATATCCACGCAGACAAGGTGCGCATCTGCAGGAAAGATGGAGAGGACGCTGACTATTCGATTGAGGTTTTCGATAAGCATCTGAAGCCTTTGTTCTTGCCTGACCCAAAGTTCTATTTGTGAGAAGAGACTCACTTGTTTGTTTTCCTTTCCTACAACCTTCTAGAAGTGTTCCTGCCGGAGCATCCGAACTGTGCCCTAGTTTTTTTATATGGGCTTTTGTTTTCTACTCTTTGGAGGAATAAGAGCAGTTTTTGTTTGTTCTCTCTTCCTCACAGTTCAAAGACAGACTTTGGGGGTAGAATCAGTGTAGGGACGCAGGAAGAATGAAGATTGCACCAAGTGTCATTACCGCGGCACTGTCACCAGGTGGCAGTGTTGTGCAACGGCTGTTTGTTTTTTTTACACGCGCATCACTTTACTCATTTGAGCGAATGGGTCTATTGGTTGATGGACCCATTCATTCCAAATTAACACAGAATGTCAGGATGTGGCTTTTCTTGTGTGTTGTTTTTTTTTCCCTTCTGCAGGAGATTCGACTGTCAAGACTACGGAGTATGGGGTGGTTCTTAGATAGTGAAGGGAGGGATTGTATATGTGTACATGATAGATGGTTTTAAGGAAAAGTTTTATTGTTTTATGTTCCCTTTCCCCTTTGAGCAGGTCTTCGTATGGTTGAGATTCTAAATTTTAGGGATAGCCTCTGGGGCCAGGCTTATGTCATCACTCCATGGGAGACATGGGTTTGCACCAGACGCTGGGGACCAGCGTCAAATCACAGGGGGGAGTATGTAGCGGGGTCTCTAAACTTAGGTAGGATACTCAGGTGTGTAAGTATGGGAATAATGGACTATTTGTGTTTGTGGAGGATTGGACGGTGTAATAATCTCCTTGGCCTCTGGGTGGCGGGGTACCTGGAGGCTCAAGGTAGATTGGCCGTTACAGTGCTAGCCTTTTTGTCCCTTCCCGGAGATGGTACGGCGAGGGCGGGGAACCTGCCGTGGTGTCGATGGGAGGAGATAAAAGGGGGAGACACCCTAACCACGAGGTCTTCGGGAGGATCTTCTTCACGCGCCCAGGCACCTTAGGCCTGGGTGCGGGCGGTTCCGGATTTCGGCTCAGGCACCCTAGGCCTGACCAGGACGGCGTTGGAGTCCATCCCAGGCACCTTCAGCCTGGGGTGAGGTACTAAACCAGGAGGCCTGGGGCCCAGTGACTTCGACTGGGTCCCGCGAGGGTGGAGAAGTCCGAGGGTCCCTGAAGTGGATGGGGCCCATGTCTGAGGTGAGGAGGCTGGGGAGGTTACCCATTCAGAGAGTCTGGAGCAGCATCAACCCAGTGACGGATGGGCCTCTGGTAACTCCCTTGGAGGGACATCTTCCCCTGACAGGGGCCGCAGCGCAGCGAAGGTACTCCTATCTATGTTCTCTTGAGTCGCTGGTAGAGACTCTCAAGTTCTAAGTCCTTCCGAGCTAATGCTATAGTAACCACTGGCGAGATCGCAGTGGTTTAGCTGATAACCAGGATAGTGCCTCGACCTGCTCATTCCCCGTATCAAAATGTTATCAAGTCGCAACCAGTTGGCTACTGAAGCACTGTTTATTGTGAGATATGCAATAAAACAAGAGTTGGACTGTGATCGATGTGTGGAACTCTGGTTAATGGGAGCAAAGGGAAGTGTTGGCATAGCGGGACTTGATTCTAGACAAAAGCACATAGGCCCGAGGAAATATCTGGTGCTGGCCTTCACCTCACCCACAGCTATGGGGAGGACATGGGCCGTAGCGCATCTCACCCTGTCGTATGACATACCCCTAGACAAAAGAGATGGGGTGAGGCCGCTACATGTGTTTTTTGTATCCTGCTATCCATTTTTCCAGTGGTTGGTAGCTGCACTGGGAATCGGCCTGCAAGGAGATCAGCTAAAAGTAGTTGGATATCCTTGTGCCTTATAATTAATCGAAATTAGTTGATTAATCGATTTAAAAAAAAACGATTAATCGAACACGAAAATTTTAATCAGTAACAGCCCTACTTTGCAATATTAAATTTTTTTTTAATCTAGAATCATAATCCACTAAAGATTATCAAACTAACTTTACAGTGTGCATTTATATTAACAATCATTGTGGTGTTTTGTGTGCAAAAGTCAAGAATTCAACACGATAACTATATATTTGGAACCGCATTAAATGAAAACAATTATCATTTGACAGAATAGGCAGTTAAAATAACTCACGCCATCCATCAGTGACCTGACCTTGCAGGTTACATTAGAGGAAATTAGAATTATAATACTAGCAATGAATATGTATTTTAAAAATATAAACATACTGATGCTGTGACTAAATTAAAAAATATGAGCAGGTGTGTCTTTATTCATTTTTTAAGGTGTGATACTTTGAAGTCATCTTTTTCTTTTTTTTTTTTTTTTATTATCTGCTCCTCATGCTCCTTTTAATGACTGCAGTGTTTCGTTATGCACCAGGTTCAGGGACACCAGAAAACCTTTCCATAGCTCCTGTGACATCATATAAGATCCCTAATGTCCCCTCTATTCTCCATTGTAGCCAATAGAGGGGGCAAGAGATTGACAGCTCTGAACCAGGAAGTGCTGAGAGCCAAGCACTCTGGGTTCATTCTCTACAGGCAAGATCAGCGAACAGATATTCACTCATCTATTGCCACACACTACATATCTAGGGATGAGCCGAACACCCCCCTGTTCGGTTCGCATCAGAACCTGCGAACAGACAGAATGTTCGCGTGAACTTTAGAACCCTATTAAATACAATGGACTCGAACGTTCGAAATCTAAAGTGCTAATTATAAAGGCTAATATGCAATTTATTGTCCTAAAAAGTGTTTGGGGACCCGGGTCCTGCCCCAGGGGACATGTATCAATGCAAAAAAAAGTTTTAAAAACGGCCGTTTTTTCGGGAGCAGTGATTTTAATAATGCTTAAAATGAAACAATAAAAGTGAAATTTTCCTTTAAATTTCGTACATTAGGGGTGTGTATAATATACATGTAAAGTCGCGCTTGTTTCCCGTGCTTAGAACTGTCCCTGCACAAAGTGTCATTTCTGAAGGAAAAAAAGTAATTTAAAACTCACTCGCGGCTATTAATGAATTGTCGGCTCCCGGCAATACATAGAAAAGTCATTGATAAAAATAAAAAATAAAAAAGCGTGGGGGTCCCCCCAAATTCAATTACCAGGCCCTTCAGGTCTGGAATGGATATTAAGGGGAACCCCGGCGCAAATTTAAAAAAAAATGCGTGCGGTTCCCCCCAAATATCCATACCAGGCCCTCCAGGTCTGGCATGGATTTTAAGGGGAACTCCACCCCAAATTTTAAAAAAAATGGCGTGGAGTCCCCCCAAAAATACATACCAGACCCTTATCCGAGCACGCAGCCTGGCAGGCCGCAGGAAAATAGGGGGGGACGAGAGAGCACCCCCCCTCCTGAACCGTACCAGGCCACATGCCCTCAACATGGGGACAAGGGCCTCATCCCCACAACCCTTGCCCGGTGGTTGTGGGGTTCTGCGGGCGGGGGGCTTATCGGAATCTGGAAGACCCCTTTAACAAAGGGGACCCCCAGATCCCGCCCCCCCATGTGAATTGGTAAGGGGTACATTGTACCCCTACCATTTCACGAAGAAAGTGTAAAAAAAACACACAAACACCTTGGAAAAGTCCTTTATTCAAAAAAAAAACATTCCAGCGGAGAAATCCAGTGTCCCGTGGCAATCCGATGTCCAGCGCTGTCCGTCATTGGCTGAGCCTGAGCGGACCTGATGGGGAACTTCCTCCGCAGTCTATTAAATGTATAGACCCGCCCCTTCTAAAGTTCCCCATCAGGTCCGCTCAGCCAATGACTAGGTGTAAGGCTAAGCGGACCAGATGCGGAACATGAGAAGCGGCGGGTCTATTCATTTATTACACAGTGAAGGAAGTTCCCCATCAGGTCCGCCCCCTCGTATGTCAGACCCCGCCTACGTCATTGGCCTGAGCGGACCTGATGGGGAACTTCCTTCACTGTGTAATACATGAAAAGACCCGCCCCTTCTCACGTTCCGCATCTGGTCCGCTTAGCCTTACACCTAGTCATTGGCTGAGCGGACCTGATGGGGAACTTTAGAAGGGGCGGGTCTATACATTTAATAGACTGCGGAGGAAGTTCCCCATCAGGTCCGCTCAGGCTCAGCCAATGACGGACAGCACTGGACATCGGATCGCCGCGGGACACTGGATTTAATCGCAGGAATGTTTTTGTTTTGTTTTTAATAAAGGACTTTTCCAAGGTGTTTGTGTTTTTATTTTTTTTACATTTTTTTTACACTTTCTTCGTGAAATGGTAGGGGTACAATGTACCCCTTACCAATTCACATAGGGGGGGCGGGATCTGGGGGTCCCCTTTGTTAAAGGGGTCTTCCAGATTCCGATAAGCCCCCTGCCCACAGACCCCCCACAACCACCGGGCAAGGGTTGTGGGGATGAGGCCCTTGTCCCCATCAACATGGGGACATCCTTTTTTTTTAATTTGGGGTGGAGTTCCCCTTAAAATCCATGCCAGACCTGAAGGGCCTGGTATGGATATTTGGGGGGAACCGCACACATTTTTTTTTTTAATTTGCGGCGGGGTTCCCCTTAATATCTATACCAGACCTGAAGGGCCTGGTAATTGAATTTGGGGGGACCCCCATGCTTTTTTTTTTTTATCAATTACTTTTCTATGTTTTGCCGGGAGCCGACAATTCGTTAATAGCCGCGAGTGAGTTTTAAATGACTTTTTTTACTTCAGAAATTACATTTTGTGCAGGGACAGTTCTAAGCACGGGAAACAAGCGCCACTTTACATGCATATCATACACACCCCCCAGGTACGAAATTTAAAGGAATATTTCACTTTTATTGTTTCACTTTAAGCATTATTAAAATCACTGCTCCCAAAAAAACTGCAGTTTTTAAAACTTTTTTTTGCGTTGATACATGTCCCCTGGGGCAGGACCAGGGTCCCCAAACACTTTTTAGGACAATAACTTGCATATAAGCCTTTATAATTAGCACTTTAGATTTCTCCCATAGACTTTTCGAATTTGCCGCGAACACCCCAAATTGTTCGCTGTTCGGCGAACGGGCGAACAGGCAATGTTCGAGTCGAACATGAGTTCGACTCGAACTCGAAGCTCATCCCTACAGATGACCCAGGAGGGACAGGTAAGTGTGGCACACATTAATGTACGTTTAATCAAGTAATAGGGTGGCTTTACAGGCACCAAAATGTATTCTACAAGAAAGCTGATAGTTCAGTGTAGAAAGGTAAACAAAGTTGATATGTTGGTGCTGCCACAGACACAGTACATACATTTGTTGGCAGCAGAAGGGCTACAGGGTATCGAAGCCCAAAAACAAAAATTTTATAAATTCCAGCTTGCCAGTCCTTAGATGTGGTGACTGCATTTGTTTTTATTTTCAGCAAGTACAGAAAATAGTTGTTCTTGCCAAAAGTGTCCTTGTCACTTCCTGTCAGGTCATAAGAAAGTGCAAATAACTATCTTTATTGTGCAACTTGCTAGTCCCAAAAATTCACAATGTAATGGCAGACAGGATCTTGTCATATAGACCGGGCTCCATAAATTCAGTGCAGGGGAAAAAAAAAAAAAAAAAAAACATACACACAAAGGGGGCAGCAAGCATGTTATTTGCAGAATCACCAGGTAAAAACAAAAAAAAATGAGAAAGGAAAACTAAAGCAGCCACCACAGCTAAGCTGCAATATGAAATGTTTATTTGGGGTTTAGAAGGGCTTTAACCTGCTATGTAGTTTACCATTGCCTCCTGATCTCAGAAGAAACATGTAGGGCTCTTTAAAAAAGGCGCTTGAGCAGCAGTTTGCAGCCCACCTGAATTGTGACAATACAGCCACACAGAGTTATACACATGCTTCAACTGTGATACTTTGGGTCGCAGCTGCAACATTTTTAATCTAAATGCAGAGTTTGACAGGCAGTACCGCCTATTAGACTCGCCCAATGAGTCTACAACACAACTGCGAGCAAGTGACACAATCCCGCAACGTAGAATTGCTGTTCAGCAATTTAAAAAGAAGAGTAAACCACAAAAAAAAAAACACAAGCAAGCATTCAAGAGGCCTCAGTAACACCTCCCTAATGCCGGTCAGCCACTGCTGTGCTGCTCTCTAAAATAGGGTGACCAGACATCCCCGGTTTCAGGGGACAGTCCCCGGATTGAGGACAGTGTACCGGACCAAGTCTGTCCCCGGATTGGATTTGAACAGGGGCTGGGGCATTTTCATAGACAGTCGGTGCAGAATTAAAAAAATAAAATTCTGAATTACACACCCCTCCGCCGCTCCTACTAGCTTAGGAGGGTGTATTTTTTTCCATTATTCTGATGATGATGTGCTGGCCGGAGCAGAGGGAATATTACTTCAGTTTCGGGCGCATGCCCATTCAGCTCCGCTCGCATGTTTTTCTGCCTTCACTCAAATCCCGGCCAGCCGCCTGCCTGCTTATCTCCTTGCCTTCCCTGACGGAGTGATCTTCCTCCTCTCTGCACCCAGTAGTAGCCGGGGGCCCGGAGAGTAAGACCTGACAGGCTGTGAGGCGGGCGGTGGCGGCGATGGGCAGAGAGTCGCCGATTGCCGCCATTACTAGTAAAAAAAATATATGTCCCCGGATTTCATTTTAAAAATCTGGTCACCTTACTCTAAAACCCACTGCAGATTGCTTTTCAGAGGGTGGTAAGCAGCACCACAGGTCTGAAAGAAAACATGGCATTTAGAGGTTTGCCATTTTAATAATTATATAAAAAAATAAGATTGAAACCTTACATACAGAAAATAAGTAATGCATTATCTACCTATTGTTGAAAAATCTGGACATTTCCAGAGAACAAATCAGTGATTGTTTGAAATGTAATCACAGTTCATTATTAGGATAAGAAAAGATGCAAGAGATGTAAGAAATTATTACAGTAAGTGAATTATTATTCCGTTTTAGAATATAACAAATAATAAAAAGGGTGGGGTTATGCTGATTCAGAGGGCTGTGACAGTTGATGACCCAAATGCATTGTTCTGCAATTCAAAGTGTGGCCACAAGGTGGCAAACAATGCAGGCATCTCGGAATTGATTTGCTGTGAAGATATATATATATATATATATATATATATTTTTTTTTTTTTCTTGTCTTGTCATCAAACTTATACTTGTTTGATTCCCACACTAATTATTGCACTTCCCTTAACCCACCACATGCTCAAAGAATCTTTTTTTTTTTTTGCACAAACACAATAGTAGGAAGTATAAACACAATCCAGCAATCTCAGTCTTTTGACTAGTTTCTACCCAAACAGGAGGGCTCTAGTGGCACAAGTGCTACTGTTTATGGCAATGGAGAAAGAATTGGGCGTCTCATACTGACAATCCTTGACACATAGGAGGCCAAACCTGTACAAAAAAAAAAAAGTTAAATCATAATAAATTATTGCACCAACCATATTATTTCCTATGCGCCCTCTCTAATTTGCTACTATTGAACAGGTCTTATGTTGCACCAACCGTTTGTGCAGTGCTTTACAATATAATGGGGGAGAGTAGAATTACAATACAGAATGAATAGGAGGGCCCTGCTCATGGAGCTTACAATCTAAAAGTTGACCCTGTCAGTACAAAGTGCCCTATTTTTATAGCAGTTTTTGCCCTACCATGGTCCTGCTGCTGCTTAGAATAAAAAGAAAGAAAGAAGCAGATTTATAGAGCACAGCAGTATGCTTTACAACTGTGCATTATGCCCTGCTTGCTGGGAGCTCCAAATCACAAAAGCATTGTTAGGTCCAATGAATGGGGAAATAGTCGGAAGGAGGAGAGTCCACCGATGTCACGTGATCAGCCTCTCATCCAGTAAGATACTAAAGAAGCACTTTGATAGGTTGGAGGGAAACCAGAAAGAGCAGAGAAGACCAATGCAAGTATGTGTAGCGGGGTGCTATATTTAAGGGAAGTATCTGAGTGGTAATAATGCTCAGATACACAAATTGTTAGGGTTCATGGACCATTTCTGTCCCTGGGAGATAGTATTGATGTACAGTTCCCTGGGGCCTATAGGTGGCACTGTTGCCATGGGCCCGGGTTGAACCACAGTACAGGGTTGTGCCTTTTCTTATCCCCTCTTGACAGCAGTGCGGCGGGTAGGATGACCACGTGTCCCGGATTGACCGGGACAGTCCCGCATTTTGCAGGTCTGTCCCGGGCACATTCATTCCAGGACAATGTAGTGTCCCAGAATGAAACTGACACAGCCAACCCCCCGGGCCAAACTGATGCCCCCAAAAAAGGCATCACATCACCGCTTTACTCACTGACAGTACTTGTCTTGGCCAGGAATGCCTGGGGGAGCACAATCCCCGCCCCCTGCTTGTGATTGGAGAAATCATAAATCCCGCCTCGTGTGTCCAATCCCTGTGCTGTGATTCGTTAAAGCACAAGCTGATTTTTGGGAAGGGAGGGTGTCCCTGAATTGTAGTTTGGAAATGTGGTCACCCTAGCGGTGGGGCGGGGAACCTGGTGTGCCTGTCGGGAGAGGGTAAAAAAGGGGCAGCCATCTTCCAGTCGGGGTCCACACCCAGGCACCTTAGGCCTGGGTGGGGGTGGGGGGGTGTGTGTGTGTGTGTGTGTCGCCTCCGGGTGCCCTAGGCCCGGAGGCCTGCTGGTCGGTCGTCGTGGGTCCACGCCCAGGCACCTTAGGCCTGGGTGTGTGTGTCGTGTCCGGGTGCCCTAGGCCCGGCGACAGAGTTGCTGTTCCATCCCAGACACCTTCAGTCTGGGGTGAGGTACTGAATAGGAGGCCCGGAGCCCAGCAACCTTCGGCTGGGGTCCGCTAAGGATCGAGAGCTCCCAGGGTACCACCTTGCGAGGGGACCCGCATCTTGGATCGAGGAGGCCAGGAAGGTGACCCTTTCTGAAGGCCCAGCGCAGTCGTGGTGACAGTGAGGGCCTCTGGTAACTCTCCGGAGGGACGTTTTTCTCTTTGATATGGGCCAAGTTCTCCAAGAAGGCAGTGCATGTTCTGTAGGTCATAGTGGCAGTGACCAAATAGGGCAAGGCCCTATTCACCCGGTCAGTGGCAGTGACCATCCTCAACAAGTCAGTGGCAGTGACTTTCATATTCATTAGGTCTGTGACAAAGGTTGTACGCCGAACCTGTTCATGCATATCAGAACAGTAAGAGAATCAAGATTAAGTTTGTGCCTGGACCTCCCTCCCACCTTATCTGACCTGTGTCTCGTCTCAACCTGTCTGCTCTTAAAGGGACAATTTATTATCCATGTAAAATAAATACAGAAGTTGGACTTTCAGTTGGTGTGGACAGTTACTTTACTGGGGAGAATTAAGGACTTGTTTCTGGCCAAGGCAGAAGCGAGGACATCTCGGGAGGATTCTAACACCAGCCGCAGGCAGGCCCGAGAAAACTAACACCGCTCAACCTCCCCATCCAGGAGGGTACGGGCTTGTAGTGCGGTGTGCCTCAGTCTTTCCTGCGGAGGAGGCAAATTAGGAAAAGCAGGTAAAGTCTGGGGTGGGTGCGCTATTTATGATATTAGGATAGAGGTCGGCTTTAAATCATTGGTGAGTTTCAGAGGGGCAGTTTCTAGAGTACTGTGGAAAAAGCCAGGCAGTAAGGGGCTGAGGTTATCATCAGCTGGCTTTAATAGGCTGTAAGGAACAAGATAAAATTTAAATAGGGATGAGCCGAACACCCTCCGGTTCGGTTCGCACTAGAACATGCGAACAGGCAAAAAATTTGTTCGAACATGCGAACACCGTTAAAGTCTATGGGACGCGAACATGAAAAATCAAAAGTGCTAATTTTAAAACCCTGGAAACATTTTTTTTTTTTTTAAATCCCACCTGCAAGACAAAGCCATAATGAGCTAGTATGACTAGCATCAGGACCGCTGATAGGGGGGACCACCAGTCCTCCTGTAGGGGGCCCCGGCACACAGAGTGGCCCGAACAGCAGGAGGATCAGTGGAGAACAATGACCTTCGTGTCTCTCACCCAGGTTTCTCCCCCTCTCCCTCCCGCCGGCTTTTAGATGCTGGGTGAGAGACATGGAGGGATAATGAACCTGGTCTGCCGCTGCTGAGCTCCTTCCCCTGCCCCGCTCGCACTCACAGCTGGGACAAGGAGACCGGAGGCTGGAGCAGAGCGGAGACATTCAGGAGGAGGTGTGCTGTGTTGTGCTCTACTTCCTGTCAGAAGAGAGTTCCACATACAGCACATGAGACTGGATCGTTCGTACTGTATATCGCATTGCACTGTATACACACAGCGCCCCCCTATCCACATTTCCTGCTGTCATGAGCAACCCTTGGAGGAGATAGGGGGGCGGTGTGTGTATACAGTGCAATGATCTGGTCTCATGTGCTGTATATAGATGGACGATCTTCTGACAGGACAGGACAGGACACAGCACACCGCCTGCTGGCTTTGTAATGGCCTCTCCCTGTAAGTTGGGGAAGGTGGATGGGTGGGTATCTTTGCTGGGAAATGTAATGGGATTTAGGGATGGGGAATATGTGTTAGAGAGAGGGTTTGGGGTGAGGGGAAGGGTTTGGGGTGGGAGGGGGGTTGAACCAGGAGAGGGGATGCTTGTAATGGGGGGATTTCAGTAGGGAGGAATCATTTGTGCTGGGAAGAGTAACTTAAAGAGGGTTGTGCTAGGAGGAGGGATTTGTGGGAATTTGAAGAAAGATTTGTGCTGGGAGGGAAGATGGGGGTGATTGTGTACCAGGAGCCGGTGGGGGAATTCGGGGCTAATAGGAGGGATGGGGGGGTATGGATTTGGCGGAAGAAGATTTGTACTAGGATAGAAAGTTTGATGTGTGCTAGGCTGGTGAGTTTTTGGGGTGAGGGAGATTTGTACTAGGAGGGGGAATTGGGGTAAGATTTGTGCCCATTAATATTAATTTTCATGTATTTTTTGTGTGAAAATATTGTATAAAATACCATCAGGTGTGTGTGTGTGTGTGGGGGGGGGGGGCTCGTCAGGTAGGCTGTATGGGGCCCCATGATTCCTAACAGCGGCCCTGACTAGCATACTAGTTCATTATGCATCACTTACCTTAGATCAGGGCCCCCGAAGCCGTCCTCATCTTCCTCTCCAGCCATCGCTGCGGCGATACCCGGAAGGTTACTTAGCCTGGATTTGACGGCTCCCGCGTGCATGCGCAGAGTGGCGTGTTCGCCGCTCCAGCCAATCACAGCGCCGAACACGTCACGCATGCGCGCGGGAGTCGTCAAATTCAGCTAAGCCAAATTTGTGAATGGGATTAACCCTGTGAATGCGCCGTTGTCTATTGCAAATATCTCCTAAACCGTGTAGGTTTTAGAGATATTTCTTGCACCTACAGGTAAGTCTTAATCTAGGCTTACCTGTAGGTGCAAGTTGCATAAGTGGGTTTACAACCACTTTAAAGGCTTATATGCAAGTTATTGTCCTAAAAAGTGTTTGGGGACCCGGGTCCTGCCCCAGGGGACATGTATCAGTGCAAAAAAAAGTTTTAAAAACTGCCGTTTTTTCGGGATTTTAATAATGCTTAAAGTGAAACAAAAAAAGTGAAATATTCCTTTAAATTTCGTACCTGGGGGGTGTGTATAGTATGCCTGTAAAGCAGTACGTGTTTCCCGTGTTTAGAATTGTCCCTGCACAAAATGACATTTCTGAAGGAAAAAAAGTCATTTAAAACCACTTGCGGCTATAATGAATCCCCGGGTCCCCGACAATACAGAGAAAAGTCATTGGAAAAAAAACGGCAGTACATTACCAGGCCTTTTGGGTCTGGTTTGAATATTAAGGGGAACCCCTGTCATTTTTTTTTAATGACTTTTATCTGTATTGCCGACCCGATAATTCATTAATAGATGCAGTATTAAATTACTTTTTTCCCTTCAAAAATGACATTTTGCACAGGGAACCAAAATTTTTTAAAAAATGCGTGGGGGTCCCCCCCCCAAATTCAATATCAGGGACCCCCAGATTCTGCCCCCCCTATGTGAATTGGTAACGGGTACATTGTACCCCTACCATTTCACAAAAAGTGTAAAAAAAATTAAAATAAAACACAGACACAGTTGGGAAAGTCCTTTATTAAAAATAAAAAACCCATTCCAGCTATGTAATTCAGTCTGTCCAGCGTTGTTCTCTATGTCCCACGGTGATCTGATGTCCAGCGCCGCAGTCTCCACTCCACACGAAACCCCCATGACGTGCGGGGGGGGGGGGTGGGGCAGGGCAGGGCAGGGTCACCCGTCACATCATAGGGTAAGCCCCAGCTTTCCTTGCTTGCCGGGGAATAGCCAATGACGTAGGCAGGACTCTGCCTACGTCATTGGCTATTCCCCAGCAAGAGAAGAAAGCCGGGGGGTTACCCTATGATCTGATGGGTGACCCCGCCCCCTCGTACATTAGATCCCACCTACGTCATTGGCTTTCCCAACTGTGTCTGTGTGTTTTTTTACTATTTTTTACACTTTCTTTGTGAAACAGTAGCGGTACAATGTACCCGTTACCAATTCACATGGGGGGCGGAATCTGGGGGTCCCCTTTGTTAGAGGGGGCTTCCAGATTCTGATAAGCCCCCCCACCCGCAGACCCCCACAACCACCGGTCAAGGGTTGTGGGGATGAGGCCCTTGTCCCCATCAACATGGGGATATCCTCCCCATGTTGAGGGCAAGTGGCCTGGTACGGTTCAGGAGGGGGGGCGCTCTCTCATCCCACCCCCCTCTTCCTGTGGCCTGCCAGGTTGCATGCTTGGATAAGGGTCTGGTATGGATTTTTGGGGGGACCCACACCATTTTTTTTTCTTAATTTTGGTGCAGGGTTCCTCTTAAAATCTATACCAGACCTGAAGGGCCCAATATGGAATTTGGGGGGACCCCCTCGATTTTTTTTTTTTACATTTTGGATCCCTTCGCAAAATGTAATTTTTGAAGGAAAAAAGTCATTTAAAACGACTGCATCTATTAATGAATTGTCGGGTCGGCAATACGGATAAAAGTCATTAAAAAAAACCCGGCAGGGGTTCCCCTTAATATTCATACCAGACCCAAAGGGCCTGGTAATGTACTGGGGGGGACCCCTGACGTTTTTTTCAATGACTTTTCCCTGTATTGACGGGGACCCGGGGATTCATTATAGCCGCGAGTGGTTTTAAATTACTTTTTTTCCTTCAGAAATGACATTTTGTGCAGGGACATTCTAAACACGGGAAACACGCGCTGCTTTACAGGCATACTATACACACCCCCCAGGTACGAAATTTAAAGGAATATTTCACTTTTAGCATTATTAAAATCACTGCTCTCGAAAAAACAGCAGTTTTAAAAAAAAAATTTGCATTGATATGCCCCCTGGGGCAGGACCCGGGTCCCCCAAACACTTTTTATGATAATAACTTGCATATAAGCCTTTAAAATTAGCACTTTAGATTTCTCCCATAGACTTTTACAGGGTGTTCCGCGGCTTTTAGAATTTGCCGCGAACACCCCTAATTGTTCGCTGTTCGGGGAACGGGCGAACAGGCAATGTTCGAGTCGAACATGAGTTTGACTCAAACTCGAAGCTCATCCCTAAAGTTAAAGTAGAAAAGTGTGGATGAGAAATGGATGAAAAGGTATACAGTAAAGAAGTGATGAAATCAGTTTTGGTAGGATTGAGGGTACAATTTTATTTTAGGTGGGCAACTTTATACAGGGCAAAGTCTTCCAGGGACATATTTTTATGCCACACTCGATCAAAAAAATAGGATTTTTTATTAACAGCTTACCTGTAAAATCCTTTTCTTGGAGTACACCACGGGACACAGAGCCTTTAATCATTACATAGTGGGACGTCCCAGAGCAATGCTCAATATGAGGGGAGAGAGACACAGGTCAAGCAGTCCGCCTTCGGACGTGAGGCCCTATACCGCTGCCTGCAGCACACTACGCCCGAAGGCGTAATCCTCATGTCCTCTTACATCTAATTTATCAAATTTTGTAAATGTATAGACTAAAGACCAAGTAGCAGCCTTACAGATCTGAGCCATAGAAGGCTGATTGATGATGCACTGCCCAGGAAGCACTTATTGCCCTGGTCGAGTGCGCTTTCACAGGAAAAGGAGGAATTCTATTCCTTAAATCATACGCTTGAATTATCACTTGAATCCACCCAGAAATGGTCGATTTTGATGCTGCCTGGCCCTTTTTGGGACCCTCTGGCAAAATAAACAAAATAACTGTTTTACGTATCTGAGCAATTGTTTGCAGATAAACTTTTATTGCTCTCACCACATCCAGAGAGTACAATAATTTTTCCCCTGCCGACTGCGGCTCAGGAAAAAAAGGAAGGTAAAAACAATATCTTGATTTAAAGCGGAGTTCCACCCAAAAAGGGAACTTCCGCTTTTGGGAACCCTCCCCGCCTCCAGTGACAACATTTGGCACCTTTCAGGGAGGAGGGGGGTGCAGATACCTGTCTAAGACAGGTATTTGCATCTACTTCCAGGCATAGACTCCCGTGGGAGTCTACGCCACTTCCCCCCCCCCCCCCCGCTGTCTCCTGGGAAACACACTAGTCCCAGGAGAGAGCGGGGACCAGTGATGGTGCACCGCGCTACTCGCGGATGCGCAGTAGGGAACCCGGGCAGTGAAGCCGCAAGGCTTCACTTACTGATTCCCTCACCGAGCATGGCGGTGGCAGCATCCGAGGACCGAGCGATTGCTCAGTCTCGTCTGCCGACATCGCGAGCGCGCTGGACAGGTAAGTGTCCATTTTTTTTAAAGTCAGCAGTTGCAGTATTTGTAGCTGCTGGTTTTTAGAAAAAAAAATTCGGGTGGACCTCCACTTTAAATGAAATGTCGACACCACCTTTGGAAGAAAAGTAGGATGGGGACGTAATACAATTTTGTCTTTGTGACAAATTAAATAGGCTCTTTACACGAAAGAGCTGCTAATTCAGACACTCTTCTAGCAGAGGAGATAATAACCAAAAAGGCCAACTTCCTACTTAAAAGAGTCAATGGAATATGGCAAATAGGTTCAAAGGGCTGCTTTTGCAAAACCGACAAAACTAGATTCAAATCCCAGGAACACAAGGGAGGTTTTGTTGCAGAGTACGATTGCTGGGTGCAGCAGGGTCAATTCAGATTAGAGGTTGTGGAGTAACAGGAACTGGCTTCTTTATTGGAACATAACCACACTAGTAAAGATGTCACCTCACATGGTAAGAACACAGACAGGAAAAAGAAACCAACAAGTACAGGAAATACAACACATCATAGAAAATGCATAGCATATCACTGAGCATTAGCAACATCTAGTGTCCTGTTTGTGAACTGCAGTCAATAGGCTAAGCTGGAAGTTGTTGTATCTCCAACAGGCTTGACTGGCGGATTTACCCTCAGTACTCCCTGAAAAAATGTCAGGACTAGGGAATGAGATGCCAGCGGTCTCTGAAAGAAAACTGATAGAGCCAAGATCTGACCCTTAATAGTACTCAGGGCTAGTTTCATATCTACCCCCAACTGACAAAAAGCTAGAATCCGACTAAATGACATACTTTTGTGGATTCCATCCTCTGGATTCACACCAGGAAACATATACCTTCCAGATTCTATAATAGATGAGCCTGGAGGTCGGCTTTCTAGCATTAATGAGAGTGGAGATAACTGGACCCGAGAGCCCACGTTTTTTCAATATGTAGGTTTCAACAGCCAAACCGTCAAATTTAGCCTTCGTAAGGAAGCATGGAACACTGGACCCTGAAGTTAAGGAATCCAGGGTTCCCCCACTGCCATCCTTATGATTTCGGTGTACCAGGACCATCTGGGCCAATTTGAGGCCACCAGGAGTACTGGTATTCCCTCTTTTTTGATTTTGCAAAGTAGTCTCTGTAGGAGCGGAATTGGAGGGAATGCATAGATCAGTGAAAATTGATTCCAAGGAATTATTAGTGCATCCGTTCCGTAGGCTAGAGGATCTCTTATCCTCGATACAAAAGTGTCCAACTTCCTGTTGAACCTGGAGGCCAGTAAGTCTACATCCGGGGTCCCCCATTTCTGACATATAGTTTGAAAAATGTTGGGGTGGAGAGACCATTCTCCTGGTAACAGCTGCTGGCGGCTCAGGTAATCCGCTTGCCAATTCTCTACCCCTGGAGTGAAGATTGCAGAAAGACAGGGAATGTGACTTTCCGCCCATACTAAAATCCAATTCACCTCTCTCTGAGCATCCCGACTTCAGGTGCCCCCCTGATGATTGATGCAAGCCACTGCAGTAGCATTGTCGGATTGAATCTGAAGAGGGTAACCTTTTAACCTGTGAGTCCAGGTTTTGAGGGCTAGATAAACTGCCTGAATCTCCAATATGTTGATGGGCAGGCTTCTTTCGAACTTGGACCAAGTTCCCTGGGCCGAGGCTTCTTCCAGAATTGCCCCCCAGCCAGAAAAGCTGGCATCCGTAGACACCACCTTCCAGGTGACCGGGAGGAAGGATTTCCCGGTCCACAAATTCTTGGTCTTTAACCACCAACTGAAGCTTTGGCGCACCCCTGGAGTCAGGCGCATTGGTAAATCTAGAGCCTGGATCTTCCTGTTCCAGGCAGCCAGAATACTGTTTTGAAGCAGTCTTGAATGAAATTGGGCATAAGGAACGGACTCGAAAAAGGCCACCATTTTCCCCAATAACTTCATGCAAAGGCGAATAGATGGTGCCTTCTTTGCTTTGACCATGTGTATCAATTTCTTTAGGGATTTGATCTTTGGCTCTGGAAGGAATACTCTGCTTTGGGTTGTGTCCAAGACCATGCCCAAATATTCCACCCTTTTCAGGGGCTGTAGAGAGGATTTTTGTAGATTCAGGATCCACCCTAAATACTCTAAGTATTTTACCATACTGACCACACTGTGATTTAACCTTGCCACTGACTGTTCTACCAGTAGTAGGTCGTCTAGATAAGCCGTCCCCGCTATGCCCCTTGATCTCAAATTTGCCAAGAGTGGGGCCAGAACATTTGTAAATACCCAGGGTGCAGTAGCCAAGCCAAAAGGCAGAGCCACAAACTGATCGTGGTGGTGTTCCACTGCAAACCTTAGGAACTTTTGGTGAGCGGGATGGATAGGCACGTGTAGATATGCGTCTTTGATGTCTATCGATGCCAAGAATTCTCTGCCTCGCAGGGTGGAGACTACCGAACAAATAGTTTCCATTCGGAAATGGCGAATGTTCAGAAACCGATTCAGAGCTTTTAAATCTAGAATGGGTCTGACGTCTCCATTGGGTTTTGGAACCACAAAGAGGTTTGAATAAAACCCCGAACCTTGCTCTTCTAGGGGGACTTTCATGATTACCCCCTGAGACAGCAAGTGATCCAAAGCTTGGAAGAAGGGTTTTCTCTTTAATGGATCTTTGGAAATGTTTGCGTTTAGGAACCGATAAGGTGGGGTTTCTCGGAATTCCAGTTTTTACCCTAAGGATACTGTAGAAACTACCCACTTGTCCTGTATCTGTCTGCCAAGTGGCTGAAAACTGCCGAAGACGCCCCCCAAGGGGGGGGGGGGGTTTGCTTGTTAGCTTTTTGAACCCACGGATTTTTGTGACCCTGGGCTTGATTCTGGGTCTTGGCTCTTGTGGCTGGCTGAGAATGCCATCACCATTGCCTGGAGGCAGAGTTTCCAGGCACCGGGGAGAGAGAATGTTTAAAAGAAGGGCGCTTAATCTTCTTCCTATCTGGTAATAATAGGATTTTTTTTTGTATTCACCGTAAAATCCTTTTCTCTGACGTCCATGGACTGACACAGCATCTTCAATTTTGACAAAGTGGGTTATGTTCCTGCTCATAGGAGAAGACTAGGCACAATGTTAGATGTTTTAACATACATTCCATTACCAGAGCTGAACAGCCCCGCCCAGGGGGAGGTCCCTCCGGACATAACCCTCCTACCTGCAGCCAGCAGCCTCAGTTCGTATTAAAGCAGTACAAACTCAACAAAGGAGGGGTGGGTGCCGTGTCAGTCCATGGACGTCAGAGAAAAGGATTTTACGGTGAGTACAAAAAATCCTATTTTCTCTTACCGTCCATGGACTGACACAGCATCTTCAATCTTGACAAAGTGGGACGTCCCAAAGCAGTGTCAAAGAACGAGGGGTGGGAACAGTATCAAGGAAAAAAACAAACTTCATCCCAAACAAGCAGAGCTTCTCAACGGAGGAGGTGCAACATTAAACAGCTGCCTGCAAAACCTTGCGGCCAAAGGAAGCATCAGAAGATGCAGCCACATAAACCTTATAGAACTTTGAAAAGGAATGTGCGGACGCCCAGGTCGCCGCCTTGCACACTTGTGCAACAGACGCTTGATGTCGGAAAGCCCAGGAAGCACCAATTTCCCTGGTAGAATGCGCCATAACCGGAAAGGGAGGCGCCTGCCCCTTAAGGGCATACTGTAGGCCTGTATGACGGTCTGCCTGATCCACGAGAAATGGTGGCAGACGAAACCGCTTGGCGCTGTTCTGACCAGACACAAACAGCGAGTCAGACTTCCGAAACGAAGCCGTAGCAGACAGGTACACCCGTAAAGCACGTACCACGTCTAACGTGTGAAGCACAAACTCTCTGGGATGCGATGGACGAGGACATAAAGACGGAAGTACAATGTCCTCATTAAGGTGGAAGGCCGAGACCACCTTCGGGAGAAAAGAAGGCTGCGGGCGTAGCACAGCCTCATCCTTATGGAGGACCAAGTATGGCGGTTTGCAAGACAAGGCTGCCAATTCAGAAACCCTTCTGACAGAAGTAATGGCTACTAGAAAAGCCACCTTCTGAGATAAAGTTAAGAGAGGAATCTCTCTGATGTTTTCAAAAGGAGGTCCCTGAAGAACCGAGAGCACCAAATTCAAATCCCAAGGAGGAAGAGGTGGTTTATTAAGGGGGAGCACATGTCGGACCCCCTGTACGAAGGTACTAATCAAACAATGGCCCGCTAGCAGCCGCTGAAAGAAAATAGCCAAAGCCAAAATCTGACCCTTAATGGTGCTTAAGGCAAGCTTTTGGGTCACGGCATGCTGTAAAAACAGAAAGATCCTGGGAACGGAATACGTCCGTGGACGCCAATCCAGCTCCTCGCACATAGCGATGTAGGCCCTCCAGGTACGGTGGTATATCTTCCCGGAAGAAGATTTCCGTGTCCTCAGCATGGTCGAGATGACCGAATCCGAGAGACCCCGGTCTCTCAGCACCTGGCTTTCAATAGCCATGCCGTTAAAGCCAGCGACTGTAAAGCAAGATGAATTATGGGACCTTGAGACAGAAGGTCCTCCCGCACAGGCAGTCGCCATGGAACGTCCGCCACTAGGCGCACAAGATCGGCGTACCAAGGACGCCGAGGCCAATCTGGAGCGATGAGGATTACTGGAATCCCTCGGCCTCCACCCTGTGAAGTAGTCGAGGAAGCAACTTCAGTGGAGGATAGGCATAAATCAGCCGATACCGACCCCACAGGGCCACCAACGCGTCCGCCCAGGGATCCCTGGACCTGGTCACGAATCTCGACACCTTGCGATTGAGTCGAGAGGCCAATAGGTCCACATCCGGCGTGCCCCACCTCTGGAAAAGGAGGTGAAACACCTCCGGATGCAAGGACCATTCCCCCCGGTCCAACATCTGGCGGCTCAGATAGTCCGCCTGCCAGTTGTCTACTCCTGGAATGTAAACAGCCAACAGAGCCGGCACGCTTCTTTCCGCCCACCTTAGGATGTGAGCGACCTCGGACGCCGCAGCTGAGCTCCGAGTTCCCCCCTGATGGTTGACATAAGCCACCGCCGTGGCGTTGTCCGATTGTATCCTGACCGAGCGTCCCTGCAGTCTCCTTGACCACGAGGAGAGGCACAGTCTGATTGCCCGGAGTTCCAGGACATTGATCGGCAGACGGGACTCGTTCAGAGCCCTTGAGCTGACAGAACTCCCCAGACTCCACCCCAGCGGACTGGCACCCGTTGTGATCACAGTCCACTGGACAGGAAGGAAAGACTTCACCGACCGAAGGGTCGGGGATGTCAGCCACCACGTCAGGGATGCCCTGATCAGGTGACTCACCTGGATCTGACGATCCAGTGATAATAGAGACTTGTTCCAGCAAGATCGGATCTCCTTTTGTAAGATTCAAGTGTGGAATTGGGAATACGGCACCGCCTCGAAGGAAGCCACCATGAGTCCCAGGACCCTCATGCAAAAACGGAGTGACGACCATTTGCGGGACGTCAGCACCCGTACTGCAGATTGAAGAGTCTGTAACTTGTCTAAGGGTAGAAATACCCTCACCTCCAAGGAGTCCAGGATCAATCCTAGGTACTCCAGACGCTGAGTCAGAACCAGGACAGACTTCTGAATGTTCAGCAGCCAGCTGAATTCTCGGAGGGCCTGACTGGCTATCAACACATTTTCCTCTAATTCTGAGCCAGAGTCTGCTCTCAGAAGAAGATCCTCCAGATAGCCCATGATAGCAATGCCTCGCTGTCTCAGCAAAGCTAGAATCGGGGCAAGCACCTTGGTGAAAACTCGCGGTGCTGACGCCAAGACTAAGGGAAGAGCCACAAACTTATAGTGGTCTACCTATCGCGAAGCGCAGAAACTTCTGGTGACCCGCGCAGATTGGGACATGCAAGTAGGTGTCCTTGATGTCCAAGGGTGCCAGAAAATCCCCCGTTTGGAGCACAGCAATCACAGAGCGAATGGATTCCATGCGGAATTTCTGAACATTCACAAAGGCATTTAGGGCCTTGAGGTCCAGAATTGGACGGACTCCGTCCTTCTTTGGGACAAATAAAATCCCTGAAACCTTTCCTTTGATGGTACCGGCACAATAATTCCGCACCTCAGCAAGTCCTGCACTGCCCCTAACAGGGCAGCCCGATGCGCCGGAAGGGGAGAGAGATTTGAGGGAAAGAATCTGTCTGGTGGCCAGGAAAAGAACTCTATCCTGTACCCTGAGGTGACCACCTCGCATACCCACCGGTCGGAGATCAGGGAGGTCCACCGATCCGTGAACCTGCAAAGTCGTCCCCCCACCCCAGAGTTGGGCGGGGGCAAAGACTTCATGCGGTGGCGGGCTTGCTTGCCGGCTTGTTCGGCTTACGCACCCAGGGATGCTTCTGTCCCCCAGCCGCACCCTTGTCAGACCGGGAGAATTTTCCCGCGGGATCCGACCGACGAGAAAATCTCTTCTGAGTGGGAAAGAAAGGACCCGGCTTACGGCGCGGCTCCTTCGCCTTAGTAGGCTGAGGAAGAAGGGTGCTCTTACCCCCTGTGACATTTTTAATAATGTCATCCAGGGAAGCACCAAATAGCCTTCCGCCCCTGAAAGGCAAATACGTCAGGAGCTTCTTAGAGGCCAGGTCAGTAGACCAGCATTTTAACCAGATTAGGCAACACAAAACCACCGCAGACAATGAGGCCCTAGAAATTAGAAGGGCAACGTCCATAGTGGCATCGCACACATACACCAGGCCCTGTACCATTTGGCCTGCCAGTCTAATGCATTCCGGAGGAAGATTATGCTCCTGCACAGTCTGGTGCATAATCTTCGCACATTTCGTAAGTGTCTGAGACACCAGGGTCGCCGCTACAAGAGGACGTAGTGCGGATCCCAGCACGGTGAACATGGCTCTGCTCACCACTTCCGACCTCCTATCAGTAGGGTCCTTAAAAGCAGGGGTCCCCTCAACCGGGAGAGTTGCGGCTTTATTCAACCGGGCGACCGGGGGGGTCGACCACCGGAGGAGAGGCCCATTTTGTAATCCGGCTGTCCTCAAAGGGGTACCTAACCGCCAGACGCTGCGAGACCGCAAAGGTCTTCTGCGGTTTGTCCCAAACCTGGTCTATGAATCTGTCAAAAAAAGGTGTATAGGGAAAAACCTTTTTAGAAGGATTAGCTTAAAAAGAACCAAAGGAGACTGACCCCACCACGGGCTCCTCAGCTGCAGCATCCAGCTTGAGAGTATCCCTCACAGCATCAATGAGTTCACTAACAAGTGTCCTGTCATGTACTGACCAGATAAGGAATCTTCCTCACAAGGAATGTCCTGGTCAAAAATATCCAAAAATTCAGAGCTAGGGTCCTGTGCCACAGCAATGCCCATATCTTAATCAGAGCACTACCCTGGAGATGGTGGGGGGAGAGGGAGCTTTATAGCTCCCTTGCGCTGGCACGCCGCTTCCATCCTGGCAACAAATGATTCCAGGACTGCCGACAACTGGTCCATAGGAACCGCAGGTGCAGTAGCACTGCCAGTTGCTTCTGACATGAATGGGGAAGCAGATGACACTGACTCTATGATACCACCACCCTCTGAGACTTTGTCAATAAATGAGAAAAAAAAGTCCACCCTCCGGCTGCACTGACTGTGGGGGGTTACCCAGGGGACTCACCAACCCAGCTAGGACCGCTCGGTTCCGCTGCCTGTGTCCTGCTCCTCAGCACGAGTAAACAGTGAGGAGAATCGCGCTGTTCCAGTCAGCGATAGAGGCCAAACCAGCACAAAAGAGCGCGGCTTCAAGAAAATGGCTGCCGCAATTACAAGTGCGCCACAGCGCGGCCACTGCAAGATGGCCGCCAATGCGGTTTACTATGCAAATTGAAGCATAGTAAAAACATTGCGCCGAAAGGCGCGCAAGGCCCAGGCTGACACAGAAAGCACCCCACACCTTAATGCAGACCCCATGGACCCCCACCGGGACAGAGTGACCCCCAGTCAGCGCATCGCCAGTAGGTGACAGAGTAGCAGAAAACAAGGGGGAGACAGGGAAAACCCCCCTACCATAGGAACACACAGCTCTGTGAGGCTGAGGCAGGGGAACAGTACTTACCTGTCCAGCTAGGACCCACTGGTGTGTTCCTGACAGGTCTATCACAGTGCAGTACTGAGTAGCTGTCGGCCCGGTCCACCGTGAAAGATACAGCAAAACTGTTCAGTCGTATTTGGACCCTGGAGCAAAAAGCTCACCGGCCACCCCTGGAGCCATGGGGTATGTCGTAGACTGATCTCACGCAGAGCGAGGATCAGCACGCTCGATGGTCAGACTGGGAAGACTACGAGGATAGCAACTACCCAACCTGTTGCCCAGCCGACAGTTAATAGAAGAATCACAAAAATAAAATAAAAGTTAAAAAAATAATAAAATATTTCTTCAAGAGACTGGCTCCGAAGAGAGCCACGTCCTCTCCTCTGCTAGGCAGAAAAAAACTGAGGCTGCTGGCTGCAGGTAGGAGGGTTATGTCCGGAGGGACCACCCCCTGGGCGGGGCTGTTCAGCTCTAGTAATGGAATTCATGTTAAAACATCTAACATTCTGCCTAGTCTTCACCTATGAGCAGGAACATAACCCACTTTGTCAAGATTGAAGATGCTGTGTCAGTCCATGGACGGTAAAAGAAAGTGTAGTTTTACCACTGGAAATCTTCTGGATGTATTTATCCAGGTCATCTTCGAAGAGACGTTCCCCATGAAAAGAAAACCCAGCCAAAAGCTTTTTACATGGCGCTTCTGCTGACCAATGTTTTAACTAGGGATGAGCTTCGTGTTCGAGTCGAACATACGTTCGACTCGAACATCGGCTGTTCGATCGTTCGACGAAGATCGAACGATTTGGGCCGTTCGCGCCAAATTCGAGTGACGCGAACGGCCCACAATGCACTACGCCATCGCAGTGTCATCCAGGCGCTGTGATTGGCCAAGCATGCACTGTGACCCCGCATGCTTGGCCAATCACAGCGCCGGCAGCGAGGAGAGCAATGATTGGCCACAGGCAGGATGCCTGTGGCCAATTATTGCTGAGGGTGTTTAGTACACGCCCCACACTATAAAAGGCCGCCAGCACGGCGGCCTAGTGTAGTGTGTTCCGGAGCAGGGAAAGACAAGCATAGGCAGGGACAGTGACATTTATTTCTTTCTTGCTTAACCTGGATTCCTTTAGTTTAGGGAAAGAGAAGGATAGGTAGGGAGAGTGTCAGTGTGTTTTACTGTGCGAGTCCTTGTTTCTAGGGACAAAGAAGGAAAGTGAGGGGATTTCTCCTTGTGCTATAGTGTGCTTTAAAAAAACATTTTTTCTAGGGACAGAAAACTGTAGGTAGGGAGAGTGTCAGTTTCTTTCACTGTGCCAGTCCTTGTTTCTAGGGACAAAGAAGGAAAGTGAGGGGAATTCTCCTTGTGCTATAGTGTGCTTTAAAAAAACATTTTTTCTAGGGACAGAAAACTGTAGGTAGGGAGAGTGTCAGTTTCTTTCACTGTGCCAGTCCTTGTTTCTAGGGACAAAGAAGGAAAGTGAGGGGATTTCTCCTTGTGCTATAGTGTGCCAAAGCATTCCTCATCAACCATCTTTGAAATCCTTGTTTTTTGGACAGTCAGGGAAATTGTCGTTGTGCTATTCTGTGCAAAAGCAATAATCCTCAACCATATTTAGAAATCCTTAAGTAAAGGGACAGAGAAGGACACCTGAAGGTAGCCCTTATTGCTTTTTTCCCATCTCCCTGCAGGCCATCTATTAGAATGTCTGGAAGGCAAACAAGGAGAGGCAGACAGTCAGGAGGCAATAAAAGAGGGCAAGCAGGCTCTGTGTCTGGGGGCAACAGTGCTGGTCGTGGACGCGGTGCATTGTCATCAGCACATGGCCATGGGACACGCTTGTCCTTCTTTTCGGCAGCTGGACATGTTGAGCCACATCATGCCGAAGACTTGGTAGAGTGGATGACCAAGCCCTCCTCCTCCTCCTCATCCTCTCTCACCCAGGCTCAGGGTACTGGCAAAGCAGCTGCCAAAGCGTCCTCTTCCCTGGTATCAATGTCAGACTCATCATCAGTCACTCCTTCCCTAGACCCACCATGTCCTCCTCCTGAGGAGTCCCCCGAACTGTTTCAGCACAGTGTTGGGTACATGCTCCAGGAGGATGCCCAGCGTTTCGAAGGGTCTGATGATGAAACCCAGCTACAGGAAGGCAGTAGCGTGAGAGCAGACAGAGGGGATGCTCAAGAAGGACACCAATCTGGCAGTCATGTTCCAGCAGCTGCAGCATACTGCCAGATTGGCTCCAGTGATGAGGAGGGAGGGGATGATGAGGTCACTGACTCCACGTGGGTGCCTAATAGGAGAGAGGAGGAGGAGGAGGATGAGGAGGAGGAGGCACATCTCCAACGAGGCAGGATGCCCTTTGGTGGCCAGCGTAAGGGCAGTACACCGACGGAATCACACCGCAGAGCTCCGCCTGTGCAGGGCGCTGCCTCTGCCCGTCATTCAAAAAGTTCCTTGGTGTGGGCCTTTTTTGAGGCTAGTGCATCAGATTGCACAGCTGCTGTTTGCAACATATGTCTCAAGCGTATATCGCGTGGCCAAAACATCAGCCGCTTGGGTACCACATGCCTGACCAGACATATGTTGACCTGCCATGCAGCTCGTTGGCAAGCCTACCTCAAAGACCCACACCAAAGAACAAAGCGGACCTCTCCTTGCACCGCATCAGCTGGGATCTCCAACCCCACTATAACTTCAGTCCTCTCTGAAACATGCACTGAGAGGAATGAAGGTGTAGAATTAGGTGTGTCACAGCCAAGTACTTGCGGCCACTCTGCTAGCAGTACACCGACGTCCGATTCTAGCAGGCAAATTTCCCTGCCCCAGCTGCTGGACCGTCGAAAGAAGTTCACTCCCAGCCATCCACATGCCCAGCGGTTGAATGCTAGCTTGGCTAAATTGCTAGCGCTTCAACTGCTGCCTTTTCAGTTGGTAGACTCGGCCCCCTTCCGTGAGTTTGTGCAATGTGCGGTTCCTCAGTGGCAGGTTCCCAAACGCCACTTTTTCTCACGGAAGGCTATTCCGGCTCTCTACCGGCATGTGGAAGGCAATGTCTTGGCCTCGCTGGACAGGGCGGTCAGCGGTAAGGTGCATATTACCGCTGACTCATGGTCCAGCAGGCATGGACAGGGACGTTACCTTTCTTTCACGGCCCATTGGGTCACTCTTTTGGCAGCTGGGAAGGATGCAGGACAAGGTGCAGTAGTGTTGGAGGTTGTTCCACCGCCACGCCTCCAAAATGCTACTACTGGTTGTGACACACCTCTCTCCTCCACCCCCTCCTCTTCTTCTTCCTCCATGGCCTCTTCCTGTGGTTTGTCCTATGAACCAGTGGTGCTCCGTAGCCGTTCACGGGGCTACGCAAGTACGCAGGCAAAAAGATGCCATGCCGTGCTTGCGCTGGTGTGTTTGGGGGACAGAAGCCACACTGGGGCAGAGGTCCTGTCTGCTCTGCAGGGCCAGGCCGAGAGGTGGTTGACGCCACGCCAGCTTAAGCCAGGAATGGTGGTTTGCGACAATGGCACCAACCTCCTCTCCGCCCTCCGACAGGGACAACTGACCCATGTGCCCTGTGTGGCTCACGTCCTTAACCTGGTGGTGCAGCGGTTCTTGGCCAGGTACCCGGGCTTACAGGATGTCCTGAGGCAGGCCAGGAAAGTCTGTGTGCATTTCCGCAGATCTTATAATGCCAGTGCTCGCCTGGCTGAGCTGCAAAAGGAGTTGAACCTGCCCAAGAACCGCCTTATATGTGACATGCCCACCAGGTGGAACTCAACGTTGGCCATGCTGCAGCGGCTGCACACGCAGCAGAGGGCCATCAATGAGTACCTGTGCGACTACGGCACCAGGACAGGGTCAGGGGAGCTTGGTTTTTTTTCTCCACGCCAGTGGGGCATGATCAGGGATGCATGCACTGTCCTGGCACCATTTGAGGAGGCCACGAGGATGGTGAGCAGCGACAGTGCATGCATCAGTGACACTGTACCTCTTGTCCACCTGTTGGAGCACACGCTGCGTGGAATAATGGACAGGGCACTTGAGGCAGAACAGAGGCAGGAAGAGGAGGACTTCCTTGCCTCTCAAGGCCCCCTTTACCCAGACAGTGTTCCTTCTGTCCCACCCATCGCACAGGAAGAGGAAGAGGAAGAGGAAGAGGAGGAGGAGGAGGAGGAGGATTGTGTCAGCATGGAGGTGGAGGCTGGCACTCAGCATCATCAGCAGCAGTCTTTTAGGGATGATTTACAGTCCCAAGAAACCAGTGGACTTGTACGTGGCTGGGAGGAGGTGGCTGCGGATCATGTGGTCCTTAGTGACCCAGAGGACTCCGGAGCGAATGCCTCAGCAAACCTACGCTGCATGGCCTCCCTGATCCTGCAAAGTCTGCGGAAGGATCCTCGTATTCTTCGGATCAAGGAGAGGGACCATTACTGGCTGGCCACTCTCCTTGATCCACGGTACAAGGGTAAGGTTGCGGACCTTATGTTACCTTCGCAGAGGGAGCAGAGGATGAGACAACTCCGGGAGGCCTTGCAGAAAGGTCTGTGCAACGCGTTCCCAGAGACTGGGAGGTTACAAACTCCTGGTCCTGGACAACGAGTTGCTGAGGCTTCGGCCAGTCAAAGAAGGAGCGGTGGGGAAGGTGGCCGTCTGACCGATGCGTTCAGACAATTCTTTAGTCCGCAGCCCCAAAGTATGATCGGTTCCAGCAACCATCGCCAGCGTCTGATAAACATGGTGCAGGAATATCTAGGGGCAAGGTCAGACTTGGACACCTTCCCCACCGAAAATCCTCTGGCTTACTGGGTCTTGAGGATGGATCACTGGCCAGAGCTTGCACAGTATGCAATTGAGCTACTGGCCTGTCCTGCATCCAGCGTTCTTTCGGAACGCACATTCAGTGCTGCTGGAGGATTTGTCACGGATCACAGGGTGCGCCTGTCCACCGACTCGGTTGATCGACTGACTTTCATCAAGATGAACCAGTCTTGGATCACCACCAGCTACCACACACCTGATGCTGATATAACAGACTAATTGATTTTAACATGTCACATCCCTTCAAGACTGATGCTGATGCTGAGTGCCTGTGCTGTTATGTTGACTGGCTATCCTCCTCCTCCGAGTCCTCAATGATACGATTGATGATGATAGCTTGGAAGATCATTTTTGTTTATGGGTGCCGCCACCAGTGGCTAAGGCCCAATTTTTCAGCCCCTGTTTTACAGGGGCGTGTCATTACAATTTTTGAAGCAATACTTTGCAACAGGGCTCATTGCTGTGCTCCAAGTAACGTATCTGTGAGGGGTTGTAGTGTTGTGCCACCAGTGCCTAAGGCCCAATTTTTCAGCCCCTGTTCAACAGGGGCATGCAATTACAATTCTTGATCTAATAATTCACAGCAGGGCCCATTGCTGCACCCACCAAGAGTAACTCTGAGGGCTTACAGTGTTGTGGCAACACCACCACCACCACCACGAAAGGCCCAATTTTTCAGCCCCTGTTCAAAAGGGGCATGTAATTACAATTCTTGATCTAATAATTCACAGCAGGGCCCATTCCTGCACCCACCAAGAGTAACTCTGAGGGCTTACAGTGTTGTGGCAACACCACCACCACCACCACGAAAGGCCCAATTTTTCAGCCCCTGTTCAACAGGGGCATGCAATTACAATTCTTGATCTAATAATTCACAGCAGGGCCCATCAAGAGTAACTGTCAGGGCTTACAGTGTTGTGGCACCAGCACCACCATCAACGGCCCAATTTTTACTACCACTGTTCAACAATTATATGTAATTAAAATTCCTGATATAATAGTTGACAGCAGGGCGTTCCAGCACCAACCAAGAGTAACTGTGAGTGCTTACAGTGTTGTGCCAACACCAACAACTAAGGGGCCTATTTCTGCAGAGTATATACGGCAGATCCCTACTTTCAAACATCCAACTTACAAACGACTCCTACTTGCAAACGCAAGAAGACAACAGGAAGTGAGAGGAAATCTACCACTAGGAAGGAAAATTCTCTCCTGTAAGAATAAATATGGGAGAAAGGTGTCTCCTCTGTACTGATGCTTTATCAGCAATCCTTGTTTCAAGAAAAACACCACATTTCAAAAACAGTTGTCATTGGGACGGAAAGTGAGGTGAAATGTTCTGAACAGGGGCACAGACAGCAAAACAAATGTTACAGGGGTGATAACCCTTACCTATGTTTTCCAAAAAGTTTAAAAATAGATTTTTGGGCTGGAGCTACACTTCAACAATGTACCTGTTCAAAATTACAAACAGATTCTACATAAGAACAAACCTACAGTCCCTGTCTTGTATGCACCGCCTGTATACGGCTGTTCAGAGTATATAGGGCCTTTTTTATTTTATGTGCGGGGTTCCCCTTAATATCCATACAAGACCCAAAGGGGCTGGTAATGGGCTGGGGTGGGGGGGGGGGGGGGTCATGGGGTAGCTATGCCATTTTTCTTAAAGATTTTCATCCATATTACCGGGACCAGACATTACATTAAAGCCGCAAGCAGTTTTAAATGGCTTTTTTTTCCTTTAGAAGTGTCATTTTGTGCAGGGACAGTTCTAAACACGGGAAACACGTGGCACTTCACAGGCATACTTTAGACACCCCCCAGGTACGATATTTAAAGGAATATTTGACTTTTTTTTTTTCACTTTATGCATCATTAAAATGACTGCTCCCGAAAAACGACCATTTTTAAAACTTCTTTTTGCATTGATACATGTCCCCTGGTGCAGAACCCGGGTTCCCAAACCCTTTTTAGGACAATAACATGCATAATAGTTGTTATAATTAGCACTTTAGAATTCGAATGTTCGCATCCATTGTATTTAATAGGGTTCTAATGTTCGTACGAACTTTCGGTCCGTTCGCGGGTTCTGGTGCGAACCGAACCCGGGGGTGTTCGGCTCATCACTAGTTTTAACCAAAGAATTCTACGCATGTGCACCAGCTGGAGCATGAGACGGAATGCCTGCTGAATGGAATCCCTAATGGCATCCACTGTAAAACATAAGGCCTTAGGCAGGTTCTCCCAAAGTTTAACCTGATCCGGAGGAAGATCTTTAAGCCCCTGCTTCACCTGCCCCTTTAGGACCCGACACATACCCACTGCTGCTACAGAAGGTTGGGTTACAGCGCCAGCCATAAGAAAGGAGGATTTAAGTAAAGATTACAGTCTCTTTTCAAACGGATCTTTAAATACCTGAGCATTGTCCACAGGACAAGTTAAGTTTTTATTTACGCAACAAATGGCCGCATCTACTGTAGTTAGTTTCCACTTCTTGGCAAATTTTTCCTCCATAGGATAAAGAATATCAAACTTTCTGGGAGGAGAAAAACGCTTATCTGGATGCTCCCAGTCTGCGTAAATGAGATTTTTTAACAAATGATGAACCGGAAAGGAACATGCAGCCTGTGGGGATTTTAATGAAACCAGGGAGGAGATAGGTGACTCAGCTGATCCAGAGGCAGGCAACTTAAAGCGGAGCTCCGCCGGAAAAAAAATATTAAAAGCCAGCAGCTACAGCTACAGCAGCTGCTGGCTTTTAATATTTGGACACTTACCTGTCCTGGAGTCCAGCGACGTCCGCAGCAGAGGACGAGCGACCGCTCGTCGCTCTGCTGCTCCCTCCGCCATCCTCGCTGAGGGAACCAGGAAGTGAAGCCCTGCGGCTTCATGCCCGGTTCCCTACGGCGCATGCGCGAGTCGCGCTGTGCCGTTCTGATTGGTGCTCCTGTGTTCTGGGAGCCGAATGTCTCCCAGAACACCAAGGGAAGTCTGCGGGAAGTGACGTAACTCCCGCAGATTCCCGGAGAGAGGACTCCCGGATGTGGGTGAAAATACCTGTCTTAGACAGGTATCTTCACCCCCCTGAAAGGTGTCAATTGTGACACCGGAGGGGGGGAGGGTTCCAAATAGCAAAAGTTGCTATTTAGGGTGGAGCTCCACTTTAAATGTAGAACGCACCACTTCAGCATATATTTGCACCTGCACTTTAAGAACCTGGGAAGCAGAAAAAGGTTCTTCTGAAACCCCTGATCCATCCGACTGCTCCTCGTCCTTATCCCCTGACAGGGATATATCCTCAATCTCCTCAGCGATTAATGTAGCGATCCTGCCTTCTAAGTTGTTTAAAGCTGCTGCCAGAGTGTCTTCAGTGACATGGGCAGGAGCGGGCACAACAGAGGAGGCTGCTATTCCTGACAAAGGAAATGTCTCATCCTGTACTGGTGCTTCATGCCTCACAGGAGAGGATGGCACCAGACAGGAATAGCTAAAGCCCCCCCAACTCAGGCGGCGATGCCTTATTTTTATTTGTTGTCCCTGTATTCCTCCTACTGGAAGACATAGTTCTTTGTCAAAGCAGAGGTACAAATATGCATACAATACTGTGCTAGTTTAGCAATCTACATAAAGTCAGCAACTAATCACAGTTATTATGCTGAGTAGGTGTCCAGGAATGCCTGAATCCAACCACCCAGAGCAAACTCACGTGCCCCACAAAGCTGCTATGTCTCCTTTTGGGAATTTCAGGCGTCTAAATTGCCTTTTTTTTATTTCGCCCTGAGAAGTAGAGCGGCACACACGTGCCCGCTCGCGTGACCACGCCCCCTGTATTGCCGAGGGCTGTAAAAGAGCGCCTTCTGTGCGTGCGCTTAGGGGGGTGGCAGCAGTGCTATGCACAAACAAGGAGATGCAGGGCAAACAACGAGCACAATACCTGACCGTGCAAGACATCTCTCCCTTAAACATCATGACATGCGGAGCCTGCAGCGGAGGAGTGTGTTAGCTGACACTGAGCTTTCGTTCCCGACATTGCTCTTTACTCCCTCTAGTGGCAGACATAGGCAAGACACTCTACTCATAAGAAGGGAAAGTCCTTAAGAACTTTTTTAACTTAAGATTCTTTCCCACTTACCTTATCCCCGCCGCAGGACTGCTGAAGACCCGACAGTACCAATCTTCACCCATCTCGGCGGATATGTTGTGCCAACCTTCAGGGATATGGGTTCCTACTTAAAGGAGGCCTCTTCCCTGGGCCTTGTAAAAGACTCTGCCAGAAACTTTTACGCTTTTAACATATAGCAAAAGTGCTGGATCCTAGAGCCCAGTCCTCTAAGGGAGACATTACAGGCAAAACCTTGGTCTTCTGCGAGGCCCAGGTACCTTCCATTTTGGCATATTTAATAAGTGGTTTGGATGGATCCGTTTGCATAGCCCCTAACCCCCGGAGGGATTATTTAAAAGAGCTTCTTCTTAGCACATCCTCAGTCGCGACCTTCACCTTAGACACTGGCGAAAAAACTGAGGTACATCCCTTATGGGAGGGGTTATATAGAGGGGAACTTGTCTTCATTAGGTGTGCCAGTGTCAAATTACCTCTGGTGAACTATACAACCCACTATGTAACTGATTAAAGGCTCTGTGTCCCGTGGTGTACGATAAAGAAATTCTGCATGAAGTTAGGGAAGGAAATGTGTCCAGAGAGGAGATTGAGCTGTAGTAGACAAAAGTGACCTTGTCTGGGCCAGACAGATGTGAAATTTTGTCAAAGGTAGATAAATGCAGAATAGGAGGAGGATTGAAGTAGCAATGGTATCTAAAGGCAACTGTTTGTAGGAATAGGAGGTTGAAGACAGGGTGAGTGCAGAGTTTTCAGAGGAAAAGGGGCGTTGGAGTGGTTGCAAGAGACCAGAGAATAAAGACAGGCATCTTGAATTGAAAATCAGCCAGTTCAGCAGGAAACAGACAAATATTTATCCATGTATGGGCAGAGAGGTTGTACAACCACCCTGTTGGATTTTTGCTGCTCAATCAGCACCGCCAGCTATGACCAACAGTGCGGATCAGTGTACTCTAACGGCGGGGAAGTCTCCTTGCTTTCAGAATACAAAGGCTCAGCAGGGAGGATTTTCCCATCCACATCTGGTTGAAAGCAAAGAAACATGACATGCTTATGTCAAGGATGTTGTCAGAGTGAATAGGAGTGTGTGTCCATTGTGTCAAGCCAAGGTTAGCTTGAGATGTTGAGTGGTAGCGGAGGTATAACATTAATAAGGGTGGTAAAGTCAAAGAAGCATGACAAGCCCAGGAGAAGCCTGGAGGATACCTCACAGCAATCCTTAGAGAAGCTGGATGGAAAAGACAAAAATGAGCTTCAAAAAAAAGAAAAGAAAAAGGAAAGTGATAGAGATTTCAAGTCCACCTCCTTTTGGTTCAATAGGTCTGGGGGAACGAGTCCTGTGTAGTCCACCATGTAAAAAGACAGCTTAAAGTGGAGGTCCGCCATAAAAAAAAAATACATGAAAAAAAATAAAAATAATTTTTTACTCGCAGAAATGGCAGTTGCTATGCGGATCTTTTTAATCTGCCTCTTCCTAGTCCGCGGCAGGTCTTCTTCCTCGTCCTCCTCGCGGTGTCTTCTGTGGAATGGAGTGGAATGTGTGTATCCCAGAAAGCAGCCGCCCATTTACAAAGCACCGCGAGACTCGCGCATGCGCAATAGGAAACGGGCAGTGAAGCCACAAGGCTCCATTGCCTGTTTCCCTTAGTGAGGATGGCGGCGGCGGCGCCAGGACCTGCCAGGATCGAGGGATCGGCCTCAGGGGGCCAACATCGCGGGCGCCTAGGACAGGTAAGTGTCCTTATTAAAAGTCAGCAGCTACAGTTTGTAGCTGCTGACTTTTAAAATAAAAATTGCGGGTGGAACCCCGCTTTAAGAGACAGAATCAGATTCCTGAAGCCAGTCAGTATGAGCAAGTAGGTGTTAAAGGAATTTCCTCATATGTAAAACTTTATTGTATCCAAAAGTGACATTTGAGCGTTATAAATGGGGTCAACGCCTCGCCACATGTACATCAAATTTATTGGATAGGATAGAAAACCATTGTTCCCCGTGTGTAGGTCCATGCCAGATCTAGCATCATGTGGCCATTTCCTTGTACACCCCACATCTCCATCTCCTTTCTAGGGAACCTATTGGGAGTATAAAAAAGGGAAACAGTCATTGCTAGCTTGTTTTGAAGTTTGCTTCAAGGCAATTTTTCCCCTTTATATCCTCCCTCCTTTACTACTTGGTGAATCCCTAAACTGTTAACAGCATGTGCAATGCAGATAGCCCATTGAGTCCTTTAACCACCTTAAGACCGGACACTTTAATCCCCTTACTGCCCAGGCCATTTTACAGATTTCACACTGTGAATGATAATCAGTCAGTCATGCAGCACTGCCCAAATTTAATTTTTATAATTTAAGACAGAACTTTGTTTTGGTTGAATTTAATCACCACTAGGGTTTTTTTTTCCTTTTTGTCATATAACAAAAAAATACAAACATTAAAAAAATAAAATTCTCTTGACAAATTTAGGCCAAATTGTATTATGCTACATTTCTATAGTAGAAATAACTAAAATCGGTGTATATTATTTAGTCTCTCTGTTATAGAATCTACAAACTTAGGTATATATCTTTGAAAATTGATCACTATTGGTGTACTGACTGCCCATCATTACTTGAGGCCCTAAAATGCAAGGACAGTACAAATACCCTCCCAAATAACCCCTTTTTTGTCAAGTAGACAATCCAAGGTATTTAGTAAGAGGCACGGTGAGTTTTTTTTAAGTTGTGCATTTGTCACAATTTTTGGGAAAATTAATTAACCACTTAAGCCCCGGACCATTTTGTTGCTAAAGGACCAGGCCCCTTTTTGCAATTCGGCACTGCGTCGCTTTAACTGACAATTGCGCGGTCGTGCGACGTGGCTCCCAAACAAAATTGACGGCCTTTTTTTCCCCCCACAAATAGAGCTTTCTTTTGGTGGTATTTGATTGGTTTTTATTTTTTGCGCTATAAACAAAAATAGAGCAACAATTTTGAAATAATAAATATTCCCAAAAAATATATAAAACATTTTTTTCCTCAGTTTAGGCCGATACGTATTCTTCTACATATTTTTGGTAAAAAAAAAATATCACAATAAGCGTATAGTGATTGGTTTGCGCAAAAGTTATAGCGTCTACAAAATAGGGGATAGTTTTATGGCATTTTTATTAATATATTTTTTTTTTTACTACTAATGGCAGCGATCTGCGATTTTAATCATGACTGACATTATGGCGGACACATCGGACACTTTTGACACATTTTTGGGACCATTGTAATTTTTACAGCGATCAGTGCTATAAATATGCACTGATTACTGTGAAAATGACACTGGCAGTGAAGGGGTTAACCTCTAGGTGGCACTGTAGGGGTTAAGTGTTCCCTAGTGAGTAATTCTTACTGTAGGGGGGGTGTGGCACGTCACTGAACGCTGTTCCCTATGACAGGGAACAGACGATCACTGACATGCCACTAGGAAGAACGGGGAAATGTTGTTTGCACTTACATCTCCCCGTTCTTCACTTCTGTGACCCGATCGCGGGACACTGGCGGCGATCGCGTCCACGGGCGCGGTCATGGAGCTTTGGACCGGGTCGCGCGCGACCTACGGCTGGGATCTTAAAGGGGACGTACCTGTACGCCCTTGTGACCAGCCGTGCCATCCTGTCGACATATATCGTCGTGCGGCGGTCCTTAAGTGGTTAAAGTAGAAGGAAAAGCTTCCCTGTTGAACACTTACTAATCAAAACAGTAGAAAATGTGCATAGTTCAAATATTTTAAAATTTGCTTCTTTGTACCTTATTTTCTTTTAAAAGTCCCTCTGTCACATGACCACAGCTTTTGGCTTCAGTAGATCATTGGGCTGTTGGGAGTGTCCTCCCTCTGCCTAGGATTGTCACTACCAGAAGTGACGTACCTAGCCAATGGTGCCGATAGCCAGGTGGGATGGGGGCGGAGCTGGGCTACTCTGAGCTGTTTTTTTTTTTTTATACACACACACAGACAACGGTTTACAGAAGTGACTGTGAGCTTTCACATTCAGCTCAACAGGCAGACCGTTGTCGGTACAAAACAGGAGATTGCTGATTATCTAGATTAGAAATGAGTAGTCTAAGCCAGGCAGTCATTCATAAAATGCACAATATAAAAAAAATTTTTTTCATACAGTTATCACTTTAACAAGTTATTTCTCACACACAGCATAGGAATACGCTTTGTCACAAGTTTTTGGAAAATGCAGAAAGAAAATAAAATTGTATTTATTTTTTTACACAAGGTTGTCAATTTAATAAGATATTTCTCAGACCCAGCATAAGCATACTTGGAATTACAACCCAAAACACTCTACTACTCTTCCTGAGTATGGCGATACCACATGTGTGAGACGTTTTCAGTGTCTGGACTGATTATGTACCAAACATTGGGGTTGATTTACTAAAACTGGAGGAGAATGCCAAATCTGGTGCAGCTTTTTTTTTTTTTTTCAAAGCTTAATTGAACAAGCTGACGCTAGAAGCCGATGCGGAGCTGCACCAGATTTTGCACTCTCCAGTTTTAGTAAATTAACTCCAATGTATCTTGTGCATCACACAAACCAACCAGTTGTGTCATATCCAATGTACTGTAATGGTCGCCTCGGTACAAGTGGTCAGGGAATATAGCCTAGTGTAGAGTCAACTGTAGCAGTCCCAAATCCTATAAGCAAATCTAGCCTACTGGTATGTGGCTGCCCCAGGTATGCCATGTTCTCTCGCCAGAAAGTACAGGAGGCTGAAGAAAGGTAGAACAAATTAATTCCTGTGACTCCAGGAGTGTAGTTGTCCTCAGGAACATAGTCAGACATGCATATGGGTCAGTTCAGGCAGAGACATGGTCAGCAAGCAGGCAATGGATCGGTTCAGGCAGCAGGCAGAACTATTGTCAAAAAAACAGGCCAGGGTTAGTAAAGGGGTAGGCAGAAGCAACACTGCACTGGTGTGACAGTGATCAGGAACAATGTTGCTGGCTGCACTGGTCTGGTGACAGTGGGAATTGTGTAATGGTAATCAGGAATACTGCTGCTGACCGAAACTGTTCGGTGTGGAGACAAGCCGAGTCACCAATGCTGGCTTACAGTGGTCGGGTGGTGATAAGGAACACTGTTGCTGACATACACTGGTCTGGTGGTGATCAGGAAAACTTGCTTGCAGCACTGATCCGGTGGCGATCAGGAACAGTAATTCTAGCTATACTGATCTAACACCACTGTGGCTGGTGTGATGGTAATCAGAGAACCGTGACTGGCTGCACTAATAGCGTTCGTTCACACCCCTCAACAGCTACCCCTTTTAGCTGCAGAGGGTGTACACATGGGACGGCTGTGATGCTTCTCAACTGTGGCAGGAATTCTAAGCCATGTACGTCCTCTGATCACAATTTATTAAAGTGCATAGAGGTGCTTGTGTGAGGTCCAAGAGGTTAAAAGCAGGTTGTGAGGAGGCGGTCAGTGTTCGCACATGTGAACAAGTCTTTATGGTGACACTGTCTGGTGTGGAGGTGATCAGGGACATGGTGACTGGAGTAGTGGCGATTAGGGACATTGAGTAGCAGCACTGATCTGGTGACAGTGTACCGACTGGCAGCACTGACAGACATACATTGATATCAGAGCAGCCACCCAATGCACATAATCACTGCCACAGTAATACACCATGTCACCAAAAAAAGTGGTACTGTTACTAGAGCAGTACAATGTCATCATAGTGACAATGTACTGCTCTGTGGAGGTGATCAGGATTTTTTGTTTTACACCGATTATACACCCATCATAGCTGTAGAAGAAAACAATCATTTCTGTAGCCATTGAGTACTACTGTGATTGGCCCAGTATCAGAAGAACACATTAGTACTCAATGGCATCATGAACGACAGCCTCATTTACTACTGGTAATTTGATCGCTGTGATTGGTTACAGCAATCAAATGGTACCAGGGCAAAAATCACAGCCCATACGGCCTCCCAGAACGACACTTGTCTTGCCTAGCCGTATATATACAGTGGGATGTGGTTAAGCAAGGAAAAATGTTCCTGTTCTAAAACCAAGACTGGCCATAGATGACTTGAGCTAACCGAAAAAAGGACAATGGATTACTCCTTCCACACAAGCGAGGTGGATGGAAGAATACGCTCTGCTGTGTGCCATTGTATTCTAATTGCAGGACTCAAACGCTGTCAAAATACACTGATCAGATCGACAAAAGCTTTCCAATGGCCAAACATTTATCAAAATGTGGCTAGTCCATGCTAAATCGCTTGAATTTCAACCCATCTATGGCCAGTTTAACCACTTGACGACCAGCGACGTAACGGCAGCTGCAGGCATCATCCTTTTTTTTATAGCTGGATTGCTTTTACAAGCAGCAGGAGGGCACACCCCCTTCTGCGGCTTTCTCAGGCTCTCCAATCCCACCAGGAGACCCGAGCGACCAGCTGGTGCCTCTGATGGCTGACCATTTTGGTAATCAGAGACCACAACGGCTCTGATCAACACTATGGTATAGGAAATCGCAAGATAAGCATTCATCGCTTTCTTGTTTCCCTGGATGCAAACAGCGCCATTTTTAAATAGCGAAAGCATCTGATCACACTGATGTTGGTGTGATCAGATGCTTTTAAAGGACAGAGGAGACATCTGGGGTCTAATAGACCCCAGATCCCTCCATAAAGCGTATCCGTAACTGGATACACTTCTTTTTGTTTTTTTTAATAAGAATTTTAAAGCACAGCCATCCCCCCCATGCTTGCAGCAAAGATGAACTCATGCATCAGTCCTGCACGCACACAAACAGGGATCGTCCCATACATGTGAAGTATCACTGTGAACATCAGATCCAGGGCAGTAATTGGAGCAAAAGACCTCCTGTGTAAATCTCAAGTGGTAACCTGTAAAGGCTTTCAAAATGCTGCCTAGGTATAATAAAAGTTACATCGTTTGTCGTCGATTTTAAAGCGTGACATGTTGGGTATCTATTTAATCGGCATAATATCACCTTTAAAATTTTACAAAACAAATGGGTATTATATATTGTGTTTTTGTTCATTAAAATAAAATAATTTTTTTTTATTTTTTCCAAAAAATTGGGTTTTAAAAACCGCTGTACAAATACATGTGTGACATAAAAAAATGGCAACACCCACCAATTTATTCTTTAGGTTCTCCGCTTTAAAAAAAATATATAATTGGGGGTTCTATGAAGTTTTTTTAGCTAAAAATACCAATTGTTACCTGTAACAAAATGTGTCAGAAAAGGCCTAGTCTACCAATAACACTTTCTAGTTAATTCTGTAAAGCAGTTAAAAGATGATTGGTGAAAAGCAAATTGCACCTAAGGCTACAATATTTATTTTTGATGCAGGCAGATTGATAAAATAGGAATTTTTACTTGCCTGTAAATTTCTGATGAATACAGACAGTAAAGGACTTTCAGACATGTACTATATGCAGCGACTGTCAGGAGATTGGGCACTAACAGGGGGAGGGGCCTGTGTCCTGTACTGTACTCCAAGATAAGGAATTTATTGGCAAGTCAAAATTTTTATCTTGATCGTACAGTACATAAGACTAATTCATAGACCATGGGGTGTACCCAAGCAATAAACTGAGGGGTGCTTTGGAGCCATGGACAGTGATGGTTTTATTTAAGCTGTTAGTTGTCCAAGAAAACGAGACCTACTTTCAGAAAAGGAGATTTTTCTGAATTCCGAAGAAAGGTTTGCCAACTTAAGCTTAGGTTTATTTTTCTAGGGTTAAAGGGTACTCTTCCCTACGGTGATATTTTTATTACAGTCATCTCCCCTCACACAGCGTGTTTTTAACCCAGATTTGCAACTTTAGTAAATTCAGTAGCAGGCTTCTCCAGTTCTAGACATGGATGCACCACATGCAGAACCAAGATGGTATGAATGGTAGGAATTATGTCAAAAGACTGAACCTCTTCACGCACCAGATCATCCAAAAGGGATAGATTTAAACTCCTTGTATGAAAAAACAGCTGCAGGCATATCCGAGACAGACTGGAGGAAATTGACATACACTTGCAGCTTCTGTGTTCTGAGTCAGCAATCACAGCAGTATTTTTTTTTATTTGCAATAAATCTGACATAGATGTAGGAAATTCCTCTGTGGATAGGACAGAAGGAGCCACGCCAGGCAGAGTTAAAGAAGACTTTGAAGAACATGTGAACTCAAGCAGAGAATGATTAAGGTTGTCTGCATTAGGTCCAAAAAGGAAAAACTCTGCATGCTGCCTGAGAGCTGTTAGTGAACTGTAAACTGAAAAGACCTGCCCTCTACACCAGGGGGGTAGGCAACCTGGGCCCTCCAGCTGTTGCAGAACTACAAGTCCCATCATGCCTCATGGGAAATTAGTTTCACAACAGCTGGAGGGCCCCAGGTTGCCTACCCCTGCTCTACACCATACTGCTGTATAGAAAAGTCAGATCTTCCCCAATGGTACTCATAGAAACCCAACTGCAGGGGGGGAGGGGGGTAGGTGACCTTCTGTGACCAAGTCACTGTAGATAGAGAAGAGGACTGCCCTGGGACCCTCTCAGCAAGCAAAGAATCTACTGAGGTTGAGGAGGAAAACTACACACATTTAAAGAGGTGTCGCAGCTATTTTTTGCCCGTAGTGCTTGTGACACATACATTTGGTTGCAGCACTAGACTCAATAGCCTCAGCCCCATAGACTAACAGCACACCAGCTGATCTAGAAGACTGCAAAGGGAGCTCTCTTGATTTTGCAGAAAGAAGAAAAATTACTTGATAAAAGAGGAGTAAATATGTTAAATTTTTCCAGGATACTAGCAAGAAACTGAAGCATGATGGGAGTGGAAGGTTTTATACTTGGTTGCATTTTTATTTTTTTTTGTTGTCTGTGCCCAATTCTTCTGTAGGTGGCAGTATAACCCATTTCTCTTAATGCACAAACAGGAAAACAGGACATACTGCATACAGCTTTCTCCAGTGTCATTCAAACTCTCCTTTGACTATGGGAGGTGCAATCTACACAACGTATAGTATAGTCTGATCTCCTCACTGCACAGCTACTAAAAAGCTATTCTGACATACACAGTTTAAAGGTGCTTGTGTGTATGCAGCCTAAAAAAATGATTCAACACACAAACTACATAGGAAAAAAGTAATAACACAGTATTTTGGTTTTATTTAGGATAGAAATGTAAGAATATAGTCTAAAATCTGCCAGAGGAGTATAATATGGAACATACTGAGAAAAGATGCTAAAATACACTGTATTTGACCTTTAGAAAAAATATTAGTAACTTTCTTTTTATATAATTAAGCAAAACTGGAGGACAAAAACCAAACCAAGGGCTACGTGAGGTGAAGCCAGAAAAACCTCAATTTAAATGCCCTAAAAAAGAGCACTGGTCTTTGATAAATTCTGTCAGTAGAGAGTGAGCCGTACACTTTGCGGTTTAAAAGACACAACAGCTAGGGAACCAGGTTATACAGAGCCTCGAAATATCTCATCTTCATTGCTCTGATCAGCCAAGCCCTGGGCTATGATGTTCCCTGTGACCTCTGCTGACCTCACACATTATTTAACCTTGCAAACAAGAACTTTTAGGTCATCCTTCAGGCTACAAATTAAATACAACTAACACACAGCTTCCTCTGGAGTTTACAATAAAAAAAAACATACATATGTGACCAACAGGATTTTCCCCCAGAGCTGTAGATTGTGCCTGCAACACATTATGGAGTGACTAGAAAACAGGCCCAGCTGACTGCAGCTCTAATCCCCATCAATAAAACAGACAGGGTTCGGTTCCCTTTTTGTTTTCATGAGAAAGTAAATCTTTCCCAATTATTTTAATGTAAATTTGAGGCGTGCTTGTGTGCGCAGAGAGATGATCTGTATTTTATTCACACACACTGTGCTAAAATGAAATTTTCTGATCAAACATTAAAATGCAGTTGACCTGAGCTGGACCACAATGCATTGCAGGTTGGACAATCAGCTCAGAGCTTACAATGTAATGAAATCACTAAAAAAATAAAAATGGAATGGTGCCTACAAAGTCTATCCCATAAGGCTCCAAGTGTTCTCAGCTTATAAGGGATGCCCCTTCTGCACTGCTGTCCCCCATTAGGCTCTTGTGAAAAAATGTATTAGAGAGGTTGGTGAGAGGGATACAGCCCAGAGGTATTTCAAAGACTTGCAGAGTGATGCACACAGCCAGAATGGATTGATGAATACTGTACAATCAATATCTAACATCTGTTTTTCATCTCCTTTCCCTATTGTTCTTTTAATGGAGGATAACATAGTGTGAAACAGTTTAGCAATGTCAGAGAATACTGACTCTCTCCCCCAAAGCTCTCATCTCTGCATCCTCAGGTTCAATGGATGGTTGGGGAAGAAGGTGGGGAGGGTACGGGATACAGTGCTCATCGGCGTATGCCTCCCAGCGGAGGTCATCACTTTCATGGGAGATGTAACGCTCCCCTATCTTGCACTCCAGTTCACGCAGATCCAGCCAGGTTTGGTAATCCTAAAGGCAAAAAAGATTGGATTAAACAGATAAAAAAGCTGCACTCAAAAAGTGGAAATTTACCATTTACTACAAAGCAGGACCACAAAAGAAATCCCTGTTCGTTTATCTGGAATGTGAGATGGCAGTCGACCTTAACACAGGCCTACGGGCAGCAGCAGCACATGCTGCCAGACACACTGATCAGTCCTGTAAGCATGTTTAAATTGGTTCCTCTCCCAGATAAGCCAGACCTGTAAAAGTTTGGGAGGGCTTCACTCTTTTGCCTCACGGCTAAAAATGATTCTAAACCCTAAAAAGCAGCCCATAGATTATGCAATCCATCAAGGGTGGAAGGAAAGAAAATCGCTCGATTTCCCCATGAACACAGTCAGTGTTCATGGATGAATCCCTCCCCTCAGTGTTACTGTGTTCTGCCAGCAGTGATTGCATGGGGAAAAAAAAGCTGGTTGTACTGAAGTCGACTGATGGATTGACTTCAGTACAACCAGCCTGCCCATAGATGGATTGAATGGCTGCAGGTCCCTGCTGAACTGGCCAAGATTTGATCCATCTATGGCCGGCTTAATAGTGTGCGCATATCTAGCCACTGATTTACATTAACCATGATTTGATCATTTATATTCACCATGCTTTGACAATTTACTTTTTGAATCTTCTAAAAGGGCGCTCATGTTATTTTTTTCTGGATGTATTTCTGCATGTTCATTTTTGATGCGTTCTAGCGAGTCCTTTTTTTTCTTCATCTCAATTGAGGACAACTGAGGACATGTGCGTTCCCATGCATTTTTGATGCGTTTTGCTGCATTCCAGATGAAGAAAAAATGCAACATGTTCTACTTTTGTTGACTGCACTGGTGTGTACTAGTGCCATTGGAACTCATGGGAAACACTGTCCAATGCGTTTTTGATGCAGAATAAAAATATGCACTGGACTGCATCTGGTGTGAATCAGCCCTTAGTGAAGTTGTCCTTAACTGCTTGCCGCCTGCCCACTGTCAAATGACGGAGGGACGGTGCGGCTCTCCTTCTAGGACGACGTCATATGATGGCACCACCGAATGGCCGCTATCACCCCGCAACGATCGAGGCCACGCCCTGTTGCTAGGACACGGCACGACCCTGATCTCTGTAAAGAGCCGTGTCCAATCACAGCCAGTCACATGTAAATATGGAAGTGCCGTGAATCGGCTCTCCTTGCCTCACACCGACAGAGTGTGTGGTGAGGAGTGCCAATCAGCGGCATTTCCTCGCAGAGGAGACCTGGGCAGGTAAGTAGGGCCCTGATCATCAGTGCCCTGATTAGAGGAAAGCTCCAGCAGTGCCGCCCATCCGTGCCTGCCCACCAGTGCTGCCCATCAGTAAAGGAGAAACATTACTTATTTTCAAAATTTATTGACAGAAAATAAGAAAAACTTAAAAAAAAAAAAAAATTTTTGGTCTTTTTTTTGGGTAAAAAAATTAACATCCCAGCAGTGATTAAATACCACCAAAAGAAAGCTCCATTTGTGTGAAGAAAAAGATAAAAGAATTCATATGGGTACAGTGTTGTACGACCGCGCAATTGTCATTCAAAGTGCCACAGCGCTTGAAGGTAAAAATGGCCTGGGCAGAAAGGGGGTGAAAGTATTGAGGTGGTTAAAGTAACTTGCCCACCCCCTTGAGTGTAGTCCACCTGGTAAAATACTTACAATCCTTTCTGCTCCAAATCACAGAAAACACATCAATCCAGTTATGTTAACCACTTAAGCCCCAGACCATTATGCAGCTAAAGGACCAGGCCCCTTTTTGCGATTCGGCACTGCGTCGCTTTAACTGACAATTGCGCGTTCGTGTAACGTGGCTCCCAAACAAAATTGACGTCCTTTTTTTCCCCACAAATAGACCTTTCTTTTGGTGGTATTTGATCACCTTTGCGTTTTTTTTTTTTTTGCTATAAACAAAAATAGAGCGACAATTCTGAAAAAAAAAATCAATATTTTTTACTTTTTGCTATAATAAATATCCCCCAAAAATATATAAAAAAATGTTTTTTCCTCAGCTTAGGCCGATACGTATTCTTCTACATATTTTTGGTTAAAAAAAAAAAATCGCAATAAGCGTTTATTGATTGGTTTGCGCAAAAAATTTATAGCGTCTACAAAATAGGGAATAGTTTTATGGCATTTTTATTAATATTTTTTTTTTTTTACTAGTAATGGCGGCGATCAGCGATTTTTATCATGACTGCGACATTATGGCGGACACATTTGACACTATTTTGGGACCATTGTCATTTTTACAGCGATCAGTGCTATAAAAATGCAGATTATTGTGAAAATGACACTGGCAGTGAAGGGGTTAACCTGTAGGGGGCACTGAAGGGGTTAAGTGTTTCCTAGGGAGTGATTACTACTGTGTGGGGGCATGTGACGTCACTGGGAACAGACGATCAGTGACACTCACACTAGGAAGCACGGGGAGAGGTTTATTTACACTTACCTCTCCCCGTTCTTCAGCTCTGTGACCCGATCGCGGGACACCGGTGGCGATCGGGTCCCGCGGGCGGGGTCACGGAGCTCAGGACCGGGTCGCGAGCGCGCCACCGGCGGCGCGCGACCCACGGCTGGGCTTCTTAAAGGGGACGTACCTGTACGTCCATATGCCCAGCCGTGCCATTCTGCCGACGTTAATCGGCGTGAGGCGGTCCTTAAGTGGTTAAATAATTACTCATCATATTAATCATAAGCGTGGTTTCAGGGAAATGACTCTGAATGAAGCTCAGAAGAAACACATTTTTTTTGCTTTGTTAAATTACACTGTATATTGTTTTTTATGTGCTATTCAAGCTATGCTCACCTGTAACCAGGTATGGTTGAGAGTTTTGTCCACACTGTAGCGTTTCCTCATCTTTACTTGTAGCAGGTTATTAATGAGGTCAATAGCTAGAAAAGGAGAACAGACAGTTGCTATCTTGACAACACAAAAATTCATGAAAAACTGCACAGGTCAAGAATTCTCAGTCTTCTATATACAACTACCTCAAAAAGAGAACCTTATATTATGCATTATTTTGTGACTGGCTAATTGACTAGGTTAACAAGCATCAAATGCCTAAAAAGCAACCGGTCAAGCAACTGGTTTGTTTAATTGATGTGCTCCCCCAGCTTTATCTCCCCATTTCCCTGCTGATTTTTATTGTTTTTTTCTATTCACCACTAATATTTGCTTTCAGAAATAGTGGTAATAGTTTATTTTTATCAATTAACAAGATAGAAAGTAAATGAACAGAAGAGAAATCCAAATCAATATTTGGTGTGAGCATCCTTTGCCTTCGAACCAGCATCAATTATTTTCAGTACACTTGCACATAGAACTCGGCATGTGGGTTGTTCAAACATCTTGGAGAACTAACCACAGATCTTCTATGGATGTAGGCTGCCTCAAGTCCTCCTGTCTATTCATGTAATCCCAGACAGATGTAATAATGTGGAGGCCAGGGCTCTGTGGGGGGCCAAACCATCAATTTAAGGATTCCTTGTTTTTTATGTTGAAGATCATAATGACAGGCTGTATGTTAGGGTCGTTGTCCTGCTGCAGAATACATTTGGGGCCAATCGCACACCTCCCTGATGGTATAGCATAATGAATAAGTATCTGCCTAGATTTCTCAGCATTGACATCATTGATCCTGACCAAATCACCAACTCCATTTGCAGAAATGCATCCCCAAACTTGCAAGGAACCTCCACCATGCTTCACTGTTGCCTGCAGACACTCATTGTACCATTCTCGAGCCCTTAATTAACAAACTACCTTCTGCTACAGCCAAATATTAAAATTTATGGACCCAGCAGTCAAGAGCAACTGTAGCCATTTTTTGGCACCCTAGTTCCTATGTTTTCATGCATAGTTGAGACACCCAACTTTGTTTCCACGTCCTATGCATTAAACAATTATGCCATACATCATGCCATAGCACCTGGGAGGCGTGTGATTGACTGCAAATTTATTCTGCAGCAGGACAACAACCCCAAACATACAGCCAATGCCATTAAGAACCATCTTCAGCGAAAATAAGAACAAGGAGTCCTGAAAGTGATGGTTTGTCTCCCATAGAGCCCTGATCTAAAACATCATTGAGTCTGTCTGGGATTACATGAAGAGACAGAAGGATATGCCGCAGCCGACATCCACTGAAGATCTGTGATTAGTTCTACCAGCTGTTTGGAACAACCCACCTGCCGGGTACTTAAAAAATTGTTTGCAATAGTACCTAGAAGATTGATGCTGGTTTGAAATCAAAGGGAAGTCACACCGAATATTGATTTGATTTCGATTTTTCTTCTGTTTACACACTTTGTTTATTTTAATCAATTTACAAAACTCAAACAAAATATATATTTTTTAAAGCAGTACTTCACTTTTTCAAAGAAGTTCTGCTTTAAGTAATGACAAAGTTATGGCCGAATAAACCGGCCCATAACATAAATGAAAAGATGTACATGTGTGATACCCGAGGTAGTAAGTACACTGTTCTGTCTCTATAATACCTATACAGGTCCAATGCAAAGTCTAAAGTTTCTAGTTACAGGAATGTATTGTGTACATAAGTTACATGTGCTTGATTTTGTCTTGCGATAGATGCTTACCATCAGAGGAGGTTTCTCTCCAGGGATTTGGAGGGTACATAAAGGCTGCATTCTGGATCTGGTCATGAATATCTTCATCCTCATTAAATGGAAACGTTCCACTTAAGCTGACATAAATGATTACCCCCACAGACCACATATCCAGAGATCTGTTGTAGCCTCGGTTTCTTAGAACCTCTGGGGCCAAATAAGCTGGAGTCCCAACCACTGAGCGTCGGAAAGACTTCTCTCCAATGATACGTGCAAAGCCAAAATCACACAGCTTAACCTGAGGTATAAAATTGTGTCAATTACAACTCTGAGTTAAACAGAAGATTTACAAACAGTATAAAGAGAAAGTGTAGAAATATGGCGTACTAAGGAGATAGTTTGGGTACACCCAGCTGAACAACCACAACATTAGCAAATTCCTGGTATTAACCTGTGCCCAAGCTGGTGCCAAGCTTTCATTATCCTACTGACCACTAAGGCTCTGGCATTAAGCTGTTAGACCTCGATCACACAGAGCGTTTGAATCCATACCCAGTGTGCGGGGTAAACGCAGTCCTAACACGGGATATGGATTTATACATCCCATGTGACCAAGCCTTAAACTGCAAGGTGGGAGCATTGCTGAGCTTCTAGCACAGCATAATTCAAGGCCCTGCGTAAAAGGTGCACAAGGAATCCCGGGGCCTCCTGAGATGCACAGGAATCAATGGAAATAGAATTAAAGAAGTCAGTGATTCAGGGATATTAGTTTAGACACACTGATGTTTCTGACAGAGTTATGCTAGGGTAACTTGAACGCTGGTTTCAAATTGACATTAAGATCTCATCTAAGCATTGATAAAGAGGATTGGTATGGCAGAAATAACCAGAAACTGTGCATGAGAAAATGACCCAGTTTGTTTATAAATTATCCAATTAGTCCATGTACATGACAACTTTAAGATCCGCATTCTAGAGTAGCCTTTAAACAGAACGCCAACCAAAAGGGGAAGTTCCGCTTTAATTTCTCCTCCCCCCCCTGCTCTGCCATATTTGGCTTGTTATCCTGGGGGGAGTTGGATGAGCGGGTACTTGGTTTTGACAGGTACCCACTTCTGCTCAGATTGCATAGGTGATCCAAGCAGAAGTTCTCCCACTCCCCTCCCTGCGGTCTTCTGGGACACATCATAGGTCCCAGAAGACGGCGGGACAAATCACAAAGCGCAGTGCCACAAATCACAAAGCGCAGTGCCACTCGCGCATGAGCAGTGGGCAGCCGGCTATGAAGCCAAAATCAGCATAGCTGGCTGCCCACAGTTAGAATGCCGGTGCCTGGACCAGAAGCAAATTGAAGAATCGGCTCAGGTGAGGACAGCGCTGGAACGCTTAAACAGGTAAGTGTCCTTTTAGTAAAAGTCAGCAGCTACAGGATTTGTAGTGGTTGACTTCGTTTTTTTTTTTTTTACCCAAGTGGACAACTGGTTTAAATGCTTAAATCTTGCATTTGGAGAGGAGTCTCATGTATTTTATGCTGTATGCATGTTAACATTTGTGTAAAGCACATGCATTCAGCGTACATCACAAATGCGCTCTATTGGAGCTGCCTGCCTTGTAGCAACAAATACAAGGTGGCAGGGTCAAAGGCAGGCAGCTTGAGCCACCTATAGTCCTTTGGAGCTAGGAAGCAGGTGGCAAAATGGTCGATGCCACCACACAGGGCTGATGTAAATAATAGTGCATAATCAGAAGACACCCCCGGTTACACACTATTGATGTGTGCATGTTGGCCTCGACTCAATGAGTCATTCATGGTGCAAACACGCATGTTGAGGATGTCCGGCCTTCCGTCATCCTTCAAGTCCCATCATTCTGCGCATAGAGCAACAACGGCATGGAGAACTTAATTAGGGCCGACCTATGTCCATTATTGCTAGGATGCAGGCAGCTCAAGCCCCAAGTAAACTTGTTTGCACACACATTACAGAAACCTTTACATGCATACAAAAAACATTTTATGCAGGATCCTGCTGCCAGCTTCTGGTAGTGCGATCAAAGGTATTTCCACCTATTTGCATGAGAAATTTGTTTGCTTGGTTTTGGTAGCCTAGAATCTCATCCTGTTTCACACTTCTACAAAATAAATTTTGTAACTTACCTGAGGAAAGGGATCTGCTGAAGCAAGCAGCACATTTTCTGGTTTCAGGTCACAGTGCACAATATTTTTGAAGTGAAGGTGTCGCAGTGCTACCAAAATCTTAAAAAAAAAAAAAAAATCATGTTTAAGAAACGCTTTATACACTTTTCTCAGGATGTGACAACAGAATAAACTTACACTAACCTGTGTAACCAGGAATTTGGTGATACGCTCAGGTAACCTTCCCTTTTCACTGGATAGGATCATTTCAAGCATGTCACCATGCAACTTCTCCATTACTACAAACACTCTTTCTGGAGTCTCAAACATACACTCCAAGTTTACAACCCCACGGTGATGTAGATTCTGGAGAGAAAATACATTTATATGTCATAATTTGTACAATAAATGTGCATTATGTTCCTTACCACCCTTAGAGCCCATTCACACAGGGGCGTCTTTGGATCCGACTCCAAATCGCCCCAGGTCGCCCCTAGTCGCCTCAGGTAGCGCTGGCTGAAGAAATCAATGTAAGTTAATGGAGCCGTCCTTATGCACACTACTGCAGTCGCTCCGACTTCAAAAAAGGTTCCTGTACTACTTCAATCCGACTCCTAGGTGACCTGTAACCATTCATTTCAATGGGAGTCGCCTCTCACTGTCTTAATAGGAGCAACTCTCCAGGAAGAAAACATACAATGCTCAGGCAAACCTCTCCCTCCCCCCTCCCACAGAGCTGATTCTTGTTTGTTTGGCCACTGGAATGTCTCCTGTCCTGCAGGCAACTTGGAGTTGCCTTGTAATTCATTCTCAAGTCGTGTCTGAGTTGCCTCATAAAATCGTGCTGGAAGTCGTGTTGCCCCTGTGTGAATGGGCTCTTATGTTCTTCCAAAATACACTGTTCACCTTGCTATAAAAAAAATACATTTTTATGGATAAACAAGGGAAGAGTTAAGCCGGCCATAGACTGAGTGATTTTCTTTTGTGCAACCACAGGTCACTGTTCATGGGGGAAACCGTCCCTGCTGGGAGAACACAGTGATTATTGCTAGCAGCTAGGACAGCCGTTTGCAATAATTGCATGTAAAATTGTACCTATCCATTGATCAGCTTGGGTACAATCAGCCTGCCCATACATGGTTCAGATCTTAGTTGGCTCCTGCTGAACTGGCCAAGATTTGTTTTGTCTATTTAGATTCTTTAGATTTAGATTCTCGCTTAGTTTTTTACTGTCTTTGGGTACCCACTGGAGATTTCTTGTCACTTCCTGCTTTAGTAACCTGACAAGGAGGAGGAAATCCTACCTCACAGGAGTCACCAGAAAGAAAAGTGATGGGAAATTTCTTGAAGGAGTGGAGTTAGAGACCAATAAAAATCTGGGTGTGCAAGGAAGAAAGCGCCGAAAGCAGAACATGCATATGTTCAGATTAAGTTCAGACTCAAGTCATAAAATAAAACGTGTTTTAGGGGTTCAAATGGTTCCCCTTCATCAGGGCTACAAATAGCACAAATGATTTTGATCACATACAGTATTGACTGGTGTCTAAGAGGTGATCATAAAACGAAACAATAGATTCATATTGAGTTAAGGCCCTGCACCCACACGGATGTCACATTGGGAGTAGTGGTTGTGTCTGTGCAGCCGCTGCATCCCAACCTGCACAGGGACAAAACAAAGCCCTCACACAGGGTACAGATTCATACGCCCCATGTGAACTTGTCCTAAAGGAGAAGTCTAGCCTGAGCTTTTTAGGCTGGGCTTCTCCTCTGGGTCACATAAGTGCAATTAGTTTTGCACTCCTGTGACCCGTTTTCAGCGGAGAGCGGTCTGAAGTCCGCTCTCCGCTGACGTCACTGCCATCAGTCGGGGCATCGCGTCATCCCGACTTCCAAGTCTGGATCCGCCAGCTGCCCTGATTGATGGCAGTCTCAGCGAGCCACTGAGACAGCCTCTCCCTGCCCCTCCACTGCTCAGCGCTTCAATGAGCACGGAGAAGTAGAGCAGAAGGGATGCTGACTGACAGTCAGCATCGCTCTGCTTGGGCAGGAGTGAGAACCAAGCCATCTGCGGTGTTCGGTGGCTCAGTTCTCAGTGCAGAGACGCCGGGGGACAGATGCAGCATCAGTCTGATGCTGCATTCGCCGAGGTAAGTATGATTAGCCAATAAAAAATAAAAAAAACCTTTACTTCTCTTTTAATGCAACATGTCTCAGAACATAAAAATGTGCATTAAAGTGAACTAAATTGTGGTTTTGTTGGGCACTAAGAGCAGACTCCACAAGATGTCTACACTTATGTTTATAACTCAAAAAGGTTTCTCCTATTGTTTTTTTCCCTGCTGTTAGCATGTCGCCATGCCGTTTTCCTCTCCAAAACAATGTCGACACATGGATGCTGCATGCACCACAGCATTCGGTAGCGCACTATTGTGCCTTTGGTGCACTGAATTGGAAAAAATGGTGGACATCTAATTTTTTGCCTGCTCTGATGCACTGGAAGGCTATTAATTTGACATTATATTAAAAACAAACCTGAATCAACTGCTACAAAATTTGCAGACAGCAGTGATTATAGAACTGTCAATGCTGTAAGACCTTTCACTATACAATACATATATGTATACAGTGCAGTCCCTGTGACCATCTCCAGCATATAAAAAAGGAAAAGAAGCTTCCAAGTAAGTCACATAAATGGGACACTACAGTCAATTTGAACAGCTTTATTAGAAAACACACAATATACAAAAATTGTTGGGCAATAAGTGGGACCAACACAAACCATAAAATTGTTAAAAAGAGACAACGTTGTCTAAACCGGGGATCTAGCAGCTGCACATACGCCCATACACACCATCATTCACTTTTCAATCTCAAAGTAAAAGTCCATGGATATTGATAACAGTAGCTTCAGCAATTTAAATAAGTAGAGGCTATACAGCCATCATAGTTCCAGCTGTGCTTAATGTGTCAAACAGACCAAGATTGGGTCAGTAAAGTGTGTTGGGTGAAGGCAAGAAGGGTAAGACAGTATGGATCGCCTAGTGTCCAATTAGGTTTTGATATGAAACCATATAGTGCATTGTAGCAGTCTCTAATAAAGAACATTGAATGGCACGGTATCTGATGAGATCAGGGCTGGCTCACAGTGTTACCAAATTAAAAATATTTTGGAGAAACATTTGGGATGTTTTTTCTTTGTCCCACGGTATTTTGGAAATAGTAGGTCCACGACCCTCAATGACAGCCAGGAGAGCCCGTAACCACGTTAAACCCCCCTCCCCCCTCCAAAAAAAATAATTGATATCCTGCCCCCTTAAAGCAGATTAAACAGCACAGTGCTTGTGCTGTGTAATCTGCCGCCCTCTAAACTGTATAAAAAAAAAAAAAAAACTGCCACTTCCTGTATCCCCCTCTCTGTAATGAGCACGATAATCAGGGCTGCTTAGCCCTAACCACCGTAGTCAGTGTACGTCCCTCCATCTTCCGCAGCTTGCTCTCAGCTCTCATCTCTCCCCCTCTCCCCCCTCTGCCTGTCAGCTTCTTGTTGTGTGCCTCTGTCTCCGCTCCCCCGCCGCTATTAGTAAAAATCCAAAACTTTTTAAATGGTCACTGACAGCCCCTTTTATTATACTCAGGCATACCCCACTGTATATGTCTTTTATAAAATCGAGGCTTGTAAATACCTATTTAGAGCTATCTTCAGGCCGGTCACGTGACTCGCAGCCACTTTACAGCTCCGAGACAGGGCTTCTGCAGGAGGGGCTGAGTGGCCATGTGATCTCCCCGGCTGATGTCAGAGAGAGATATCGGCTTCTCCTGCAGAAGCCATGCATCGGAGCAGAAAAGCGCGACTGGCCTGAAGATCGCTTTAAATAGGTATTTACAAACCTCATTTTTAGAAAAGTCATATACAGTGTGGTATGCCTGAGTATAAGAGGGGCTGCCAGTCATTTATACTTGTGCCTTAACAAACACTTTAATGACATTCAGAATACCAGAGAACTCCAACTAAAAATAGGATTTTTTACTCACCGTAAAATCCCTTTCTCTGAGTCCATAGACCGACACAGCTTCTCTATTGACAAAGTGGGTATTATCCGTTAATTAGGAGTGACTAGGCAGAAAAACTTGTAAAAAGTGTTGCATCACACCTTCTACAGTACCGCCCAGGGGGCGGACCCCCTCTGGGTATAACCTCTCAGTCTGCATCTCGCAGATCAGTTCGTCAAAAAGCAGTACAAACTTAAAAGGAGGGGTGGGTGCTGTGTCGGTCCATGGACTCAGAGAAAAGGATTTTACGGTGAGTAAAAAATCCTATTTACGCTTTCGTCCATGGACCGACACAGCTTTTCTATTGACAAAGTGGGACGTCCCAAAGCAGTGTCAGAGAAAAAACGAGGGGTGGTAACAGCATAAAAATAAACTTCACCCCAAACACAAAACAGCACTCCTCCAACGGAGGAGCTGCAACTCTAAACAGCTGCTTGTAAAACCTTGCGGCCGAAAGCGGCATCTGATGATGCACCTACATCAACTTTGTAGAATTTTGGGAAAGTGTGAGCGGACAACCAAGTCGCCGCTTTACATAATTGGGAAACAGACGCTTGATGTCGGAAAGCCCAAGAGGCACCGCTTGCCCTGGTCGAATGCGCCGTGACCGGAAAGGGGGGCGCTTGACCCTTTAAGGCGTAAGCCTGGATTACTATCTGTCGGATCCACCTAGAGATGGTGGCCGACGAGACTGCTTGGCCCTTCTTGGGACCAGCCACCGAAACAAACAGTGAGTCTGACTTCCGGAACAGGGAAGTAGCAGATAGGTATACTCTCAAAGCTCGGACAACGTCCAAGGAATGCAACGCCGACTCCTTAGGATTCGACGGATGAGGACACAAGGATAGAAGTACAATGTCTTTGTTGAGATGAAAAGCCGAAACGACCTTCGGAAGAAAGGAAGGCTGCGACCGCAGCACCACCTTATCCTTGTGGAAAACCAAATAGGGAGCCTTGCAGGACAAGGCTGCCAGCTCAGAGACTGGTCTAACAGACGTAACAGCCACCAAAAAGACCACCTTCTGAGAAAGTGTCAACAGGGGAATATCTCTAATATTCTCAAACGGTGCCTTCTGAAGCACCGAGAGGACCAGGTTCAAGTCCCACGGAGGTAGCGGGGGACGGACCGGAGGGGCCACATGTCAAACCCCCTGCACAAATGTACTCATGAGAGAGCGAGTCGCCAGGGGTCGCTGAAAAAAGACAGCCAGGGCAGATATCTGTCCCTTAACCGTACTTAAGGCAAGCCTTTGGTCCACCCCATGCTGTAAAAACAGCAGGATTCTGAAAACCAAATAAGTACGCGGATGCCATTTCATTTCCTCACACCTGGAGATGTAGGCCTTTCAAGTGCGGTGATAAACCTTCCTAGAGGACGGTTTCCAAGCACTTCTCATAGTAGAGATTACTGAATCTGATAGGCCCCGGTCTCTCAGTACCTGGTTCTCAAGAGCCCTGCCGTTAAAGTCAGTGACTGTAAAGCAGGATGGAGTATGGGACCTTGCGTTAGCAGGTCCTTCCGTAGTGGTAGGCGCCAGGGGACATCTGCTACCAGACGTACTAGATCGGCGTACGAAGGACACTGAGGCCAATCTGGAGCGATTAGGATCATTGGAATTCCCTCTGCCTCCACTCTGCGGAGCAGAAGAGGAAGAAGCCTTAAGGGAGGGAAGACATAGATTAGCCGATACTGACCCCACGATGCCACCAACGCGTCCGTTGCGTCTGCCCATGGGTCTCTTGACCGGACCACAAACCTCAATACCTTCCGATTGAGTCGGGAAGCCAGAAGATCTACGTCTGGTGTGCCCCATCTTTGGCAGAGGAGTTGGAACACCTCCGGGTGTAAGGACCATTCTCCCTGGTCCAGCATCTGGCGGCTCAGGTAGTCAAAAATGTAGCGCTATGCGTAATAACAATGTAAGACACCCAAGTGCTCAAGGTGACTAGATCACAATGGATCTGATGAGTCCCAATATATGAAAAAATGCAAAACACAAAAGAAAAGTCTTTGATGACAAGACCGTGAATAAAATTGAAACTGTCCAGTTCAAAAATGGTGAATGTTCAAAGTATTGAGTGACTTGTGACGTGACCACCACCACATGAAAGGGAGGTTTACCGGATGGAGTAGACCCTGCACACATACGTGTAGAGGGTCAAACAGGCTTAGTATGTATATATCCGTACATATGAAATCCCAGCTAGCACTGCACACATATGTATCCGAGATCCAAACTCAAGGATGACACCAGATATCCAAGCCCAATAGATGGATGAAAATGGCTCACATGGAAATCATGTAGAAGAAAGAAGGAGCGTAATAACGTAAAGGATATTTAATAATTGTAGGTAAGTACACTTACATTCAATCCATGAACATAGCGCTTTGCAAAACACTCAGTGGCAGCAGTGGAGACTCCACCGTGTTTTGCAAAGCGCTATGTTCATGGATTGAATGTAAGTGTACTTACCTACGTTTATTAAATATCCTTTACGTTATTACGTTATGTGCCCTCTCCTTCTTTCTTCTACATGATTTCCATGTGAGCCATTTTCATCCATCTATTGGGCTTGGATATCTGGTGTCATCCTTGAGTTTGGATCTCGGATACATATGTGTGCAGTGCTAGCTGGGATTTCATATGTACAGATATATACATACTAAGCCTGTTTGACCCTCTACACGTATGTGTACAGGGTCTACTCCATCCGGTAAGCCTCCCTTTCATGTGGTGGTGGTCACGTCACAAGTCACTCAATACTTTGAACATTCACCATTTTTGAACCGGACAGTTTCAATTTTATTCACGTTCTTGTCATCAAAGACTTTTCTTTTGTGTTTTGCATTTTTTCATATATTGGGACTCATTATCAGAACCATTGTGATCTAGTCACCTTGAGCACTTGGGTGTCTTACATTGTTATTACGCATAGCGCTACATTTTTGTATATTCTTTGTTGTTACTTTTTCCACAGGTATTGTAGCTGCTTACATGTGTTAGCAGCGCAAATATTGTTTGTATTTTTGTAATTTTGGCTCAGGTAGTCCGCCTGCCAGTTTTCCACACCCGGAATGTACCCGGCCGACAGTGCCGGTACGCTCCTCTCTGCCCACTTCAGGATGCAAGCGACCTCCGATGCTGCAGCTGAGCTTCTTGTTCCTCCTTGATGATTGACATATGCCACTGCTGTGGCGTTGTCTGACTGGATCCTGACTGGACGCCCTTGCAGCCTCAGACCATTTGAAGAGGCACAGCCTGATCGCCCGGATTTCCAGGACATTGATCGGCAGGAGGGCTTCCTCTGGGGTCCAGCGACCTTGCGCCGACTGAATACCCCAGACTCCCCCCCCAACCTGTAAGGCTGGCGTCCGTCGTGATCACTATCCAGTAAACCGGAAGAAATGACTTCCCGGCCATTAGAGCCGGTGCTGTCAGCCACCATACCAGGGATCTCCTGACTAGGTGGCTCACTCGGATTTGATAATCCAGAGATGAAGGGCATCTGTTCCATCTGGACAGAACTTCCTTCTGTAACACTCAAGTGTGGTATTGAGCATATGGGACCGCCTCGAAGGAGGCTACCATGAGGCCCAACACTCGCATGCCAAAACGGAGTGACGACCAATTCCTGGAAGTCAGCTGCCATACTGCAGCCCGAAGGGTCTGCAACTTCTCCACAGGGAGGAATACCTTTGCCTCTGAGGAATCCAGAATCAACCCCAGGTACACTAGGCGTTGAGTGGGCACCATACTGACCTTTGCGTGTTTAGTATCTAACCACAGTCTCGAAGAGTCTGACAGGTAATGGACACGCTTACCTCTAAATTCTGAGCTTGAAGGCGCCTTCAGTAGAAGGTCGTCCAAGTAGCCCATGATAGCGATACCCCGCTGTCTTAGAAGTGCCAGAATCGGAGCGAGCACCTTGGTGAATGTCCTGGGTGCTGAGGCAAGGCCAAACGGGAGGGCCACAAACTGGTAGTGGTTCTTCCCGATAGCAAATCGCAGAAACCTCTGGTGTCTGGAGTATATGGGGACATGCAGGTATGCGTCCTTGATGTCCAAGGAGGCCAGAAAGTCCCCCGGATGGAGAGCCGTGACTACAGATCGAACCGACTCCATCCGAAATCTTTGTACTTTCACAAAGCAATTGAAGGCTCTGAGATCCAAGCTTGGACGAACCCCCTCCTTCTTCGGCACAATAAACAGATTTGAGTAAAAAACCACGTTCCAGTTCTGGAACTGGAATAACTACCCTGCGTTCCAGTAGACCCTGGACCGCCCCATACAGGGCCTCCCGACGGGTCGGTAGTAGCTGGAGATTGGAGGTGTTAAATCTGTCCGGTGGACAAGAGAGAAACTATCTTGTAGCCTGAGGAGATTACTTCGCAAACCCACCTGTCAGAGATTAGAGCTGTCCACTGAGTCGCAAATTTGCGAAGACGTCCCCCCACCTGAGAGCTGGGTGGGGGTGGACCTTCATGAGGACGCAAATTTGTCCGCAGGCTTATTGGGTATGTGGGACCAAGGACGCTTCTGTCCTTGGGCAGGCGCTTTATCGGCCTGGGGTCTTTTCCCTGTCGCCCTAGGGGGACGAAAAAAACGCTTGCGTGCAGTAAAGGAGGGCCCTTGCCCTTGGCGTGGCCCCTTACCCTTGCTAATTTGGGGAAGCAAAGTGCCTTTACCTCCTGTGGCATCCTTGATGATGTCATTCAGAGAGCCCCATAAAGTCTGTCGCCCTTAAAAGGCAGATCCAACAGGGCTTTCTTGGAAGTCTGGTCCGCAGACCAGCCTTTTAGCCAGATCAGGCAGCGTATTGCTACTGCATAAACCGAAGCTTTAGACAGCAGGGGAATAGTCTCCATGTCTGACTCGCAGACAACCTAAGGCCCTGGACCAACAGGTCGGCCAATGTTATCTCATCAGGAGGAGCATCTCGCTGCTTAACCCCTGGAGTAGCAATCTTGCCCATTCAGTAAATGTGTGAGACACTAGGGCCCCCGCCAATGCCGGGCGTAATGCCGAGCCTACCACTGAGTATAGGTAGCAAGCGAGTGCTTCAGCCTTCTTATCCACAGGGTCCTTGAAAACAGGAGCCCCTTTTACAGGAATTGTGGTGGCTCTATTAAGTCTGGACACCGGAGGGTCCACTATAGGGGGAGAGGTCCATCTCTTCAGAAAACTCTCCTCAAAGGGGTACCGTACCGCAAACCTCTTTGGGGCTGTAAAGACCCTCAGTGGGTTCTCCCATTCCTTGTATAAGAGTTTATCAAAAGACACACAAGGGAACACCTTAGCAGTGCAGGCAGGTCTATGAAACCCAAGTGGACCGGAGTCTCTGCTGCTTCTGCAGTATTTTCCAACTTTAGCGTATCCCGCACTGCAGTAATAAGGTCAAATACCAAGCCGTCTCACGTACTGACCTGGACTTGGAGTCATCCTCACTGTCCGGTCACGGTCTGCAGTCTCTGATGCGTCAGAATCTGGGCCCGGAGCCGTAGCTGGACCTGGTTCTGTATCAGAATTATCCCCAGAAGCTTGCAGGGGACGGGGCGTTTACTACCCCCTGTATTCCCGTGTGCTGCTTCCACCCTGGCAGCAAACGCCTCTAGGATTGCCATCATAGCGTTCATTGACACCTCAGGGGCACCAGCTACTAAATCTGGTGTTTTAGGGGAGAAGACATCTGGCTCAGATGCCATGCTGACCACACGCTGACACTCACAGGGCTCCAGGCAAGATATCAATAGGCCACCCTCCTGCGCTGCCGAGATGCTGGGTTACCCAGAGGACTCACCACCCTGGACCGGTACTGCTATGCTGCCGTGTGCTGCGCCTGTGATGCTGTCCCACTGCTGCTGTGTCAGTCTGCTTCTTTGATCAGCACTTCCTGTGTGAATTTTCGCGCCAGTGTAATGCACCCTAGAGGCCGGAGGCTCTCGCAAAATGGCTGCCAAAAACGTCTGTATGGAAGATAATGTGGGCTCTAAGAAAATGGCCGCCGAGCCGAAGAGAGGTCAAGCAGCCGTAGCCCACAAAAAGATGGCCGCCGAATGGCAATATACACATACAGGGTGGACAAACATGACCGCCGATCAGCTAATAGGGGTCAGTGGGTGTGGCAGAACCACAGGAAGATGGCCGCCGGGCAGTCACAAGAGGCCGAACTCGGCATGTACCACCTCAAAATGGCCGCCAACAGCATGGAGGAGGAAGCACACACACAGGTAAGCAGAAAGGACATTTCTTTTAAATGTTAGTTACAGCCAGCCCCGCTCCAGTGGAACCCCTTAGGTGACCCCCAGCACCCAGCAACCTTTAGCTAGAAGCCCAGGGAGGAGGGAAAGGCAGGTCGAGAGGGAAGAAAGGGGCCACAACCACTTACTTGATCTCTCCAGGAATGTCCAGCTAAATCACCCAGCCGAGGCAGGGGAGTTTTACTTACCTATCCTGCATGTATTATGCTGGAAGACATTCCAAACAGATCATCGTCCGCGCACGGAAGGTGACTGTTGGCCAGGCATGCTGTGATTGGACCCAAAAGGGACGATCATATGTATGCCCTGGAGCGTGACGCTCACCGGACAGGCTGCTGCGACTCGGCCGTAAGGTCAGCCGAAGCTGAGCGGTCCGATGCAGGCCCTGGAGCGTAGGCTCACCGGCCACCCGTGGAGCGACGGGCATGTCGTGGAAAACCCAGCGCGTAGCTAGGGTCGGCACACGCTCGATGGCCGAAACTGGGGAGACTACAAGGATCGAGGATCCAGCCTGTCACCCAGTCGGCAGTTGATCGAAGATCGCAGGAAACAAAAATGTAGCAAAAAAATATATATATCTTTTTCCCCCGGACCAATGTCCTACTCCTTGCTAGACAGAAAAAAACTGATCTGCGAGATGCAGACTGAGAGGTTATACCCAGAGGGGTCCGCCCCCTGGGCAGTACTGTAGAAGGTGTGATGCAACACTTTTTACAAGTTTTTCTGCCTAGTCACTCCTTATTAACGGATAATACCCACTTTGTCAATAGAGAAGCTGTGTCGGTCCATGGACGAAAGAGTAAACTGGTTAACTGATCTAAACCCCTATATGAGGAATGCCCGGTTGTGGGCATTGCCACATCTGTAGCCATGTTCATAAGACTGATGTGTTCACCAATTCGATTTAACCCGAACCAAGGCATGCACCAAATAGGGACAGATGAACTTTAATGAATCGGCTGACCCGGTGTACATGATTGAGTGTGAAGCAGCAGCACTACGGAGGTGGTGAAACTGCTCCATGTACTGTGTCCCATTCTGTACTATCAGCCCTGAGACTGGGAAGTAGTCTCTATGCAGTGTCCATAGAGCCCAATTGCTCGGCTTCCGGCCCGACCTCATCAGATACCGTGTTATTCAATGTCCTTTAACCACTTCAATACCGGGCTTTTTATACCACCTCAATACCGGGCCTATTCTGGCACTTCTCTCCTACATGTACAAATCATCATTCTTTTGCTAGAAAATTACTCAGAACCCCCAAACATTATATATGTTTTATTAGCAGACACCCTAGGGAATAAAATGACGGTCATTGCAACTTTTTTTCTTGCACGGTATTTGCGCAATAATTTTTCAAAAGCCATTTTTGGGGAAAAAAAATGTTTCATGAATTAAAAAATTTAAGTTAGCCCAATTTTTTTGTATAATATGAAAGATGATGTTACGCAGAGTAAATAGATACCCAACATGTCACGCTTTAAAATTGCTCACACTCATTGAATGGCGCCAAACTTCGGTACTTAACCACTTAACAACCACCTGCCGACAAATAACGTCGACAAGGTGGTTGCTTAACTCTGGGAGGACGTTATATAACGTCCTCCCAGAATCGGGCGCGCACACGGGAAACTCCGTGACCGCCGGGTCCAGAGGACCCGGCGGATCACGAATCGCGGTAAATCGCCGCTGATAGCGGCCGTTTACCACGTGATCGCTCCGTCAAATGACGGAGCAATCACTTGTAAACAGACCGGCGTCATTTGATGACGCCGGTTCCTCCCTCCCCTCTCTGTACCGATCGGTACAGTGTGAGAGGGGAGGGGGAGGGAGCGGATGGCAGCAGCAGCACTGTGGGCTATTCCTTGTAATAGGTATAAAAGTGATCAAAAAAATGTTTAGGGCGGAAAAACATGTCAAACTAAAATAAATAAAGTAAAATGAAGAATAAAATATATATTTTTTTAAAGCGCCCCTGTCCCCGTGAGCTCGCATACAGAAGCGAACGCATACGTAAGTCCCGCCCACATATGAAAACGGTTTTCAAACCACACATGTGAGGTATCTCTGCGAACGTTAGAGCGAGAGCAATCATTTTGGCCCTAGACCTCCTCTGTAACTCAAAACATGTAACCAGTAAAAATATTTAAAGCGTCGCCTATGGGGATTTTTTAAGTAGCGAAGTTTGGCGCCATTCCACGAGTGTGTGCAATTTTTAAGGGCGACATGTTAGGTATCTATTTACTCGGCGTAACTTCATCTTTCACATTATGCAAAAACATTGGGCTAACTTTACTGTTTTTTTTTTTTAAGCACAAAACATTTTTTTTCCGTAAAAAACGCGTTAAAAAAATTGCTGCGCAAATATCGTGCGAGATAAAAAGTTGCAACAACCACCATTATATTCTCTAAGGTCTTTGCTAAAAAAACATATATAATGTTTTGGGGTTCTATGTAATTTTCTAGCAAATAAATGATGATTTTTACATGTAGGAGAGAAATGTCAGAATTGGCCTTGGTGCTCCAGAACGCCTGAAGGGGCTCCCTGCATGTTGGGCCTCTGTATGTGGCCACGCTGTGTAAAAGTCTCACACATGTGGTATCGCCATACTCGGGAGTAATAGCAGAATGTGTTTTGGGGTGTATTTTGTGGAATGCATATGCTGTGTGTGAGAAATAACCTGCTAATATGACAATTTTGTGAAAAAAAAAAGGGGAAAAAAAAAATCTTGATTTTGCAAAGAATTGTGGGAAAAAATGACAACTTCAAAAAACTCACAATGCCTCTTTCTGAATACCTTGGAATGTCTTCTTTCCAAAAAGGGGTCATTTGGGGGGTATTTGTACTTTTCTGGCATGTTAGGGTCTCAAGAATTGAGATAGGCCGTCAGTACTTCAGGTGTGATCAATTTTCAGATATTGGCACCATAGCTTGTGGACTCTATAACTTTCACAAAGACCAAATAATATCCACCAATTTGTACTTATTTTTACCAAAGATATGTAGCAGTATAAATTTTGGCCAAAATTTATGAAGAAAAAATAGTAATTTGCAAAATTTTATAACAGAAACGAAAAAAAAATCATTTTTTTACAAAATTTTCAGTCTTTTTTCTCTTATAGCGCAAAAAATAAAAAACCCAACAGTGATTAAATACCACCAAAAGAAAGCTCTATTTGTGTGAAAAAAAGGACAAAAATTTCATATGGGTACAGTGTTGTATGACTGAGTAATTGTCATTCAAAATGTGAGAGCACCGAAAGCTGAAAATTGGTCTGGTTATTAAGGGGGTTTAAGTGCCCAGTGGTCAAGTGGTTAAAAGTCTGCATAGGCAATGCTTTGAAAATTTTTACAGGTTAGCAGGTTAGAGTTACAGAGGAGGTCTAGTACTAGAATTGTTGCACGCGCTCTAGCGCACGCGGCGATACCTCACATATGTGGTTTGAATGGCGTTTACATTTGTGGACGGGACTTGCGTGTGCGTTCGCTTCTGATCGTGAGCTACCAGGGACAGGGGCGTTTTACATTTTTTTTATTATTATTTATTTTTATTTTTTTACACTTTTTTTTGATCACTTTTATTCCTATTACAAGGAATGTAAACATCCCTTGTAATAGGAATGGTGTGTGACAGGTCCTCTTTATGGAGAGATGTGGGGTCAATAAAACCCCACATCTCTCCTCCAAGCTTGAAAGCATGAGATTGTGAAAAAAAAAATTCACCGATCTCATGCTTACTAGCCGCAATCGCGGCTTTGTTTACTTCTGAGAACCCGGGCGTGACGTAATCACATCGCGCCCGGGCCTCCGACGGTCATAGAGAGGACTCTATGCTTCACCTCCGGCGCCGGACGATTCATTCTCCGGGCCCCGATGGCACGGGAGAGCCCGGAGAAGCACCAGATGGCGGCGGGAGGGGGGTGTCCCATCCCGCCGCCTATAAGAACGATGAAGCGGCGGAACTGCCACTATGATCGTTCTTATTGTGCACACCATCGCCGGCAGAATAGAAGGATATCTGAATGATGCCTCTAGCTGCAGGCATCATTCAGATATCCCCCCACAAAGCCCAGGATGTCATATGACGTCCACCCAGGATGGGAGATCCCATCTGTGGACGTCATTTGACTATGGACGGGTAGGGAAGTGGTTAAAGGAGAAGTATGGGATGGGTTAAATAACTAGTACATATCACATTAGTCACATATTAGCTAATCTTTTTTTCCTACCTCTTAGTTTTTACAGCATGTGCACATGAACTTTCCTTCAGCTGGCAAAAATGGTCCATTTTCAGTTTGAAAAGTTTCAGGGGGTGTGTACATCTTCAACAACACACCAACACACCACCTGCCTCTGTCCCCCCTCCCCTAAGAGACATGGCTGTGCTGATAGACATATATAGTGTAGATTCTCATACACAGCACTATCCGTGATTACACTCACTGAAGTGCTGAAACTCTTCTGACCATTGAAACATGCTGCAGAGGAGGAGGGAGGGGGAGGAGGGAGAAGGGAGAAGGGAGCAGCTATGCTCTGTGAAGTCTTAGAAACAGCAGAGAGAGGAGAGAGGACATCAATCAAGCAAAATGACAGGAAAGGGGGTGGATCCAGACTTCATATCCAGGCCATTGTCAGGATGGGGGCACTTCTGAGAGGGCTGGGAGGGTTTATAGATATTAGCAGCTCACATAGAATAGATGTAAGCAAAAAAAGGAAACCCATGCTTCCTTTTTAATAGAGACTGCTACAATGCACTATATGGTTTCATATCAAATACCCAATTGGACACTAGGTGCCTTAGGTGATTCATATGGTCTGCCCCTATTTGCCTTCACCCGACACATTTTACTGACCCAATCTAGGTCTGTTTGACACATTAAGCACAGCTGGAACTATGATGGTTGTATAGCCTCTAATTATTTAAATTGCTGAAGCTACAGTTACCAAAATCCATGGACTATTATATTACTGTGAGATTTGGAAGTGAATGATGGAGTGTATGGGCATATGTGCAGCTGCTAGATCCCCGGTTAAGACAACGCCGTCTCTTTTTAAACAATTTTTGGTGTTGGTTCCACTTAGGCCCCTTTTACACTACTGCGACTTCAAAGTCGCGCGATTTTACCGCGATTCGCGGCCGAGATTTTGCCGCGATTTCAGGGAATGCTTGTGTAAGTGCCATTAAAATCGGGCCAAAGTAGTGCAGGGACTACTTTGGAGTCAGAACGACTTGAAGTCGTACTAATATGAATGGTTGTCATTAGAAATCATGGGAAACAACTTGTCATGCTACTTTGCCATCACAAATCGTGGGACAAGTCGTATAAGTGTGAAAGGGGCCTTATTGCCCAATAATTTTTGTATATTGTGTGTTTTCTAATAAAGCTGCTCAAATTGACCAGAATGTCCCATTTATGTGACTTACTTGGAAGCTTCTTTTTCTTTTCTATATTAATTTGACAGGGCTGCCTTAACATAGCCCACTTTAACATGCACAACACACATGCATTATGAACAACCCAGATCAAACAGGTGTAAATCCAGCCTAAACTAAAAAAAAGGTTCCCTGAAGCTACCAAAAACCAATATCAGTGATTAAAATGGTATACTCTAGTCAAACTGGCATCCCAAAGACAAATTTTTGACATCCTATTACCTTATGCTTCGGTTTTCCAAGTTTAACGTTGCCCTTTACCAAATCTATTTTACAAGTTAAAGTGATTGTAAAGTCTCTTTTTTTTTTTATATAAAAATAACAAACATCTAAGGATCCGGGCTGTCCTGTGCAAGAGTTTTGCACAGGGCAGCCCAGATCTTCCTCTTCTCGGGTCCCTGGCTGGAGCTCCTCCCTCCTGTTGAGTGACCCCACAGCAATGCTATGGGGGCACCCAGGCCAAGCCACAGCTTTGTGTATCCTTTCAGACATGGCACAGCAGTAGGCCCCACCTCTCTCTCATTGGCTAACTCAGTGTTTCTCAACTCCAGTCCCCAAGGCGCCCCAACAGGTCAGGTTTTCAGGCCTTCCAATATTTTGCACAGGTGATTTTATCTGTTTCACTGCCTTAGTAATTACCACAGCTGTTTCATCTGAGGGAAATCCTGAAAACATGACCTATTGGGGCGCCTTGAGGACTGGAGTTGAGAAACAATGGGCTAACTGACTTTAATTGGGAGCCAATGGCACCGCTGCTGTGTCTCAGCCAATCAGGAGGCCGAGTCCTGGACAGTCAAGGCACTTGTGGACATCGCTGGATCAAGATGGGGCTCAGGTAAGTATTAGGGGGGGGCTGTTGCATACAGAATAAATTAAGATAAAAAAAACCTTCTGCCTTTAAAACCACTTTAATTAGGAGGATACTATTCACTAGCTTATGCAAAAACAGAAACTTATTAATACTAGCTTCTAGAACCTGGTAAGTCTCTTATGTGTAACCCTATAGCAAGTTAAGTGCTAAAACAGAGCCTAAAACACTGGAGACAGGTATAGGTGTAAACATCAATTAAGTATAAATGAGGGCTCATAATGATACAAATGAAGCTATCACATAACACAAGACAGGTTTGTAAGCTGGTTTACAAATACAATTATGTGTAGGCAAATTACTAATGTAACAGGTACTCCGATGTCTAGTCTTAATGGAAAATTGGGTATAGTTTGGCTGCAGTCTTTGTTCTCCTAAAACATTACACTTGATGGATAAAAATTAAGAGGACACAAATGGGCAGTATCAAGTTAAAGTAAACACACAGGAAAACAAACTGAAACAAAATGATTCCACTTCCTTCCCTAATTCAGGTCTTGCGATGTGAACACTAAATATTTTGTAGCCCAATTTCAACATCACTTAAAGCGGAGGTCCACCCTGAAAAAAATCTTTACATTAAAAATCCTAAAAAAAAAAAAAAAAAATTTATAGAAAAAAAAAAATGTTTATACTCACCCTAAATGCCTGTTGCTATGCGGAAGTCCCCTAATGTGCCTCTAATGTTCCTCTTCTCGTCCGGTGGGTCTCCTTCCGCTTCCTCTTCTTGTGAATTGGCCGCGTTGCCTTCTGGGAACTGTGTGTATCCCAGGAGGCAAGCCGCCCATTCACAAAGCGCCGTGCGAGTGGCGCATGTGCAGTAGGAAACGGGCAGTGAAGCCTTACGGCTTCACTGCCTGTTTCCCTTACTCAGGATGGAGGAGCCGGGACCTGCCAGCGACATCGCGGGCGAGGAGGACAGGTAAGTGTCCTTATTAAAAGTCAGCAGCTACACTGTTAGTTTTTTTGTGGCTGCACCTCCGCTTTAATGAAAGGCAGAGCTGACCTAGATCAATATTGATATATCCATTCCATATGTGTTTTGTCATGGCCAAGGTCTATAAGAGAGGCAAGTCACGGTCGCCCTGCGCATTCTCCAGTTAAATGCAGTTAGGCCTCGGTTTCCAAAAAACTTTTAGCAGTCATATAACTTATTACAACTTTTATTTTGTCACATTATCAATTCTACTTCTGAAACATACACCTTTACCACCCATCCTCATTATGACAACACTTTAGCTATACTAGCTTTATTCTCACTCTAGCACCATTAACACAACTCTGTTTCTACCACAAGGCTGTTCTGTATACAAGTCTTCAGCTGGCTTTATGAACGGTTTCAATACTGCACCCTCCCAATGTCAGTAATGGCACTAATTTGCAAAGTGTACATTTAAAGCTCTGGGCATAAACTTTTATTTTTATCAGCTAGTTCTCCCTTCTGTCAACCTCTAATCCATTCTATTAGGCTCCCCCTTACGCTTTGAAGTCAGATATACTCTCGGGCAACGGTCAAAACCAGATACCTGCCCCCCCCCCAAAAAAATAACTGGTAAGAATAGAGGAGAGCATAAAGCGGAATTTCCCCTTAAGGTGAAATTCTGATTTAACAAGCTCTCTTTTCAAACAAACAACTTATCTACTTATTAAGTTGTTCATAAATGGCTTGAACTATATAAATATTTTAAAAGCAACTCCATTTCCCTGCACATACATGCAAATGCAGATGTGCGTAGAAGCCATGCATATGTATGTAAACAGTGATTACGACACTTGAGGTGTCAAAAATCCAAATTTCTTAATGATTTCTTGGATGATTAGGATGTCCAAAAGCAAAGCAACTAAACTTTTGTTAATGTGTTGCCCACTCCTAACAGGCCCAGGTAAAAAAAGAACAAACAAAGGGCTCCAAAACTCAGAGCAGCCTGAAGCATTTTATGCCCAAAATTGGCATGAGACCAAAGGCCTGAACATCTACTCTGTAAAATTTAACAAACCTATGAACCAAATACCAGGTGGCAGCCTTACAATCTGGAAGACCGATGCCAAAACCTGAAAAGGCCCATGAAGTACTAACAGATATGGTTGGGTGTGCTCTAGCAGGGAAGGGGGTGAACAGAATCCACGGAATTATAGGCTCAAGCAATGATCTGTCTTATCCACCTGGCAACGGTGGGTCAAGACATGTCGTTTCCCCTATGGGAAACCTCAGATATGACGAAGAGAATCAGATTGTCTAAAATACACCGTAGCAGAAGGGTGGAAGCTCAAAGCGCATCCTGGTTAAGGTGAAAGGAGGAACCACCTTGTCAAGAGAAGGGAGGCTTCAAGCCAACGTTAAAACACCACTACCTTTGGTTTAAAGGAAAAAATAGGATTTTTGTACTCACCGTAAAATCCTTTTCTCTGAAGTTCATGGACGGACACAGCACTTAGTCTTGACCTTAGGGTTATCCACCTATCAGGAGAGGACTAGGCAGAACATGTTAAACATCAAACCTGTACAGTACTGCCCAGGGGGGCAGTCCCTCTAGCTATAACCCCTCACACTGCATCCAGCAGCTCAGTTAGTCAAGAAGCAGTACAAACATAAAAAGGAAGGGTGGGTGCTGTGTCCGTCTATGAACTTCAGAGAAAAGGATTTTACGGTGAGTACAATAATCCTATTTTATCTTTTGTTCATGGACGGACACAGCACTTAGTCTCGTTGAGCTTTATTTAGTGTCCTAAGAGCTCATGCACATGACCTGCTGCATACAGTCACCCATAGACTTCAGTTGGAAGTTGCTGCTGTATGCAGTTATGCACTTCAGTTTGCGTAAAGCATGTGCACATATGCGCCCAACCCAGATAGTGTGCGTTCAGATCATGCATCCATGCTGATGTGGGTGCTTTAAGTTACCCCTGTCGTAGTCTCATGTTCTGATTACAGGCAGTCCCCGAGTTACGTACACAGTAAGGACTGTAGGTTTGTTCGTAAGTGGAATTTGTTCGTAAGTCAGAACACTGCATTTGTAAGTGTAACTTCTGCCTGTGCATGGATGTGGGAAGTTCCGGGAGCTTGTTACGTTATCTGGGGCTCTTCTGGCCATGCAGTACATGTAGTACTGCAGTGTGGGATGTGTCCGGAGGTGCTCGGAGGTATCCAGGACCAGCGTGGAGCACAAGTGTCCGGCATTTGAGGCCGTTCATAACTCGGGGACTGCCTGTATGGACGGCTGTATGCAGCAGCTGCATGTCCCAGGATCGTTTTCACGGAGGCTCTGAAGGCTGTATGCATGAGCCTTAAAAAGTTTCAAAGAGTTATCTAAAAGCAAAGCTGGTAACCTTGCTTGTGTTAATGGGTCTGTGCTTCCGTAAGTGATTTTAGTTTTAGCTAAAATCTGGAAGCGCAAGTGTATAGATCTTGCATTTGGCATTCTTGCAACATGCTACAAATTTTTGTTCAACTTTGTAGAATGACCAGTTGTTAATTGAATACCAGCTGCAGTTCCAGATCAGACTTGTGGCTCTTGTACCTGCTCTGCTTGAAGAATAAAAAAGATAAACAGATCATATAGGATGCACATAACCCACAACTGAACAAGTTGCTTGAAGTTGCTGAAGGTAGGCCATGGTTTAAAGGTTGAGGCCACCAAAAATAATGTTCTAGTTGAAGCCCAATGACCTGAGCCAGGCTGTGGCTTCCAGTATTGCTTGGATGCTATGACAAAAAAATCTCCACCATAATTCCTGACATTCCTGTCCAATGCACTTAGAAGTTTTGACAGTTTCTACTCAAAACTGAATATATAATTATATACCCCTTAAAGTGGTTGTATAGTCAGTTTTTTTACTTTTACCTACAGGTAAGCCAATAATAAGGCTTACCTGTAGGTAAAAAAAATATCTCCTAAACCTGTATGGTTTAGGAGATATTCCCCTCGCAATGAGCCGCTGACTGCAGCATGCGCACAGGGGATTCTCGGCTGAAAGCCCGGCAGACGCCGGACTTTGCCGGAAAGTCGTCTCCCACGCACATGAGTGACGACATCGCGGCTACAGCCGCTCAGAGCGCTGGAGCCGCGACACCCGGAAGACATGCCGAGGCAACATGTCAGCTACCTCGGCGTGGACCAGGTGAGTTACTGACGCTTCGTTCTAAGGTAAGTATTTCATAATGAGCTAGTATGCGCTGCATACTAGCTCATTATGCCTTTTGCCTTACAGGGGTAATACCGAGGGTATACAACCGCTTTAATAATGACCATGGCATGTGTTTAGACCCAGTAATGCAATAGATATAACTAGATCAGGGGAGTCAAACTCAATTTCATCTTGGGCCGTAACAGCATTGTGATTGCCCTCAAAAGGGCCGGTTGTATTTGTAAGATTAGATGTCCAGCGCATTCCCTCCCCTTACATTAGATGTCAAGAGCCACTCCACCATCAGACGTTGAGTCCCCCACTCTCCCTTACATCACAGTGCACCCCCCTTTCCTTATGCTGCTGCTGGGAAGAAGTTGGATGCATTGCTTGAAAGAAGAAAGTACAGGGTCTGGAGTAGGACCAGAGGAGGGCTGGAGCTCTCCTGCAGCTGCAGGAGAGGTGCGAGGGCCACATGAAATGGCCTGGAGGGCCGGATTCGGCCCGCTGACTTTGTGTTTGACACCTGTGAACTAGATATAGACATTTTTACACTGTTTTACCTTCCATTATTTACCAACACTAATAATCCCTTTGACCCTTTAAAAGTAATTGTAAATGCTCAATTTTTTTTCCTTTAAAATAATAAAAACGTGTCATACTTTCCTGCTCTGTGTAATGGTTTTGCACAGAGCAGCCCTGATCCTCCTCTTCTGAGGTCCCCCGCTGGCGCTCCTGCCCCACGAGTGCCCCTTTAGCAAGCCACTTGCTATGGGAGCATTCATGTGTCCTCGCTCCTAAGACCCCGCTCTGTGTGTCCATTTGCAGTGCTCTCCCGCTCCCTCCTTACCGGCTGTGATTACCAGCAGATGGAGCCAATGGCTCCCGCCGCTTTATCTGAGCCGGAGAGAGCCTCTGGTGTCGTGCACATCGCTGCATCAAGATCGGGCTCCGGTAAAGGAGGGGGGATGGAGAATGCATTGGGGTAACAAACCTTTACAACCACTTAAAGGAAACGTGCATGGGCCACACTGCTGACTTCCTCTGAAAATGCTAGTTGCCAGACCATCATACCAAGCTAAATGGCTCTAATAGTTTGAGTCCCTGGCCTGGAACAAGTATTAGCCTTTGCCTGCTGCATGCATCTTTCATAGTTTTGTTGACTGGAGCAGGCAATTCTACTGGTATATGTTGGATAATTTATATAGGATATTTTATATACAGTGGAACCTTGGTTAACGAGTAACGTGGTTAACGAGCGTTTTGAAAGACGAGGAACTTTTTTTTAAAATCCTGACTCGGTTTGGGAGTGTCTCTCAAAACGAGCAGGATTTAAGCCAATGGGGTGTGCAGTACCGCATTTGGCCAGAGGTGACACTCGGAACGGCGCAGAGCCGTTCGGAAATACTTAGTTCCCGAGTTCAGCTGAGCTGTCCCCGAGTATTTCCGAGGCTCTCCAGCCCCCCCCCACCTCTGGCCACATGCGGTATTGCATGCAATAGAAGTCAATGCAGAACAAATTATCTTCGTTTCCATTGACTTCTATGGGGAAACTCTCTTTGATATGCGAGTGCTGTGGATTACAAGCATTCTCCTGGAACGGATTATGCTCATAATCAGAGGTTTCACTGTATACAGTATCTCACAAAAGTGAGTACACCCTTCACATTTTTGTAAATATTTTATTATATCTTTTCATGTGACAACACTGAAGAAATGACACATTGCTACAATGTAAAGTAGTGAGTGTACAGCTTGTATAACAGTGTAAATTTGCTGTCCCCTCAAAAAAACTCGACACAGCCATTAATGTCTAAACTGCTGACAACAAAAGTGAGTACACCCCTAAGTGAAAATGTCTGAACCAAATAAGTTTATCTTGGTCTCATCAGACCACAGGACATGGTTCCAGTAATCCAAGTCCTTAGTCTGCTTGTCTTCAGCAAACTGTTTGCAGGCTTTCTTGTGCATCATCTTTAGAAGAGGCTTCTTTCTGGGCCGACAGCCATGCAGACCAATTTGATGCAGTGTGTGGCGTATGGTCTGAGCACTGACAGGCTGACCTTCCCCACCCCTTCAACCTCTACAGCAATGCTGGCAGCACTCATACATCTATTTCCAAAGACAACCTCTGGATATGATGCTGAGCACTTGCACTCAACTTCTTTGGTTGACCATGGGGAGGCCTGTTCTGAGTGGAACCTGTCCTGTTAAACCGCTGTATGGTCTTGGCTAGTGGTGCGACGGATCGTCATTGATCCGAACGGGTCAACATGTTCGCATCGGCACACCACGCAATCCGCGGATTGAGCTCCGCTTCTCTGGCATAAGAAAGGCCGCGGCTTCGGCCTAGCTCCGGAGTGGCGACCATCTTGGTACACCTGGCGGAGGCCTAGGTGAGCGGCATGCTGACATCATCACCCGCCTCAACTGCTCGTGGATCTGCCTGTGTAGTGGTAAGCAAGCAGACAATCGTATATACAGTGGGAGAGATGTGGACATTACAGTGGGGGAGATGTGGACATTACAGTGGGGGAGATGTGGACATTACAGTGGGGGAGATGTGGATATTACTAATATCCACATCTCCCCCACTGATCCGAAAAATGATCCGATCCGTGACTCTGATCCGAGGAACGATGCGAACTGTGAGTTTTTTGATGCGTTGCACCCCTAGTCTTGACCTTAGGGACGTCCCCAAGCAGTGTAAAAAAAACTAGGGGTGGGAACAATAAGCAAACAAACTTCCACCCAAAACAACCAGAGCTCCTCAACGGAGGAGTTGCAACCTTAAACAGCCGCCTGAAAAACCTTGCAGCCGAAGCAAGCATCCACAGATGCATTCACATCAACCTTGTAAAACTTAGTGGAAGTGTGAACGGACGGACCAGGTCGCCGCCTTACACACCTGGGAGACAGATGCTTGATGTCGGAAAGCCCAAGAGGCACCTATTGCTCTGGTTGAATGTGCTGTGAAAGGAAAGGGAGGCGCCCGCCCTTTTAGAGCATAAGCCTGAATCATGATCTGTCTGATTCACAGAGAAATGGTGGTCGTCGAGACTGCCAGGCTGTTCTTTGGACCAACCATCGACACAAATAGTGAGTCTGACCTCCGAAACGGAGCCGTAGCAGACAGATACACCCGCAGAGCTTGGACCACGTCTAAGGAATGCAAAGCAACCTCTTTGGGGAGCGATGGCTGAGGACACAAGGATGGAAGCACAATGTCCTCATTTAGATGAAAAGCCAAAACAACCTTTGGAAGAAACGAAGGCTGCAGGCGTAGCACCGCTTTATCCTTGTGGAGGATCAAGTAGGGAGACTTGCAAGACAAGGCCGCCAACTCAGAAACCCTCCTGACTGATGTAATAGCCACCAGGGGAATCTCCCTGATGTTCTCATATGGAGGTTTCTGAAGTACCGAGAGCACCAGATTCAAATCCCACGGAGGCAGCGGTGGTCGAACCGGAAGGGCCACATGTCGAACCCCTTGCACAAACATACTCACCAGTGAATGAGCCGCCAAGGGTCGTTGAAAGAAGACAGCCAAGGCTGATATCTGCCCCTTAATGGTGCTTAAGGCAAGTTTTTAATTAAAAACAGCAGGATTCTGGAAACCGAATATGTTCGTGGACGCCACTCCATCTCCTCACACAGAGATGTAGGCCTTCCACGTGTGATGATAAATCTTCCGAGAAGATGACTTCTGTGCCCCCAGCATGGTGGAAATTACCAAATCCGACAGGCCTCGGTCCCTTAGCACCTGACTTTCAACAGCCATGCCGTTAAAGCCAGCGACTGTAAAGCAGGATGAAGTATAGAACCTCGCGACAGAAGGACCTCTCGCATCGGCAGTCGCGAAGGAACATCCGCCACCAGGCGTACCAAGTCGGCGTACCAGGGACGCCAAGACCAATCTGGGGCAATTAGAATCATCGGAATCCCCTCTGTCTCTACTCTGCGAAGCAGACGAGGAAGACGTTTTAGCGGGTGGGAAGGCATAAATTAGCCGATACTGTCCCCACGGAGCCACCAACGCGTCCGCCCAGGGATCTTTGGACCTGGCCACAAACCTCAATACCTTCCAATTGAGTCGAGAAGCCAGGAGATCCACGTCTGGCATGCCCAAATCTCAGGCAAAGGAGTCGAAACACATCCGGGTGTAGCGACCATTCTCCTTGGTCCAGCATCTGATGACTTCGGTAGTCCGCTTGCCAATTTTCTACGCCCGGAACCGTAATGTATACGGCCGATTCAGCCGCCACGCTCCGCTCTGCCCACCTCAGGATGTGAGCGACCTCCAATGCTGCAGCTGAGCTTCTTGTTCCTCCTTGATGGTTGGCATACGCCACCGCCATGGCGTTGTCCGACTGGATCCTGACAGGGCATCCCTGCAGCCTCTGAGACCATGTGGAGAGGCACCGCCTGATCGCCCGAAGTTCCAGGACATTGATCGGCAGGCGGGATTCTACCTGCGTCCAGCGACCCTGTGTCGACTGAACGCCCCAAACTCCCCCCCAACCGGTCAAGGTGGCGTCCGTCCAGTGAAAAGGAAGGAACGACTTCCCGGACTGAAGGGGCGGAGACCTCAGCCACCAGATCAGGGAATCCCTGACTAGCCCGCTCACCTGGATTTGACAATCCAGGGACAACAGAGGAGATTTGTCCCATTTTGACAGGATCTCCTTTTGCATGACTCGAGTGTGGAATTGAGCATACGGTACCGCCTCGAAGGTGGCTACCATGAGAACCAGGACTCGCATGCAAAAAAACGCAGCAACGACCACCTGCAGGACGCCAACAGCTTCACCGCAGCCTGAAGAGTCTGCAACTTGTCCGAAGGGAGAAAAACTCTTGCCTCTGAGGTGTCTATAATCAAGCCCAGGTATTCCAGGCGCTAAGTTGGCACCAACACCGACTTCTGGAGGTTCAGCACCCAACCAAACTCCCGAAGAGTCTGACTGGCGATAGCCACATCCTCCCTTAATTCTGAGGCGGAAGCTGCTCTCAGAAGGAGGTCGTCCAGGTAGCCCACGATAGCGATCCCTCGCTGACTCAGCAAGGCCAGAATCAGGGCAAGCACCTTGGTGAAAACTCTTGGTGCCGACGCCAGACCAAAAGGGAGAGCTACAAATTGGTAGCGTTCGTCCCCGACTGCAAACTGCAGAAACCTCTGATGCCCGACGCATATGGGGACATGCAAGTATGCATCCTGGATGTCCAAGAACGCCAGAAAATCCCCCGGATGGAGTGCAGCAACCACAGAGCGAACTGATTCCATCCTGAACCTTTCTATTTTTACAAAGCAGTTAAGGGGCCTTGAGAACCAGGATTGGACGGACTCCGTCTTTCTTTGGGACTAGAAACAGATTGGAGTAGAATCCCTGAAACCTTTCCAGCGACGGCACAGGTACTATCACCCCGTGTATCAGCAGGTTCTGCACTGCCCCCAACAAGGCGTCCCGACGAGCCGGAAGATGAAGGTAGGAGGGATAAAATCTGTTTGGTGGACAAGAAAGAAACTATCTTGTACCCTGATGAAACCACTTTGCAAACCCACTGGTCAGAAAGCAGGGAGGTCCACCAAGCTGCAAACTCGCGAAGTCGACCCCCCCGACCCGAGAGTCGGGCAGGGGCAAACCTTCATGCTGTCGCAGATTTGTTCGCAGGCTTGTTCGGCTTGCGAAACCAGGGACGCTTTTGTCCCTTAGCAGGCACCTTGTCGGCCTGGGAACGCTTACCTGCGGCCCCGGGCGGACGAAAAAAACATTTCTGAGCGGAAAAGGAGGGCCCTGGCCTACGGCGTGGCTCCTTACCTTTCCTGGATTGTGGGAGCAGCGTGCTCTTACCCCCAGTGACATTTTTAATAATGTCATCCAGCGAGGCTCCAAATAGCCCCTCTCCCTGGAAGGGCAAATCCGCCAGAGCCTTCTTGGATGTCTGGTCCGTTGACCAGCATTTCAGCCACATCAGGCAACGTAGCACCACAGCAGATACTGAGGCTTTGGAAAGCAAGGGAGCTGTATCTAAGGCCGCATCGCAGACATACTTAAGGCCATGCACCAACTGGTTGGCCAGTTCCACGCAGACCGGGGAAGCCTGTTGCTTTTCCAACTTGTGGTGCAACAATTTTGCCTATTCGGTAAGTGTCTGTGACACCAGGGCCGTGGTCAACACTGGCCGCAATGCTGACCCCACTACCGTGAACATGGACCGGGTCACCGCCTCGGCCCTCCTGTCTGCTGGGGTCCCCTCCACCGGAATCGTGGTTACCTTGTTTAACCTGGGGGGGTACACAATCGGGGGAGATGTCCATTTTTTCAGGAAACTCTGCTCAAAAGGGGTAACAGACCGCCATGCGTTTTGGGACCGAAAAGGCCCGCTGCGGTCGTTCCCATTCTTTGTATATAAACTTATCAAAATTTCCCCAGAAGATGGAGGGGGTGTTTTTAACCCCCCTTGCGCCCACACAACGCTTCCACCCTGGTAACAAAGGACTCCAGGACCGCCGATAAAGCGTCTATAGGCACTGCAGGTGCAGGGGCACCGGTTGCCACCACAGGGATGTCTGGGGAAGAAGCGCCAGCTTCTGACGCCATGCTGATCCACACTCACCTGACACCCGTAGAGACCAAGGCAAGGTACACAAAAAGTCCACCCTCCTAGCTGCCACAGACCGAGGGGCCCCCCAGAGGACTCACCACCCTGACCCAGGTACTGCACAGCACCGCTGTCCGCCCTCTCCCATGTCTGAGATGTTCTCTTGCGTCTGAGGTGTTTCTGTGCTGTTCGCGCCGTTCAGAGAAATATTCCCAGCGCTAGAGGCAAAAACTAAGCTGGGGCTACAAGAAAATGGCTGCCGGCCGCCTCAGCAAAAGCGTGGTCTACAAGAAAATGGCCGCCTCAGCAAAAACGAGCGCGGGCTACAAGAAAATGGACGCCGGCCGTTTCTGAGAGAAGGAAAAAAGGCTGCGAACGCGCTGAGCCTACGAGCGGAGGCATCCCACATGGCAGACCAGGAAACACCCCACTATGAAGAGCGGACCTTGGACACCCCGCGCAGCCCCCAGCCAGGACTCAGAGCCCCCCCACCGGAGGACCCCCCTTCCAGGTACACAGCAGGCCCAGCCACCACAGTGCATGGGGAGGAGGGAAAGGACAGGGAGAGAAGAAAGGGAGAGTGAGAGACCCTCTAGTCAACCTCCCCAGGAATGCCCAGCTGTTCCATCCTGCCGAGACAGGTGGAACCGTACTTACCCGTCCTGCCGGGACTGCTGGACGCATTCCGGACAGACCCATAACCCGAGCGGTACGGGGTGGCTGTCGGCCACGGCACACTATGACTTGGACAGCAGTAGCCCGGTCATATGTGTGCCCCGGAGCATATAGCTCAACGGCCACCCCTGGAGCAAACGGGGTAGGTCGTGGCCGACCCAGCGCGTAGCTAAGGGTCTGCTCACGCTCCATGGCCAGACTGAGGAGACTACCAGAATCTATATTACCCAGCCGGCAGTTGATAGATCTCAGGATAAAAAAAGTAGCAAAAAAACAAAAAATCTCCAGGACCAATGGTCCCAACCGGGAGCCAGGTCCTTCTCCTATGCTAGGCAGAAAAAAACTGAGCTACTGGATACAGTGTGAGGGGTTATAGCCAGAGGGACCGCCCCCTGGGCGGTACTGTACAGGTTTGATGTTTGTTAACATGTTCTGCCAAGTCCTTTCCTGATAGAAGGTGGATAATCCTAAGGTCAAGACTAAGAGTTGTGTCCGTCTATGAACGAAAGAGAAATAAAATTTTCTTGCACTCGACTTCCTCCAAATTATTTTATTTTGCTGCTGTGATAAGACTGTTAGAGGGTGGTTACATTCGTTCTCCATGGTCCCACTGTATGTAGGAACATAGCCACCCTCTCTTGCTCACACTCAAAATGGACTAGGGACTTTGGGATTTGTCGTGTGCATAAAGGAGTGCACATGAAGGCAACTAACGTGCACTGCTTGTTCCGAACAATCAGAAGCGGGGGAAGAAGGGAAGGTTCAAGAGCTCATGAAGGATGTTACAAGGAGGTAGAAGAGTGGATGTGAATGGATTATCTAAACCTAAAGGATATCATTTAGTGTCACTCTAACCCTATGTAACACTAAGATAGGCTCTGTGCAGGATTTGGCTGCTAACAGAGAAGATAGCAACAAGGAAAGCAACCATGTAAGTAAGAAATCACTATTTGAGATGGAATTTCCCAGACAACACATAACGTAAACATTCCAGGTGTGATGGTTGAATTTGGGACAAGTCGACTCAAGCTTTCAAGAGCATAGGGAAGACTTATTCCACTAAGCCTGTCCCTCTGTACCAGGGTTTTATGGTCCAGCTGTTAGTCAGCAAACAAGAAGCAGGATGGTGAATCAGTCCCTTGGACAAAACAACTGAACAATAAGAGAGGGCTCACAGAGAGTCTGCAAGGAGTACAGCATCCTCCTGGGACAGTACAATGCAATAAATCACAGGAATGCTCTCCATCTCAATCTTGACAAAAGGGACTTCAGAGTTGGAAAGGTAAAGATGAAGTTGACTGATCCCACACTAGTGTATCCACTGCAAAACCCCAAGGATTCCTGGTATCTAACTTGTTTTGTTTCTTGGTGAACCTGGACGCACCAGGAGGTCCACATCTGAAGTTCCCCACCTGTGACCGAGAGATCAAAATACCTCTGTCTGAACAGACCATTCTCTGGGATCCAGATGTTAAGGAGTGAGAAAAGCAGCCTGCCAGATTTATACACCAGTAATGTATGCACACCAGATATATATATATATATATATATATATATATATATATATATATAATCAAAAAAATGACAAGGTTTTGTACAATTAAGAAATCTAATTTTTTTAAGTGATATTTAAAGAGGTTCAACTCTGGGGAAAAAAATAAATAAATTGAAAGTCAGAAGCTACAAATCCTGTAGCTGCTGACTTTTACTAAAAGGACACTTACCCGTTCCAGGGATCCAGCGCCATCCTCACCCAGGCTAGTTCTTCACTAGCCTTCAGGTTCCCGCTGCCAGGATCATAACTGTGGTGCCAGTGTATTATACAGGGAATTAGGTCTCCTGTACCCCCACCAATCGTGGCCAATTCAAGTGAATGGGGGTTGCTTGGGTGAGGTCCAAGGGATTAAAGCGGTGGTGAGGAAGCGATACACCACCACCTCAACGCCTGTTAAATGCTCTCTGAAGAATGATCCAAACACGAACATGGTACAAAAGCCACTGTCACTGGCACTATACCATGTGATCGCTGTGACCAATCACATTAATAAACAAGAGCATTGTGAATGACAGTTTACTATTGCTGACTGTGATTGGTCACAGTGATCACATGGTATAGGGCCAATCATGGTGGCCCTGTACCCAGGATCTGTGATCTGCTGTGACAGTAATTACAGATCGTGCCACAGCCTGCTCCTGAGAGCCCACAAGCGAGGAGACATTTGTGCCCGTCCACCTGGATCGTTGCCTATCCCGCCCTGCTGTTTATAAATAGAGGCTGGGCAGGAAGCGGTTAATATTAAAAGTTCACCAAAAGACGACTTTTCCTTTTTTAGCTATTGTTTAAAATATATTGATTTACATAGCACTAATATATAATACTTTGATCCATTCACATCAAACCACGTCCCAGTGAAACAAAAAAATAGGATTTTTTGTACTCACCGTAAAATCCTTTTCTCTGACATCCATGGACTGACACGGTGTCTCTTTACACTTTACACGTGGGTTATGTCCCTGCCTGCAGGAGAAGACCTAGGCAGAATGTGAGATGTTATACATACATTCTAAAAGCCAGAGCTGAACAGCCCCACCCAGGGGGCGGTCCCTCCGGACATAACCCTCCCACTACAGTCAGCAGACTTCAGTTCGTAACAAAGCAGTACAAAAACTTAAAAAGGAAGGGTGGGTGCCGTGTCAGTCCATGGATGTCAGAGAAAAGGATTTTACGGTGAGTACAAAAAATCCTATTTTCTCTTACCATCCATGGACTGACACGGTGTCTCTTTACACTTTACACGTGGGATGTCCCAAAGCAGTGTCAAGAGGGATGGGAGCAGTATAAATGGAAAAACCAAAAACTTCACTCCAAGAAGGCAGAGCTCCTCAACGGAGGAGTCGCAACTTTAAACAGCGGCCTGCAGCACCCTGCGGCCGAAGGAAGCATCCGGAGATGCAGCCACATTAACCTTATAAAACTTAAAAGGCATGAACAGACGACCAGGTCGCCGCATTGCACACTTGTGCAACCGACGCTTGATGTCGGAAAACCCAGGAAGCACCAATTGCCCTGGTGGAATGCGCCGTAACCGGAAAGGGAGGCGCCCGCCCTTTGAGAGCATAGGCTTGAATGACGGTTTGTCTGATTCCCCTAGAAATTATGGCAGACGAAACCGCTTGGCCCTGTTATGGACCAGAGACAGTCACAAACAGTGAGTCGGACTTTCGAATAGAAGCAGTAGCAGACAGGTACACCCGTAAGGCTTGTACCACCTCCAATATGTGCAGCGCAAACTCTCTGGGATGCGATGGGTGAGGACACAAGGACGGGAGGACAATGTCCTCATGTAGGTGAAAGGTCGACACCACCTTTGGCAAAAAGGAAGGTCACGGATGCAACACCGCCTTATCCTTATGGATGACTAAATATGGCGACTTGCAGGACAAAGCCGCCAACTCAGACACCCGTCAAACAGAAGTGATTGCCACTAAAAGGCCACCTTCTGAGACAAGACAAGAGGGGAATATCCCGGATATTCCCAAAAGGAGGTTCCTGGAGGACCGAGAGCACCAAATTCAGATCCCACGGTGGGAGAGGAGGCTTGACAGGAGGGAGCACATGGCGAACCCCCAACACAAGGTGCTAACCAAGAAATGACCCGCTAGAGGTCGCTGAAAGAAGACGGCCAAGGCCGAAATCTGATCCTTGATGGTACGCAAAGCAAGCTTTTGGGTCACTCCACACTGCAGAGGACGCAGGATTCTGGGGACGGAATACGTCCGAGGACGCCAGTCCAGCGCTTCGCATATGGCGATATAAGCTTTCCAGGCACGGTGATAGATCTGCTTGGAGGAAGACTTCCGTGTCCTTAACATGGTCAAAATGACCGAGTCCGAGAGACCTTCGGACCCTCAACACCTGGCTTTCAACAGCCCTGCCATTAAAGCCAGAGACTGTAAGCCGGATGAAACATAGGACCTTGAGACTGAAGGTCCTCCCTCATTGGCAACCGCCAGGGAACGTCTGCGACGAGACGTACCAGATCAGCGTACCAGTGATGCTGAGGCTAATCAGGAACAAGTAGGATCACCAGAGTTTATATCAGGCGATAAGGACCCTATGGGGCCACCAACGCATCCGAGGCATCGCCCAAGGATCCCTGGATCTGGCCACAACCTCGACCCTTGCGATTGAGTCGAAAGGCCATCAGGTCCACATCCGGCGTGCCCCACCGTCGGCAAAGGAGTTGAAATATGCAAGGGCCACTCTTCTTGGTCCGGCGATTGGCGACTCAGATAGTCCGCCTGCCCATTGTCTATGCCCAGAATGTAAATGGCTTACAGAGCCGGCACGTTTCTTCCGGCCCACTTCAGGATACGGACTACCTCGGAAGCCGCAGCTGAGCTCCGAGTCCCCCCTTGATGGTTTACATACGCCACCGCCATGGCGTTGTCCGACTGGCTCCTGATGGAGCGACCCCGTACTCTCTCCGACCTGAGGAGAGACACAGTCCGATGGCCCGTATTTCCAGAACAGTGATTGGTAAACGGGCTCATCCGGAGTCCAAGGCCTTGAGCCGACAGGACTCCCCAGACTCCACCCCAGCCCGTCAGGCTGGTGTCCGTCGTGAGTACCGTCCATTGGATGGGAGGGTAACGACTTTCCGGACCGAAGAGCCGAGGATCTCAACCACCATGTCAGGGGCGCCCTGACCAGGTGAATCACCTGGATCTGAAGATCCAAGGACAACGGGGATTTGTCCCAGGTGGACAAGATCTCCTTCTGCAATGCCCTGGTGTGTGATTGGGCATACGGAACGGCCACGAAGGAGGCCACCGCGAGTCCCGGGACTCTCATGCAAAAAAATGGATTGACAACCATTTTCGGGATGTCAGCACCCGCACCGCAGACTGAAGTGTCAGCAACTTCTCCAGAGGTAGGATACCTTTGCCTCCAAGGAGTCTAGAATCAGAACTAGATACTCCAGACACTGAGTCGGGACCAGGACTGACTCCTGAATGTTCAGGAACCACCCGAAGTCCCTGAGGGTCTAATTGACGATAGTCACCTTTCCTCTAAGTCTGAGCCACTTTCTGCTCTTAGCAGAAGATCGTCCAGATAGCCCACGACAGCAATACCTCACTGTAACAGAAGGCTAGAACCGGAGCAAGCACCTTGGTGAACACCCTTGGTGCCGAGGCTAGGCCGAAAGGAAGAGCCACAATCGATAGTGGACTTCGCTGATCGCAAGCGCAGAAACGTCTGGTGACTTGCGCAGATCGGAACATGCAAGTAGGCGTCCTTGAAGTCCAAGGACGCCAGAAGAAAATCCCTTTGGTGGAGTGTAGCGATCACCGTGCGAATGGATTCCATGCGGAATTTCTGCACCTTCTCGAAGGCATTCAGGGCCTTGAGGTCCAGGATAGGTCGAACCACGTCCTATTTTTGGGACGACAAACAGATTTGAGTAGAATCCCTGAAAACTCTCCTGTGACTGAACCGGCACAATCACTCCGGACCTGATCAAATCCTGTACAGCCCCCAAGAGGGCTGCCCGACAGGTAGGAAGGAGAGGAAGATTCGAGGGAAAGAATCTGTCTGGGGGCCAGGATCGGAATACTATCCTGTATCCTGAGGTGACCACCTCGCACACCCACCAGTCGGAGATTCGGGAGGACCACCGATTCGTGACCTGCGAAGTCGTCCCCCCACCCCAGAGTCGGGCGGAGGCAAGACTTCACGCGGAGGCGGGCTTGGGAGCCGCTTGTTCGGCTTACGCACCCAGGGGCACTTGTGCCCACCAGCCGCACTGCCGTCAGTCTGAGAGGACCTACCCGTGGACTCTGACTGCCGAAAAAACCCCGTTTTGCTGGAAAGGAAGGCCCCTGTTTTCGGCGGGCCTCCTCACTCTTGCTAGTCTAAGGAAGAAGAGTGCTTTTACCTCCCATGACATCCATGACGATGTCATCCAGAGCAGCACCGAAAGGTCTACCACCTTTAAATGGTAGATCTGTCAGGAGCTTTCTAAGGCTAGGTCAGCAGACCAGCACTTCAACCAGATAAGACGACGCAATACCACCGCCGAGACAGAGGCCCTGGATATTAAAGGGGCCGCGTCCAACGTGGCGTTGCACACATAAACCAGGCCCTGAACCAGTTGGTGGGCCAGAGCAACTGTGTCTGGAGGAAGATTATGCTCCTGTACAGCTAGGTGCAACATTTTTGCCCAACCTGTAAGTGTTTAAGACACAAGGGTCGCCGCTACCACAGGCCGTAGGGCGGATCCCAACAAGGCAAACATGGCTCTGCTCACCACTTCTGACCTCCTGTCAGTGGGGTCCTCAAATGCAGGAGTCCCCTCCATCGGGAGAGTGATGGCCTTGTTCAACCGGGCGACTGGAGGGTCGACCCTGGGGGAGAAGCCCACTTTTTAAGTAGGGCATCTTCAAGGGGTATCTGATAGACAAACGCCGCGGGACCATAAAAAAATTCTTCTGCGGCTTTTCCCAGACCTCATCAATGAGCTGGTCAAAGAAAGTACATATGGAAAAACCTCTTTAGAAGGCCTGGCCTTAAAAGAACCAAAGGAGACTGTATCCGCCTGAGGTTCTGCATCCGCAGCATTTTAGCTTGAGAGTGTCCCTCACCGCAGCCATGAGTACACTAACAAGCGCCCTGTCATTTACTGACTCAGAACTGGAGTTTTCCTCATAAGGAATGTCCTGTTCAAAACCATCCAATACATTCAGAACTAGGGTCCTGAGCGGTAGTGGCTAGGCCCATATCTGAATCAGCGCACTGCCCTCATGAAGTAAAGTGGGGGGAGGGCGCTTTTTTGCTCCCTTGCGCTTGCACACAGCTCCCATCCTGGTCAGAAATGATTCCAGGACTGCCCACAACTGGTCCCTAGAGACCGCAGGTGCTGAAGCACTGCCTGTTGTCCACTGACATTTAGGGGAAGCTGGTGACAGAGACTCCATATTGCCCCCCTTTTAGACTCCTCAGATAAAAAGTCCACCCACAGGCTGTGCTGACTGAGGAGGGGGCGCCCAGGGGTCTCACCAAACCGGACCAGGGACCGCTCAGTTCCGCTGTCTGTACCGCGCTGTGTCAGCGCTGGTGAGCTGTGAGGAGATTGTGAGGAGATTTGCGCTGTTACAGCAGCGCTAGAGGCCAAAACTAGTGCTGAAGAGCGCGCGGGCTACAAGAAAATGGCCGCCGCACTTCACTGAGGCGATCCACGGCAAGATGGCCGCCATGACTCAGCAAAAGTGAAAAAAAACAGCACACACACAGCGCCACTCGGCGCTCAGGCCCCAAAACACACAAAAAAAGGCCCCAAGCATATCTGCAGACCAGCATTAGCCCCTCCAAGAACAGTGTGACCCCCAGGCACCCCACACAGCACAGCGCCAGCAATGGTGACAGAGAGTGACAATGAAATACAGGGGGAGACAGGGAAAATCCCCCACAGAGAAACACACAGCTTTTTGTACTCACCTGCAGGCAGGAGAGACTACTTACCCGTCCCCTGAGGGACCCACTGGTGTGTTTCTGACAGGACTATCACAGTGCAGTACTGAGTAGCTGTCGGCCCGGTCCACCGTGAAAGATACAGTCAGTCAGGAACTGTTCAGTCTTGAGAGGACCGTGGGAGCATGAAAGCAAACCCGGCCACCCCTGGAGTCATGGGGCCTGTCGTGAACTGAGTCTCACGCACACAAGGCGAGGATCAGCACGCTCGATGGTCGGACAGGGAAGACTACGAGGATATCTTGTACCCAACCTGTTGCCCAGCCGACAGTTGATAGAAGATTCTCAAAAATAAAATAAAAAAGAATTCCAGAAAAGGAATAAAAATAGGTCAGGAGACTGGCTCCTGAGAGAGCCACGTCTTCTCCTTCTGCTAGGCAGAAAAAAACTGAAGTCTGCTGACTGTAGTGGGAGGGTTATGTCCGGAGGGACCGCCCCTGGGTGGGGCTGTTCAGCTCTGGCTTTTATAATGTATGTATAACACCTCACATTCTGCCTAGGTCTTCTCCTGCAGGCAGGGACATAACCCACGTGTAAAGTGTAAAGAGACACGTGTCAGTCCATGGATGGTAAGAGAAAATCAAACACCCCTATCTCAGTCTCTAACACACATGCTTATTTCAAGTAATGCAGACTAACCTATCACTATGTATTTGAATTGTGGTAGGTTCTGTTCCCTATTTTGCCCTCAAGACAATAAATTGATTATGAGTGATTAAGCAGTTATACTGCAATCTGTACCTGTAATATGGCAACTTCGTTCCTTAGCTGGCTTTCCTGCTTAGTAGGAAAACGCAGTTTATCTATTATTTTTATAGCCACATCTCGGCCTGTCTTCCGATGCTTTCCTGAAATTAAGGAGCACATATTTACAAAGAGATCAGTGAGCCATTTTTGAACAATATAATTACTTAATTGGTGTAATATAGGCAAAGTATTTTTGACAGTGGGTGTAAACCATACCTCCATATACAATACCAAACTGTCCTGATCCAAGAACCTCATCTGGAAAAATCTGATATACAGAACTAATATCCTATGGACAAAGCAAAAAGAACATTTTGCATTATTAAACCTTCAAGAGAGTAGGCAACATAGATATGCTCATAAAAATACTATTTAAAGCTAAACTCTAGGAACTCAGCCACTTTGTACAATGTTCTGGATTACTAGTGGTTAGGTCCAAAAAGGTGCATGTCATCTTGTGCACTTATTACTTTAATTTACAACTGACATTTTTACAGAGCACCAGAAGCATATCTATCATTATACTTTTGGAGCTCCGGCCCCTGGTCTCAGATCCAGCAGTTTCTATGTCTGCTCCTCCCCACCTCCTGCCCGATTACAGAGTGCTTTATATTATGTAAACACATTCACACATTACAAAGGCTTCTGTGAATGGGCAGCAGAGGGGAGGGGCAGGCAGAGAAGCTATATGTGCAGCATCTCCCGTCTGAGCCCTTGCAGCGTAGGAATAGCTGTGCTCCCCGAGCTCCATAAAACTGTCAGGTGTAAATTAAAGAGAAGTCCATGGGGTGATATGCACTTTGCTAGACTCACCTCATGGTATGCCAGCATTGGCCAACCAGGTAAAACCCCTCCAACCCCTTTACAAGAAGATCTCAAAACGCAGAAGGGTGGGACCGGTGTCCCTTAATGATCTCCAAGAAACAGATTTTATAATAGGAATAAAACATACTGTTTTCTTATTCATTCATTAAGGGACACGGGATCAAATGTAAATCAGGAATGAACAGTACACTAGGTGTCTGGGGAATTCCACGCTTGGAGCCCAGTGCTCAAAGGTCTCAAAGTGGTCATCATATCCATGGGCATAATCCCAGGGAGTCTTCAGAGACTCATTTACACCTGAGACTGTGCTACTGTTCTGAGCCTGTAGAGCACTTTGCGGCTAACAAACTACTACACCAGATGTCTGGGACATCACATGCAGAATGCATTCACAGCGTGGACCAGGTTAGGTCTCCAAGGAAACACAAAGCATTAGCTGATCAAGATAGCTGCATAACAAGCTCAGCAGAAAAACAATAAACCTTGCATGAAGAAAAATAATCTTGGTTTAAAAAACATTTAGTAAAAAAAGAAGGTTCAACTTTTCTCTGAAAAAGACATTCATCCTTCTACAACAGTAGTAGAGATCTTTTTTTTATTTATTTTTATTTACTACAGCACTAAAGATTTTGATACCAGGATAAGCAGGGCTACATGTGTGACTTCTCTGGCCAGAGAGAACAGTACACACCAAATTTGACATTTGTGTCAACAAAAGGCTCAAATTCCTAATCCTTAGCCACACTGTTCACATTGTAAATAGGTGAAGGATCTTAGTTAGAAGTACATACCACATTTTCTTTCACCTGGCTGTTAGACACAGAGATGCTGGTGGAAACATCACCTACAAAATAAACATCATAGGTAACATAATGCACACATTAAATTCAGCAATTACTTTTTATTTCAATGCATGCCAAAATAACTATGTTTAAACTTACTAATGCCAACCTAATTATTAAGTACAGGAAAAGAAGTACAGGAAAATACTGTTCACAAAATGACTGTGTTGCCTTTGGTACTTTTAACAACTATCTTATGCTTACAGCACAGGTCCACTTGGAAATTGGAAGACATCAAAGGCTGAATATTCTACTCTTAGATTGCGACAAACATGAGTTTTTGGTTTTTACAAGCAAATACTGTATATTAAGTGCTCACACACAGCAATGCTGGTCTATTTTGGGAAAATACATAAGTAACAGACAAAAACTAACAAACATGGCAGACCATAAATTACCTCAATCTAATAGTCTTAGTGGTAACTAGCATAATCTACTGGTTGTCACCGACAGTCACTCGCCTTGCCTAAAACTTACCAGCAGACCATAAATTGTGCACTGTGTTCCCATGATAGGGCGTCTCCAATGCAAATCAATAATTTTGTCTCTTCTGTGTAAGGCATCTTGGAACTTTGAGGTAGCGCGCACACAGGACGAAACCTCAGTGTCACGCTAGAGCATATACCAGTGATGGCGAACCTTGGCACCCCAGATGTTTTGGAACTACATTTCCCATGATGCTCATGCACTCTGCAGTGTAGTTGAGCATCATGGGAAATGTAGTTTTAAAACATCTGGGGTGGCAAGGTTTGCCATCACTGGCATATACCTTGAAAAAAATACCAACCAACAAAATGGGTGGATGATGTATATCATTATCCCAAAATGCTGTCATCCTCTACCATAGAGTGTACTCAATAGCTAAAAAAGGAGCTAGACTTTTTTGCAGCATTTTGATAATAGACACAATATATTTTTCATTAAAATTCCACAAAGTAATAAACTCCATCTCAAAGAGACTGTTAAAAAGTTGATTCCGTAAACACATTTCAAGCTGTGTATTGTACGGGTTACAGTTCCAAAACACTTGTACCTCCAAATACCAAGACCCTTATTGTCATTGGGTTTCTCAGTCCTCACCACTTCTTCTGTATATGTCACATGGTGCACACACTGGAATTTATATTTCAATATTTGAGTTCATCTGGAAACAATATAGCAATTCCATGAATATACTGTATGTACATAATATATGAAGAATTCAAACCTTGAAACTAGGAATACATGGTTATATCAGGATTACATATAAATGAAGAATACATATTGTTTGGAGAATTTTGGCGTTTCCCCCATCTAACTGCATCATTCCTCAGAGTATTGGAGTTTATGTCTTTTATACAGTATCTCACAAAAGTGAGTACTCCCCTCACATTTTTGTAAATATTTTATTATATCTTATAATCATGACACTCCCACCACCATGCTTGACTGTAGGTAAGACACACTTGTCTTTGTACTCCTCACCTGGTTGCCGCCACACACACTTGACACCATCTGAACCAAATAAGTTTATATTGGTCTCATCAGACCACAGGACATGGTTCCAGTAATCCATGTCCTTAGTCTGCTTGTCTTTAGCAAACTGTGGGCTTTCTTGTGCATTATCTTTAGAAGAGGCTTCCTTCTGGGACGACAGCCATGCAGACCAATTTGATGCAGTGTGTGGCGTATGGTCTGAGCACTGACAGGCTGACCCCCCACCCCACCCCACCCCTTCAACCTCTGCAGCAATGCTTGCAGCACTCACACATCTATTTCCCAAAGACATTCTCTGGATATGACGCTGGGCATGTCCACCCAACTTCTTTGGTCGACCATAATACTGTATATACACACATCTAAAAAGGCAAACAACTTTTACAACTTAAGAGGATGGTTTATTGCTATATATATATATATATATATATATATATATATATATATATATATATATATATATATATATATATTTTATGTAATAAAATTGTATTCGATCATTGGTGTTGTTGTCTATGGGGAGAAAGAAAATAGGATTTTTTACTCACCGTAAAATCCTTTTCTCTGAGTCCATGGACCGACACAGCTTCTCTATTGACAAAGTGGGTATTATCCGTTAATTAGGAGTGACTAGGCAGAAAAACTTGTAAAAAGTGTTGCATCACACCTTCTACAGTACCGCCCAGGGGGCGGACCCTCTGGGTATACCCTCTCAGTCTGCACATCGCAGATCAGTTCGTCAAAAAGCAGTACAAACTTAAAAGGAGGGGTGGGTGCTGTGTCGGTCCATGGACTCAGAGAAAAGGATTTTACGGTGAATAAAAAATCCTATTTACTCTTTCGTCCATGGACCGACACAGCTTCTCTATTGACAAAGTGGGACGTCCCAAAGCAGTGTCAGAGAAAAAACGAGGGGTGGTAACAGCATAAAAAAAAACTTCACCCCAAAACACAAAACAGCACTCCTCCAACGGAGGAGTTGCAACTCTAAACAGCCGCCTGCAAAACCTTGCGGCCGAAAGAGGCATCCGAAGATGCACCTACATCAACTTTGTAGAATTTTGTGAAAGTGTGAGCGGACGACCAAGTCGCCGCTTTACATAGTTGGGAAACAGACGCTTGATGTCGGAAAGCCCAAGAGGCACCTATTGCCCTGGTCGAATGCGCCGTGACAGGAAAGGGGGGCGCCTGACCCTTTAAGGCGTAAGCCTGGATTACTATCTGTCGGATCCACCTAGAGATGGTGGCCGATGAGACTGCTTGGCCCTTCTTGGGACCAGCCACCGAAACAAACAGTGAGTCTGACTTCCGGAACAGGGAAGTAGCAGATATGTATACTCTCAAAGCTCGGACAACGTCCAAGGAATGCAATGCCGACTCCTTAGGATTCGACGGCTGAGGACACAAGGATGGAAGTACAATGTCTTCGTTGAGATGAAAAGCCGAAACGACTTTCGGAAGAAAGGAAGGCTGCGGCCGCAGCACCACCTTATCCTTGTGGAAAATCAAATAGGGAGCCTTGCAGGACAGGGCTACCAGCTCAGAGACTCGTCTAACTGACGTAACAGCCACCAAAAAGACCACCTTCTGAGAAAGTGTCAACAGGGGAATATCTCTAATATTCTCAAACGGTGCCTTCTGAAGCACCGAGAGGACCAGGTTCAAGTCCCACGGAGGTAACGGGGGCCGGACCGGAGGGGCCACATGTCAAACCCCCTGCACAAATGTACTCACGAGAGAGTGAGTCGCCAGGGGTCGCTGAAAAAAGACAGCCAGGGCAGATATCTGTCCCTTAATCGTACTTAGGGCAAGCCTTTGGTCTACCCCATGCTGTAAAAACAGCAGGATTCTGGAAACCAAATAGGTACGTGGATGCCATTTCATTTCCTCGCACATGGAGATGTAGGCCCTCCAAGTGCGGTGATAGACCTTCCTAGAGGACGGTTTCCGAGCACTTCTCATAGTAGAGATTACTGAGTCTGACAGGCCCCGATCTCTCAGTACCTGGTTCTCAACAGCCATGCCGTTAAAGCCAATGACTGTAAAGCAGGATGGAATATGGGACCTTGCGATAGCAGGTCCTTCCGTAGTGGTAGGCGCCAGGGGACGTCTGCTACCAGACGTACTAGATCGGCGTACCAAGGACGCTGAGGCCAATCTGGAGCGATTAGGATCATTGGAATTCCCTCTGCCTCCACTCTGCGGAGCAGAAGAGGAAGAAGCCTTAAGGGAGGGAAGGCATAGATTAGCCGATACTGACCCCACGATGCTACCAACGCGTCCGTTGCGTCTGCCCATGGGTCTCTTGACCGGGCCACAAACCTCAATACCTTCCGATTGAGTCGGGAAGCCAGAAGATCTACGTCTGGTGCGCTCCATCTTTGGCAGAGGAGTTGGAACACCTCCGGGTGTAAGGACCATTCTCCCTGGTCCAGCATCTGGCGGCTCAGGTAGTCCGCCTGCCAGTTTTCCACACCCGGAATGTACACGGCCGACAGTGCCGGTACGCTCCTCTCTGCCCACTTCAGGATGCGAGCGATCTCCGATGCTGCAGCTGAGCTTCTTGTTCCTCCTTGATGATTGACATATGCCACTGCTGTGGCGTTGTCCGACTGGATCCTGACTGGACGCCCTTGCAGTCTCTGAGACCATTTGAAGAGGCACAGCTTGATCGCCCGGATCTCCAGGACATTGATCGGCAGGAGGGCTTCCTCTGGGGTCCAGCGACCTTGTGCCGACTGGACACCCCAGACTCCCCCCCAACCTGTAAGGCTGGCGTCCGTCGTGATCACTATCCAGTAAACCGGAAGAAATGACTTCCCGGCCATTAGAGCCGGTGCTGTCAGCCACCATACCAGGGATCTCCTGACTAGGTGGCTCACTCGGATTTGATAATCCAGAGATGAAGGGCATCTGTTCCATCTGGACAGAACTTCCTTCTGTAACACTCGAGTGTGGTATTGAGCATATGGGACCGCCTCGAAGGAGGCTACCATGAGGCCCAACACTCGCATGCAAAAACGGAGTGACGACCAATTCCTGGAAGTCAGCTGCCGTACTGCAGCCCGGAGGGTCTGCAACTTCTCCACCGGGAGGAATACCTTTGCCTCTGAGGAATCCAGAATCAACCCCAGGTACACTAGGCGTTGAGTGGGCACCAATACTGACTTTTGCGTGTTTAGTATCCAACCACAGTCTCGAAGAGTCTGACAGGTAATGGACACGCTTACCTCTAATTCTGAGCTTGAAGGGGCCTTCAGCAGAAGGTCGTCCAAGTAACCTGTGATAGCGATACCCCGCTGTCTTAGAAGTGCCAGAATCGGAGCGAGCACCTTGGTGAACGTCCTGGGTGCTGAGGCAAGGCCAAACGGGAGGGCCACAAACTGGTTCTTCCCGATAGCAAATCGCAGAAACCTCTGGTGTCTGGAGTATATGGGAACATGCAGGTATGCGTCCTTGATGTCCAAGGAGGCCAGAAAGTCCCCCGGATGGCGAGCCGTGACTACAGATCGAACCGACTCCATCCGAAATCTTTGTACCTTCACAAAGCAATTGAGGGCTCTGAGATCCAAGATTGGACGAACCCCCTCCTTCTTTGGCACAATGAACAGATTTGAGTAAAAACCCTGACCCCGTTCCTGTTCTGGAACTGGAATAACTACCCCGCGTTCCAGTAGACCCTGGACCGCCCCATACAGGGCCTCCCGACGGGTCGGTAGTAGCTGGAGATTGGAGGTGATGAATCTGTCTGGTGGACAAGAGAAATTCTATCTTGTAGCCTGAGGAGATTACTTCGCAAACCCACCTGTCGGAGACTAGAGCAGTCCACTGAGTCGCGAATTTGCGAAGACGTCCCCCCACCCGAGAGCTGGGTGGGGGCGGACCTTCATGTGGACGCAGATTTGTCCGCAGGCTTGTTGGGTCTGCGGGACCAAGGGCGCTTTTGTCCTTGGGCAGGCGCTTTATCGGCCTGGGGTCTTTTCCCTGTCGCCTTAAGGGGGCGAAAAAACCGCTTACGTGCAGTAAAGGAGGGCCCTTGCCCTTGGCGTGGTCCCTTACCCTTGCTAGTTTGGGGAAGCAAAGTGCTTTTACCTCCTGTGGCATCCTTGATGATGTCATCCAGAGAAGCCCCAAAAAGTCTGTCGCCCTTAAAAGGCAGATCCAATAGGGCTTTCTTGGAAGTCTGGTCCGCAGACCAGCCCTTTAGCCAGATCAGGCGGCGTATTGCTACTGCATAAACCGAAGCTCTTGACAGCAGGGGAATAGTATCCATGTCTGACTCGCAGACAAACTTAAGGCCCTGGACCAACTGGTCGGCCAAAGTTATCTCATTAGGAGGAGCATCTCGCTCCTTTAACCCCTGGAGTAGCAATTTTGCCCATTCAGTAAGTGTCTGAGACACTAGGGCCCCCGCCAATGCCGGGCGTACTGCCGAGCCTACCACTGAGTATAGGTAGCGAGCGAGTGCTTCAGCCTTCTTATCCACAGGGTCCTTGAAAACAGGAGCCCCTTCTACTGGAATAGTGGTGGCTCTATTAAGTCTGGACACCGAAGGGTCCACTATAGGGGGAGAGGTCCATATCTTCAGAAAACTCTCCTCAAAGGGGTACCGTACTGCAAACCTCTTTGGGGCTGTAAAGACCCTCAGTGGGTTCTTCCATTCCTTGTATAAGAGTTTGTCAAAATAAGACACACAAGGGAACACCTTAGCAGTGCGGGCAGGTTTACGAAACCCAAAGGGGACTGGAGTATCTGCTACTTCTTCAGTCCTTTCCAACTTTAGTGTATCCCGCACTGCAGTAATAAGGTCAGATACCAAAGCCGTCTCGCGTACTGACCTGGACTTGGAGTCCTCCTCACTGTCCGATCGGTCACGGTCTGCAGTCTCTGATGCATCAGAATCTGGGCCATGAGCCGTAGCTGGACCTGGTTCTGCATCAGAAATATCCCCAGAAGATTGCAGGGGACGGGGGCGTTTATTACCCCCTGTATTCCCGTGTGCTGCTTCCACCCTGGCAGCAAACGCCTCTAGGATTGCCGACATAGCGTCCATAGACACCTCAGGGACACCAGCTGCTAAATCTGGTGTTTCAGGGGAGAAGACCTCTGGCTCAGATGCCATGCTGACCACACGCTGACACTCACAGGGCTCCAGGCAAGATATCAATAGGCCACCCTCCTGCGCTGCCGAGATGCTGGGTTACCCAGAGGACTCACCACCCTGGACCGGTACTGCTATGCTGCCGTGTGCTGCGCCTGTGATGCTGTCCCACTGCTGCTGTGTCAGTCTGCTTCTTTGATCAGCACTTCCTGTGTGAATTTTCGCGCCAGTGTAATGCACCCTAGAGGCCGGAGGCTCTCGCAAAATGGCTGCCAAAAACGTCTGTATGGAAGATAATGTGGGCTCTAAGAAAATGGCCGCCGAGCCGAAGAGAGGTCAAGCAGCCGTAGCCCACAAAAAGATGGCCGCCGAATGGCAATATACACATACAGGGTGGACAAACATGACCGCCGATCAGCTAATAGGGGTCAGTGGGTGTGGCAGAACCACAGGAAGATGGCCGCCGGGCAGTCACAAGAGGCCGAACTCGGCATGTACCACCTCAAAATGGCCGCCAACAGCATGGAGGAGGAAGCACACACACAGGTAAGCAGAAAGGACATTTCTTTTAAATGTTAGTTACAGCCAGCCCCGCTCCAGTGGAACCCCTTAGGTGACCCCCAGCACCCAGCAACCTTTAGCTAGAAGCCCAGGGAGGAGGGAAAGGCAGGGAGAGAGGGAAGAAAGGGGCCACAACCACTTACTTGATCTCTCCAGGAATGTCCAGCTAAATCACCCAGCCGAGGCAGGGGAGTTTTACTTACCTATCCTGCATGTATTCTGCTGGAAGACATTCCAAACAGATCATCGTCCGCGCACGGAAGGTGACTGTTGGCCAGGCATGCTGTGATTGGACCCAGAAGGGACGATCATATGTATGCCCTGGAGCATGACGCTCACCGGACAGGCTGCTGCGACTCGGCCGTAAGGTCAGCTGAAGCTGAGCGGTCCGATGCAAGCCTTGGAGCGTAAGCTCACCGGCCAGGCTGCTGCGACTCGGCCGTAAGGTCAGCCGAAGCTGAGCGGTCCGATGCAGGCCCCGGAGCGTAGGCTCACCGGCCACCCGTGGAGCGACGGGCATGTCGTGGAAAACCCAGCGCGTAGCTAGGGTCGGCACACGCTCGATGGCCGAAACTGGGGAGACTACAAGGATCGAGGATCCAGCCTGTCACCCAGTCGGCAGTTGATCGAAGATAGCAGGAAACAACAAATGTGGCAAAAAAAAATAAAAATAAAAAATATATATATATATATATATATATATATATATATCTTTTTTCCCCGGACCAATGGGCCCGAAGGGAGCCATGTCCTACTCCTTGCTAGACAGAAAAAAACTGGGATGTGCAGACAGAGGGTATACCCAGAGGGTCCGCCCCCTGGGCGGTACTGTAGAAGGTGTGATGCAACACTTTTTACAAGTTTTTCTGCCTAGTCACTCCTAATTAACGGATAATACCCACTTTGTCAATAGAGAAGCTGTGTCGGTCCATGGACGAAAGAGTAAGTAAATTTACATAGTTCTCCTATTAGACATATAAGATATGGTAAACCCCTTTGTTTATTTTATAAAATAATTTGGCATTAGTCTGCTTCACATACATATAAATGTAATAAAAAAACAGCATACCATGCTAATTATTCAGAGTGATGGGAACCTTTTTTGTTATACCCACTTATACATAATTTTAATGTAGCAAATTGTAATACTGTTATTTTTCTATACAGGATGTCATTTTTGTAAGAGGTATGCCCTTATGTAGAAAACCATGTCAACATATTGTGTATATACAGCGGGTAAAATACGTATTGAACACGCCACCATTTTTCTTGGTAAATATATTTCTAAAGGCGCTATTGACATAAAACTTTTACCACGTCGGTAACAACTAGGGTTGCACCGATACCAGTTTTTTTAGTACGAGTACCAATACTTTTCCTTAAGTACTCACTGATACCAATTACTGCTACCTATTCTTATGTGTTTTGTTATTTTATTTTTACTTGCCACTGTACCTTTAACTTTTCTTTGATCAAGATTATTGCCATTACAAGGGATGAACAACGCCCCTTGTAATAGCATGGGCCGTGAAAGTTTCTCTTTATGGAGAGATCTGGGGTCTATTAGACCCCTAATCTCTCCTCTGGCCTCCAATGCAGCTGATCACAAACAGATTGGTGTGTCCACTACATTGACTACTACACTAACCTACCCGATCCCCACACTGACCTACTTGATCCCGCGCGATTTTACCACGATTTCACAGCCGCAATTTCAAGGAATGCCTGTGTAATTGGCATCAAAATCAGACAAAAGTAGAGCAGGGACTACTTTGAATTCAGAACGACTTGAAGTCGTACTAATATGAATGGTTGTCATTGGAAATCACGGGGAGCGACTTGTCATGCTACTTTGCAGTCCCAAATCGTGAGACAAGTCGTACAAGTGTGAAAGGGGCCTTACACTTCCGGATTATGGCCCAAACAGTGCTCACTGGAACGTTTAGAACTCCTTCTGTAACCATTGCCATTAGCATGTTTTGCAACATTAAGGCTGCAAAAGTCTTGAGAGCCCTTTGCTTTTACCAATCAAAAGATGTTTCTTGTTTGACACCTTGGTAATGAGACACCTCTACAGGCCATCACTTGAGACTGAACTAGCCAATATTAATTTGCACTGACAAGGGGCAGGATTGCTTTCTAACCACTGATAGGTTTCAGATGGTGTCTTGGCTTTCCTTATCTTTTTACACCTCCCTTTCTTCATGTGTTCAATACTTTTTCCCTGTGTCATTCCATTTTGTTACACATAACTTAATTTCTGAACGGTTTTGTTTTCTTTGTTTGTATGAATTGCATGGGTTGTTACCGAAATATGGTGTCAATAGCACCTTTATAAATATAATAACCTAGAAAAATGGTGACGTGTTAAATTTCTATTTTTACCCGCTGTACTTAGAGATGTGAACTTCCTTTGTGAACCCCATTTATATATAATCCTGATGTAACAATGAAGTGTACAACTAGTTGCAATGTTGGAATCCTTCATATATTATGTCAGGGCTTGACAAATTTGCTTTGAATCTAGGAGCCAGTAGAGCTGCACGATTAATCGTTATAAGATCACAATTTCGATTCCCCCCCCCCCCCCTCACGATCTCCAGGCTGGATTAGCTTGATTTTTTTATTTTCGTATTTCCGCGCCAGAACCAGCGTGGAACGCAAATGGTGCCGATTGGAACTGAAGTCAGCAATAGGAACTGACGTCAGTCAGCAGAGAGCGTGATGCACCGCAGCGCCGCTGGATGATGCCTGGGCGTGGGCGGTACCACCACATTTTTTCGGCCAGGAAACAAAACACCACAGTGAGTGCGCATTGCACACTGTATGTGTGCACCAGCATTGATCCGATGATTCCAACACACACGTGAGTACTGGCAACCATTGGCACCGTCCCTTATAAAATATTATGAATATTACCACAGTCTGAGTCAGCCACCCATATTATGAATATTACCACAGTCAGCTACCCCAAACTCTGGGATAGCCGACTGTGGTAATATTCATGATATATTATAAGGGACAGTGGTTTCCAGTATTTTAAGTCCACTCCTCACATGCCCCCCCTTTAATAGCCTGTCTGACTGTCACCTGCAAGGTCTGGGGCCCAGACCTTGAAGGTGACAGTCAGACAGGCTATTAAAGGGGGGCATGTGAGGAGTGGACTTAAAATACTGGCAACCACTGTCCCTTATAATATATTATGAATATTGCCAGAGCACAATCTGAGTCAGCTACCCAGACCTTGCAGACAGGCTATTAACGGAGGACTTAAAATACCAACCACTGTCCCTTACGAGACTGCGCACAGATATTTTATATCTCTCATGTTCAAAGATTGTAAATCTGTAAAATATATATATTTTTTGAGAATCGTGAGAGAATCGTGATCTTCATTCTATGCAAAAGAATCGCGATTCTCATTTTTCCCAGAATCGTGCAGCTCTAGGAGCCAACTAAAAAAGTTGAGTCAGTTTTTTTTTTTAACCACTTGCCTACTGGTTACTTTCACCTCCTTCCTGCCCAAGCCAGTTTTCAGTGCTGTCACATTTTAAATGACAATTACACAGTAATGCAACACTGTACTCATATGACATTTTTATATATTTTTTGGCACACAAATCGTTTTCTTTTGGTCGTATTTAATCATCAATGTGGGTTTTCTTTTTTGCTAAAAAATAAATAAAATTAACATTGATGCACTGATGGCTACTGCACTGATAAGCACTGATGGGTACTGCACTGATGGGGTGGCATTGATTAGAGGTCGACCGATATTGTTTTTTCTCTGGCCGATGCCGATATTTAGAAAATCGGGGCGGCCGATAGCTGATATAAGATGCCGATTTTTGCGGCCGATATTTTAGGCCGATTTTTTTTGGCAGGTGGCACTGGAACGTGGCACTGCAGGCACGGATTGGCAGGTGGCACTAATTGGCACTGGATGGCACTAATTTTCACCGATTGGCAGGTGGCACTAATTGGCACTGGTTAGCACTGACAGGTGGCACTAATTGCCACGTTTTATAGCCGATAGTGTAACTGTGAAACTGAACACTCTCTTCAGCGCCGTGGTGTGTGAAACTGTATGGAGAGAGAGGAGCTGACAAATTCAGCGTGATGTCGGAGGTGGGCGGGACCCAGCAGCTATCCAGCCAATGATTGGGCTGTTTAAGGGGCGGGCCACATACAGGTAGCGGCCCGCCCAGATCCCATCAGCAGGTGTTGGATTGCTGGGTCCCGCCCACCCCCGACATTCAACAGCTCCTCTCTATCCACCTAGTTTCACACACCGCGGCGCTGCTCTGCCAACAGTGTGGAGAAGGGAGGAGGATTCTCCACACTCTGCTCGCAGAGGTGCGGTCAGTGTTATATCGGCAGTGTTAGGACCGACTTTCCACAATTCCCACTATGCCCGGCTGCCCCCTCACGCTACAGCCACCAGGGCTGAAAAACCGCCAGGCCTAAAATTCGACTCGCCATGGGGACCTGGTGCCTGGGGTTTGTCGAGCCCTGTATTATGTACATATATTAATTGGAATGGCTATACTGTTTTCAGGTGGACTTAAAGAGGAACTGCAGTCTGCTCACATAATTTGTAATAAAAACATCTTTGCCATTTTCAAGCTTCCCTCCAACCAAATGTGCTGCAGAAATTTCCCTCAACTGAGTCTGGCTGCAACCATTTTACCTGTGGGCAGCTGAAGCTGCTGCCTGTTCACTTCCTGGATTTACAGACACACAGAGGAACACCTTCAGCTCTGCATTAGCCCTCTTATGACTCCCTTGTTGGCAAACTCTCACGAGAATGGGAGAGAGCTGTGCATCATGTCATAAGCCTAGGCTTTTTACCAGACATGAAACAGGAAGTGGGCTGTATAAGGTATTTACTGGCAGAAAAAAAATATTTTACTATCCAAAGTTAAAACAACAAGGGCAGAATGATTTAATAGATGGAAAGGTCCGCTTTAAGTATTGGCATATATATTCCGGTGTGTGTAGAATGTGGCCGGTCCAAAAAAGCAGAAAAGGACCGCAAAAAGCATTGACAAAAAAAAGTGTTAGTATTTGGTGGTGCAAGAATCTTGGAATGTAACCTGTGCAATACACAACTTGGAATAGGTGCTGATGCAATCAACATTTTACCCATCTCTTTGAGCTAGATTTTATTACTTTGTGAATTAATAAAATTGTGGCATTTTAACAAATATATTTTGCCCTTCCAAAAATATGAATGGCAGATCCCATATTTATATCCCGGCAGCCTTGATTGAATAGAATCCCAAAACGAAAAAAAATCCCTGTTTCAGACCTGTGTGTACTAGAACAGAAAGTCACTACCTAATCAGCTTACCCATTGCATTTCATTGGTCAGAATCAGCACTGACAAATGTTATAAGTGGCAGCAGTCCACCTAGGAAACTAGGGAAGGCAAGAAACCTCTATGTTACAGTATGGACTTTTAAACAAAACATTCAATTGAATCCAGGGACAGAACTGGTTAGATCTTTAAAAGAAGATATAACATTTGTCTACCTGAAAATCTAAATAAGGTAATCTCAAAACCTAAAGCAAAATGATTGGCTGTGTATGCCTGTCCTGGTTTAAAGTATATAGAAAGACAAAACTTTTTTTCTTCATTTTGCATAGAGTGGGGAAAGGTAAACACCCATTTTTTTCCTATCTATCTGTGTGCCATTGGTGAGACTTCCTGTTCAGTCCTGCAGACAGGACGGGAAGGGAAGTGTCTTATTGGGGAGATTTCACTTCCCTTCTTGTTCTGGGGACATGTAAGGAAAGCTAAAAGAAAGCTCCACAAACTGAGGAACAGCTGTCAACAGAACAAGACCCCCCAGTTGCAGCGACAAGTCCAAAGTATGTATTTCCCTCTCACTCTCCGTGAAAAAGTTCACAGGACAAATAAGAGTGGGTGAATTTCCCCAGTGGGAACACACAGCAAATAAAACATGAAAGGGGATCTGTTCTCCTGTCAATAAAGTGTCAATGAAAAGCCTAGTTATAAAGAGTACTGACTGTCTGCTATGAAGAGCGAACATTGTCTCCCATACATAGGAAGGCATAATGCAACAAATATAATGCCAGGGAACACCTATGAAGGACAAACAAATGCTTTCTCAATGCTTACGTAGATGACATTGAAGGGTTAGGTTCAGTGTATAAGACTCATTTCTAAGCCTTAAAATAACCCATATTTTACACACAATAATTAATGCTTTGGTAAAGATTTAGACAGTAAAATAGGGACATACGGTGTTGGCTACTTGCTCCATTTGCTCCCTTAGGATTGACTGGCATCAGTGCATGTTGTATGGCGATTTCCCACATTCGTGCCACTTCCATTCCCACACCGCTGTTCACCACGCTATTATTTCCTGTCTCAGGTGCTGTCAGTGGAGGAAGGCTTTCCCCCACATAATATACAATATTAGCAGTCGTAATTTCAAAGCAATGAGGATTTGCACCGGGTGGAAGCAAAGAAAGGTTTTTAGCAGGTTCCAGGCAGAGTATCTCAGAAAGGGGGATTTCCTGTTGAACAAGAAGATGAAGTTAAAGTTAATTATTTTATGCAATTACCGTATATACTCGAGTATAAGCAGAGGCACCTAATTTTACCACAAAAAACTGGGAAAACCTATTGACTCGAGTATAAGCCTAGGGTGACCATCTGCATGCCTCACTGTGCCCATGCCTCACTGTGCCCATGACTAGACTGACGTTTAACATGGGAGTCTATGGAAGGGGTGACTGGCTTTGAAAAATCAGTGCTCCCCGGCCGTAGGTCCCCCGGACATCAAATTTTGCACACTTGTAGAGGAAGAGTGAGCCTACATGTGTGCCAAGTTTGGTCGGTACCGGGTCCCCAAATTCTGGGAGATCAGGCGCAAAAAGATGACTCGAGTAGAAGCCGAGGGGGGCATTTTCAGCACAAAAAAATGTGCTGAAAAACTCGGCTTATACTCGAGTATATACGGTATATAAAACCCACTGAAGTCAATCAAATGTTTTAAACAAAAAAATAATAATGATCCAGTGAGACCATTTTCTTATAAGATAGATTTATATGTGAATTCCGTTCTGTGTGAGAATATAAACATGTCTGCCCTTTTCAGAGAAAACAGTTACTAGTTTACTGGTAGATCTATCTCAGATTATAAAAGCTATTGTGCGTGGTTGCCTAAGCAGGCCCAGGGGGTGCAAATACAGTGGATATAAAAAGTCTACACACCCCTATTATAATGTCAGGTTTTTGTGGTGTAAAAAAATGAGACAACGATAAATAATTTCAAAACTTTTTCCTTTAGACCCCTTTCCCACTGGAGCAGTTTGCAGGCGCTATTGCACTAAAAATAGCACCTGCAAATCGACCCTAAACAGCCGCTGTGTCTCTCCAGTGTGAAAGCTTTGGGGCTTTCACACTGGAGCAGTGCGCTAGCAGGACGGTAAAAAAAAGTCCTGCTAGCTGCATCTTTGGAGCGGTGTGTACATCGCTCCTCCACCGCTCCTGCCCATTAAAATCAATGGGACACCGCGGCTTTAACCCTTTCTTGGCCGCCAGCGTGGGGTTAAACTGCCCCGCTAGTGGCCGAATAGGGCCGCGAAATTGGCAGTAAAGCACCGCTAAAAATAGCGGCGCTTTACCGCCAACGTCGCTCCCGCCCCAGTGTGAAAGGGGCCTTAATGTGACCTATAAACTGTACAACTCATTTGAACAACAAACTGACATCTTTTAGGTAGAGGGAAGAAAAACTCAAAAACTAAAATAATATGGTTGCATAAGTGTGCACACCCTTAAACTAATACTTTGTTGAAGCACCTTTTGATTTTATTCAAGCACTCCGTCTTTTTGGGTATGAGTCTATCACCATGGCACTTCTTGACTTGCAATACAGAAAAAACACAAATCTCCTGCGCTCCGGTGTTTCACTGCGTGCGGATAGTGTGGACCATTCTTTTTTGTCTAAAAGGTACAAACTAGAATCTTGCAGCCCTCCTCAGAACAATGGAGCCATTCAGCTACTTTCGGGTACCATCCAACCCACTGGTCATCGTATCCTGGTTGCAGCTGTCACGTGACTCTGAGTGATTGCCAGAAATGCCTATATGAAAAGTTTGTTTGTAAGTAGGACCATTTTTGTCTTTTATCAGTTTTAATAAAGTTTTTATCCGGTAATGCACTAGGTCGGTGCGCCCTCTTTTCTTTTTTCTTACTTCTTGACTTGGTATTTGCCCACTCTTCTTTGCAAAAACACTCCAAATCTGTCAGATTGTGAGGGCATCTCCTGTGCACAGCCCTCTTCAGATCACCCCACAGATTTTCAATCGGATTCAGGTCTGGGCTCTGGCTGGGCCATTCCAAAACTTTAACCTTCTTCTGGTGAAGCCATTCCTTTGTTGATTTGGATGTATGCTTCGGGTCATTGTCATGCTGAAAGATTTAGTTACTCTTCATGTTCAGCTTTCTAGCAGAAGCCTGAAGGTTTTGTGCCAATATTGACTGGTATTTTGAACTTAATTCCCTCTACCTTGAATAAGGCTGATGTTCCAGCTGAAGAAAAACAGCCCTAAAAGCATGATGCGGCCACAACCATGCTTCACTGTGGGTATGGTGATGTGCAGTGTTGTTTTTGTGCCAAACATATCTTTTGGAATCATGGCCAAAAAGTTAAACCTTGGTTCCATCAGACCACAACACATTTCCCCACATGCTTTTGGGAGACTTCAGATGTGTTTTTTTTTTTTTAAGTTTAGCTGGGCTTGGATGTTTTTCATCGTAAGAAAAGGCTTTCGTCTTGCCACTCTACCCCATAACCCAGACATATGAAGAATATGGGTGATTGTTGTCACATGTACCACACAGCCAATACTGGCCAGATATTCCTGCAGCTCCTTTAATGTTGCTGTAGGCCTTTTGGCAACCTCCCTGACCAGTTTTCTTCTCGTCTTTTCATCAATTTTGGAGGGACGTCCAGTTCTTGGTAATGTCACTGTTGTGCCATATTTTCTCCACTCCATGACTGTCTTCACTGCGTTCCATGGTATATCTAATGCCTTGGAATTGTATTTGTACCCTTCTCCTGACTGATGCCTTTTAACAATGAGATCCCTCTGATGCTTTGGAAGCTCTCTGCGGACCATGGCTTTTGCTGTAGGATGCGACTAAGAAAACGTCAGGAAACACCTACTAGAACAGCTAACTTTATTTGGGGTTAATCAGAGGCACTTTAAAATGATGGCAGGTGTGTACCGACTCCTATTTAACACGAGTTTGAATGCAATTCTGAACACAGCTACATCCCCAGTTATAAGAGGGTGTGCACACTTATGCAACCACATTATTTTAACTTTTATTTTTAAGGGGGGGGGGGGGGCGCATAATGATCAAATACCACCAAAAGAAAGCTCTATTTGGGCGGGGGGGGGGGGACAACAAATTTATTTGAGTAGTGTCAGGTAAAGTAACCGTACTACAAAAAAATGGCCTGGTCATGAAGGGGGGTAAAACCTTTCAGAGGTGAAGTGGTTAAATACAGTTCAAAGTCAATAAAAAATCTCCTGGACCAGATGGATTTCCTGTTGAATTTTTTAAGTTCACTCAGGAAAATATTGTCCCGATCATTACAATCTTGTTTAGTACTATGTGGGAGGTGGGTCCATACCTTCGTTCTGGCTCAGAGGCTTTTATAAGACTCCTTCCTAAAAAAGGGAGAAGAACTCACAGCACCAGCATCTTATAGCCCGTTTTCACTATTAAATGTGGATGTTAAAATTCTTTTAAAAAAAATTACAGGTCTGTCTGATCTTTTTCCAAATAATACAGCGTCACCCCAATCAAGGCTTGTTAATGGGAGGTCTGCCTTTTCTAATATTTGCAGCCATCCCACCTAGCAGAGAATTTATCGCTTTAGATGCAGAAAAAGCAAATAGCATAAAGCATGATAACATTGCCTTTAACTGGTTGTTTCAAGTTATGGTGAATATGGGCTTTTCCGATAATATTTTGGATTTTGGATAATATTTTGGATTTTATCCAGAAAATGTATTATTCCCCCTAAGGTAGGATCACAATATGATTTATCAGAACTGATTCAATTGATGAAGGGCACCTGCTTTTGCCACTTTTATTTAACCACTTCAGCCCCGGACCATTTGTCAGCTTAAAGACCGGAAGTCTTTTCACAATTTGGCACTGCGCTGCTTTAACTAACAATTGCGCGGTCGTGCAACGTGGCTCCCAAACAAAATTGACGTTCTTTTTTCCCCACAAATAGAGCTTTCTTTTGGTGGTATTTGATCACCTCTGCGGTTTTTATTTTTTGTGCTATAAACAAAAATATAGCGACAATTTTGAAAAAAATTCAATATTTTTTTACTATAATAAATATCCCCAAAAAATATAAAAACATTTATTTTCCTCAGTTTAGGCCGATACGTATTCTTCTACATATTTTTGGTATAAAAAAAAAAAAAAAAATTGCAATAAGCGGTTATTGATCGGTTTGCATAAAAGTTATAGCGTCTACAAAATAGGGGATAGTTTTATGGCATTTTTATTAACAATTTTTTTTTTTACTAGTAATGGCGGCGATCAGCGATTTTTATCTATTTTTTTCTATTTTTATTTAATACGACATTATGGCGGACACATCTGACACTTTTTTGGGACCATTGTCATTTTTACAGCGAGCAGTGCTATAAAAATGCACGGATTACTGTGAAAATGACACTGGCAGTAAAGGGGTTAACCACTAGGTGGCGGTGTAGGGGTTAAGTGTGCCCTAGGGAGTGCTTCTTACTGTAGGGGGGATGGGCTATGTGACAAGACAGTGATCACCGCTTCCGATTACAGGAAGCTGTGATCACTGTCATTGTCACTAGGCAGAGCGGGGAGATGCTTGTTTAAATCAGCATCTCCCCGTTCTTCCTCACCGTGAGACGATCGCGGGTATCCCCGCGGCAATAGAGTCCACGGGACCCGCGGTCGGGCTCACGGAGCTTGCGGCGGGCGCACGTCCACAATGCCGCTTCCTTTAAGGGGACGTATAGGTACGTCCTTTTGCCCAGGAGTGCCATTCTGTCTACGTATAAGTGCGTGCGGCGGTCGGCAAGCAGTTAAAACAGCTTATCTTGGTATCTTTAATTTAGGTCATGTTTAAAGGGAATAAAAACAGGAAAACAGAGATTAAAACATTATTTGCAGATGATGTATTGATATTTTCATTCCAGAATGGGATCTTCCAGAGATTCAGGAAATATTTGGATAATACAATAGATTTACAGGTTTTCATTTAAATTTGATACATTCACACATCATAAAAAAAAGGGTACAAATTACTCTGTTGAAGTGAAAAAGTATTGTAGATTATGTATTTAGGCATAAAGATTGTCAAGACGCCATCTTCATTGTATGTTCCTATTTACCATTGATAAATAAGATATAGCAAAAGAATTGAAGATATGGAGCAACCTTCCACTTTTTTTATTTGGGAATGGCCATCTTATTAAAATTGTGAGTTTAGCCCTTACCAACTCTTCTTAAAAATAACGATATGAGTTTATTAAAGGCTATGACTAGGTTTTTATGGCATGTGAAGAGGCGAGTATCTATATCCACTCTTTATTTCCTGAAGAATAAAGTCAGTCTTGGTCTTACAAATATCAGACATGCCTTGGACCGGCTAACATTGTCATCAAGGTACTCTAATTTAGATATTGATCTAAACAAGCTCTCTCCCTGAAATCTTTCTGCTTTAATACATACTAAGATATGAAATTTGCCTTCAAGTTTGAAAACAAACCTGCTTTATAGAGACAGAATAATAGCTTAAAGAAAACTGATGAAAAAACAAGGAATGGCTCCCTATCAAAATATCTGCCAATCCAGGAAAATCCATCATTCACACAAAGTAGAGATTTTGTAGCATTTCAAACTTGGAGGCAGAATGGACTGATCACAGCATGTCAACTATACTATAGTAATTGCCATTCATTGCAGTCATTTGAAAAGACTTCTACAGAATTTAATATTCAGAGGCAATATTAGCTCTATTACTTAGAAATTTTTAGTTACTTCGAGTCTTGCTGATATGATAGAAATTATGCTTTCAAATCTGAAGTGGTAGTTATTCTATAGCTAATATATAATGTCCTCTGAACGATACTTTCTCTAAATCAATGAGAGAATACTAGCTTAAAAAACTGGTGCGTCGATGGTCTGCATGAAAGTTTGGTGGGAAAACTGTTGGAGGGATATACAGTTAGGTCCATATATATATGGACGCAGGAACAAATTTCACACTTTTGGCTCTGTATGCCACCAAAATAAAATAAAAACAAAAAAATCTTAATTTGAAGTGCGGACTTTCAGCTTTAATTCAAGGGGTTGAACATAAATATCAAGTACAAGTTTTAGGAACTGCACACATTTTTATACACAGTGCCCCCATTTTCAGGGGCTCATAACTGTGTACTTTAAATGAGACGTTGAGTGACGTCGTGGCCCCGCCCTGCTGAGGAAGTTCATTCGAATGCAACGCGTACGGGGGAAGGACCCACGCTGGATGACGTCACCCGCTGCCATCCGCATGATACTTGTACACAGTGGTTGTACGAAGAGCCTGTTTTTAATCTGTAATATGTGAGTAGCCCGGTTTTGGGCTTTTAATGAATTTAACCGTTATTACTGCACAGTTAGCACTTGGATCCTTCCATTTGTTTTTATATACATTTGGATACCGTTGCCTAATGTAATTACTCTGGAGGAACCGTTCTTATTGTTGCCAGCTGCCTTCCTTGTTGTGCGGGATCTGCTTGCATTGACTACCTGTTAGCACAGAAGTGGTGAGGTGAGGTGAGCGGACATATACTACCAGAGGTGGATGGTCTGTCACCATTTACTCACTGTCGTCTGACTGTCACTGGTGGAGTCTTTTTGCTGAATCTTCTGAGACTTGTAGTCCACCAGCCTTAATAGGGACTTTTTCCGGACTTTATGTCATAATATTTTATTCATGTACATTTTTCTGTGATCTTTTGCACTGCACTTCCTATTATATATAATTCTCTTTTGGTTTCTTGTGAAAAATCTTAAGTGTTCAGCTTTTTTCAGGGGGGTTCTGTGTATTTCTGCGCCGATTGCTCCCCTTTTTTACAATTAATCACTTATGACTTTTTCATTTTAGTTAATTTTGCACCATTATGACATGCCAGGTCTTCTCCTCACAAATGCTCTTTTGGCTAAATTGGCGCACACATTGTCTCACAGAGATCTACTCCAAGTTCTTTTTGTGAAAAGCCCTGTCAGAAGAGCGAAGGCAGTTAAAGAAAAAAAAAAAAAAGCATATTATTGCCCAAGGTTTTGGAATGTAGAGCAAGTTCATATAGGTGTGATGGGCAGGTGTCTGAAAGCTTTTAGCCATTTGGTAAAACACTGCAACCTTGATTCCTCAAACTAAGCACCAGTGTCCAACGATCCTAAATTAGAAAGGCCGGAATGGTGATGAGTGCATTTACATTATACAGGGCCACAGACGTCTGCACTTACCTTTGGGGGGAAAAAAGATCATAGGAAAAAGTCTGAGGGCAGGTTGTAGGTTTCATTAAATATCATATTATTTCCCTGTGTGGTTTCAGGTGCACCTGCTACTCATGCAGACACACATGCCTGCAGAGCACTGCATGCTCATCTATGCACCGGTCATATGAAACATAGTGCTGATGGCAGGTGGACTGTTCTCTAACCTCCAAATACTGCTTATTTTGTATGATAGGAAGTTGCTTATAACTGCTTAACAGAAATCGAAATCCCCCCCCCCCCACATGTATGTTGGTGCGAACTTCTCCATTACCTTGTAGTATTTGCTTCCAGTATCATTCTGAAATAAGGTTATACACTTGCTGTCCAGTCTCCAGTAATGCCTCTTTCTCTGCCATAACGGAGGGACAAAAAATAAAGAAGAAATTTTTTTAATTAACAGATTTGTTATATCAGTTTGAGCATTTACCCATGGTTCAAACTGAATACGGCTTTGAAATTGTGCGACTTCACTTAAACCCGCACGATTTCAAAGCAGCATGTCAATGCAACTTCAGGTGCGACCTGGCTGACATCTGTGCGACTTCATGCACAGAGGTCTATGCACGACGCACCTGAAATCACCAAAAGAAGTGCAGGAACTACTTTTTCAAATCGGTGCAGCAACGCAAAGTCGGCGTTGTACCAATATGAACAGTTCCATTGCTGACAATGGGTCTGAACGTGGGCTTAAAGTGGTTGTAAACCCACTTTTCAAAAAAAATAATAAATCTAACACCTGCAAGACAAAGGCATAATGAGCTAGTATGCATAGCATACCAGCTCATTATGTAATACTAACCTGGGATCGAAGCCCCCGCTGCCGTGCCCGACAGCACCGGGCGGGAGACATGTCATCCCGGAGTTACTTCCTAGTAATCGCGGCTCCTGCGCTGTGATTGGCTGGAGCCACGATGACGTCACTTCCCCGCATGCGCACAGGAGCCGCCAGTCACGACATGACCTCCTTTAGAAACAGCACGATTGCCGTTTCTAAAGTGCGCCTGCGCCGTAGACATCGGCGCTCGTCTCTTTTGTAAATTTCTCCTAAGCCTTGGAGGTTTAGGAGATATTTCCAGCACCTACAGGTAAGCCTTAATCTAGGCTTACCTGTAGGTAAAAGTGGTTGTACAGGGTGTACAACCACTTTAAAGCTCAACCATGGTTCAAACATTATATTTTAGACAGACTGAAATAGGATTAGAACCTCAGGTTTGCAATGCCATCTGTGTGTTCCCTACTAGGGAGATCTCCCCCAAATTTCTTATAAGGCAAGTCATGTGGGGCAATCTCTCCAACAGGGAGGCAGACAAAAACAATTTTATTAGAGTGTAGGGTCTGAAATTCTGACTAGGGGTGAGTTCTGGCATGTTTGAACAAGACTCAACTTGCTGGAGCTACCCAACCAGGAATCTGTCATAGTAGACACACTATCATAGGAAGCAGAGGCATTCCCATCTCTGCAGATGCACATATGCATGGGGCATGAATACGCGCAACTGCGGGCTGGGGAAAGCCTCTACCACCTATAATAGGTGGTTTCATTTGATAACTTCTGGCGAGATAAGCTCAGGCATGTTTGGACTCTGAAAAAACACAGACAAAAATTACCTGATCGAAATATTAACTCATCACCCACTCCAAAACTAAAATAGCTGGAGTTACCTTTTCAATAATAAAATACATTAATTCTCACCATAGTATCTTTACTGGTATAATGCACCATCCAGCTTTCCTTCATAACACTGCTGCTTTTCCGCTTTGTGTGTTTGACAGACTGAACCACTCTCATCAAAGGAATGTTATTACTGGCTGAGGGGCTAAATGAAAAGCAAATACCGAAATCAACATATATTGCATGGTTTATCTTTGTGAGCGCAACAGTACTCCTCTCATTGCTGAGCAAGGTTTATTCCACTCTCCACATCATTACAGTGATGACTATGGACATAATGGTATTTGATTGGACTTCTGCTTTAAAACTAACTAAATCTAAACCTGCTTCCAACCCCATTCTAAACCCTATACTAAACTATCCTACAGAGGAAAAAATAGGATTTTTGTACTCACCGTAAAATCCTTTTCTCTGAAGTTTGACGGACACAGCAACTTAAATCTTGACCTTAGGGTTATATTGCCACCTTCAGGAGAGGACTAGGCCGAACATGTTAAAACAGCAAAACTATACAGTACCGCCCTATTGGCTATAACTCCTTACACTGCATCCAGCAGCTCAGTTCGTCAAAAAGCAGTACAAACAGAAAAAAGGAGGGGTGGGTGCTGTGTCCGTCAATGAACTTCAGAGAAAAGGATTTTACGGTGAGTAAAAAAAATCCTATTTTCTCTTTCGTTCATTGATGAACACAGCAACTTAAATCTTGACCTTAGGGACGAACCCAAGCAGTGTCAAAAAAACGAGGGGTGGGAACAGCAAGCAAACAAACTCCACCCATATAAAACCAGTCCCTCAACGGAGGAGTTGCAACCTTAAACAGCAGTCTGCAAAACATTGCGGCCGAAGGAAGCATCCGCAGATGCACTCACATAAACCTTGTAAAATTTTGTGAAAGTGTCAACGGACGACCAGGTCGCCGCCTTACACACCTGGGAAACGGACGATTGATGTCGGAAAGCCCAGGAGGCACCAATTGCCCTGGTCGAATGTGCCGTGACTGGAAAGGTGAGGCTCCCTCCCTTTTAAGGCATAAGCCTGGATCTTGATCTGTCTGATCCACCGAGAAATGGTGGCCGACGAGACCGCCAGGCCCTTCTTCTGACCAGTCACCGACACAAAGAGTGAGTCTGACCTCTGGAACGGAGCCGTAGCAGACAGATACACCCGCAGAGCCCTGACCACGTCCAAGGAATGCAAAGCAACCTCCTTAGGATGCGACAGCCGAGGACACAAGGACGTTAGCACAATATCCTCATTTAGATGAAACGCCAAAACAACCTTAGGAAGAAATGAAGGCTGCGGGCGTAGCACCGCCTTATCCTTGTGGAGGATCAAGTAGGGAGACTTGCAAGACAAGGCCGCCAACTCAGAAACCCTCCTGGCAGTGTAATAGCCACCAGAAAGGCTACCTTCTGAGAGAGTCAATAAGGGGATCTCCCTAATGTTTTCAACTGGCGGTTTCTGAAGAACCGAGAGCACCAGATTCAAATCCCACGGAGGCAGCGGTGGCTGAACCGGAAGGGCCACATGTCGAACCCCTTGCACAAACGTACTCACCAAAGAATGAGCTGCAAAGGGTCGTTGAAAAAAGACAGCCAAGGCTAATATCTGCCCATTAATGGTGCTTAAAGGCAAGTTTTTGATCCACGCCCCGCTGTAAAAACAGCAGAATCCTGGAAACCGAATATGTACGTGGACGCCACCCTATCTCCTCACACAGAGATGAAGGCCTTCCATGTTCGATGATAAATATTCCGAGAGGATGACTTACGCACCCTCATCATAGTGGAGATTACCGAGTCCGACAGACATCGGTCCCTTAGCACCTGACTTTCAACAGCCACGCCGTTAAAGCCAGTAACTGTAAAGCAGGATGAAGTATAGGGCCCTGTGACAGAAGGTCCTCTCTCATCGGCAGTCGCCAAGGAACATCCACCACCATTAGCACTAGGTCGACGTACCATGGGTCCTTGGACCTGGCCACAAACCTCAGTACCTTCCGATTGAGTCGAGAGGCCAAAAGATGCACATCTTTTTACGCAGAGCTTTACAACGTCTTCCCTGATGTTGTAAAGCGCTGCGCAAACTGTTGGCGCTATATAAATCCTGTATAATAATAATAATAATAATAATAATAATAATCTGGCGTGCCCCATCTCAGGATGTAGCGACCATTCCCCTTGGTCCAGCATCTGGCGACTTAGGTAGTCTGCTTGCCAGTTTTCTACGCCCGGAATGTACACGGCCGATAGAGCCAGCACGCTCCGCTCTGCCCACCGCAGGATGTGAGCGACCTCCAATGCTGCAGCTGAACTCCTTGTTCCTCCTTGATGGTTGACATACGCCACCGCCGTGGCGTTGTCCGACTGGATCCTGACTGGGCGTCCCTGCAGCCTCTGCGACCATGTGGAGAGGCACTGCCTGATCGCCCGAAGTTCCAGCACATTGATCGGCAGGCGGGATTCTTCCTGCGTCCAGCGACCCTGTGCCGACTGTACGCCCCAAACTCCTCCCCAACCGGCCAGGCTGGCGTCCGTCGTGATCACCGTCCAATGAAAAGGAAGGAACGACCTCCCGGACTGAAGGGCCGGAGACCCCAGCCACCAGACCAGGTATTCCCTGACTAGGTGGCTCACCCGAATCCGACAATCCAGAGACAAACGGAGACTTGTCCCATTTGGACAGAATCTCCTTTTGCAAGACTCGAGTTTGGAATTGAGCATACGATACCGCCTCGAAAGTGGCCACCATGAGACCCAGGACTCGCATGCAAAAATGCAGCGACGACCATTTGCGGGATGTCAACAGCTGAACTGCAGCCTAAAGAGTCTGCAGCTTGTCCAAAGGGAGAAAGACCCTCGTCTCTGAGGAGTCCAGAATCAAGCCCAGGTAACTCCAGGGGTTGAGTCAGTACTAACACCGAATTCTGGAGGTTCAGAACCCAATCGAACTCCCGAAGAGTGACTGGCTATCGCTACATCCTCCTGTAATTCTGAGGCTGAAGCTGCCCTCAGAAGGAGGTCATTCAGGTAGCCCACGATTGCAATTCCTCGCTGTCTCAGCAAAGCCAGAATCGGGGCAAGCACCTTGGGGAAAACCCTTGGTGCCGACCCCAGACCAAAAGGGAGAGCTACAAATTGGTAGTGCTTGTCCCCGACCACAAACCGCAGAAACCTCTGATGCCCGACGCATATTTTGACATGCAAGTATGCGTCCTTGATGTCCAGGGACGCCAGAAAATCCCCTGGATGGAGTGCAGCGACCACAGAGCATACTGATTCCATCCTGAATCTTTTCAACTTCATCTGTTGAGGGCCTTGATGTCCAGAATCGGACGGACCCCTTCCTTCTTTGGGACTACAAACAAATTGGCGTAGAATTGCTGAAACCTTTCCTGCGACGGTACCGGCACTATCACCCTGCGCAGCAGCAGGTCCTGCACTGCCCCCAACAAGGCTTCCAGACGAGCCGGGAGAAGAAGGTTTGAGGGAAAAAACCTGTTTGGTGGACAAGAGAAACTATCTTGTATCCAGATCTCTTTCTCTCTCTTACCCCCTGTAACATTTTTAATAATGTCATCCAGCGAGGCTCCAAAGAGCCTCTTCCCCTGGAAGGGCAAATCCGCCAGTCTTCTTAGATGCCTGGTCCGCAGGCCAGCATTTCAGCCAAATCAGGCGACATAGCACCACAGCAGATACTGAGGCTCTAGAAAGCAAGGGGGCCGTATCTAAGGCTGCATCGCAGACATACTTAAGGCCATGCACCAACTGGTCCGTCAGTTCCACGCAGACCGGGGAAGCCTGTTGCTTTTCCAACTCACGGTGCAACAATTTTGCCCATTCAGTAAGTGTCTGGGACACCAGGGCCGTGGCCAACACTGGCCGCAATGCTGACCCCACCACCACCGTTAACATGGACCGGGCAACCGCCTCGGCCCTCCTATCGGCAGGGTCCCCTCCACCTGAATCGTGGTTGCCTTATTTAACCTGGATACCGGGGGGGTCAACAATCGGGGGAGAGGTCCATTTTTCTAGGAAATTCTCCTCAAAAGGGGTAACGCACCGCCATGCCTTTTGGGACCGAAAAGGCCCGCTGCAGGCGTTCCCATGCTTTGTAGATAAATTTATCAAAATAGGTCAGGTAGGGAAACACCTTAGCCGTGCGGGCCTGCTTGTGAGACCCAAAAGGGACCGACACCTCTGTAGATGCCCCCGCCGTATCCTCCATTTTTAGGGTATCCCGCACCACTGTGATAAGTGCTCCTACAAGCACCCTTTCCTGCGCTGACCCGGACACAGAATCATCCTCGGTCCTGGTCCGAAAATTCAGAACAGGGGACGGCTGCTACAGCAAGGCCCGAGTCTGAATCAGAGCTTTTCCCAGAAGACGGTGGGAGTGTTTTTTTACTCCCCTTGTGCCCGCACGCCGCTTCCACCCTGGCAACAAAAGACTCCAGGACCGCCGACAAAGCGTCCATAGGCACCGCAGGTGCAGGGGAGCAGGTTGCCACCACAGGTATGTCTGGGGAAGAAGCGCCAGCTTCTGACGCCATGCTGACTCACTCGCCTGACACCCGTTAGGAACCGCAGGCCAGTTACACCACAAGTCCACCCTCCTAGCTGCCACAGACTGAGGTGCCCCCTGCAGGACTCACCACCCTGGCCCAGGTACTGCGCTGTGCTGTGCCGCCGTCCGCTTTCCCTCATGAGGTGTTCTGTTCAATTTGCGCCGTTCCAGAAGGATAACCAGCGCTAGAGGCAAAAAAGCTGAGACTACAAGAAAATGGCCGCCGGCCGCCTCAGCAAGAAAAACACCTGAGGGCTCCGAAAAGATGGCCGCCGGACTTCCTGACTAAGGCTACAGGAAAAAGGCCGCCAAACTTCCTGACTAAAACCAGGAAAATGGCGCGACCACGCTGACCCTCCGTGCGGTGGCCTCCCACAATATGCATACCAGAACACCCCACTATGTTCGAAAATAGGGAAGAGAACAGTGGACCCCCAACACAGCCCCCTCGCCAGACATGGAGCCCCCCGGAAGACCCCCGTTGAGTCGCGCAGCGGCCCAAGTACGGGGAGGAGGGAAAGGACAGGGAGAGAAGAGGAGAATGAGAGACCCCCAACTCGACCTCCCAGGGAATGCCCAGCTGCTCTGTCCTGCTTATCCCTCCTGTGGGAACTGCTGGACGCATTCCGCGGACAGACTCATCACCCGAGTGGTACGGGGTGGCTGTCGGCCACGGCACACTGTGACACGGACAGCAGTAGCCCGGTCATATGTGTGCAGCAGAAAAAAAGGGAGCCGCTCAGGTGTGGGAATCCTCCAATCACCTCCTCCCAGCAGCCAAGGGTGCAGACAATGCTACTAACAGCAAACAGGAACAAAAAAGTCTTCTGGACTGCAGCACTCCAAAGATAAAAGCCTTTATTAAAATAGGAAATCCAAAATGCACACTGTACAACGGTACACAGGTCAAAAAAATCTGGCTAACATGTTTCGCACTGTGCTAGTGCTTATTCATATTCGGTCATACGTGTGCCCCGGAGCATATAGCTCACCGGCCACCCCTGGATCAGACGGGGCATGTCGTGGCCGACCCAGCGCGTAGCTAAGGCCTGCTCACGCTCGATGGCCCGGCTGGGGAGACTACCAGGATCTATATTATCCAGCCTGTCACCCAGCCCGGCTGTTGATAGTAGATCACAGGAATCAAAAGCAGAAATAAACAAAAAAATCTCCAGGACCAATGGTCCCCACCGGGAGCCAGGTCCTTCGCCTACACTAGGCAGAAAAAAAACTGAGCTGCTGGATGCAGTGTGAGGGGTTATAGCCAGTAGGACCGCCCCCTGGGCGGTACTTTACAGTTTTGCTGTTTTAACATTTTCTGCCTAGTCCTCTCCTGCAGGTAGCGATATAAACCTAAGGTCAAGATTTAAATTGCTGTGTCCGTCAATGAACGAAAGAGAAATGTCTATACTTAACTTGTCTCTGGGCACTCGGGTCCAGTCACATGATCTCCCCAGTGGCTGACTTCAGTGAACAGGAGAGATTGTCGACAACGGTTGCAATGCCTGAGGGGAAGTCACCCATTGGCTTACTATGGAGCATCCATTGTCAGCTTTCCCCCCTCTACCCTGAGGGCCAGTTCACACCACTTGCAGTCCAGTGTTTTTTCTACATCAAAAACGCATGCAAAGCAGGTTATATGGTTTTCAATGGCATAGTTCACACCAGTGCTTGCAGTTCCAGTGCATTCCAGTTCAAGAAGAAAAAAAGTAGAACATGCTGCCTTTTTCCTGCACTAAAACGCTGAAAAAAGCAACAAAACCACACTGGAACGTACAAAAAACACACTGGCACACACGTCCTTATTTCATGTTGAGAAAAATTGCACTGGACTGCATAAAAAATGGGTCAAAAACATGCATCCAGAAAAGCATCTTGAACGCATCTGGACTGCGCTTCTATGGTTTGAACTGGCCCTGAAGCCGAAAGTATAAACATCTTTGTTCTACAGGGTAGTTAGTATAGGACTTAGAATGGGGGTGAGAGCATGTTTAGGTTTAGATAATATTTGACCAGACTTCTATTTTAAACTTCCTACATAAAAAAGTAGAAGTGCCGACCACAGCAAACAATTAAACATTATTTTAGGAACCCAACGCAGGAAATTAACACCAAGAAACAGACTGATTGCCATCGGTAAACCTACACATTTTCACTTCCTTCGGTAGTTGTAAAGCACAGGTAAGAAACGTATTGCCTTGATAGTTTAAGGATATGTATGTACAGTTAAGCTGCAGGTTTGGATGTTGTCAAATGGCCACAAACCCCATTAGACAGAAAATGTCAGGCTATGGTGCCACTTTTAATTTCTGTCTTTTAACCCATTAATCCATAGCCAACTAGCTAGAATTACATTTCCTTCCACTGCACAGTAGACTGCTGCACCAGCTAGGACAGCTTCAGAAAATCTGCATTGAGACAGCAATTTTCTCCACACGGCACAAATGTATGGCATCCCAGTAGCCAAACTTGCCACCTGACCATGAAAAAATGTCCCCAAATGAGAGTTCAATACCTAGCTTGGCTAATATTTTATTCTCAGGATCACATTACATTGCAGAAGCATTAGTATACATTTCTGTTAAACTGTTAACTTTTTCTTGAGCCAATATAACCAACAACCACCTACTGATTTATTCTGTCCCAGATATATTACCCAATTGTGTCTGAATAAATGCTGCCTCAACTTTTAGCAAGAACATTTCTGAATCTTAAAACCCTATAAACTGTCTAAACTAGTATGGTTGTTATTACCAGAATAGAAAAAAAAATCTTTCCATCGCTCATTTCCACAAATAATGAACTTGGAGGCTCTCTAGAATAGAATTAATTTAATCTTACACTTTACTGAGCTATAGCTAGATAATACGCCTTAAGTTTTTGTTTTATCTATTCGTACTGTTCAGTGTTATAGCTCATAATTCAAACCACCACATGCCGCTGTTGCACACCTGATCATACGGTCTGATGTGTCTTGATCTTGGTCGGGGTCCTGCATGTCTCCGTTCTCACTCTGGCATCCACTTCCACTGTCTGGTGTTAGAGGCTCATCAATGTCATCCATCGAACAGACTGGGTCACTCTCAATGTCACTTAACTCCTCCATTAAAACATCATCTGCTCCAGGGCTCCGCAAGTCTTCATATGCAGAAACATACAAAGTGAAAATAAGTCTTGCTATATTTTACATTTAAAGTGTAATGATAATTTAGGAAGGACATCAATCTATGCCAACACTTCTAGCTCAAAGGGAAAGCGTTATGATAAAAATGTAAAAGATCAGCTTGATAAATAATTTTTATTAGGATGTGCTAAAGTTATTTTAAACGCTAATTTTCAGCAGCTCATTGAATCACTTATTGAATATGCAGCTTCTTTATCTTTTAATCCATGCAAATGCTCCAGTTTAGGCTGTGTCATGACCAAAGTCCTAAGTTTCTTGTTTTGGCTCCTTTCTCTTGCATTGTCCTATGAAGCCACCCTTGCATGCATTGGACTAGATTTGTGTCTCCCTACATTGTGTGCATCAATAAAAACACACAGCCCCCCAAGCCTTGGCAATACACTCCTCTGCTCATCCCTCCTCCCGCTCCTGTGCCCAGACTGCACTCCATGTTAACTCTTTCCTGTAAAGATCAGAAGTGTAGGGAAGCAGCAGTGAGAAAGCAGGAACTAGCAGCATTAAAAGTTGCAAAAGTCAGAATTTTAACAACTAGTCTACTGGGGAATGTTTATTTTATTGTGCTAATGTGTTAAGCTAATAAAAGCCAACAGTTTAAAAGAGTAAAGGAACAACCCCCCCCCCCCCCCAATTATACTTACCTAGGTGGATGCAGCATCATATTTGTTTACTACATGTGCAGGCTTTGCTCTTTGTTTTACAGTGCCATACGATGATTGTAATATACGGTTTCTTTTCATAATGCAAATCTCAAGTCAGCTGATTCACTGAAGCAATGCACTCCCTATGACTCTGAAACCCGGATTTCACCTAACCTACGAAGGAATGTTTGCCTAAGGGCTGGTTCACACCAGATGCAGTGGGATTGTATTGAAAGGCTATTCCGGTGCAGTCCCATCACATAGACGAGGCAAAATGCCTCGTCTTCCACGTGTCCGATGCACACTACTGGCCATACAGGTATGGCCTTCCACCAAGGTTATGTCACTGATAAGCTGATCCAAAAACCTGCAAATAGAGCCCTAAGGTCTTAATAGACATCTATCTCCTAACGTCACTAGCAGAAAACGTAGGCCTACTGGGAGGGGGGGGAAGGGTTATGCTGGGCTGTCTTACAGCTTTTATCGCCAGGGTCCAAATCTCCTGAAAGTGTCAGCACAACTCTACTTCTCTGAATACCATTATGTGTCCTGTAATGTACAATAAAGAAAAATCATTTCAACAATGTGACAGCCCTAAAATGGCCAAAGTAACCCATTAACGTTTTAGGTGAACTGTAGTAAAAAAATTACGTAAAGGCTAAACCACTAAGGCCCCTTTCACACTTGTGTGACTTTTCCTGCGACTTTGGACATTAAAGTCACATGACAAGTCGTACCCCATGATTCCCAATGATAACCATTCATATCTGTGCGACTTAAAGTCACACCGACTTTCAAGTTGCAGCAGTGTGAAAGGGGCCTAGGTGAAATTGTACAGCCCAGATTCTGGCTAGTGTAAATTCACTAATGATAACACATGCTCACCTACAATGATCACTAGAGGACAGATGTAGATGTGCTATAAGGTGTACCAGTGCAATTATAAGATATACAGGAATCTTCGCTAATATCTAGTTATCCCACCAGGACTCCTGTCTGTCATGGACAGCCTAGTAATGAGTACAGGGTAAAATGGTGGGCACCAACATTAACATGTGATGTACATATGGAAAGAAAGCATAGTATATAATGTATTACATAAACAAGGCTATGATGACCAAACTTTTTACACTTCTCACATTAGCCCTATAAAGTCTATGCTGCATATATAAAACACAAAGCTGAGAAAAACCTACCTCCATTTATTGCAACTTCCCCAAGGCAATTGGGAGGCACTTTAGTTGCACACCGTTTGTGGCAGTTGAATTTGCAGTCTTTGCATTGTAGTCCTTGCCGGAAAAGACCCTTTAACAATTTCTTGCAATACTGGCATACTGTTGGTCGAGTGTATGAGTGGACAACAAAGGTGTGAGGCACTTTGACCTTGGTAAGGAGGATCTTGTCCAACTGTATGGGGCGGCCACCGTAGGGCTGGGTACTGGGCCTCTTCTCCCGCATGAAAGGCTCCGATGGTGATTTTTGCTGTGCACAGAATGAGATTGGTTACGCTTCGTACATTTTGACATTCACACAGGTCAAAAAACACACAAAAAGTTCAACATGCATCAAGTAAACAAAACATAATAGTCAATAGTGTAAAAGTTTTCTTTTCAACCTGTTTGCCATCTCCACACGCCTGGTTCAAACTCTATCTGGTAAAAGTCTATTATCTGTAAAACTGCTAGGTCCTATGTACTTTTGACACGGGTATTATGAGAAGCAACCAGAGTGTGCCACAGGTATATTACGAAAAAATAAAATCACAGACAACCTTAAAAGGAGTATACCAGTTTACACTGTAGAGTTATCTGCTGTGGGCACTCACATATAGGTACACATTGAGAGTTGTAGTAGTGCAAATCATTTACGACATCTATAAGAGGAGTAGACAGGCACATGCCAAACAGAAATGGCAACTTTTTTGTGATGCAACATATTTGCGCACTGTTTGAAATAATACAAAAGAAAATGTGTAATTAGTCAAGAATACAATGGAAAACACCTTTATACAAGACCGACCCTTCTTTTCACAGTGATTGGAAAGATCTGAAAATGGTTTGTGTGCCTGAATTGTGGACCGTTAAAAAATAAAAATAAAACTACAGCAGTCTTGGGAATTTCGAAGACGAGAGCCAACTCACATTTTTTGAATAGAGATCTACAGCCCTGTTATCATCAAGAGATCAACTATTAGAGAACTTCTGAAGTTGAATTTTGAGCTAACTATACAAGGCAGCGTTTAGATTTCTCCATTACTGAACTCACCTTAAAATGAAAAAAAAAAATTATAGGACTTTTTTGGTTTAACAGTAAAATCTGTTTTTTTTTTTAAAGTACAGGACATAGGATCTTTAGCCTTTAACCATGGGTTATATACCAACAGATAACTGGGCACTGAAATAAAAAAAAAAAAATAGACGTCTGCAGGGACTATTTAACCCCTCCTATTACCAGCTAGCCTCAGTTTTGTAGCAAACCATAGTAGGGAGATCATAAAAAACAGTAGACAGAGTGGTACTGTACTCCAAGAAATGGATTTTACTGCTAAATTGAAAACTTTTTTTTTTTTCAATTTCAGGTCACATCAGTGATGGAGAACTTTTTTTCCTTAGCCATACAGTACAGGACACAGGATCTTTCGTCTTTATCCATGGGATGTCCAAAAGCAGTCCAACTGAGGGGTGGACAACACAGCAAACACCAACACGCCCACATAACTGGACAAGAAGGTTCAACAGAACCCAGAGAGCAGTTTCTAATACTTTATGCTGAAAATTGGCATCAGAGAAAGACTGAAAATCCACCTAGTAATTCTTAAAGAGGAACTCCAGCCATTTGTAGAAAAATACAAAGTCAGCAGCTACAAATACCGTAGCTGCTGACTTTAAAATAAGTACTCACCAGCCCAGAGATCCAGTGCTGTAATCACCTGGTCTGCCATCTTGAGAGTGGGAAACCGACTGATTTCCTGGGGGCTCACCACTGCGCATGATCAAGACACACTGTGCTTTCTGAATGGTCCCACAACCTCCTGGAGCCTCTGATGTGTCCAAGGAGGTTGTGGAGAGGGAGAAGGGGGCCGAAATGGTGGGTACCCACAAGGAAATTGGTACCCACTTGTTAAAAAAAAACAAAAAAAAAAAACACATTTACATTGACAGGGGAAAGTGCAAAAACAGCGCAACGTCTGATTTTATGGTTCTGCCTGGACAGAAGCATATCCAACGTAAGGTCTCAATACTCCAATTGGTGAGTTGGTTCCAGTAACAAATTCTAAGGTTGAGGATCCAAACCGGTCTCTATAGAGTCTATAATGTCCATTGGAGGACTGATCCTTTAGAAGGATATTATACAGGTAACCCACAACATGCATCGCCTGAGAGAGGAGCAGAGTTAGTACCAAGGAAAGCACTGAGGACAGGCCAAAGGAAAGGGTGTCAAACTGGTAATGCTTGGCGGCCACAACAAAACACAAATAGCGTTGGTGAGTAGGAGAAATGGGAACGGCCAAGAAAGCATCCTGGATGTACAGCAGGTAAAATAGGCATTAAACACATCACCATTTTTCTAGGTAAATATATTTCTTAAGGTGCTTTTGACATTAAATATGTTCACCACATGTTGGAAACAACCCATGCAATCCATACATTTGTATGGGCTCAAATCGCACCGCAAAAGGTATTGGTTTAAAGTATCGAAACATTTCCACGAGTACTTGTGCAAATGCTTAGTATCGGTGTAACCCTAGTAAAAACCCTAACAGCATTCCTTGTTCAAGACTGGGGCAATGACTCCCTGAGAAAGGAGCAGCTAAACAGCAGCAAGAAGATCCACCTGTTTTTACAGGAAAGGAGGCAAGTTGGAGAGCATGAAGAAGGGAGGAGGCAAAGTTTGAAACTCCAAATTCTAGCCCCTGTAAATTACACTATGGATGCAAACATAGGAGATTTTTTGGGATTAGAAAGTCAAGAAGTCCAAAAAAGCCAACAGGTGTACCCTTACCAGGACAAGTGGGTGACATTTTTTGCACAAGAGTTCCACTGATCATCATCAAGTGTATCTGCCAAGTTGATCATGCAATAGCGAAAGGCCACTGGTAAAATCTCTAAATGAAAAACATAGTGAACAGAGGGATCTGGTAAATATGGAGCTAGTGTCTTTGGCCATGCCCTTAGTCCAGAAAGGATGGATCGGCAGGTAGCCATGGAGGCAACCGCATGCTGCATGACAGAGACCACAATAGAAAGAATGGCCTTAAAAGATCTCCAACCTTTTCACTGGGTCCTCAAACATGGGATTATCCTCCACAGGGACCATAGGTGTCTCTTGTCAAGATGAGAAATGGTTGGCTCCAACCAAAGGGACTGATCATTTTGGGAGGAAGCCCTCCTCAATAGGATACTGCTAAGCAAAATGCTTTGGAGAAGCAACAAGCTTGTTTTTAAGGTGAGGCCAGTCACCGTACATTCAGGCTTTAAAAGCAAGTGATCAGGCAAGATCTTAGGCTCATCTTTAAGAAGCCTATCAGCAGCCAGGAGTGAAGATTGATACCCTGCAATCTACAGCCTACAAAAAAAGACAAACCAGAAAAATAACCACCAAATCAGGATCCTTGGGACTTTTTAGGTACCACATTTTTGCATAAATCAACAATGTTATATACATTTCTATTTATCTATATTATTTTCACACATGAAAAAAAAATATCCCATCAATATATACAATATTAATGCTGTAGTGGTACATGTGTGTATTTTCCATTGATCTATATCTCATACTGTATTATCCTTTGATATAGCTACTTAGTCATCAACCTTAGTTTGCCTATAGCTATACATCATCATAAATGGGACCAGTACAGAGAAAGGGAAGCATATCCAAATGATATGTATATACACCTTATTAGGTATATATAAAATATAAATCCCTAAATTATGTCCTTGCAGGGTACACAGTTCCCCTGGGCTCAGCCGAGGATTCAACTAATCCAGAAGTGGTAGAAAAAAACTGTAGTGAATATTGATAATAGACTCTTTAAAGTGTAAACCCTCACATATATCTAATGAAGTGAATAGCCTCAGATGATATCCAGAGATTAAACAAATCTCCCTACATAAGTTTTACTTGTATATCTGCAGTTTTCCCTTTTCTACACTCTTTGAAATGTGCAGATCGTGTTAGAAATCTTTCTTCCTCATTCAGCAGTGGGAGTCTGGGCTTACACTGTGTGAGAGCTGATTGGAGGAAAAAGACACACACACACACACACACACACCCCACCCGCTCCACATAGGCAAAGGAACATGCAAAGCTGCCTCCCCGATACAAATTTTCAGCTGCTTTTATCTTGTGCGCCATAGAACTTGTCAGAAGTGACCCTGCTGACAACAGAGGAACGGGGGGGGGCACAAGAGACTAACTGCTTTGGAGAGCGATAAGTAAACATTACAGATATACGTGCCTAGGTCAGATTTCATGAATGGGGTTTACAAGCACTTTAAGAGAAAAAACTTCACATAAAAGGAGTAAAGCTTCTCCTAGTAGAGAGAAGTATCACCTAAGAACACTAGCAAGAAACTGAGGCTAGCTGAGAGTAGGAGGAGTTATATAGATGTCTTTGCAACTTCCTTTTTCTCCAGCGTTTAATCATCTGAAGGTAGCTGCATATACCCCGTGGACTAGATCCATCTTGTGTCTTGTACAGTACAACTAAGAAAAACCGCTCAGGGGGGCTTGGCCTAGAGCGGCATGAGATAGGACGTTAGGGTTTTGAGCTCCGCCGGCCGGTTATCCTGAATCGCATATCCTGAGACCCGTTCCACAGACAGAAACCACCAGACGATCACCACAACAAGGGGAACCTGATGGGAACATGTCCCCACCAAAGAAAGCTGCGGAGGCGGTAGCGAAGCTGGGCAAATACCGCCGATTAGATCCGGACTCACAAGACCAAGATGGCGCCTCACCGAGGGGGGAGTCCACCACGAGGGCGGACACAGCAAAGGTGCTGGAGGCCATCACAGCTTGCCAGGAGGCAGTTACAGCGTACCAAACTAACCTCACAGCCAAGATTGACGAGGTGAAGGTTGACATATCCCTGGTGCGGCAGGACTTCCAGAAGCTGAGAGAGAGCGACAGAGGCTGAGAACCGCATCAGCAGCGTAACTCCTCAGATGCTATGCAGCTTAATCAGCTTTTGCAAAAGCAAGATGACCTCGAGAACAGACTTCGTCGCTGCAATCTACGGTTCATCGGTCTGCCGGAGGGGGTGGAAGGGAAAGACCCCCCTACATTTCTGGAAGGCGTTGAACAAGTACATCGCATGTCCGGGAGACCACCGCCGGCCGGGACACCCCCCCCCCCCGCACCTTCATTGCAAAATTTCTGAACTTCAGAGACAGAGATGTCATCCTTCGCCTCAGCAGAGAGAAGGGGAACATCCCCCTCGGAAACAAGATGGTGGCCATCTTCCCGGATTTCTCTGCATTAGTTCAGCGCAGACGGAAGTCGTTCACTGAAGCCAAACGACGCCTCCGCATCAAAAATATAAAATATGCCATGCTGTTCCCTGCTCGCCTGCGTGTAGAGGGAGAGGACAGAGTTTACTTCTTTGAGGATCCTGAAGCAGCCATAACATGGTTGGAGCAAAGAGGCACACATGGAGGAATCGTGAGTCTTACTGCTTTAAACCCTATGCTTTATTTTTGACATAGTTCTGCCTCCAGTTTTCTCCCACAACAGAGGTCTGCCAAATGCTCCCTCTGCTCCCCTATGTACATTACCTCTGTGAATTACGGGCTGCTCTGAACGATCGCTCCCTATGCAACGCCCCAGCCCCCCTCCTTATTTCAGATGACATTCAGGCCTATTCTACTTGCCATCCCTCCCTGAATGACAATCTGTTAAACAGTCCTCCGGCCCCTAGTCCTACCCACGGGTCAGACACAATCCTGTGTTCAATATACTTTATGGACCAAATTTTTATTTTTTCATCAGGTTTTTTTTTTGTCCGGCGGAGGAAGACATTACCCTATTGATCTCACTGTTTACAGTGAGCACCATCCTTCAATGAGTAATGTTACACAGTGTAGTTTCGCCCCCTTTTATTACGTGTGCACCCTGAGAGGGAACAGCCTGCACCATGCGGAGCTACTCCGAGCATGTTCACTTGCAGCTGTTCTCCTCACTCATATGATAAGGAAGTCTGGGAATACATTGTTTGTGTTTTGCTTTTCCCTTACAGGGTGGACAATGTTGATGCCACGTTGGCAGTTGAGGGTTCAAGCCCGCCCAAGTTTGGGTCAGTGTAGGGCGGGGTGGGGGATGGATGTTTTGCATTAATGAGAGACATGTTCATGTTCTATACCAATGTTTTCTGTACATGTTGCTATGATCAATTTACAGTGCCGCTAAAGTTTCTCTTTTCTTCCTATATGCACACGGGAATGATAGCTGCTGGGGGGTCCCTGAGGTCTGGAGCTCCACGCATTGATTTATGCCTCCCCACATGGCCACCTTGAAGTTCTTCTTGTGGAATGTTAGGGGTATGGGGGACCCACTTAAACGGTCAGCAGTATTTTCAATAGTAAAAAAACAGCATGCCAATGTAGTTGTCCTAGTGGAGACGCATGCAGAGGGACAGGTACTGAGGGCACTTAAACGCCCATGGATTGGATGGGCATACCACTCCGTGCACACCTCCCATTCTAGAGGGGTGTCTGTTTTGGTATCGAAATCCACACATTTTGAGCTCCTGGACTTAGAGACCGACACAGCAGGCAGATATGTGTTCTTAAGGGTTAAACTGCTAGGGGAGGTGCTTTTGTTATTGGCTTTTTATGTACCGCCTCCGTTTAGCTCAACTGTACTATCAGCCGGGTTTGACTTCATGGCAATACACCCCTCCAATCCGGCAGTGTGGTTGGGAGACTTTAGCAACGTCCTCGATCCCAGTCTGGACAGGCTATGTAAATCCACAACCGCCTCACCACCTACACACCCTACTAGGTTTGCTAGACTACTGACCGACTTTAACCTCATGGACACATGGAGGTCCATGCACCCCACTACAAGGGCTTACTCCTGTTTCTCTCCTTCCCATCACGCCATGTCTCGTATAGATCTCATCCTTATGTCCAAATCCCTGCTGTCATGGTTGGTTGGGGTGGGTTTCTCCCCTAGGTTGCTTTCCGATCACTGCCCCTATTGGATCACGCTGTCCCTGCCACATGACAAGCCGCCAGCCACGTGGCAGTTAAACCCATTATGGCTCACCCTGTTTCCAGAAGACGATGACATTGCCACAGACTGGGAGCAACATTTAGACAGAAATGAGGGCACATCCACTCCACAGATAGTCTGGGACACATTTAAGCTCCACGTTCGTATGACACTTACTAAACGTATCAATCAGATCAAACGTACTTTGGCCATGGACAGGGCGTCAGAGGACTTACTTATAGCGGAGAGGGAGTTTTTAAGGGATCCTACTGTAGATAGGGCCACTGCCATCAAGCTAAGATCCGGGACAGTTGACCTCCTGCACTATGAGAAATCTAAACGCAAAATGTTCTTTTATAGACAAAACTCATTTAAAGCATGGGGAGCGGGCTGGAAAACTTTTAGCTTACATGGTACATTGCGAGGAGAGACCATCTGTGGCGATTTCACTCTGCTCCCCTGGAGGTGTGCTGGTAACGGACCCTAGATGTGTGACGTCACAATTTCGAGACTTCTTTGCCTCCCTGTACGCCACACGGGCCCCAGAGGACACATCCGTGATGGATTTGTTCCTCTCTGACCTACCTATTCCTAGATTCACCGAGGAACAAGTCGAGGAGTTGGAAGCACCGCTGACGACAGATGAGATCTCTGGGGCCATAGCAGAGCTCCCTGGCTCCAAGGCCCCGGGCTCGGATGGCCTACCAGCGGAACTCTATTCCACGTACATAGAACTGCTGGTCCCTAGCTTGTTGTCGCTGTACAACACCATCTTTGAAACCTCTGCGCTCCCAACAACTATGCGTGAAGCCACCATAGTACTGATCCCCAAACCGGGTAAGGACCCACATCTTCCTAAATCGTACCGTCCCATCTCCCTCTTACAGGTGGATGTCAAGATCCTTGCGAAAGTGCTTGCCATCCGCCTTAACAAAGTCATACTGTCTCTAATACATGGGGACCAGACGGGATTCATGCCGGGCAGAAATACGTCCTTTAATTTGAGACGCCTTTTTATAAATCTACAGACTACACATGACGTCTCGGGCTCTAGAATAGTAGTAGCCTTGGACACCGCCAAAGCCTTCGACTGTCGAATGGGGGTATCTATGGACCTGCTTGGACAAGTTTGGCTTAGGCCCAAACTTTATAAAATGGGTACAGCTTCTGTACCAGGCTCCGGTGGCGCGGGTGGTGGCTAATGGATGGCCTTCAGAGCATTTTCCTCTCTTTAGGGGTACCCGGCAAGGGTGCCCTCTGTTGCCACTGCTCTACGCACTGGCGGCGGAACCATTGGCGATAGCTATACGCACACATCCTGGGGTAGTGGGGCTCAGCAAAGGAGGCGTGACGGAAACCATCAGTACTTATGCTGATGATACCCTGTTGTATTTAGATGACTCAACCAGCCCCCTCCCGACAGTCTTGAGCTTGATAGAACAGTTTGGAGTCTTTTCTGGACTCCGCATCAACTGGGATAAATCCCAGATTTTACCCTTAGACAGCTTCCCACCGCCCGAAGACAGAGCTATGCTCCCCCTCCAGAGAGCTGATAATATTAAATACTTAGGAATATGGATCATCCGAGACCCAGCAGATTACATCCCGCTTAACATTGTCCTACTGTACGACATGCTCAAACATAAGACCCAGATCTTGGGAGTGATGGGCCGGATAAACCTGGTAAAGATGGTACTACTACCTAAAATCCTTTATGTGCTCTGGCATGCACCTGTTTACCTGATACTTAGACACTTTAAACTGATAGAGACATTACTGAAGCCGTTTATTTGGGGCAGCAGTAGACACAAGCTCCCTTGGCAGAAGCTTAAAAACCCCACTGACCTTGCTGGTACAGCTCTACCTGACTTTAATCTATATTATCTGGCGGCCCAACTGTCACAACTCTTTCATGTAGACAAGACGGATAGGGAGAGGTTCCTTTGCTTCCTGTGTCCGGAGTGGGCTCAGATCTCAGGAGATCCTATTGTGATTATTGCAGGCAGGGGGGGATGTAAGCGGGTCAACTGAGCATAAATCCTTGATCCATCACTACAGAAGGATATGGGATATAGCCTCCACTAGACTTAATATACCTACAACAAATGAATACACTCCCCTGTGGCATAATGTGGCCTTATCGGAATTCCTTTCCATCCCTGACTGTGACCTCTGGAGCTCTAAGGGGATATTTTATTTGAAGCATATAGTTCATAATGGATCGCTCAAAACTTTCGATAGACTTAAAACTGAGTTTGACCTTCCAAATCACGTTCTTTAGATACCTACAGCTCCGCCATGCCTTTCGTGCACAATTTGCATCGGAAAGTGTCTCTATGGCTGGCAACCCTCTGCTGGCAGCAGTAAAGTGTCCTGACCCCAAAAAATGTATCTCACAGTTCTACTGTATGCTCTCACTCCCGCAGGCGACTGTCTCCGCCTACGCACTAAAGACCAGATGGGAGGGTGACCTGGGACCTATAGAAGATGACGAGTGGAGTGATGCTTTAGATACTTGTAAGTTAGTCTCCCCTAAACTGTCTGATCGCCTCACACAGATCTTTATAGTACACAGATCCTACCTCACGCCACTCAAAATCTCTAAATATAAGCCGGAACAACCAACTGCGTGCCCCATGTGTGGCCTGGCCCCGGGCACCTTCTATCATCTTCTATGGCACTGCCCTAAAATGCAGGCATACTGGACCCAGGTTGTCAGGTTTCTGCACGATACCATGGGCTCTTCTGTCACATTGCAGCCCAAAATATGCTTGTTGGGAATTTTTCCTGATCCAGGGATGAATAAGTTCACAAAAATATTTCTGCACGAAACCTTGTTCTCTGCCAGGAAGGTTGTTGCTAGGGTTTGGATGAGGGCAGAACCACCAAGGCTGTTGCACTGGATAGCAGAGGTCAATGCTACCCTACCTTATAAAAAGCTAGTTTACTCTCACAGGGGGTGTCCCTCAAAATACGACAAGATTTGGGATAGATGGCTCAGGGCCTCGGAGACCATTGTGTAACCCGGGAATGTGCAACAATACTTTTTTGATGACCACGGTACTGATCGTATTTCTTTTCTAAATTTTAACGTACCTGTTAGCAACTGAAATGTCTCATGGCCCCATGTACAATATCTGGTACGTTACTACAGGTGCTCACTCTTAAGCCTCGTACACACGGTCGGACTTCCATCTGACTTTTCCGTGGATTTTTGTCCGAACGGAGTTGGCCGGACACACCCATAGCATACACACCACAGGGCTTTTCTGCAAACTTTCCCAAAACTTTTTGCAACATCACATGGTTTTTCTGCTCTTTTCCGCCACCCTTTGGTCAACTTCTGCTATTGTTGGTTGATTTTAACATTAGTTGTTTTGTCCATCGGACAAAAGTCCTATGGTTTTCTGTACACACGGTAGGACTTTGCTCCATCAGACTTTTGTTGGGCAAAAGTTTGTCCGTTTGCAGACCCAACTTTTGTCCGATGAAAACAAAACCAAACGAAAAAAAGTTTGTCGGATGGAGCGTACACACGGTCGGATTGTTGGTCCAACTTGCTTAAAACGAAGTTTGTTGGACAAAAGTCCGACCGTGTGTACGGGACTTTAGGCTGCTTTTTTATGAGCACCATATTGTCCAGCTAGGGATTTGATGAAAAAAGGAATAGAGGTATTCTAAATAAACTATGAAACAGTAGTACTCCCACACACAACATCCTTAGGCCTACCTATACAAACTTTGGTTGTCGGACACCCTTTTGGGCTCCCCATCTATTTTTCAAGAACCAGGCTACCAGATCCTATGTGATCACTTAATTGTATCACAAAATAAATCTTGGTACAAATTTTCATGTGAAATTCAAATGTGTGCGATGGCAAACGCAGTAAAAAAACATCTCAGTGGCTCTGATAATCCTTGTCAGCAGCAAGGGGGTTTGCTTTTACATGTGGGATCTTACTTTGGAAACAAGACAAGGAGGTTGCATTATTTGTCGTCTGTAGGTAAAGTGCGCAAAGTACTGTAAAAATGGTCTTTGTGCAGTTAGTCTGTCCTTATGCATGCATTAAAGCACCCTGCTAACATTCAAATGTTTTTTTTTCTTAGTCAGGCAATTACATTATTTTTTATAAAATTCAAATTTGCATCAGTTACTACCAATTGGCTAAATGGTCACCTTAAAGGAAACACTGCCTAGACGCTATGCATTGGTGCAAAATCATTCTACTGAACACAATGGATTTTCTAATGTTTGTGCAATATGTTTGCACTGGAAAATGCAGAAAAATCATGACCATGCATCCGATGTGAAGGCGCCCATAAAGAAACACCTTTAATACCACTTTATATTTAATTCAGTCTTCAACATCAGTATGCTCCATAAAACTAATGGGAAAACATAAGTTGGTACTTTCTGGGTGGTTCTGCAGGGTGAAGGAGAGGATCCTGCAGCCGTTCAGCCTCGTAAGCCTGATCTGTGGGCTACTTCCAAAGGATTTTGTTCCAGACTGAGCTTTGGCTGGAATTGCTCCAGGAAATGATTGCTAAAACCAGATTACATGATGGAAACTGTAGCTGATGGGGAGCTCAGTGAGAGGTGCCATAACCCATTCACTTCCAGAGAGAAATGATAAAGCTTTTATTAATCAACAAGAAAGCGGGAAACTAGAGTTAAAGTGTAAACCATTCCAAGTGACAATCCTAACAGCCCATTTCTTAGCTGCTGAATTTCACATCTGGAGATGTGCTTTCCATTACCTGTTAACTGCCTCTAAAACGGATGAAGTTCAAAGGGTTAAGAGGAATGTAGCTTAGCAGTCCAGCAAGGTTTCTGGTTCATCAGCCTGCACATAGCAATGACAATTTAGGATTAAGAGACATTTGTGCAGCCAGGAAACACAAAGAGGATGCGGTATGGAGATGCGTGAGGTGCGATCGTTAAGTGTGGAGCTCGGCCAGCAGCAGGAACTAGATCCGAGCCAAACTAAACAGCAATGTATGCTGGAACAAGCTTAACCTCCCCTTCTATACACAGAAAGCCTCCTGTAATAATCTCAGACTCTCCTCATGCATAAAGCTGGACGTAACTCTGGCTCTGCACATGCACAACATAATCACTGCATATGTCTGCAAACATACAAATTCATTAAACTGCAAGTCAATGAATTCAACAACTGCCAGGGACATTCTGTTACAGTGTTTAACCCAATTATACAACAGATACAGTGCATCTGGAAAGTATTCACAGCGCTTCACTTTTTCCACATTTTGTTATGTTACAGCCTCATTCCAAAATGGATTAAATTAATTATATTCCTTAAAATTCTACAAACAATACCCCATAATGACAGCGTGAAAGAAGCTTGTTTGAAATCTTTGCAAATTTATGAAAAATAAATAAAAAAATCACACGTACATAAGTATTCACACCCTTTGCCATGACACTCAAAATTGAGTTCAGGCGCATCCTGTTTCCACTGAGCATCCTTGAGATGTTTCTACAACTTGATTGGAGTCCACCTGTGGTAAATTCAGTTGACTGGACATGATTTGTAAAAGGCATTTGTCTATATAAGGCCCCACAGTTAACAGTGCATGTCAGGGCACAAACCAAGCCATGAAGTCCAGGGAATTGACTGTAGACCTCCGAGACAGGATTGTATGAAGGCACAGATCTGGTGAAGGTTAAAGAAAAATGTCTGCAGCATTGAAGATTCCAATGAGCACAGTGTCTTCCATCATCCATAAATGGAAAAAGTTGGAACCACCAGGAACCTTCCTAGAACAGGCCACCCGGCCAAACTGAGCAATCAGGGGAAAAGGGCCTTAGTCAGGGAGGTGACCAAGAACCTAATGGTCACTCTGACAGAGCTCCAGCATTTCTCGGTGGTGAGGAGAACCTTCCAGAAGAACAACCATCTCTGCAGCACTCCACCAATCAGGTCTGTATGGTAGAGTGACCAGACGGAAGCCACTCAATAAAAGACACGACAGTTCGCCTGGAGTTTGCCAAAAAGGCACCTAAAGGACTCCCAGACCATGAGAAACAAAATTCTCTGGTCTGATAAAACAAAGATTACACCCTTTGGTCTGAATGGCAAGCATTATGTCTGGAATAAACGAGCCACCGTTCACCTGGCAAATAACAATCCCTACAGTGAAGCATGGTGGTGGCAGCATCATGCTGTGGGGATGTTTTTTAGCCACAGGAACTGGGAGACTAGTTAGGATCGAGGGAAAGATGAATGCAGCAATGTACAGAGACATCCTTGATGAAAACCTGGACAATGACCCTAAGCACACAGCCAAGATAAAAAAGGAGTGGCTACAGGACAACTCTGTGAATGTCCTTGAGTGGCTCAGACTTGAACCCGATTGAACATCTCTGGAGAGATCTAAAAATGGCTGTGCACCAATGCACCCCATCCAACCGGATGGAGCTTGAAAAGTCCTGCAAAAAATAATGGGAGAGACTGCCCAAAAACAGGTGTGCCAAGCTTGTAGCATCATATTCAATAAGACTTGATGCTGTAATTGGTGCCAAGGGTGCTTCAACAAAGTATTGAGCAAAGGCTGCAAATACATGCGATTTATTTCATTTTTAATAAATTTGCAAAGATTTCAAACTTCATTCACCTTGTCATTATGGTGTATTGTTTGTAGAATTTTAAGGAAAATAATGAATTTTATTTTGGAATAAGGCTGTAACATAAAATGTGGAAAAAGTGAAGCGCTGTGAATACTTTCCGGATGCACTGTATGCTGGGTTTGGGTTCATCATTGTCCCACCAAACCTGGCTGCAAAGTAGTTATCACATCAAGCTTACTGTGCTGGAGTCCTTGTTTCATGCACAGAATTTTTACTTTTTACCCATATTTGCCTTGAAAAAGTATTACTACCCCTTGAAATTTTCTAAATTTTGTTATGTTACAACCGAAAACGTAAATGTATGTTATTGGGATTTTATGTGATAGACCAACACAAAGTGGCACATGATTGTGAAGTGGAAGGAAAATGATAAATGGTTTTCATTTTTTTTTTTTTTACAAACAATTATGTGAAAAGTGTGGCGCGCATTTGTATTCAGCCCCCTTTACTCTGATACCCCCCCCCCCCCAACTAAAATCTAGTGGAACCAATTGTATTCAAAAGACACCTAATTAGTAAACCTGAGTCCACCTGTGTGTAATTTAATCTCAGTATAAATACAGCTGTTCTGTGAAGCCCTCAGAGGTTTGTTAGAGAACCTTAGTGGACAAACAGCATCATGAAGGCCAAGGACCAGACAGGTCAGGGATAAAGTTGTGGAGAAGCTTAAAGCAGGGTTAGGTTAAAAAAAAAATATCCCAAGCTTTGAACATCTCATGGAGCACTGTTCAATCCATTATCCGAAATCGTCAAGCGTATGGCACAACCGCAAACCTACCAAGAAATGGCCGCCAACCTAAAACGGAGAGGTCGGGCTAGGAGAGCATTGGTCAGAGAAGCAGCCAAGAGGCCCATGGCAACTCTGAAGGAGCTACAGAGATCTACAGCTCAGGTGGGAGATACTGTCCACAGGACAACGATTAGTCGTGCACTCCACAAATCTGGCCTTTATGGAAGCGTGGCAAGAAGAAAGCCATTGTTGAAAGAAAGCCATAAGTCGTCCCATTTTCAGTTCGTGAGAAGCCATGTGGGGGACACAGCAAACATGTGGAAGGTGGTGTCTGGTCAAAATTTAACTTGGTGGCCTAAAAGCAAAACGCTATGTGTGGCGGAAAACTAACACTGCACATCACCTTGAGCACACCATCCCTACTGTGAAACATGGTGGTGGCAGCGCTTTTCTTCAGCAGGGTCAGGGAAGCTGGTCAGAGTTGATGGGAAGATTAATGGAGACAAATACAGGACAATCTTAGAAGAAAACCTGTTAGAGTCTGCAAAAGACTTGAGACTGGGGCGGAGGTTCACCTTCCAGCAGGACAACGACCCTAAATATACAGCCAGAGCTACAATGGAATGGTTTAGATCAAAGCATATTCATGTGTTAGAATGGTCCAGATCAAAGTCCAGACCTAAATTGAGAATATGTGGCAAGACTTGAAAATTGCTGTTCACAGACTCTCTCCATCCAATCTGACAGAGATTGAGCTATTTTGCAAAGAAGAATGGGCAAAAATGTCACTCTAGAAGTGCAAAGCTGGTAGAGACATCCCCAAAAAGATTTGCAGCTGTAATTGCAGTGAAAGGGGGTTCTACAAAGTATTGACTCAGGGGGGCTGAATACAAATGCACACCACACGTCACATCTTTATAGAATCGGTAAAGAATTTACCATTTTCCTTCCACTTCACAATTATGTGCTACTTTGTATTGGTCTATCACATACTGTCCCAATAAAATACATTTACGTTTTTGGTTGTAACATGACAAAATTTGAAAAATGTCAAGGGGTATGAATACTCTTTCAAGGCTCTGTATATCTCATGTTCACTGTTCTCCACCTTAGGCCCCTTTCACACATGCGGACCGTATGTCTGCTTTTTCATCCCTCCGTTTACGGATGAAAAAGGGACATACATTGGTCCCTATGAGATAGCGGGTGTCAGCGGATGAACATCCGTTGACACCCGATCTCATCCGTGTCCGCAATCCTCAGATTCTGCAGATGGAGGAAAATCTTATTTTTCCATCCATCTGCAGAGCGGATCGGGTGAACACGGACAGACGGTCCGTGTTCATCCTATCCCCCGATAGGGGAGAGCAGATATCCGACAGGGCAATCCCTGCAGTGTGCGGGGACCACCCTGTCATCCGCCAGCTCAGCGGGGATCAGCGGATCCGTCCCGTGTGAAAGGGGCCTTAGACTGACTGCAGGGACACTTGTGGATATTGTAATGTGAATGTTGTTATCTTTAATGGAAATAGGCCAGTGCTATATAAACAAAATAAATACAATAACTTTTTTATATACTTGGGGGAAAAAAGCCCAGGATTTTTTTAAAGAAAATATAAGCAATATGTCTAAAGAAGATTTTTAAAACCTGGCCAATCCATAAAAAATTAAGACTATTGGTAATACACCTGCACAACATATACAGTGGGTACGGAAAGTATTCAGACCCCCTTAAATTTTTCACTCTTTGTTATATTGCAGCCATTTGCTAAAATCATTTAAGTTCATTTTTTCCCTCATAATGTACACACAGCACCCCATATTGACAGAAAAACACAGAATTGTTGACATTTTTGCAGATTTATTAAAAAAGAAAAACTGAAATATCACATGGTCCTAAGTATTCAGACCCTTTGTTGTGACACTCATATATTTAACTCAGGTGCTGTCTATTTCTTCTGATCATCCTTGAGATGGTTCTACACCTTCATTTGAGCACAGCTGTGTTTGATTATACTGATTGGACTTGAGTAGGAAAGCCATACATCTGTCTATATAAGACCTTACAGCTCACAGTGCATGTCAGAGCAAATGAGAATCATGAGGTCAAAGGAACTGCCTGAAGAGCTCAGAGACAGAATTGTGGCAAGGCACAGATCTGGCCAAGGTTACAAAAAAAATTCTGCTGCACTCAAGGTTCCTAAGATCACAGTGGCCTCCATAATCCTTAAATGGAAGAAGTTTGGGACGACCAGAACCTTTCCTAGAGCTGGCCATCTGGCCAAACTGAGCTATCGGGGGAGAAGAGCCTTGGTGAGAGAGGTAAAGAAGAACCCAAAGATCACCGTGGCTGAGCTCCAGAGATGCAGTCGGGAGATGGGAGAAAGTTATAGAAAGTCAACCATCACTGCAGCCCTCCACCAGTCGGGGCTTTATGGCAGAGTGGCCCGACGGAAGCCTCTCCTCAGTGCAAGACACATGAAAGCCCACATGGAGTTTGCTAAAAAAAACACCTGAAGGACTACAAGATGGTGAGACATAAGATTCTCTGGTCTGATGAGACCAAGATAGAACTTTTTAGCCTTAATTCTAAGCGGTATGTGTGGAGAAAACCAGGCACTGCTCATCACCTGTCCAATACAGTCCCAACAGTGAAGCATGGTGGTGGCAGCATCATGCTGTGGGGGTGTTTTTCAGCTGCAGGGACAGGACGACTGGTTGCAATCGAGGGAAAGATGAATGCGACTAAGTACAGGGATATCATGGATGAAAACCTTCTCCAGAGTGCTCAGGACCTCAGACTGGGCCGAAGGTTTACCTTCCAACAAGACAATGACCCTAAGCACACAGCTAAAATAACAAAGGAGTGGCTTCACAACAACTCAGTGACTGTTCTTGAATGGCCTAGCCAGAGCCCTGACTTAAACCCAATTGAGCATCTCTGGAGAGACCTAAAAACGGCTGTTCACCAACGTTTACCATCCAACCTGACAGAACTGGAGAGGATCTGCAAGGAGGAATGGCAGAGGATCCCCAAATCCAGGTGTGAAAACTTGTTGCATCTTTCCCAAAAAGACTCATGGCTGTATTAGGTCAAACGGGTGCTTCTACTAAATACTGTGACCATGTGATATTTTAGTTTTTCTTTTTTAATAAATCTGCAAAAATGTCAACAATTCTGTGTTTTTCTGTCAATATGGGGTGTTGTGTGTACATTAATGAGGGAAAAAAATGAACTTAAATGATTTTAGCAAATGGCTGCAATATAACAAAGAGTGAAAAATTTAAGGGGGTCTGAATACTTTCCGTACCCACTGTATGTACAATATGTACACATAAAATCACAATGCTCCAGAGTTTACGGAGTTCAGTCAATAAGCGAAATTGCAATTTGTAGTAACCCAAAGTACTTGACCTTTACAACCACTTTAAAGCTGAACTATTTTCACCTTTGTGCATTATGGTAAAAAAAAACTTTTCAGCCCCCTCCCCTTCAAATACTTACCCAAGTCTCATCTTGATCCAGCCTTGTGCTCTCTCTCTTATCACATGCTCAGACACAACAGTGGGAGCCATTGACTCCTGCTGATGTCGAATCCTGTAAGGAGGAAGAGCAGAGGGCGGGGCCGGGCCATAGGCACACACACAGCGTGGCACGCATGCCCACAAGAGGGCACCCATAGCAAGCGGCTTGCTAAGGAGGCACTCAGAAGAGAGAAGGTGGTGGGAGCACCAGCGGGGAACCCCAGAAGAGGTTCGGGGCAGCTTTGTGCAAAACCATTGCATATCTTCCCTGCTGGTAGCACAACATTTTTGATAAGAGAATGGAATGTTGCTTTGTAAGGTGGTGTGCAATATCCATTAACTTCCACAGTGTAGCAGAGGTTAGGCCAAAGTAAAGATATGTGCGACTTATCTCACTGACATAGAAAGAAATTGGATTCAAGGCCAAATTTTGGCATTATTACCTAAAACTAGCGAGGATCCCTTGCATACAGTGAGGGGGAAAAAGTATTTGATCCTCTGCTGATTTTGTATGTTTGCCCACTGTCAAAGAAATGATCAGTCTATAATTTTAGAGTTTGGTTTATTTTAACAGTGAGAGACAGAATAACAAAAAAATCCCGAAAAACGCATTTCAAAAAAGTTATAAATTGATTTGCATTTTAATGAGTGAAATAAGTATTTGAAACCTTCGCAAAACATGACTTAGTACTTGGTGGCAAAACCCTTGTTTGCAATCACAGAGGTCAGACATTTCCTTTTAGTTGGCCACCAAGTTTGCACACATCTCAGGAGGGATTTTGTCCCACTCCTCTTTGCAGATCCTCTCCAAGTCATTAAGGTTTCCAGGCTGACGTTTGGTAACACGAACCTTCAGCTCCCTCCACATATTTTCTATGGGATTAAGGTCTGGAGACTGGCTAGGCCACTCCAGGACCTTAATGTGCTTCTTTTTGAGACACTCCTTTGTTGCCTTTGCCATGTGTTTTGGGTCATTGTCATGTTGGAATACCCATCCACAATACATTTTCAATACCAATAAGCAATAACAATGTGCAGAGTGACCACAATAAAAGTGCCGATACCATACATGTTCAGTGACTGAAATAAAGTAAAAATAAGCCCAAGTGCAGACAAAGGTATGTCTGATAAGGTAAAGGGGTGGATGAACTAGCTCTTCCAAACAGTAAAATCGGGTGACTGGTGTCTTATAGTTGCTCTCAAGCCTCTCACCTTACTACTGTAAGGTAACAGCATTAAATATATGGGTCTCTCTAGGGGTCCATGTATCACCGCCTGCCTCCAGGGATCTTTTCAGTGGTGAGCTCGGCCTGTAGACCTCTGTAATCAGAAAAACCTCCTCTGTGATGATCCTGCCCGATATATACCACCATTACGGAGAGTATTGGGCAGGATAATCACAGAGGAGGTTTTTCAGATTACAGAGGTCTACAGGCCAAGCTCACCACTGAAAAGATCCCTGGAGGTAGAGAGACCCATTTATTTAATACAGTAGTAAGGTGAGAGGCTTGAGAGCACTCAGGTGTCACAGCAACTATAAAGACACCAGTCACCCGATTTACTGTTTGGAAGAGCTAGTTCATCCATCCCTTTACCTTATCGGACATAGCTTTGTCTGCACTTTGACTTATTTTTAGTTTACATCAGTCACTGAACATGTATGGTATTGGCACTTTTATTGTGGTCACTTTGCACATTGTTATTGCTTACCTACCATTGGGTATTAGTTGTTGCACTTATATATTTCTTATGTGCATCATTACGTTATTTGGAATCTAGTAGTGCACTTCTATATTTACACATTTATATACATGTTGGTATTTTTAATTTGACCACTTGTTGTTACTTGACAGCACACCACCATTACTCATACCCACCATTACTCATGCCCCCCATAGCAAGCTGCTTGCTGTGGGGGCACTCAACAGAATGGAGGGACCAGGAGTGCCAACGAAGGACCCCAGAAGAAGAGGATCTGGCTTCCCTATGCAAAACCACTGCACAGAAGAGGCTAAATATGTTTTGTTTTGTTTTTTCTTTAAAAAAAACTAAGAGACTTTATAATTGCTTACAGTTTTTTTTACCATTATATTGCATTCATTTGATGTAATAGATAATCTATGAAGATGCACAAGCACATTGTGAGTTCATTTTAAATAATGTTGGCACATCTGCATAGTGCTCTACAGAAAAAAAATCATTTTACAAAAAAACTGCACAGGAAATATACAGACAGTTGTGTTTAAAAATTTGCATACCCTGGTAGAAATCGTGAAATTTTGGCATTAATATTGAAAACATGACTGATCATCAAAAAACGTTTACAGTTCCTTGCAAAAGTATTCATACACCTTGAAATTTTCCACATTTTGTCAGGTTACAACCAAAAATGTAAATGTATTTTATTGGGATTTTATGCGATAGACCAACACAAAGTGGCACATAATTGTGAAGTGGAAGAAAAATAAATGGTTTTTCATTTTTTTTTACAAATAAATATCTGAAAAGTGTGGCATGCATTTGTTTTCAGCCCCAGTCAGTTTAGGTGGACAGCCATGTCTTGGTAGGTTTGCAGTTGTGCCATACTCTTTCCATTTTCGGATGATTGCTTGAACAGTGCTCCGTGAGATGTTCAAAGCTTGGGATATTTTTTTTTTTATAGCCCAACCCTGCTTTAAACTTCTCCACAATTTTATCCCTGACCTGTCTGGTGTGTTCCTTGATCTTCATGATGCTATTTGTTCACTAAGGTTCTCTAACAAACCTCGGAGATTAAATTACACAAAGGACGACTTCTGAAGGCAATTGGTTCCACTAGATACAAATGCACGCCACACTTCTCAGGTATTTGTAAAAAATGTGGAAAACCATTTATAATTTTCCTTTCACTTCACAATTATGTGCCACTTTGTGTTGGTCTATCACATAAAATCCTCAAAATTTACGTTTTTGGTTGTAACATGACAAAATGTGGAACATTTCAAGGCACAGTATTTAAGGATAGTGATCATATGAAGCCATTTATTATCACATCGTAGTTTGGCTATTTTTTTAATTATAACAGAAATCACCCAAATGGCCCTGATTAAAAGTTTCCATACCCTGGAATGTTTGGCCTTGGTAGAGACACAGGTGGTGTCATACACAGGGTAAAATGGCAATTAAAAGGTTAATTTCCCACATCTGTGGATTTTTAATTTGCAATTAGTGTGTGTGTAAATTGTCGAGAGTTTGTTAGCTCTCACATGAATGCACTAAGCAGCCTAGATACTGAGCCATGGGGAGCAAAGAAGAACTGTCTAAAGACCAGCGTTAGAACGTAATGCAACGTTATAAAGATCGTAAAGGAACTAAAGAAATCCAAAGCCTTAAATCTGCCAGTAAGTACTGTTCAATCACTTATAAACCACTTTAGGTCCACCGTATAGCAGTTTTACTGTATGTGTATCTGCCTGTGTAAACAGACCGATCAGCGTTCTGATAGGAGGCAAGGTATGGAGTTTGAAATGAGAAAAAACCTCTAGTTTGTGGGATTTTGGAGGCAATGTAAAAAATATGAAAAAAACTCAATTAAAATTTCGAAATATTTATTTATACACATGCCACGTAACGCGGACACATATATGAAAAAAGAACAAATGGTACAAAAAAGCACATATATATGAAAATTGTACAGAAACTACATAGATCTGACATGATACAAATCTTCCGAAGATGAATACAATAGCCTGAGTTGACCGCTCCAGCCAGAAGCAGATCAAGGGAGGCTTGTCCAACGCGTTTCAAACTGTAAACGTCCTTCTTCAGGGAATTCAAATGCATTCACTTCTACGAGAATACATTTTCTATTAAATACAGAAACAATAAAATAAATTTCCACTTTAATTTCAACTGTTATATGGAATACAGCGAAACAGCAAAAAAACTTACACAAAAAACTCTCATGAAAAAATGTTCCATCAATGCTCCCATATGTGCATCTCAGGTTCCAGTAACACTGTGTTGTGGATTCCCCGATGCCCTCAAAGTTCCAGAAAAACTTTTCCATCAGAAACAAGTCCATATAAGAAGTACGGACATATGAAAAAATTGGTCCAAGATAGGTGCCTTAAATAAAAAATATAACATACATAGGTATGAAAGTAATTCCATTGGGGAGTAAAATAAATCTCCCTAAAGAAAATGGATATGGTACCTGTAGATGGAGAGTGGAAATCTACAATTCGGATTCATCAGGTAATATAACTCATATAGGACAAAAAACAGTGGATTCTTGAGTCCAAAGATATATGTCCTAAAACATCAAAAAATATATATGAAATAAGATAAAAATTATTCTATCCATCAAAAAGAGAGAGAAGAAATTGCTCCCTCTCCTAGGTGGAACTTTTAAAATATTACCTGTCAAGAGGATCAAGAATCACGATTGATATCCAGAAAAGGTTCCATGCAACAGAGGTCCATACAGAAACATCCTCTGCCTGCCAGCAGAGGGAGAGAATGACACCATATAACTTCTTTGGCGTCCTATATATCCCTCTGCTGTGTCTGATTGGTCCAGACAGGGTCACATGACGCACCTGCTCATAAAGCAGAGCGTCATGTTGCCATGGATACGCCGCATTTGCCACGCCAGATCACGTCCAGCGCCGGTCACATGACGCAACCGCACCAATCAGCGGCGCGTCTGCCATCGGCGCATGTAGGCAGCAAAACAAGGCAGCGAGGCCGAAAAACTGGGCCACGGTCCCATTACATGCCCGATGTGATGCCATCCATCGCGCCCCGCTAAAGAGAAGGGCACGATGAGTGACCACAGAAGCCCGATCAGCCCCAATTCTGGTCCGTTCCGCACCGCAGGAAGTGCAGAAACGGCCAACTTGAATGTGGGCAAATTTAGGGGATACCGATATAAAGGGTAAAAAAGGTGGTGCTGGGTTGTGATGGGACAGTCAGACATGGAGTAACAGTGTGAACTGGTACCCAGGATATAGATCCCTCTCCCAGAACAATGATATGGACGGGGAGCGGGCCATGGACTATTACCACCGGTGCCGTTTTTAACCTATGATAGGAATATGTCCCTAACAAGGAAAAAATTGATAGGGGGCAATTTCCAATGGGGAAAACCCCCTCCCCGGCACCGGATATGAACATGTAAAGTCGGAAAAAAAAGGAATACTGGATAGAGAGATATGACGGGCCACCCCAAAGACATACCTCTGGTTGTGTCACTGACCAATTGGATGCATGCATGGGAGCATATCAAGAAATCCTTTCCGCCCAGGGGATCATATATACCTCCGCAGAAAAGACTTAAGAACATTCAACATACAAAATACATATAAACAACAATCTATATATATCTCAAACCCCACATGTGTGTCAATGTGTCTAGAAAAAAGAGAGATCATCCTGTATCCATTGATATGGAGAAAAGCTGGAATAACAGAGATAATTAAAAATTGAGAAATCAATTTCAAACAAGGATGGGTGGGACATCAGGGTATATCAATAAAAGGAAAAAACCCAAAACAGAAACAGAAACAAAACTAATCAGTCTTTCCAGAGCTAAAGCCCTCCAGGAATGGAAACTTTCGACTTCATTCAGACCTGGGGGCGTGGTTGCCCTAAGGTGCCTGATCCAGCGCATTTCCCGCTGGAGCAGGACCTTATTCCAATCCCCCCCCCCTACATGGAATATGAATCCTTTCAATGACTGAAAAAATTACATTAGGCATTCTATACCTGTGTTTTTTAGCTACGTGTCTCCCAAGAGGCAAGTAGAGATTCCCTATCCTCATGCTATGTATATGTTTTTCCACTCTCTTCCCTAATTCCTGTCTTGTTTTTCCGACGTAAAAGGATCCACACTGACAGACCATCAAGTAGACCACACCTTGTGTCTTACAATTGGCAAAATGCCTAAATGTGAAGGTCTCCCCATTGGGTAAAGTGAGCGTGGATCCTCCGCCAATGACAGTACATTGAGAGCATGCCCCACAAGGATAGGTCCCAAAGATTTTGCATGGGTCCTTTCTAGCCTCTCCCTTGTATTCACTTTTGACCAACATGCCACCGATGGATTCTGCCTTTTTGAAAGTGATCACTGGTTTGGATGGTACTAGTGTCTTAAGGATTGGATCCTCAGTAAGGATGGGCCAGTATTTGGTTAGAATCTGTCTGATTTTCTTATGCTCATTGGAGAATTTGAAAATTATCCTTGAAGTATTATCTTCCTGAGTTTTTTTCTTTTTCTTGGAAGTTTTGAAAATCAAAGTGTGTCTTTCCATTCCCTTTACTCTGTTAAAAGCTTTCTTTAAGGTGGATCTACTATAACCTCTCGCTAGTAGGCGGTTACTTAGCTCATTAGATCCAAGAGAATAAAATGGCAGTTGTTGCAATATTTTATATCACACTGTATTTGCGCAGCAGTCTTTCAAATGAATTTGGGAAAAAATAAACTTTAATGAATTTAAAAAAAATGTAACAGTAAAGTTAGCCCAATTTTTTTGTATGTCGCCAAAGATGATGTTATGGCGTAAAAATCAGGAGCGAATCATGATCTTTATTCTAAGCAAAAAAATTGCGATTCTCATTTTAGCCAGAATCATGCAGCTTTGTTACATACGGTAATAATATTCAAATGGACAAAGGTAAATATCTATTTACTAATAGCTTTTAATTATCATGCCCACACTGATTCTAGTTGCAATGCAAATTCAGAAACTTCAATCAACAATCACTGTGACCCCATGGACACTTGTGCATGTGCACATGACAGAACTCCCCCACCACACTCCCGGTCACTTAAATATACTACGCTCTATAGCAGACCTGATCTGAAAGTGCACTAACCAGCTAGAGTATGACTCCCATGATGTGGCATCAGACATATGGAAGGATGATGAGCTGGGAAAGAAGATTCAAAGACATCACATACCTCATAGCTGGGACTGACAGGAGACTGACAGAGGAAGAAGGAGGCAGCATCAGAGGGAAAGAAGAAAGCTCAATGTTAAAATAAAAAAGTAGACAAAAAAAATAAAAAAATGAAAAATGAAAAGGCTGGTTAGGTTGACAGACAGAACAGAGGAATGATAGAAAGGATAAAATGATGTATTGATATGACAATGACTGACCAAAGTAGGGCATGTAAGCAATAGAGAAAACTAACACGAACCTGCCATCTATAAACCAGAAAGCCATTTAAAGGTCTGAATAAATGCCTCAGTGATGTCGCTTGTCTGTCATGTGCAAATCCATTTACTGGGACCAAGGACATCACTGTACAATCCAGCACTTTTTTCAGCTCACTCTTACTATGTAGCCAGTACTTTAAGAATCACTATTCGAAAACTTGACACAGGTGCAGAATGGACCCCTACAACTTTACTATGACTGTACACTTCCCTCAACGAGGTCTGATCACTGCACCATTGTCCCTCTACGAGGTCTGATCACTGCACCATTGTCCCTTTACGACACAGGTGTCAAACACAAGGCCCGCGGGCCGAATCCGGCCCTCGCACCTCTCCTGCAGCTGCAAGAGAGCTCTAGCCCTCCTCTGGTCCTACTCCAAACCCTTACTTTCTGCTTTCAAGCAATGCATCCATCTTCTTCCCAGCAGCAGCATAAGGAAAGTGGGGTGCACTGTGATGTAAGGGAGAGTGGGGGACTCAACTTCTGTTGGTGGGGTGGCTCCTGACATTAATGTAAAGGGAAGGGGATGCGCTGGACATCTAATCTTACAGATACAACCGGCCCTTTTGAGGGCAATCATAATGCTGATGCGGCCCACGATGAAATTGAGTTTGACACCCCTGATCTACGAGGTCTGACCATTGCACCATTGTCCCTCTACGAGGTCCGACCACTGCACCATAGTCCCTCTACGAGGTCCGACCACTGCACCATAGTCCCTCTACGAGGTCCGACCACTGCACCATAGTCCCTCTACGAGGTCCGACCACTGCACCATAGTCCCTCTACGAGGTCCGACCACTGCACCATTGTCCCTCTACGAGGTCCGACCACTGCACCATTGTCCCTCTACGAGGTCCGACCACTGCACCATTGTCCCTCTACGAGGTCCGACCACTGCACCATTGTCCCTCTACGAGGTCCGGCCACTGCACCATTGTCCCTCTACGAGGTCCGGCCACTGCACCATTGTCCCTCTACGAGGTCCGGCCACTGCACCATTGTCCCTCTACGAGGTCCGACCACTGCACCATTGTCCCTCTACGAGGTCCGACCACTGCACCATTGTCCCTCTACGAGGTCCGACCACTGCACCATTGTCCCTCTACGAGGTCCGACCACTGCACCATTGTCCCTCTACGAGGTCCGACCACTGCACCATTGTCCCTCAACGAGGTCCGACCACTGCACCATTGTCCCTCAACGAGGTCCGACCACTGCACCATTGTCCCTCAACGAGGTCCGACCACTGCACCATTGTCCCTCAACGAGGTCCGACCACTGCACCATTGTCCCTCTACGAGGTCTGACCACTGCACCATTGTCCCTCTACGAGGTCTGACCACTGCACCATTGTCCCTCTACGAGGTCTGATCACTGCACCATTGTCCCTCTCTACGAGGTCTGACCACTGCACCATTGTCCCTCTACGAGGTCTGATCACTGCACCATTGTCCCTCAACGAGGTCCGATCACTGCACCATTGTCCCTCTACAAGGTCTGATCACTGCACCATTGTCCCTCTCTACGAGGTCTGACCACTGCACCATTGTCCCTCAACGAGGTCTGACCACTGCACCATTGTCCCTCTACGAGGTCTGACCACTGCACCATTGTCCCTCTACGAGGTCTGATCACTGCACCATTGTCCCTCTACGAGGTCTGATCACTGCACCATTGTCCCTCTACGAGGTCTGATCACTGCACTATTGTCCCTGTACTAGGATTGCACACTGGATCATTATCCTTATACTATGCTGCATGATGTACCATAATGACCATACTTTGGCTGCATACTAAACCATTATTCATGTACTACATCTGTACATTAGACCATTACCTCTGTACTATGCCTGTATACTGGACTACTAAAACAATACTATGACTGCACATTGAACCATTTATACCTGTACTAGGACTATACAACGATCAGCCATAACTATATGACCACCCACCTTATATTGAGTAGGTCCCCCTTTTGCCACCAAAACAAATCTGGCCCGTTGAGGAATGGATGCCACTAGACCTGGAGGGTAAGCTGTGGTATCTGGCGCCAAGCCATCAATAAAAGATCCTTTTAGTCCTATAAGTTGTGATCTGGGGATGGATGGATCAGACTTGTTTTTCCAGCACATCACACAGGTGCTCGATTGGCTTGACATCTGGAGAATTTGGAGGCCAAATAAACACACTCAAATTTGTTGTTGTGTTCCTCAAACCCTTCTTTAGTCATTTTTGCAGTGTGGTCAGCAACAATGTTTAGGTAGGTGGTAAGTGTCAAGTAACATCCACATGAATGGCAGGATCCAAGGTCTTCCAGAAGAACATTGTCCAAAGCATCACACTGCCTCCCCTGGCTTGTTATCCTGTACTGCATCCTGATGCCATCTCTTCCACAGGTAAGCGACACATACACACGACCATTCATATTATGTAAAAGAAAATGTGATTCATCAGACCAGGCCACCTGCTTCCATTGCTCCGTGGTCCAGTGCTGATGCTGCCCATTGTAGGCACTTTTGGCTGTGGACACGGGATAGCGGGGGACCAGCACACAGACTGGTCTGCAGATATGCAGCCCCATACACAACAAACTGCAATGCCCATTTTTTTCACTTTCAGAATATTGACTTCAGGAACAACATGTTTAACGAAATAATCATTATTCACTTAATCTGTCAGTGGTCAAAGTTATGGCTGATCGGTGTATACTGGACTGTTATGCCCCGTACTTGATCTGCACAAAGGGCCATCATCCCTTTACTAGGTCTGTCCAACAGGCCATAATGAAAAACAAATGCACATTATTAAGCAAATCCCTTATCAACTGGTGCAAGTAAAGTCATAACAAACACTATGTGAACTAGCCTTAAGAACAGGCATTTTGAAAACTTGCAGTAAAGTGGTTGTAAACCTCAAGACATAAAAAAATGAACAAAGCATATCCCTCTATAGTGTGTACTTGTTTCAATCCAGAGCACTAAGTGGCATTGGTGTCTGCTGTTTTGTTCCTCTGCTATCTGTATGAATCACTCCTGACAAGTTTTCCTGACACCAAGAGGTAATAAGGTGACAGGGGAGGGATCCTCAAGCACACAGCCTGTGAATAACAGCCCCAGCTCTGTTCCCATGTACTGTGTGAAGGCAGGGGGGGGGGGGTTGTACCCCTCCCCGCCAATCAGCTCCCAGAGCTCTACTTGCTGAGATCTACAGTGCAACTTCAGCACCCATCCCCCCGCCCCCCATTCTGAAAACTCAGACACAAGGGTTTACAACCACTTTAAAGTGACATTAAACCCAAAAGCAAACATTACATTGCAGCTAACCAATTCTTAGGTGTAATGGCTGCATTAGTTTTTCTTTTTTAATACCGCCTTAATACTATGTCTTTACTTTATATACTATATGCACTTTGTTTTTACGTCACAGTGTATTGGAAATATTTTTTAAAGCAACAGCAAATTAAAGGAAATCCACAACTCCCTTTATGTCTGTGCCAACCAAAACTGACAACTTGTGCTGGAAGTGGACATAGTTCACTCCAAGGACCATAATAATTATTTAGTATGTGCACCCATGCCTGGCAACCATTAGGCAACAGACAAGGGAAGCCTCAATCAATGGTTAGGTGTCTTGGTTGATACAGGCAAAAAGGAAAGTGAGTAATAACCTTTATATGCTTGAAAACGGTGTAGGGACATGGAGGGTCCCCAGCAAGGTTAACAGCACCAGGAATATCTTGCTACGGCTAACAATGGCAGACTGGAACCTGCCGATTCAGGCAAATGGTGCTCATACAGTGAAGGTTGATCACAGCACAAAATCAACATTTCACTAGCATCTGATTCAACAAATGAAATCTGGAGGTAATTAAATTTGGGAGCAGTGTACATTTTCCATTTAGGCATTTTAAACAGTAATCAGAACTGTAGAAAATGTGTCAGCACTGCACCTACTACAACAGGCATGTTTTTACCAGCAAAGTCCAAGCATCTCAGGCCTTACTTACCAGCAGCGGCTCATCCAAGGTGCAGGAGACTGCCTCAGAAGACACAGTGCGTATGCTTGATAACCCGGTCAGCGACACATTTGATAACCGTCGTTTCCGCACTCCAGTGCAGTTGTTTGGTATCTTGAAAGCACATCGTTTGTGATAGTTAAGACCACATCCTACAGGGAAAACAGTATTTTCATTATTGGGTCTGAACACATGATGTGGGTGGCTGTTCACTTGTTAATATGTCATTCCACATGTTCTGACAGCTTCCAGACCTAACAAGTTATTCTTTAGTAAAAATACAACAGCTGGTCAGGAAAAAGTAAAAGTAAGGCCCCTTTCACACAGGCGGACCGATCGGGTCCATCTGTCAGTTTTTTAGATGCACCCAATCGGACCTTAACCACTTTAATACCAGGCACTTTCGCCCTTCCTGCCCAGGACAATTTTCAGCTTTCAGCGCTGTCACACTTTGAATGACAAATTGCGCGGTCATGCAACACTGTACCCAAACTACATTTTTATAATTTTTTTCCCACAAATAGAGCTTTCTTTTGGTGCTATTTGATCACCTCTGGGGTTTTTATTTTTTGCTAAACAAACTAAAAAAGACCAACATTTTTGATAAAAAAAAGTTTCTCAGTTTCTTTCATATAATTTAGTTTTCCCCTTCACCGACGGGCACTGATGAGGCGGCACTGATAAGGTGGCATTGATGGGCACCGATAGACGGCACTGATGGGCACTGACAGGTGGTACTGGGTAGCACTGATGAGGTACTGATTAGTTACTGACAGGTGTTACTGCTGGGCACTAATTGGCACTGTAATGGGCACTGGCAGTATTTATTATTGGGGAACTGCTGGCCACTGATTGGTAGCTGATTAGCAGATCTGAGGGGGCTGTTCTGATAATCAATGTGAGGCTGCCGATCGGCCCTCCCTGTCAGCGCGAACCCGAGGAAAGCCGTTGACCGGCACTTCCTGGTTCACGCGATGATCAGCTGCGATTGGTCACAGCTGATCACGTAGCAAGAAGCCTCCGACAGAGGCTCCTTATCACGATCGGAGATGCGGCGTGTCAGACTGACTGGCGCGCGCCGGCATGTTATCCTGCTGGACGTCATACGGACGCCCAGTCAGGATAACAGAACCACTTCCCGGCCATCATTCTGCATACGGCGGGCGGGAAGTGGTTAGTGTATTAAGAGTGCCCCCACTTTGGATGAATCAGCACAGTGGGCACCTTTGGACAGCAGCATTGTTAATCTGGGGGAGGGGAGTTCTAGATGTAATAGCAGATTTAGATACTTAAAAATTTAAAGCTGAACGCCAGCTAACACTTTATTGCAACTGATGTTTTTCTTTTGGGATAAAGGTTTTACATAAATGATAGCCGACCATTGTAAGCACACCTGCTAACGTTGACTGGTTTGTCTCATCCTTGAAGCTGCTACATCTGCAAGAGAGCTTGTTCTTTTAAAAAACAACAGACTAACTGGTATAGATGCGCCAAAACAAATCGCCGAAAAATTGTGTTTAGTGTGAAGTCATACATAGAATTTAAAGGTGCCGATAATGACAAATTCATATTAATATATATATATATTTATATTTTTTTAAACCGTCGGTTTCAGCCAAGTGAATTCTTAATTTTCAGTACCAAAATTTCCATTGGGTGCACCTCTACTTACTGGCCAGATCACCAGGTGAAAATAAGCCTGTCATCTGACCTGCAGATGTAGTCCTTTTGGCTTTCCTGCTAGAGCAGACCTACAGTATGATACTCAATCACGGACTCCATGCCGAATTAACCACAAAAACTGAGGCTTGTAGAGTAGTCTAACCATTTCAGTTGCAAGAGTAAGGGTCTAGAGTAGAACAAGCTAGAAGAATACATTTTTTGTCTAAATGGTCTCTCAAGTAAAAAAAGAACGAATGAACAATGAGCAGTAACCAACAAAAATCAGATGTCATTTTACACACTTGTAAACTTAATTGGTCAGGTTGCAGTAAATTTATTACATGAATAGATAATGCTACAAATACAAACAGGGGAATTCAATAAAGAACTTTCAATCCTTTTCTGACAACATGGCTCTTTAAAATGTCCTGCACCAGACTAAAATATCCCTACCGCAAGTTTTAGCTTCACTTTAATTATCTTACTTTACCTCCAGTTCATAGGCAATGAAGGACAACTCTAATCTAAGGTACGAGGACAAGCAAAGTGCCCATCTCTGCACTCTGTAGCAGAGCAGCACACATTTGCCTCCTCTAACCCTTCTCCTCCTGGTTATCAAGGAAGATAATGGGTAGCAACCAGTGGTGCTGATAATGGGCAGGGCCTAAAGAGGAAGCGGAAGTACTAGATCCACATCAGGTCTGATTTCACCTTGTGATTGAAAGCAGGCAGTGGGTGAATTCTGCAGCCAATAACAGGATGTCTTATTGGCCACGAAAGCTTCTCACTGCCCGTCAATCACAAGAGTAGAAAAAACCTCATGGGGAACTAGTGCGTCTCTGAATTCCTATCCGTCTCCACCTACCCAGCTACAAAACTACTAAGCCACTACACTATCCATGTAAAAGCTGCAGAGGTGGAAGGGAGCTCAGCTTCAGTGAAGCATTCGTATGGAGTGCTTACCTCAAATTCACAGCACTCCCGACAGGTAAATTAATCTGTCGCCTGCACGGATATACGTCATGCAAAGGCACAGTTGAATCCTAACGAGTGTCATAGACACGCTTTATGCATTTCCTTAATGTCTTTCCTTGCTCCTAATATGTTGACATAATTTTACCAACAGCATTTTACCAGATACACAAATTTTTATCTGCATGATCAATGTTACAGCAGATGAATCTTACCTTCGCACTTGAGGCCCTGCCTCACCAAACCCCACAACATCTCTCCACAGTGGTCGCAGAAAGCTGGAGCGCGGTACGAATGGACATACAGAGTGTGAGGCCGGATCTGGAAATCTTCAAACGTTGCTGAAGCTGAAATTATTTAAAAAAAAAAAAAAACTGTCAAAAGTTTATATTTTCTCTATAAAAGATTTCATATTTAGTTCAGAGCAACAAATTATTTGAAGCAGAACAGTAACAGAAGCCTACAATATGTATATTTCTCATTGCAGGTTTCCCAAGTATTCTCCCACATTCATAAATTAGATATAAAACACGGTTTTGAAGTTCCTTTAAATGCACCCTCCTTAACAGCAATGTAATCAGACTAGCGCAGGTATGATATTTTATACAGGCTGTTTTTTGTTAACACAGCTAATGCTATTCAACTATATTCGTTGTCTGTTCAACTGCTCTAATTATAGAAGAACTCAATGCACGGTGCACCTAGAATAAAAAAATGCAAATGCAATTGCTTGGCATGCCTTAAAACCCAACTGTAGGGGCTGAAAGGGTATGATGACACTTCCACATACGGTAAACATTATGTCGTGCTAAAATACACACAGCACCAAATTCAGGCTGCATTGACCTAAACATCTGGGTAGGACTGCAGCCTCCCATCATATTGACGAAGTATGAGCTTAGGTGTGTTCACAACTAGCACATGCAGGCAGTGAGACATTTCCCTATCTCTGCAGCCGCACATCGGGAAAATGTCTCACTGCCTGCGATTAGTGCTGTGCAGTGCAGACTTCCTTGCAGGCTCTGCACGTGCTAGTTGCGAACACGCCTGAGCTCATCCTTAGTATTGACCATAGTTCAGCAACCTCCCCTCATGTTCCAATATGGATAACCATAGATGCAAGGCACTCAGGCAGGACGGTGATGCAGTCACACAACTGAACCCTTTTCTACACACAGAATGCCAAAGCAAAAAGATTCAATTTTATCTAGTATAATACACAGCTACGCAACAGGAACGCAGAGTTGCAATTACTGTATTTCAATAACTAGGGCTAGGTTTCCACTATTGCGACCTGAAAGTCGCGTGATTTTGATGCGACTTGAAGTGATGAACGGTACTCATTGGAAATCATGGGGTATGACTTGTCATGCGACTTAGCAGTCACAAGTTGCACTAGTGGAAACCGAGCCTAAAGATTTGCAGTCATTTAGTTACTGCTCAGGATTACAGGTGAAGCTTAGCAAACACACCGTAAATTTGCCCCAGAGACTTTACCAATAGTCAGCCTGCATTGCATGTTTTCACCTGATGAAGGTCTCCCCACCCCCCACCCCAGTGTCTAAACCTATCCCTACTTTATTGGAGAGTCAAAAGTCAAATAGGATATACAGTTTTTTTTTAGTTTTTTTTTCGTTGAACTGACAGGTCTTCACATCCAAACAAGCGATGTGGATGCAGGGATCTCCCTCGGTGCACCATTGTATTGCAATAGTATGGAGCATTGGCTGCAAGAGCTGATCGAATATTGTTTTTTCAGCAGGCTAATCTAATAGCGGGCTTCTATTGAATAGACAGGCATTAGCATATACCGAAACGCAAACAGTTCCTGCTGAACCGGCCGAACTTCGATAAATGTATACTCAGTTTTATCCCCTGAATGAAGAGAATCAATTCCCCATCCATACTAAACATTGTGGATCAAGGAATCTGCCATCTAATGTATTCAGTGACCAGGGTGTTTGAACAGAGTATCTGATAGAATGCAGTCACTGTTTGGCTGATTATTTCCCAAACAGCTTAGTCAAGTTTTTAATCAACTTCTGTCAAGCCAGTGATGCTTATAGGGCCACCCACAGCTCAAATTTTCAGCTGATTCTGAAGGAATTTTCTGCAGTTTGAGGCATCCATTGACAGCCTTTTTATTTAACAGTACCAAGGTTCTTGCCTCTTACAAGGCTATGTCTTCATTACTTTACTTCAAAGTAGAGATCTTCCAACAGTTATTCATGGGTAATGTAAAAACAATGAATGTGAAAAAATTAAGGATGCACGCTTAGGCTTCATGTACACGGGACGTTGTGCAACCTCTCCTCAACGATTTAACTTAACAGCTAGAAACCGGCATCTAAAAACGCCCGTTTTGCCGCGTTGACATGCCGCGTTTAGTCGCGTTTGCGTCTAGAAGCGTTTGAAAAAAAAAGCTGAGTTAGGCTTACCGGTAACTCCTTTTCTGAGAGTCTTCCAGGACAGCCCATGAGACCTAGGGCTCCTCCTACCAGGACAGGAAACACGTTACCCCCACCAGATAAAAGGGACGGTCCTCCAGGCGCCACATCAGTCTTCTCGAGAACCGTAGGACAACCCTGAAAAACACATGCAAAATATACATAACTTACAGATAGAAACCGGGTGGGAATCCGGCTGTCCTGGAAGACTCTCAGAAAAGGAGTTACCGGTAAGCCTAACTCAGCTTTTCTCTCAAGCGTCTTCCAGGACAGCCCATGAGACGATGAGCCAGAAACTTACCAGTCTAGGGTGGGACAACTGCCAGAAGGACCTTTCGACCAAACGCCTGCTCCTGTGCAGAAAGGAGATCCAGGCAATAATGTTTCATGAAGGTCGAAAAACTGGACCATGTGGCAGCCTTGCAAATGTGTTCCGGTGAGGCACCAGCCCTCTCAGCCCAAGACGCAGACAAGGCTCTTGTTGCATGCGCAGTGACAAAAGGTGGAGGAATTTCTCTAATTCTGTAAGCTTCCGAGATGGCTTGCTTTATCCATCTAGCCAATGTGGCTTTAGATGCACTCTTACCTCTATGCGTACCTGAAAAAAGGACAAACAAGGCGTCTGTTTTCCTAAAGGTCTTGGTGACCTCAAGATAGACGAGAAGAATTCTTCTCACATCTAAAAAACGAAACTTCCTCTCTTGGTCGCCCTGTGGCGAACTACAAAAAGGTTGGCAGTACAATGTCCTGAGATCTGTGGAATGTACTGGCCACTTTAGGCAAAAAACCGGGATCCGTTTTCAACACAACCCGATCCTCAAAAATCGTGAGGAACGGCTCCCTCACCGATAAGGCCTGTAACTCGCTTACTCTACGAGCTGAGGTAATTGCTACCAAAAAAAAACGTTTTTAAAGTGAGTAATTTAACAGAAATATCCTCTAGGGGCTCAAAAGGAAATTCTACCAGAGTTTGAAGCACCAGGGACAGGTCCCAAGTTGGACAACTTCTCACCACTACTGGCATGGCCCTAGAAATGGATCTGAAAAATCTAGCTATAGTGGGATTTTTCAGAAGAGAAAACTGGAGGAAAACACTGATAGCAGCCGCTTGTACCTTTAAGGTACTAACTGAAATACCTTTGTCAACACCCTCTTGAAAAAATTCCAAAATAGAAGGAACATCATGAGTTAATCTTTGATTTTCCGATAACCATGAGTTAAACTTTTTACAAACCTTGGAATATATGGCTCTAGTGACTGGTTTCCGGCAATTGACCAGGGTCTTGACTAGTTTGTCAGAGAATCCCTGGGCCCTTAGTATCTTCTCTTCAGATACCAAGCCGTCAAGTTTAAGGAAACCACCTGTGGGTGCGACACTGGACCCTGCGATAGCAAGTCCTCTCTCTTCGGAAACCTCAGCGGAGGCTTCGAGACCAGAGTCTGTAACAGGGAAAACCATGGCCTCTTGGGCCAGAAAGGGGCGATCAGAATAAGGTCTGTTTCTTCTTGGAGAAACTTCCGGAATAAGTCTGATTGGCGGGAAGGCGTAACAGAGACTGAATGTCCACGGATTTGCCAGAGCATCTACCCCTAATGATTGATCTGCTGGGTTCAGAGAAAAGAACCCCCTCTGTCTTGCGGTTGTCCTGGTTTGCGAACAGATCCACCTCGGGACAACCCCATTTGACGGTGAGCCCCGCAAATATCTCGGGATGAAGAGACCAATTGTCTCGATCCACCCTGAAGCGACTGAGATAGTCTGCCAAGCAGTTTTGAGTCCCTTTCAGGTGTACTGCTGTAATTGAGGCTAGATTCCCTTCTGCCCATGACAAAATTTCCTGGGCAATAGCCTGAAGAATCCGACTCCTCGTACCTCCCTGCTTGTTGAGGTACGCCACTGTCGCGATGTTGTCGGACAGAATTTGAAGATTGTGACCCCTGATCTCCCACTGGAAAACTTGCAAGGCTCTCTGAACTGCTAGAAGCTCTCTCTGGTTCGATGAAGCTCTTGCTTCTCTCAAGGACCATTGTCCCTGTGCGACTTTGTTGCTGAGGTGGGCTCCCCAACCCCAGGAACTCGCATCCGTCGTGATCCTCTGGGATATGGGAATGGACCAAGGAAGACCTCTTGTTAGGTGAAGGTTTAACCTCCACCACCACAAGCTTCTTTTTACCTTGGTAGGCAAAAAGACCCTTGACTCCAGAGACCTTGCGTCTCCATTCCACTTCCTTAAAAGAAACGTCTGTAATGGTCTTTGATGGAATCTTGCCCATGGTACTGCAGGGAAGCATGAGGTCATCAGACCTACTGCTCTTGCAAGCTCTCTTAGTGAGACCGATTGATTGGTCTGTAAAGCTGAGACTGTTTGCACCATCTTTGAGACCTTCTCTTGTGGGAGAACAACTTTTTGGTCTATTGAGCAAAAGTCGTATCCCAAATATGTCACCTTCTGGGCTGGAATCAAGGAAGACTTCTCTCTGTTTATCAACCAACCCAGGGATTGAAGGAAGTCCTGTACCGTCTGGAGATCTGCTGATAACTTTTGGAAAGACTCCGCCACCACTAAGAGGTCGTCAAGGTAGGGGATAATAGTTATCACCCTTAACCTTAGCGGAGCCAGCGCCTCCCCCAACACTTTTGTGAAAATGCGTGGGGATGAGGACAGACCGAAGGGGAGGGCTTGAAATTGGAAGTGCCGAATTTCTGTTCCCATTTTGACTGCTATTCTCAAGAATTTTTGGAAGGCTGGATGGATAGGGATGTGAAGATAAGCATCCCTCAAATCCAGCGTGGCCATGAAGCAGTTTGGGTAAAGCAGGTTCTTGATTGTGAACACTGTCTCCATACGGAAGTGCTTGTACCTGATCGATCGGTTTAGAGACCGAAGGTTCAGAATAAGCCGATACTTTCCTGAAGGCTTTCTGATCGCAAAAATATGGGAATAAAACCCCTTGTTCTGTTCTGAGCGGGGAACAGGGATCAAGACTTTCTGATCTAGCAAATCTCCAATTTGGAGACCCAGAGCCCTCGCTTTTTCTCGATCTCGGGGAAGGGAGGTGACCAATAGTTGCTCTGGTGGTTGGCAGCAAATTCCAGCCTGTACCCATTGGCCACTAGATCCAGGATAAAAGGACTGGAGGTGGCTGCTGCCCACTGTGGGAGAAAGGCCTTCAATCTTCCTCCCACTGGGAGACACGTGTCACTGTGGCTTGGCGGGTTGTTGAGGAGGGTTAAATAAGACACCCCCTCTACCCCTGCCTTTGTGGCCGGTCCAATGCTTCTTGGGCCTATTGTCCTTCTCTCTGGGACCTTGCTGCCTACTTTGGCCACAAATTTTTTTTCTGGCAGTTAGTTTTTTCTTGTTTTCTGGAAGGCCTTCTTCTTGTCAGCCGTACATTCCAGTGCCTCCTGCAGACCTGGGCCAAAAAGATGATACCCTGTTAAGGGAAGCCCACACAGGCGCAACTTAGAGGCTGCATCACCTGACCAGGTTTTAAGCCACAGGCTTCTTCTGGCCGAATTCACTAAGGCCGAAGTCCTGGCTGACATTCTTACCGACTCTGCGGAAGAATCAGCAAGATACCCTACGGCCTGAAAAAGGAGAGGGAAAGATTTTAGAATCTGCTCTCTCGAAGTACCAGCCAACAAATGGGCTTGTATCTGTGTTAGCCATACTTCCAAATTCCTGGCTACACAGGTGGAGGCCAGAGCTGGTTTAAGATTCCCCACAGCTGAATCCCATGCTCTGTGAAGGAGGATATCTCCCTTCTTGTCCATTGGGTCCTTAAGCGTGCCCATATCGTCAAACGCCAGGTCCGAGTTCTTTGAAACTTTTGAAAGAGGCACGTCCAACTTCGGATTTTTATTCCACGGCTGCGCTGCATCCTCATCAAATGGGAACCTTCTTTTTAGGCTACCAGAACAGAAAGGCTTTCTTTCTGGATTTTCCCACTCCAGCTTGATAGTATCAAGGAGGGAACTATGCACTGGAAAGACTTTAGATTTCTTTCTGTGCAGACCCTTGTACATAAGGTCATGTTTGGACAATTGTACCTCCTCCTCTTCCATTTCCAGAGTGGTGTAGATAGCTTTTAACAAATCATCTACATCCTCCAGAGATAACTTATATCTCGAGCCCCTAGAGCAGTGGTTCTCAACTCCAGTCCTCAGGACCCACTAACAGGCCAGATTTTAAGTATTACTTTGGGGAGATGCAGACTAGAATACTGCAATCACTGAGCAGCAAATGATATCACCTGTGATATATTTCAGTTATCTTGCAAACCTGGCCTGTTAGTGGGCCTTGAAGACAGGAGTTGAGAACCACTGCCCTAGAGGATTCTCTATCCCTGGGCCCTGTCTCTGACCCCGATTCTTCTGGAGAAGAACGGGCAGATCTGGCTTCAGTCTCAGAGTCCTCACTCTCCGCTCTCTGCTGAGGGGCGCTACTGACTGAAGCCTTTCTACTAAGGGACTGACCCTCTGCGGGAGCCTGAAATCTGTCAATTAGATTTTTAAAAGAGCTGAATGTAGAAGCAATCTCATCTCTAACAGACGTCAGCATCTTCTGACAGGAGGCTGCAGGATCATCCCTTACTAGGCTCTCTATACAAGTGCGGCAAACTGCTTTGCTCCAAGAGGAGCTCAGTTTGTTTCGGCAAACCGCACATTTTCTCTTAGGTGGCTGCGCTTGGGCCTTGTCCTGAGTCTTGGTCTGTAAGACAAAACAAATGGCCCAAAGTAAACATTTAAACCACCACACACTCCGAAACACCACGTGCAGGAGGGAGAAAAATGTGTCCCCTAACACCAAAATCCTATGATTGGGAGGGGGGGGGGGTAAAAACACTCACCAGGACAGCAAGAGAGTGACAAAACAAAACACTCCAGGCTTACCCGAGAGGTGCTGGTGTTGGAAACCGCATCCGCTGCCTGTGCAGGTACTGCAGAAGAGTCCATCCGTCCACTGGTCGTCCACAGCCTGTGCTGCTATAACCAGAAACACCAGCAGGCCAGCGTCCCCTGTTCGCGCCATTTATGGAGACAGGAACCAGCGTCTCCGGCGCCCGACGATGACGTCGTATGACCCGGAAGTGACCCTCACCGGATACTTCTTGTGGACCAGCTTGGAGCGCAGAAGCTCCGCCCCTTCGAGCGCCGCGGCTTCCTCTTTCCCCTACACAGATCAGCCTGGCTGTCGGTGGGGAAAGGATACCAACATGCTGCTTTATGCAGGCGCGCGCTGTGGAGCCTGACATCACCGCGATCGTGGCCCTCCCCAGGCACAGAGGACATGGGACAGCAGATGCTACCAACCTCCCCAGCGGAGATACTGCTTCTGGCGAGGAGAGAGGTTAGTACAAAAAAATACCCTACCGCCATTTAGAGCCCCTGCTCATGAGACCCAGGGTACCAGGTTCCAGGAAACATGTTACCCCCCGTCCGGAGGAAACACTAATACTGATGTGGCGCCTGGAGGACCGCCCTTTTATCTGGTGGGGGTAACGTGTTTCCTGTCCTGGTAGGAGGAGCCCTAGGTCTCATGGGCTGTCCTGGAAGACGCTTGAGAGAAAATAGGATTTTTGTACTCACCGTAAAATCCATTTCTCTGACATCCATGAACCGACACGGCGGCTCTTAATCACTGAACGTGTGGGTACATGTCCCTGCTTGCAGGAGAAGACCTAGGCAGAATGTTAAATGTTAAAACATTCTAGAACAAACCAGAGCTGAAGAGCCCCGCCCAGGGGGGCGGTCCCTCCGGTCATTACCCTCCCACCTGCAGCTAGCAGACCTCAGTTCGTAACAAAAGCAGTACAAACTTAAAAAGGAAGGGTGGGTGCCATGTCGGTCCATGGATGTCAGAGAAATGGATTTTACAGTGAGTACAAAAATCCTATTTTCTCTTATCCATTGACCGACACGGCGGCTCTTAATCACTGAACGTGTGGAATGTCCCAAAGCAGTGTCAAGAGGGATGGGAGCAGTATAAATGGAAAAACCAAAAAACTTGACTCCAAACAAGGCAGAGCTCCTCAACGGAGGAGTTGTCACTTGAAACAGCGGCCTGCAACACCTTGCGGCCGAAGGAAGCATCCGGAGATGCAGCCACATCAACCCTATAAAACTTAGAAAAGGTATGAACAGACGACCAGGTCGCCACCTTGCACACTTGTGCAACCGACACTTGATGTCGGAAAACCCAGGAAGCACCAATTGCCCTGGTGGAATGCGCTGTAACCGGAAAGGGAGGCGCCCGCCCCATGAGAGCATAGGCTTGAAAGACGGTTTGTCCGATCCACCTAGAAAATGGTGGCAGACGAAGACGATTGACTGTCTCTGGTCAGAAACAGGGCCAAAACAGAGAGTCAGACTTCCGAATAGAAGCAGTAGCAGACAGGCACACCCGCAAGGCTCGTACCACGTTCAAAATGTGTCGCGCACATTCTGGGATGCGATGGGTGAAGACACAAGGACTGAAAGGTCGAGATCACCCTTGACAAAAGAGAAAGTCGCGGATGCAACACCGCCTTATCCTTATGGATGACTAAATATGGCGACTTGCAGTACAAGGTCGCCAACTCAGACACTCGTCTAACAGAAGTGATTGCCACTAAAAAGGGCCACCTTCTGAGACAAAGTCAAGAGGGGAATATCCCTGATATTCTCAAAAGGAGGTTCCAGGAGAACCTGGAGTACCAATTCCAATCCCACAGGGGGAGAGGAGACTTGACAGGAGGGAGCACATGGCGAACCCCCTGCACAAGGGTGCTAACCAAGGAATGACCCGCTAGTGGTCGCCGAAAGAAGACGGCCAAGGCCGAAATATGACCCTTAATGATACTCAAAGCGAGCCTTTGGGCCACTGCATGCTGCAGGAAATGCAGGATTCTAGGGACGGAATACGTCCGAGGACGTCAGTCCAGCTCTTCGCACATGGCGATGTAAGCTTTCCAGGTACGGAGATAGACTATTCTGGAGGAAGACGTCCGTGCCCTTAATATGGACGAAATGACCGAGTCCGAGAGACCTCGGTCTCTCAACACCTGGCCTTCAACAGCCATGCCGTTAAGGCCAGAGACTGTAAAGGCAGGATGAGATATAGGACTTTGAGACAGAAAGTCCTCCCTTATTGGCAACCGCCAGGGAACGGCCGCAACGAGATGTACCAGATCGGCGTACCAGTGAAGCCGAGGCCAATCCGGAGCAATGAGGATCACCGGAATTCCCTCGGTCGCCACCCTGCACAGCAGGCGAGGTAGCAACTGCAGCGGAGGATAAACGTATATCAGGTGATAATGACCCCATGGGCCACCAACGCCTCTGAGGCATCCGCCCAAGGATCCCTGGATCTGGCCACAAACCGACACCTTGCGATTGAGTCGAGAGGCCATCGGGTCCACCTCCGGCGTGCCCCACTGTCTGTGTGGCAAAGGAGTTGAAATACCTCCGGGTGCAAGGACCACTCTCCCTGGTCCAGCGTCTGGCGACTCAAATAGTCCGCCAGTTCTATGCCCGGAATGTAAACGGCCAACAGAGCCGGCACGCTTCTTTTAGCCCACTAAAGGGTACGGGGGACCTCGGAAGCCGCATCTGAGCTCAGAGTCCCCCCTTGATGGTCGACATACGCCACCGCCGTGACTTTTATCCAACTGGATCCTAATGGAGCGATCCTGCAATCTCTCAGACCACGAGGAGAGGCACAGTCTGATGGCCCGTATTTCCAGAACATTGATCGGCAAACGGGCTTCGTACGGAGTCCAAGCCCTTGGGCCAACAGGACTCCCCAGACTACACCCCAGCCCTTCAGGCTGGCGTCCATAGTGAACACCTTCCATTGGACGGGGAGGAACGACTTCCCGGACCAAAGAGCCAGGGACCCAAACCACCATGTCAGGGACGCCCTGACCAGGTGACTCACCTGGATCGGAAAATCCAAAGACAACAGGGATTTGTCCCAAGTGAACAAGACCCTGGTGTGTGATTGGTCCTACGGAACGGCCTTGAAAGAGGCCACCATGAGTCCCAGGACTCACATGCAAAAAACGGATTGACGACCATTTTTTGGGATGTCAGCACCCGCACTGCAGACTGAAGTGTCAGTAGCTTCCCCGGAGGTAGGAATACCTTTGCCTTCAAGGAGTCCAGAATCAGACCGAGATACTCCAGACATTGTGTCGGGACCAGGACTGACTCCTGAATGTGTAGGAGCCACCCGAAGCCCACGACAGCGATACCTCGCCGTTTCATCAAAACTAGAACCGGCACAAGCACCTTGGAGAACACCCTCGGTGCCAAGGCTAGGCCGAAGGAAAAGCCACAAATTGATAGTGGACTTCACCCATCTCAAGCGTAGAAACTTCTGGTGACTTGTGCAGATCGGTACATATAAGTAGGCGTCCTTGATGTCCAAGGTCGCCAGAAAATCCCCTTGACGGAGTGTATTGATCACTGTGTGAATGGATTCCATGCGGAACTTTTGCACCTTCATGAAGGCATTCAGGACCTGAGGTCCAAGATAGGCCGAACCCCGTCCCTTTTTTGGGACGACAAACAAATTCGAGTAGAGTCCCTGAAACCTCTCTCCTGTGACGGAACCGGCACAATCACTCCGGACCTGAGCAATCCTGAATGGGCCCTATGGGCAGGAAGGAGAGGGAGATTCGAGGGAAGAATCTGTCTGGGACCAGGAACGGAAACCTATCCTGTAACCGGAGGTGATCACCTCGCCCACCCACCGGTAGGAGATCCGGGAGGTCCACCGATCCGTGAACCTGCAAAGTCGTCCCCCCTACCCCAGAGTCGGGTGGGGGCAAGACTTCACGCGGAGGCGGGCTTGGGGAGCCAGCTTGTTTGGCTTACGCACCCAGGGGCACTTGTGTCCACCAGCCGCACCGCTGTCAGTCTGACGGAAAAAAATAACTTTTTTGCTGCAAAGGAAGAACCCTGCTTACGGCGGCCTCGTTACCTTGCTAGCCTGAGGAAGAAGATTGCTTTTACCTCCCGTGACATCCTTGATGATGTCATCCAGCGCAGCACCGAAAATCCTACCACCTTTAAATGGTAGATCCGTCAGAGGCTTTTTAGAAGCTAGGTCAGCAGACCAGCATTTCAACCAGATCAGACAACGCAATACCACCGCCAAGATAGAGGCCCTGAGATATAAGGGGCCGCGTCTAACGTGGCGTCGCAACATAAACCAGGCCCTGCACCATTTGGTGGGCCAGAGCAATAGTGTCTGGAGGAAGATTTTGCTCTTGTACAGTTTGGTGCAAAATTTTTTGCCCAACCCATAAGTCTCTGAAACACAAGGGTCGCCGCTACCACAATCCGTAGGGCGGACCCCAACAAGGCAAACATGGCTCTGCTCACCACTTCTGACCTCCTGTCAGTGGGGTCCTTAAATGCAGGAGTCCCCTCCATCAGGAGAGTGGTGGCCTTGTTCAACCGGGCGACTGGAGGGTCGACCACTGGGGGAGAAGCCCACATTTTAAGTAGGGCATCTTCAAAAGGGGTATCTGATAGGCAAACGCCGCGGGACCATAAAAGTGTTCTGCGGCTTTTTCCCCAGACCTCATCAATGAGCTGGTCACAGAAAGGTACATATGGGAAAATAACTTTTTTAGAAGGCCCGGCCCTAAGGAACCAGAGGAGACTGTCCGCCTGAGGTTCTACATCCGCAGCATTCAGCTTGAGAGTGTCCCTCACTGTATCAATGAGCTCACCAACAAGCGCCCTGTCATTTACTGACACAGAACTGGAGTCTTCCTCGCAAGGAATGTCCTGTTCAAAACCATCAAATATATTCAGAGCTAGGGTCCTGAGCGGTAGTGGCTAGGCCCATATCTGAATCAGCGCACACCCCCCTTTTTTTTTGTGGAAATAAAGTGGGGAGAGGGGCTTTTTTGCTCCCTTGCGCTCACACACTGCTTCCCTCCTGGTCAGAATGATTCCAGGACTGCCGACAACTGGTCCATAAGGACCGCAGGTGCAGGAGCACTGCCAGTTGTCTCTAACAAGTGTGAAGAAACAGGTGAACCAGACTCCATGTTGCCACCCTCTGAGACCTTATTCACCATTACAGTGAATAATACAGCCCACCCACTGGCTGTGCTGGGGCTGAGGAGGGGATACCCGGAGTACTCAACACCCCTAGGGACCGCTCGGTACCGCTGTATGAGCCGCGCTGTAGCGCGAGCCTGAGGAGAGTGAAGAATCTGTGAGGCGATGTGGTAGTACGCGCCATTCAGCAGCGCCGCTAGAGGCCGAAAACTAAACAAAGCGCCGCGGCTACAAGAAAATGGCCGCCGGGCGCCTGTATAACTGTGCTTTGAGCCGCGGCAAAATGGCCACCGATGGCGCACTTTTTAAATTTAAAACACTGCGCCAATGGCGCACGTAAAAAAACACACATTCCCCCAGAACACTTCCCAAGTGACTAACAGCCATGGAGCCCCCCCCCCCCCCAGGGCAGAGTGACCCCCCAAGCATCCCCACACAGCACAGCAGCAGAACAGGGTGTAGAGAGCAGCATTACAGGGGGGAGACCGGGAGAACCCCCCACACACAGAAACACAGCCAGCATGTACTCACCTTGCAGCAGGAGAGACTACTTACCCGTCCCGCAAGCACCTTGGAGGACACCCTTGATGCCAATAGAGAGACTCACTGGCTTGTTTTAGACAGACCTATCACAGAGTCGTACTGCGTAGCTGTCGGCCCGGTCAACCGCAAAAGATACAGTAGGTACTGTTCAATCTTGAGAGGACCGCGGGAGCATGAAAGCAACCAGGCCACCCCTGGAGCCATGGGGTATGTCGTGAACCGAGTCTCACGCACACAAGGCGAGGATCAGCACGCACGATGGTCAGACAGGGAAGACTACGAGGATACTAGTGTACCCAACCTGTTGCCCAGCCGACAGTTGATTGAAGGTCTCAAAAATAAAATAAAATTTCCAAAGGAATAAAATTTAAAAGTAAAATCTTCCAGGAGACTGGCTCCTGAGAGAGCCACATCTTCTCCTTCTGCTAGGCAGAAAAAAAAACTGAGGTCTGCTAGCTACAGGTGGGAGGGTAATGTCCGGAGGGTGTTTGTCTATCAGATACCCCTTGAAGATGCCCTACTTAAAAAGTGGGCGTCTCCCCCAGGGTCGACCCTCCAGTCGCCCGGTTGAACAAGGCCACTCTCCCGATGGAGGGGACTCCTGCATTTGAGGACCCCACTGACAGGCCGTCCCTCCGGACATAACCCTCCCGCTACAGTCAGCAGACTTCAGTTTTTTTCTGCCTAGCAGAAGGAGAAGACGTGGCTCTCTCAGGAGCCAGTCTCCTGACCTATTTTTATTCCTTTTCTGGAATTCTTTTTTTATTTTTATTTTATTTTTGAGAATTTTCTATCAACTGTCGGCTGGGCAACAGGTTGGGTACAAGATATCCTCGTAGTCTTCCCTGTCCGACCATCGAGCGTCGTGATCCTCGCCTTGTGTGCGTGAGACTCAGTTCACGACAGGCCCCATGACTCCAGGGGTGGCCGGGTTTGCTTTCATGCTCCCACGGTCCTCTCAAGACTGAACAGTTCCTGACTGACTGTATCTTTCGCGGTGGACCGGGCCGACAGCTACTCAGTACTGCACTGTGATAGTCCTGTCAGAAACACACCAGTGGGTCCCTCAGGGGACGGGTAAGTAGTCTCTCCTGCCTGCAGGTGAGTACAAAAGGCTGTGTGTTTCTCTGTGGGGGATTTTCCCTGTCTCCCCCTGTATTTCATTGTCACTCTGTCACCATTGCTGATGCTGTGCTGTGTGGGGTGCCTGGGGGTCACACTGTTCTTGGAGGGGCTAATGCTGGTCTGCAGATATGCTTGGGGCCTTTTTTTTGTGTGTTTTGGGGCCTGAGCGCCGAGTGGCGCTGTGTGTGTGCCGTTTTTTTTCACTTTTGCTGAGTCATGGCGGCCATCTTGCCGCGGATCGCCTCAGTGAAGTGCGGCGGCCATTTTCTTGTAGCCCGTGCGCTCTTCAGCACTAGTTTTGGCCTCTAGCGCTGCTGTAACAGCGCGAATCTCCTCACAGCTCACCAGCGCTGACACAGCGCGGTACAGACAGCGGAACTGAGCGGTCCCTGGTCCGGTTTGGTGAGTCCCCTGGGCGCCCCCTCCTCAGTCAGCACAGCCTGTGGGTGGACTTTTTATCTGAGGAGTCTAAAAGGGGGGCAATATGGAGTCTCTGTCACCAGCTTCCCCTAAATGTCAGTGGACAACAGGCAGTGCTTCAGCACCTGCGGTCCCTAGGGACCAGTTGTGGGCAGTCCTGGAATAATTTCTGACCAGGATGGGAGCTGTGTGCAAGCGCAAGGGAGCAAAAAAGCGCCCTCTCCTCACTTTACTTCATGAGGGCAGTGCGCTGATTCAGATATGGGCCTAGCCACTACCGCTCAGGACCCTAGTTCTGAATGTATTGGATGGTTTTGAACAGGACATTCCTTATGAGGAAAACTCCAGTTCTGAGTCAGTAAATGACAGGGCGCTTGTTAGTGTACTCATGACTGTGGTGAGGGACACACTCAAGCTAAAATGCTGCGGATGCAGAACCTCAGGCGGATACAGTCTCCTTTGGTTCTTTTAAGGCCAGGCCTTCTAAAGAGGTTTTTCCATATGTACTTTCTTTGACCAGCTCATTGATAAGGTCTGGGAAAAGCGGCAGAAGAATTTTTTTATGGTCCCGCGGTGTTTATCAGATACCCCTTGAAGATGCCCTACTTAAAAAGTGGGCGTCTCCCCCAGGGTCGACCCTCCAGTCGCCTGGATGAACAAGGCCACTCTCCCGATGGAGGGGACTCCTGCATTTGAGGACCCCACTGACAGGCGGTCAGAAGTGGTGAGCAGAGCCATGTTTGCCTTGTTGGGATCCGCCCTACGGCCTGTGGTAGCGGCGACCCTTGCGTCTTAAACACTTACAGGTTGGGCAAAAATGTTGCACCTAGCTGTAACAGAAGCATAATCTTCCTCCAGACACAGTTGCTTTGGCCCACCAACTGGTTCAGGGCCTGGTTTATGTGTGCGACGCCACGTTGGATGCGACCCCTTTAATATCCAGGGCCTCTGTCTCGGCGGTGGTATTGCGTCGTCTTATCTGGTTGAAGTGCTGGTCTGCTGACCTAGCCTTAGAAAGCTCCTGACGGATCTACCATTTAAAGGTGGTAGACCTTTCGGTGCTGCTCTGGATGACATCGTCATTGATGTCATGGGAGGTAAAAGCACTCTTCTTCCTTAGACTAGCAAGGGTGAGGAGGCCCGCCGCAAACAGGGGCCTTCCTTTCCAGCAAAAGGTTTTTTTTTTTCGTCAGTCAGAGTCCACGGGTAGGCCCTCTCAGACTGACGGCAGTGCGGCTGGTGGGCACAAGTGCCCCTGGGTGCGTAAGCCGAACATGCGGCTCCCAAGCCCGCCTCCGCGTGAAGTCTTGCCTCCGCCCGACTCTGGGGTGGGGGGGGCGACTTCGCAGGTCACGAATCGGTGGTCCTCCCGAATCTCCGACTGGTGGGTGTGCGAGGAGGTCACCTCAGGATACAGGATAGTATTCCGATCCTGGCCCCCAGACAGATTCTTTCCCTCAAATCTTCCTCTCCTTCCTACCTGTTGGGCAGCCCTCTTGGGGGCTGTACAGGATTTGATCAGGTCCGGAGTGATTGTGCCGGTTCCGTCACAGGAGAGTTTTCAGGGATTCTACTCGAATCTGTTTGTCGTCCCAAAAATAGGACGTGGTTCGACCTATCCTGGACCTCAAGGCCCTGAATGTCTTCGAGAAGGTGCAGTAATTCCGCATGGAATCTATTCGCACGGTGATCGCTACACTCCACCAAAGGGATTTTCTTCTGGCGTCCTTGGACTTCAAGGACGCCTACTTGCATGTTCCGATCTGCGCAAGTCACCAGAAGTTTCTGCGCTTTGCGATCAGCGAAGTCCACTATCGATTGTGGCTCTTCCTTTCAGCCTAGCCTCGGCACCAAGGGTGTTCACCAAGGTGCTTGCTCCGGTTCTAGCCTTCTGTTACAGCGAGGTATTGCTGTCGTGGGCTATCTGGACGATCTTCTGCTAAGAGCAGAAAGTGGATCAGTTTGAGAGCTCTACAGATACGCCACTTCCTCAGCACTATCCCACCACCCTCAGACGCTGACCAACCGCGTACGACGTTAGAAGACCTTTGCGAGGACACGGGAGTCCTGTCCCATACCCTTTCCTTGACCTACACCCTCCTGAACAATCCCCCAGAAAACTTTGTTCCCCCTGGTTTACTTAAATGGGAAGAGGAGTTAGAGACACAGTTTAGCTCCACCAGAAGACAGCACATACTCCAACACACACACAAAACCTCAATCTGCACCAAGATACAGGAAACTAATTATAAAATTGTATCATGCTGGTACAAAACCCCAGTCCTACTACAAAAAATATTTCCGACGACATCGGATAGGTGCTGGCGATGTCAAACTGAAAAAGGGACCTTACTACATATCTTTTGGTCCTGCCCCAAGCTACAACATTTCTGGAAGGTCATTCATGAGACAATACAAAAACTCACGGAGAGGCCCATCCCGGCCGATCCAGCATTTTTTCTCCTGCACGGGAATGACATCCCCATCAGGAAATATAAAAAATCAGTGATACGCCACCTGCTTGATGCGGCTAAGGCATGCATTCCGCTTTGCTGGAGGTCTGCCCTTCCGCCGTCCATCGATCTGTGGCTCCGAAAGGTAGAAGAAATAAGGCAAATGGAGGATCTTACCCTTTCGGGGCAAAAGAGACAAGAGATATTCACTAAAACCTGGCAAACATGGCATACGTTCATATACTCTGAGGAGGGCCAGACCTTGAGAGGAACCGACATAATAACCTAATCACAATACAACGCAGTAGTAGGGAAAACCAAAAACTGTACGGGAAGACAGACCAGTCAGTAAATGAAAGAGGGCATATGGATGATAGAGACTCCATGGCCGCGGACGGTCTTCCCCCCTTTCCCCTTTACTCCCTCTGTCTTCTTTCCCTAATCCCACCCACTTTTCCCCCTACACCACTAGTTTCTTTATTCTATTTCCCGCCCCTGCCTTGATTCCCCCGTGCTGCGGTAGCTCCCCCTGAGATAGGGGGCCGCGGCCGGGGGGTTTGGGGAGAGGAGGGGGGAATTTTTTGTACAAAAAAAATATACAATAAAAACAGAGGGCGGACTCCACGGGACTGCAAACACTCATACAAACTCCCTACAGAGCCAGACAACTTAAGCTGCATGCAGGGGAAACTTCAGTGCAGGACACACATAGAGACGTAAGTTCACACAGAACCCCAAGCACACCACACTCTATCAACACACAGCAGCAGGCAATGCACTATACCCTGGTATGACACAGGTTACTTAAACCCACAGGAAATGTTTAAGGGGACCAACCTGCTGTACATGCAAGTTTCATGTTGTTTGATTACTGTTTTATACTGTATGGTATATAGTACATATTACCCTGTAACCTGTTGGTCCTTGCGGGATCTGCTCCTTATGATAAATAAAAAAAAAAAAAAAAAAAAAAGAAAGTGGATCAGACTTAGAGGAAAGGTGACTATCGTCAATTAGACCCTCAGGGACTCGGGTGGTTCCTGAACATTCAGGAGTCAGTCCTGGTCCCGGCTCAGTGTCTTGAGTATCTAGTTCTGATTCTGGACTCCTTGGAGGCAAAGGTATCCTACCTCTGGAGAAGTTGCTGACACTTCAGTCTGCGGTGCGGGTGCTGACATCCCAAAAATGGTTGTCAATCCGTTTTTTGCATGAGAGTCCCGAGACTCGTGGTGGCCTCCTTCGCGGCCGTTCCGTATGCCCAATCACACACCAGGGCATTGCAGAAGGAGATCTTGTCCACCTGGGACAAATCCCCGTTGTCCTTGGATCTTCAGATCCAGGTGATTCACCTGGTCAGGGCGCCCCTGACATGGTGGTTGAGATCCTCAGCTCTTCGGTCCGGAAAGTCGTTCCCCTCCCATCCAATGGACGGCACTCATGATGGACACCAGCCTGACGGGCTGGGGTGGAGTCTGGGGAGTCCTGTCGGCTCCGGCCTTGGACTCCAGACGAGCCCGTTTACCAATCACTGTTCTGGTAATACGGGCCATCGGACTGTGTCTTTCCTCAGGTCAGAGAGAGTACGCGGTCGCTCCATCAGCAGCCAGTCGGACACCGCCACGGCGGTGGCGTATGTAAACCATCAAGGGGGAACTCTGAGCTCAGCTTCGGCTTCCGAGGTAGTCCGTATCCTGAAGTGGGCCGGAAGAAACGTGTCGGCTCTGTAGGCCATTTTACATTCTGGGCATAGACAATGGGCAGGCGGACTATCTGAGTCGCCAATCGCCAGACACCGGACCAAGAAGAGTGGTCCTTGCATATTTCAACTCCTTTACCGACGGTGGGGCACGCCGGATGTGGACCTGATGGCCTCTCGACTCAATCGCAAGGGTCGAGGTTGTGGCCAGATCCAGGGATCCTTGGGCGATGCCTCGGATGCGTTGGTGGCCCCATAGGGTCCTTATCGCCTGATATGAACTCCAGCGATCCTAATTATTCCGGATTGGCCTCAGCATCACTGGTACGCTGATCTGGTACGTCTCGTCGCGGACGTTCCCTGACGGTTGCCGATGAGGGAGGACCTTCAGTCTCAAGGTCCTATGTTTCATCCGGCTTACAGTCTCTGGCTTTAACGGCAGGGCTGTTAAAAGCCAGGTGCTGAGGGACCGAGGTCTCTCGGACTCGGTCATTTTGACCATGTTAAGGACACGGAAGTCTTCCTCCAGGCAGATCTATCACCGTACCTGGAAAGCTTATATCGCCGTCCCCAGAATCCTGCGTCCTCTGCAGTGTGGAGTGACCCAAAAGCTTGCTTTGAGTACCATCAAGGATCAGATTTCGGCCTTGGCCGTCTTCTTTCAGCGACCTCTAGCGGGTCATTTTCTTGGTTAGCACCTTGTGTTGGGGGTTCGCCATGTGCTCCCTCCTGTCAAGCCTACTCTCCCACCGTGGGATCTGAATTTGGTGCTCTCGGTCCTCCAGGAACCTCCTTTTGGGAATATCCGGGATATTCCCCTCTTGTCTTGTCTCAGAAGGTGGCCTTTTTAGTGGCAATCACTTCTGTTTGACGAGTGTCTGAGTTGGCGGCTTTGTCCTGCAAGTCGCCATATTTAGTCATCCATAAGGATAAGGCGGTGTTGCATCCGTGACCTTCCTTTTTTGCCAAAGGTGGTGTCGACCTTTCACCTACATGAGGACATTGCCCTCCCGTCCTTGTGTCCTCACCCATCGCATCCCAGAGAGTTTGCGCTGCACATATTGGAGGTGGTACGAGCCTTACGGGTGTACCTGTCTGCTACTGCTTCTATTCGGAAGTCCGACTCACTATTTGTGACTGTCTCTGGTCCATAACAGGGCCAAGCGGTTTCGTCTGCCATCATTTTTAGGGGAATCAGACAAACCGTCATTCAAGCCTATGCTCTCAAAGGGCGGGCGCCTCCCTTCCCGGTTACGGCGCATTCCACCAGGACAATTGGTGCTTCCTGGGTTTCCCGACATCAAGCGTCGGTTGCACAAGTGTGCAAGGTGGCGACCTGGTCGTCTGTTCATGCCTTTTAAGTTTTATAAGGTTAATGTGGCTGCATCTTCGGATGCTTCCTTCGGCCGCAGGGTGCTGCAGGCCGCTGTTTAAAGTTGCGACTCCTCCGTTGAGGAGCTCTGCCTTATTGGAGTGAAGTTTTGGTTTTTCCATTTATACTGCTCCCATCCCTCTTGACACTGCTTTGGGACATCCCACGTGTAAAGTGTAAAGAGACACCGTGTCAGTCCATGGATGGTAAGAGAAAATAGGATTTTTTGTACTCACCGTAATATCCTTTTCTCTGACATCCATGGACTGACACGGCACCCACCCTTCCTTTTTAAGTTTTTGTACTGCTTTGTTACGAACTGAAGTCTACTGACTGTAGTGGGAGGGTTATGTCCGGAGGGACGGCTCCCTGGGTGGGGCTGTTCAGCTCTGGCTTTTAGAATGTATGTATAACATTTCACATTCTGCCTAGTTCTTCTCCTGCAAGCAGGGACATAACCCACGTGTAAAGAGACACCGTGTCAGTCCATGGATGTCAGAGAAAAGGATTTTACGGTGAGTACAAAAAATCCTATTTTCACATAGGTCCCCTTTGGGGGTCACCATTGTCATTTCCCATTTGGATCACTTACCTACACTTATGGTCCAGGAGTTGCCTGTCTTTGTTTTCATCGCCCCTGTATGTCACTGCTGCTCCCGGTGACGATGCCTTGTTGGTTTATCGGTGGCCCCTGCTGCCGCGCTGATGCTGCGCTGGCGCAGAGGTAAGTTGAGCACAACATTATGTTGTAATCATTTTTATTTTTCCTCATTCCTATTCTTTTATTTTTTTCTTATCCTCTCCCCTTGTTTTGTGTCTCCCTCGCTAATTTTAGCCTGCATTAAATTCTCCCAAACTGTACCTCTGAGACTATCTGGAACCCATATTTTTTGCTTTCAGATAATTTCCATGAATCATTGCTCCTGATGAGCGGTCATGAAACCGCGAAACGCGTCGAGCTACCTACCATTCACGTTTTTCAGTTGTCAACTCTTATCTTACCATGGATCAACAATACTAACTTTCAATTGGTCCAAATCATGTCCTTATATATTATTTATCATCTCATTCTCATTGTCGTTTTTTCTCCCCCCATTCTTGTACCCTGATATTAATCTAGATAGACTACTTAGCCCATATAGCCCAACGTCACTTTGGTTACATTATGACTGTAATTATGATTTGTTTTATTTTCCTTATATGTTCATTTGTACTGTGGATTACTATGTAACTTGTGTTGAAAATGCTTAAAGTTTTTTTAGAGGTTATGTGCCCGTAATATTTTGGAGGTTATATGCCCATAAATATTTTTTATATGAAACTATACAATACAAATAAACGTTATATCCCGGTCACTTGACCTCTCCTTTTGCTGTCATGTGCTTCACTTAAAGTCCCACCAGGTGCTCCTCTCTTTTTAATCGGATACAGGGATGGAGGCGGCTATCCCTTTGATTCCCGCCTCATTTAAAGTCCCACAAATGCCTTTTTCCTCATAGAACATCCATTTATAAATGTTTTCACCCAGAATATACACAAATGTCATCCAAGATTCACACATATACAATTGAAATCAATAGGGAAAAAAAAGTGTGAATCCGGGGAGAAAGTTGTGTGAATTTTGGGTGAAGAAGAAAATTAAAGTTATACTGCACATAAGTGCAACAGGCTACGGTCTGCCTCCCTAATTCTATTTTTCACATTTATTTTTGTTTTACATTACCCATGAATAACTGAAAGCTGAGTGTCAGGCTATGTCTCAGCTATTAACCTGTGTGTATGAACTCTGGCCCTTCCTGTAAAATACACTTGAAATACTGGCCAGACAAAACCCCATAAAACACATATCTCATCACCGGATCTTTGCTGCTTTACAAGTCTTAGAGTGACGCAAAATATCTAAAATAAACGAATCTGCAGTTGCTAAAAATAGAAACCCTCTGTAGTAAAAGTATACATGATGATGTACTTACTATGAAACACCCATGCTAAACAACTGATATCAATACAAAAACAAGTAGAGAACTATACTTGGAGTTGTAATAAAAGTTTAAAGGCCAGGTTCACCTTAAAAAAATAATAAAATACGCATTTCTTTTTGCAGGGAAAAAAATATATATAAATAATATGCATTTATTATTTTTTTGGACAGAAGCCTGCAGAGTAACCACTGATGGCGGGTGCAATGTTGGGCTCCTGCACACACTGCCTTGAGCTCTCTGCCCATGCCTCTATACTGGCAGACAGTTCCCAAGCTGTAGGCAGTGTGAATGAACTATAAGCATGTTGATCTTCGTGCACTCAATTCATTGATACTATGGGGGTTATTTACTAAAGGCAAATCCACTTTGCACTACAAATACAAAGTGCACTGGAAGTGCAGTCGCTGTAGATCCGAGGGAGACATGCAAGGAAAATAAAAAAGTATTTTAGCTTGTACATGATTGGATAATAAAATCAGCAGAGCTTCCCCTTATTTCAGATCTACCCCTTAAATTTACAGTGACTGCACTTCCAGTGCAATTTCAAGTGCACTTTGCACTACAAGTAAATAACTCCCTTTGAGTCCATCTGCCGCAACGTACTTGCAGTTTTTTCATTCACCAATTCCTATGAATGAATGACACAGCTGTACAGGCAGAGGCTCACGCAGCCCCAACATTTTCAAAATGTGACAGCGGGTGCGGGGAAAGGTACCTCTGCCTACTGTCACAGTAGAGGATTGGCATGTGAGCAGGGGTTCTGCATTAGTAACATGTTACACCCTAAATACTGGTGTAACAAAAGGTGAACTTATCCTTTAAATGGGAAAAAAAATAGGCTGTGCTCCAGAAATGCAGCATTTCTATTACTAGTAGAAAAAACTTCAACCATATTAATCTTCATCAGATTGTTAAAGAGAAACTGCAAGCAAAAGTAAAATCAGTCAGCTGTTCACACTATCCTGGGAAAACTGCAATTGTGCAACATAGAAAAAAACATTGAACCTTGAAGTAGGATCTATGTTCTCCCTTTAGAAAAAAAAAAGTTCTATGGTCACAACAGTCACTTTCATTTTATGACATCAGCATTGTAATAGAATACAAACAATAGTTATATTTGACAATCCAATATAAACCACTTCCATGAAAATCTCCTTTCATATTGTGAGCACTGCCCGTCTTCTGGCCATGAATCCCGGCATGCTTTGCAACGTCTCCTCTGCTGTTTACATTTCTAAGGACTACATATCCCATGGTACCTTGCTGTCTGCAAGCAGTGATTACTGTACTGACTCCGCCTCCTGAAACTCCTCTCACCACCTCTGTAGTTCAGAAGGCAGGCTCTAAAATGTGTGACACAGCAGTGCCTACTCACAGGCCATAGTGAATATGCGTCACAGAAATCAAGGTAAAAGTAAATGAGTGAGATTCTTCACAAAATAAGTTTACAAACCTTAAGATCATTCACAGTAATAAGATCAGGATACAGAGGGGGGCTGAGCCACGTGTGAATGGACACACAGAGCCGCAGGCCAGGAAACACGCCCGCTTGTGTGCCTGTTTGCTGTGGGGGCACCCTGCAGGAGGTGCCAGGAGCACCGGCGTGGGACCCGAGAAGAGTAGGATTGGGGCTGCTCTGTGCAAAACCACTACACAGAGCAGGAAAGTATAAAATGCTTGTTATTTAAAATATTTAATATCACTTTAATGCATTCCCTATGTTAAGGTAAAAAAAAAAAAAAAGTCACAAAATTTGTATCACCCAGTCACCTCCCTCAATACTTAGTCCTATCTTGATCCAGCAATGTGCCGATTGCAGCAGCACTGCTTTCTCTTCCTCTCCTCACATGACTCTAGGGAGAGCAGTGGGAGCCACTGGCCCCTGCTGCGGTCAATCAAATCATGTGATAAGGGTGTGGGGCAGAGCGGCACTGTGTGTGTCTATAGATGCACACATTCTGGCTTCATAGTGCTCCCCCACAGGGAAGGGGGGGGCTTCCTATGGTGGTAGATTGAGAAGAGGAGAAGCCTAGAGCGCCAGTGTGGGACCCCTATGAGGCCATAAGTACGCTTTAATTATACGCACATTTGCTTTGCAGTTTTCTAAGGCCTCATGCACGCTAAGTGTAGGCTCCTCTGTAGCTCCTCTTGGAGATGCACATAAGGTTTTTTACCTGACTGCAGATAATGCATTAAGGTGGAAAAAAACTGAAGCCTTTACAACCACTTTATTTAGTATTTTTGAAATCCACAATACAGCCAGATTCCAAACATATATAGGGAAGTGCAGGGCTCTCTAACTCCACGTACAATTGAAGTATTAAGTGCAAGTACATTATAATAGTGAAAGTCTAGTAATGTATTCCTGTGTCCCTACCAAGGCTACATATATGTCTTTAGGCCTGTGTCACACAGGCTTCAGCTTGTATAAGAGCAGAGGGAACAGAAGGCTTTAACAAAGCATTTGCAGGGCTTTTAGCAAGCTTTTAAAGCGCCCTTCAGCTCCAGTTTCTAAATGTTGAACACAGACCCTTATGGGAGTGCCATTTGCCACTTTAAACAAGCTGCTACCATGAAGCTTGTTAAACACCTGACAACGCCTGCTAGAAACTTGTTTAACGTGACAATCAACACTCCCATTAGGATCTGTGTATAACAGTCCCAAACAGGAGCTGAAGAAAGCTTTAAAGGCTTAGAGAAAGTACTACCATTTTATTTGCTGCATTTTCTACTATTGTATCCTACAAAAATAGGATTTTTATAACAGCTTACCTGTAAAATCCTTTTCTTGGAGTACATCACGGGACACAGAGCTTAGTAATTACTATGTGGGTTATATATCTCACCTTCAGGCGCTGGACACTGATGTAATCAATTAGACAGGAAATTCCCTCCCTATATAACCCCTCCCCTACTGGGAGCTCCTCAGTTTTGTAGCAAAGCAATAAGTGTCCCAATATCCCCAAACAAGATGGGCGGGAGCTCTGTGTCCCGTGATGTTCTCCAAGAAAAGGATTTTACAGGTAAGCTGTTATAAAAATCCTATTTTCTTTATCGTGCATCACGGGACACAGAGCTTAGTAATTACTTTGTGGGACGTTCCAAAGCAATGCCTACTGAGGGGAGGGAGACACAACTAACGCAGACCGCCATCAGACTTGAGGACCTATACCGCTGCCTGCAGCATACTGCGCCAAAGAGCGGCATCCTCTTGCCGCCTTACATTCACCTGATAGAATTAGTGAACGTATGCACCGGCGACCAAGTTGCGGCCTTGCAATCTGAGTCATAAAGGCTGGGTAATGCACCGCGCATGAAGCGCTTACTATCTATCCTGTTAGGGTGCACTCTAAAAGAAACAGGGGAACCCTCTCTTTAACCACAAGCCTGAATAATCATCTGATGAATCAACATTGAAAACAGTTCATTTAGACGCTGCCTGCCTTTTCCTGGGGCCTCCTGGTAGCACCCAAACATCAGTTTTCCGTATCTGAGCAGCTGCTTCAGACAGGCCTTGACTTCTCTCATACCAATGAGAGATTGTAACCATTTTAATAGCCGATTTGGACGCTACCTGCCCATTTCTAGGGTCTTCTGGCAGCACAATCAAAACCTGTTTCCTATATCTGAAACCTTCAGATAGATCTTTAACTGCTCTCCTCTATATTGAGAGAAAGCAATAACCTTTCCTTCCGCAGAACAAGGCTCTGGAAAAAAAGGAAGGCAAGAATATCTTGATTGAATGAAAACCAGATCCTTCTAGGAAATAAGGCCGGGTGAAGATTTACCATCACCCTATCCTTAAGAAAATTAAGTGTGGCTCTATACAAAGAAAGTTGCCAATACTGAAACTCTTGTGGAGGCTACCGCAACCAAGAACACCAATTCCCCTGTTAGAAGGATGAAGGGATATATGGTGCATCGGCCCAAGGTGCTGACCTTGTAAGCCGACCAAATTAGACTCAATCCTCCAAGCACAAGGGCGACCTAACTGGCGGACTTATACATGTTACCCTTGTATAAAGGCCTGGATCAAAGCAAGCGGCCTTTGAAGATACTGACAAGGCCGAATCGGATCCTTGATGGAACTTAAAGCTAGCTCCATTTCCTTTCCTAATGTAGGAAGGTAAGAACTTTACTGATCCACCTCTTGGTTTCACACCAGGAACATGGGCCTTCCAGAACCTTTGATACATGGTCCTGGAGGCCAGCTCTCCTGTATGAATCAAGGTAATTTGCCGCTGATTCTAAAAACCCTGATCCTCAAGAATGCGGGCTATAACAGCCAGACCATCAATTCCCATGTTTGCAAGACGGGATGGAATACCCCCTGAGAAGTAGGTCTGGACAAGATGTAAGGGACCCTGGGTCCTCTACTACCACCCTTACGATTCCTGCACAGTAAGGTTGTCTGGGTCATGGCGGAGCCATTAGGCCGGCTTCCGTTCCCCTCAGATGTGGCATAGAAGCCCCGATAGTCGCGGCACTGGGGGGAGAGAATGCATAAACCAGTGACAACTGGTCCCATGAGATCACCAATGCATCTGTCCCACATGCGAGTGGATCCTTTGTTCTGGACACAAAGCTGTCCCAACTTCTTGTTGAACCTGGACGCCAATAAATTTTATGTCCGGGATACCCTTTCTCTGGCATTTGGCCAGAAAAAAGTCAGGGTGTAGAGGTCATTCTCCCGAGAACAATTGTTGACGGCTCCAGAGAACCGCCTGCCAATTCTCCATTTCATGTAATGAAGTTTGTCGATAGGCAAGGCACAAGCTCCTCTGCCCAAGCCAGAACATGGCTCACTTCCCTCTGGCTGCGTGACTTCTAGTGCCTTCTTGGTATATAAAGTAAATCATTGGTGTGGCATTGTCGGATTGTAGTCTGCCATCCGTAGCTCTAGAACAGTGTTTCTCAACTCCAGTCCTCAAGGCGCCCCAACAGGTCATGTTTTCAGGCTTACCATTATTTTGCACAGGTGATTTGATCAGTTTCACTGCCTTAGTAATTACCACAGTTGTTTCATCTGAGGGAAATCCTGAAAACATGACCTGTTGGGGCGCCTTGAGGACTGAAGTTGAGAAACACTGCTCTAGAATGTTAATGGATAAGGCTCACTTGGATCTTGACCACTTCCCCTGGGCACTGGTCTCTTCCAGGCCTGGCCTCCATCCCTAGAGGCCAGCCTTAGTAGCCCCCACCTCCCAGATAACCGGCATGAAGGATCTTCCTTTCTGCCAATCTTTTGGTTAAGAACCACCAACTAAGACTCCAGCGTATCCCTGGGACCAGACCCTTTGGATAATGCTAGGTTAGGATCTACTTGTTCCAGGCTGCCAGAATAATGTTTATAGCAGTTTTGAAAGAAACTGAGCATAGGGAACCGCTTTGAAAGAAGCCACCATCTTCCCTAGCACCTTAAGCAAAAGGCAAACGTAAGGAACTCCTCCTTGCCTTGACCACATTAGACCAGCTTTCTTTTAGCGCTGCCTTTGTCTAAGGCAAAAACCTCTCCTTTTTGGGCTGTGTCCCAAAATTAACAGGCTTCTTACCAAATGCAAGAAGGTACATTTAGACTGAGATCCTAACCCAGGAGTTCCAGATACTGGACCATGCTGGACACACTTAGGTCCAGCCATGCTACTGACTGATCCATCAGCAGCAGATTGCCTCTGTATGCCATTACTGCTATACCCTGGGCCTTTAGACCTGCTAGAGGCGGGCCCTAGCACCCTGTAAACCCGGGCACGGTGGCTAACCCAAAGGGCAGGACCACCAACTGGAAGAGGTGCTTCTCTCCTGCGAAACGCAGACAACCTCTGCAGTCCCATGTAAATAAACACATATGCAAATGGTTCCCCATATGTGTATGTGGCAAGTGTTAAGCCATATGCCTCTATGGACGCGAGCGTTCATTGAGGCATGAATTCATACAAATATGGTTTAGGCACAACATAAAAAAGTGTGCGCTGTATACCACGCATACATATAGCACGTGTGCTATGAAACGGCCATCTTGCAAGCAAGTATGCGTTTGAGAACGTGTTATGCCACATGTACTCATGCAGACATGTATTCCTATGTGAACACAAGGAATCCTGTATAATTAAGCAAACCTAAATTATCATGCCTCATTATGCAACCATGCAGAATCTAGGCGAACCTGCAACTTTAGGCGATCATGTATCCTTATGCGATTCAGCATCTTTTATGCGATCAAACATCTTATGCACCTTAAGCACTACTGTGCCGACATGTACCCTTGTGTGACCAAGGACTCTTGTGTGATCAGGCACTCCTGTGCGATCCAGCATGTTTATGCAATCAAGCATTTTTATGCGACTTTAGGCCTTTCCGTGAAAACAAGCCTCTCTGTGTGACCAAGTATCCTTGGGTAATCAAGGACTCGTGTGATCAGGCAACCTTGTGTGATCCAGCATTTTTATGCAATTTTAGGCATTTACTTTGCAAACAAGCCTCTCCGTGCGATTTAAAGCACTTTAATATGATTAAGCATCCTCGTGCGACTATGTAAAAAACATGTAATCCATACAAACAGAAACATGTATCTTTATGTGATCAAAAACAAACATGTTCTGTTACTTGTCTTTTTACCCCACATACATTTTGTGTATTCCAAACTCATGCATTTTATGCCAACCTGTGGACTGGTAAAGAGGCAGTTATCCTCTGTAGACGTGCATTTCCGCAATCTTGCGATATAGCTGTTGTGCGTTAGCAACGTGCACCAGCAACAGTGCATCCCAGCAGTTGTGTGTTTGGCTAGCCTGAAGCCAGCACCAGGATGAGGATCCTGTGGAGGTTTTTCTAGCAACCTATACTCTTCGAGGAGGAGAAAAAAACTGCTTATGCGGGTGCCCAACTAGCAGAATAAACTGTTGCAGTAATGGATGGAGTGGGAAGGTACAAGCAACTTATGGGATTTTTTTTTTTTTTAAAACCCCAAGGCGGAGAAGGAGGCTTTAGCCAACTAAGCTAAATTATATGCAGTATGAATCTCTGAAAAAGACTGCAGCTGCAACTCCAGAGCTCGTGAGGCTTCTGATACCTGCGCCTCGTTAGCCTGCACCTGTTCCCTGTCCTCTGACGGTGAACTTTCAACCTCAGGACTTTTAATCCATTTGTTTGAGGATTTAGAGCAGGGAAAGGGGCACACCCCAGTTTCTGCTTTCTGTGAGGATACAGCAATATAGCAATTAACCTCTTATAGACAAACATCAGCCTTTTGCTTCTTAGGATTTTTAGTCCCAGAGCCCTTAGAAGGCATAGTCCCAAGCTCAAGCCGAGGTACTTGCAGCCAAATTGCACCTATTACTGAGCTATAGTTCAGCGTACAAGCTGCTATATGAGCCAGTCAGGTGTCTAAATGAATGTGCCTTAGGAATGCCTGTATCACCGCCTGTTGTATGCCAAATACATTTATACTGTCACCAAATCAGCCCCTGCTCCTGTGTCTGTCCTCTTACCAGTGTGTCTCCCAGAGACTGTTCTTTTAAAGGCAGAGGACGCCCGCACATGCGCAGAAGCGCCCCGGGACACACGGAGCGTCAGCACGCCAAGCCCCGCCCCCTCCGTGACTTGTTCATATCTTGGAAACCTCTCTCACGCGTGCACGCCGCGCTTCCTAATGGAGAGGAAATGGGGGGAGGAGGGAGGCCGCGAACTGCTCCAGCCCGTCATGGCTGAGCGGCGGCTATACAGGGAGATCCGCAGCGCAGCACCAGGATGCGAACTCAGGTCTCCCCCCCTCAGGTATGACATGGCAACATTTAACAGATGGCCCCTTGAGCTGCAAAAAACATTAGTTTGAAGGTTTCCTGCTGAACCAAGTCCATCAGGGACCTTCACTTACCTTTTCCCCGCCGCAGGACCCTGTTCGGAACAGATAGCCCAAACTTCGCCCCTCTCGGCGGGCAATGTCAGCCGACCTTCAGGGACCGGGGTCCTGCTGAAAGGAACACCACTCACCTGGACCTGTATAGCACCCTGCCAGAAACATCTTGGTTTTGGGTATGACCAGAGTACTGGAACCCAGGATCCAGCCCTCCTAAGAGGCATTACAGGACAAAACCTCTTGCTTCGGATACGAGGCCCCAGGTACCATCCGTTTGGCTATGAAGCACTTTGGATGGATCTGGTCTTTTATGGAGGCTATTTAAATCCAGCATGGATCCCTCCAGTGGAGCTCCTGAGAGCACATCTTCACTCGTGACCAACACCTTAGACACTGATGAAAAAACTGAGGTACTCCCAGTATGGGAGGGGTTATATAGGGAGGGAACTTTCTGTCTAATTGATTACATCAGTGTCCAGCACCTGAAGGTGAGATATATAACCCACATAGTAATTACTAAGCTCTGTGTCCCGTGATGTACGATAAAGAAATATTAAAATCTAAAGGCTTAGGAGAAAGTGACTTGAAGCTAACTACGCTTTATTGACAGCAGCGGGAGCCAATGGCGCCACTGCTGTGTCTCAGCCAATTAGAAGAGTATCCAGGACGGCTGAGGCATTCGTGGACATCGCTGGATAGAGATGGGGCTCAGGTATTAGGGGGGCTGCTGCACACAGAATGCTTTTAATCTAGATGCATAGAATGCATTAACCACTTCAACCCCATAAGAATTTACCCCCTTCCTGACCAGAGCACTTTTTGCGATACTGCACAGCGTCGCTTTTAACTGACAATTGCGCGGTCATGCAATGTTGCACCCAAATAACATTGATGTTCTTTTTTTCCCCACAAATAGAGCTTTCACTTTTTGCTATAATAAAGATCCCCAAAAAATATATAAAAAAAATTCTCTCAGTTTAGGCCGATACATTCTTCTACATATTTTGGTAAAAATAAAAAAAGAAAAAAATTTCAATAAGCGTATATCGATTGGTTTGCACAAAAGTTAGAGTCTACAAAATAGGGGATAGTTTTATGGCATATTTTTTTTAATTAGTAATGGTGGCGAGCTGCGATTTTTATTGTGACTGTGACATTATGACGGACACATCGGACACTTTTGCCACTATTTTGGGACCATTGTCATTTATACAGCGATCAGTGCTATAAAAATGCATGGATTACTGTGTAAATTACACTGGCAGGGAAGGGGTTAAACACTAGGGGGCGATCAAGGGGTTAAGTGTGTCCTAGGGAGTGATTCTAACGGTAAGGGGGATGGTCACAATACAACATGACAGAGATCACTGCTCCCGATGACAGGGAGCAGTAGATCCCTGTCACGTTGCCAGGCAGAACAGGGAAATGCCTTGTTTACATCTCCCCGTTCTGCAGCTCCATGTCACGATCATGGGCCCCCGGCGGTCACCGAGTCTGGGGGACCCGCGGTCACGGAGTATGCGGCGGGTGCACTCGTGCCCCGCAGGCGGCGTACGCCCACAAAGCCGTGATTTAAAGGGGACGTACCTGTACGCCAATTTATGCAGCCGTGCCATTGTGCCAACATACTTCGTCTTACGCTGGTCGGCAAACGGTTAAGATAAAAAAAAACTTTTGACTTTACAGCCACTTTAAAGCAGATCTTTCCTGCATCTGAGCAACACAAACCAAAAACACCAATACCTTTTTAATATTTAAAGCAAACTCACCCATCCATGCATGGCTCCATGCTTTCTTTTGTTGAGCAATCGCTTTGAAAAACAACACCCTAGCATTTCTGCCCGTTGCCATCTTGAGTAAGAGCAAATGATTCATGTAGCATTTACTTCCAGGAATCCATCTTCCCTTAGCTTACGCATACATGCAGGGGAGTGTGCTTAGCTGAGAAAGCCCCTCCTCCCCTCCTGAAGACTCCTGGAATGTATGGCATTTACCTGGGCAATAAACCAGAAAATAACTGAAGAAATGTAAAAAAAAAAAAAATCTAAAGTGAATATGATATATATTTCTATCTATTTACTAATGCTAGCATGAAGATTACAAATAATCAATGATGATTGGGAGAGTGAAGTTCCACTTTAAGCACAGAGGCAGATTTGTGGTGACGTAGTCAGTTTGAGCACCATAGGACTTCATCAGAGCTATTAGACGCTCTGCTGTAGCAGGAGTTGTGCTATCACAAGAGCAGCCGTCATTGAACCAACATATATGCCATACTACTGCCAGAATCCATGCTCCGCACACTCATACACTCAGCAAGAGACTATACGGTCACGTGACCACTGAATAAAATGTTTTTGTTTTTAAATACTGGCCTGTAGTTGATATATAGAAGTGTTTTCTGAATATAACATGCATTTTATTTCATTAATTCGCATAGGCTTTATCGATCTCTACATTATTTTTTTATATCTGTAGAAGCTCTTTCACACTGCCAGCGTATGGGCGTCTGCGGTAAAGCGCCACTAGTTTTACCGTTGTTTTTGCAGTGCTTTTCAGGCACTTTTAACCCCCGCTAGCGGCCGAATAAAGGCTTTGCAGGTGCTGCCCATTGATTTCAATGGGCTGGGGCGCTTTATGACCGATGTATACACACACCGCTCTTAAAGCACCTCAAAGACGTTGCTTACAGGACGTTTTTTGACGTCCTGCCAGCACTTGGGCTTTCACACTGAGATTGCATTTGAGGCTTTTTTCAGGCGTTGTTTTTAGTGCTAAAGCACCTGAAAAACGCCTCCAGTGTTAAAGGGGTCTAAAGGCTAGTTTACAGTTGTGGAGTTACAGAGAATTTTTGCACTCCTCCCAGGTGCACCTTCAGTCCTCCAATGTCTTTTTTGTTGCATTATTCACCACTCAGACTCTTGTCAATGCAGGAGCAGAAGTCCTGTATTGTAAGTAAGGACGTAAAAGGGTGAATCCACAACCCTGAAGTGTCGCTGACAGAAGATGAGAAGTCATCAAAGTGGATGTAAACCCGAAATATATATATATATATATATATATATATATATATATATATATATATATATTTTATTTTATTTTTTATTTATTTTTTTTGCTGTCACAATGTAGAGTATAAGATTTCCTATCATGTGTGCCAGGTCTTGCCACAAAGTTAATCCAGCTCTGAGCAATCCTTTTATTGTTCAGTGAGATAAAATGGACAAACAGAGAAAAACCTTTGTCCGTTACGCCCCCTTGCTTTGAGTGACAGGTTATTTACATATCTCGTGCACTAGATTTAGACAGGCATTTTTTTTTTATTCCCACCACCACTCCTTTTCTGAAGTCATGTGGTCACTTTTCTGGATTTTGACTGGATGTTAGTGATCATAGCAGAAGGAATAAACAGGAGAAAATGCATGTTGACAAGGGGAGTGTAGAGGTGGGCGGGGAGTCTACTGACATTACGACTCCACCCACCGAGCTCCAGACAACAGATCCACCCACAGAATCTGCAGTTTTTCAGTTCTTATAACAGACAGAGGAGGGACATTTGACAGATAAGGATACATCTATATCCTTATAGATTAGCACTATGGCAGTAGTTTAGAAAGGATGAGAGTGGGTTCACATCCACTTTAAGTTTTGAAAAATTGACATGCTTTGAGTTTGTGTCAATGGTACCAGGTTGAAATGCTTCTTAGATCATTTACATGCACTGTTCCCAGCTATGTCTGAACTACAGAATCCCACATCCCCTTTTTTGGAGAGGAAAGTTGAAGATGCTCTGTAGTCCTGAAACACTTCTTGTTCTCAAATGCCAATGCTGTTCCTCCTTCATAGATACATACAGTACAGTAACATTGTCACCCTAAGACTTTTCCTGGGGGATCATGACCAGTCTGTGACCTCAGCTCTATACATTCTGGACACTTTCTCAGTTTTCCGGCCTCAGGGTGAATTGGGGTAAGTCACAAATGTTGCCATTGAAAGTTCCATTCCCAACCCTTAGGGCCCCATTAGGCTGTCCACTTCAGTGGGTTGATAAGATAAAATATTTGGGACTGAATATTACCCAGTCGGTTTATGACTTTATTCCCCTCAATGTTGCTCCGATTCTGCAGACACTTACGCAATGCAGACAGGCCTGGCGTAACCTACCGCTATCCCTGATTGGGAAAATAAATCTGCTGAAAATTACATTTCTCCTATACGTCTTTAGGAACTCCCCAGTTTGGATACCTCAGACTATTTTCCAGTCCATTGATGGAGTGATTTTAAAATTTCTCTGGGGTCGGGGTACTCCACGCCTTAGATTGTAAGTGTTGCAGCAGCCCTGGAAAGAAGGGGGATTGGCGGTACCCAGTTTTGCTAGATATATCTTAGCGGGGCAGTTCGTTTTTGCACATAGATGGCTGACTCAGCCAGATGATGATGCTGTGGCAACTTTAGAAGCTGCAGTAGTTGGTTCCTATGAGGCACCGTCTGGCCTGTTATACAGGGGGAGAGGGGCCCCTTATCCTATTATGGGGTCCATGCGCTCAGTCATCAGAGCATTGGGTTGACTAGAAGGGCTGAACTTCAGGGTGGAGTGGTGTCACCTTATACTCCTCTGTGGCGTAATCCAAGCTTATCTCACTTTTTTTTGCATATCCAGATCCAATCATCTGGGACCAGATATAGGATAAACACAGTGTGTGCAGTGGCTGGAAATGGGGTGTTAACATTTGATGTGCTCAGAAATACATACCAGCTCACACCAGTTTAGGTTTCTCCAGTTCAGACATGCTTTTTCTGCCTAATTTGGGTCCTCCACTCTGGATGTGCAGGCTGGCGACCTGAAATCACTGTTTAGGGATAAAGACCTACCTAAAGCCTTGTCTACTATCTACATGGAATTATTCATAGATACTACAAAGGTTCTAGGCATCCGGTCATGCTGCATAAATGTTGGATTTCTTGCAGCTTGAGAACGTTTGCCAGACTGGTGTCGGCACGTGATGACTTGATACAGTTCAAGATCCTTCATAGGATATACTACACCCCTGCTAAACTAACAAGGATTTTCCCTGTGCACCTGAATTGTTGGAGGTATGATGCACCTAGGGCAATTTTTTTTTCACATCTTCTGGCTTTGCCCGCACACATCCGGCATTTCTTGGTGGGGTTGCTGGACTGTGTTAGGTTGGTCACTACGATCGCCATTACACCATCTATAGAAGTCTGTCTGATGGGCTTGGTGGACACAAAAATGTGATCTGTACTTTGCTCACCTTGCTCTTGTACTATGCCCGCAAAATGATTATCTTAACATTAAAGACACCATCGGCCCCTACCATTATGGCCTGAAAGGCATTGATTAATAAGACTCTACCAATGTATGAAGCCACGTATCACAATAGAGGGGTATCTGATAAGTTTAAAAAGGTGGATGGATAGAAAATAGCTCAACAGCATCAGATTAACTGCTTCCTGGTTGATGGTTGTCATATGTGGTGAGCAGTGAGGCTTGTGTAAGCCTGGATTTGCATCTATACGACATTGTACTGCATATAATGAATATGTATTTTGTGTACCCCTTTCTTTCCTTGCTATGATTTTTCTCTGGCAGATCTCTGACGTTCTTTTTTTTTTGATCCGGGAGCTACATTGTACACTGGTGCTGTTAAATTGTACTGCTGAATGTTTACTATGTTCGTAATTTGTATTCTTTTTCTCTATGTGAAAAAGCCTTTAATAAAAACAAAAAAACAAAAACAAAACCATTGTCACCCTAAGGAAGTGCATTCATCACCAAACACTAGGAGAAAAAAAAAAGGTAATAGATTTCAATATATTTTTTGTTCATGGATTTAGATACGCTTTACATCAATTTATGCCTTACTGTCACACCCGCCATGTCCATAACTACAGTTAAACTACCAAAAATGCTCTAACCTCCCGCTAGATCTTTGCATGGTGGGAGGATGACTGAATACCCACATATGAGAGGAACATTACTATAAGATTATTAGCTACAGTACCATAAAATTAAAGACAAACACCAATACATACACACAATCTATTTCTATTACATGTTTTCTTGAATAAAAAATGTGCATAAGTAGCTTTCTTACAAAACAAAAAGAACAGGGAGTATAATATCCAAGTGGAAGGCTAGAAGTCACATCAAGTGACTTTTGTTAATGATACAGATTAGGGCTGGGAAAAAAATCGATTTTAATCTTGAATCGAGTTTTGAGTGCAAATCAATTCAGATTTGAATGTATTTATTTTTTTACATCTACTCGCCTCAGCCGCCACGAGTAGATGTAATGTAACACTAACTAACCGCAAGCCGCCGTCTGCCTACCTGATCAGCGTGTCATGCAGCGTGTCATGCAGACAGACGGCGGCCATTGCAGTGTTCAAAAGTCACGCCTCCCGAGTCCTCGTCGTCTGCGATAGGCGGAACACTCAATTTCACAGCAGGCAGTGTTCAACCTATCACGGACATCCTCTCATCCTCGTCTGTGTTATGAGGATGAGTGGATGATCCTTGATAGGCGTAACACTGAATGCTGGGAAATTGAGTGTTCCGCCTATCACAGACGAGGAGGAGGTGCGGCTTTTGAATAGTGGAATGGCCACCGGTGTAGCAGTAAAATCCGTATCCCATGAAAATCTGCATCAGGTACGGGCACAGTGAGGCATGGGCACAGTAAGGCACGGGCACAGTAAGGCACGGGCACAGTAAGGCACGGGCACAGTAAGGCACGGGCACAGTAAGGCACGGGCACAGTAAGGCACGGGCACAGTAAGGCACGGGCACAGTAAGGCACGGGCACAGTAAGGCATGGGCACAGTTCAATTCAACTAAGAGTATCCTCAGGATTTTTTGTTGTTTTATTAGCTAAATCCAAATAAAGTATTAATAATTTGGATGTTTAACAATCTTTGTTGCACACTGACTTTGCAGTTAGAGAAAGGGTTTGCATTTGCAATTTTGTTTATTGATGCACTTTAATTAATATAATAAAAAAAAAAAAAACGAATCGAATCGTAAATCGAGTTTTTTATAAAAAAATCACAGATTCTTTTTTGGGGGAAAATCGCCCAGCCCTAATACAGATACATAATATCTCATTAGTCCCATCTTGTCCCCACAATACAAGGTCTCAGCTAATGGTTACTATAGACATCTGTGTGTGAGCAGTAGAAGGGAGACAACACTTCATACATGGCTAAGAAGTCCTCTTTGATGCGTGCATGTTATCTGAATATGTACCTCAGAATCACCACTTTGGAATGTGAGGGACCACAAACCATGAAGATATAAGCTTGCCATGTTTTCACTCCTGACTTTCAGACTCTAATCTGATTCTGCAATTTTGATGTCCAGATTCCCAACATACCTCTAAACATACAAAACAAAATGTAATAAGTGTAATGCAGCATGGACTGGATTTAAAGGAGAAGTCCAGCATGGGCTCGTTTGTCTGGGCTTCTGTTACTGGTCACAGGAGTGCAATTAGTTTTGCACTCCTGTTATCCCTTTTCAGCAGAGAGCGGACTGAAGTCTGCTCTCTGCTGACGTCACTGGAATCAGTCCAGGCACCACGTCATCATGGCAATCAAGTCTGGATCCGCCAGGTGCCTGGACTGATGCCCGTCTCAGCGAGCTGCTGAGGGGCTGAGACAGCCGATCCCTGCCCCTCCACAGCACATCGCTCCAGTGAGCGTGGGGGGGGGGGCAAAGTGGAGAGCTGCTGACTGACAGGCAGCAGCTCTGTGCTTGGGATCTGTGAGAACCGAGCCATCGGAGATGTTTAATCGCTCTGTTCAATCGCTCGGCAAAAATTAGGCTCACTTCTGCATAGAAACCAAACCAATCAGCTTCCAGGTTTTAATGCCAAAGCTCAATTGAACAAGCTGAGATTAGAAGCTGATTGGCTACCATGCACAGCTGCATGAGATTCTAAGTGCTCCAGTTTCAGCATATCTACCAGGAGTGTGCGTTAGGAACCATGCACTTGCACAGCTCCAAACTGGGAGCAGCAGCTGTATCTGTGCAGTCAGTGCATCCTAAGGGACAAAAATGGTACTACTTGCACAGTAGATGCACTGCACGCCTGTACACCCTCCAGGTGGATAAATGCAGCCCTTGCACTGTGTGAACAAGGCCTTAGGCCGGGTTCACACTTGTACGACAAACGTTCTGACATTGGAAGCTCATGTCGCATGATGTGTGAAAATCAATGGTTCCCGATTAGAGCCATCTTAACTGGTCTGACACAAGTCGCCTTGCTACGCAGAAACTTATTCTAAGCGTTGCTGTTCACACTTGTACATTCAGACGTTCTACACCCTATGCTGTACTTTTCTGTACATTAGAAAAAGAAAATGTATTTTAGTGTATTTGGACGTGGTTTATTCTGCATTAAAAACGCATGGGCATTGTTTAACATGGTTTCCAAAGACACTAGTTGACACAAGTGCAGTGCGTTCCAGTGCAGTCAATAAAAGTAGAACATGTTGCATTTTTTGTGTATTGAACACATCTGGAACGCAGCAGAACGCATCAAAAATGCACAGAAATGTACATGTCCTTGACTGTAATAAATGGAAAAAAAAAAAAAAAAAGGAGAGAAAAAACGCACATGAATGCAACGAAAAATCTGCATGCAAAATGTATCCGGAACACAGAAATTGAGGTAAGAATCGGCCCTAAAAGCACCAGAAATACGCTCTGCTCAGGCGTGAATGCAATCTAAAGAATTTCACCAAGATAGGAAAATAGGCTATCCATCAGAAACAAATGTGTCATTAAAATGCAGAGGAGAAGGTGCCCTTGGTGGCAAAAAAAATCTTGTTATGTAGACTGTAGGCATAATTAAACATTGGCTGCTTCTAATGCGTTATAATTAACAGAGTCAGTGCCTGAATTGAGTCTCTGTACAATGTCACTGACCTCATTCAAGCTATAGCTGGACTGTGGATTGTGACCCCATTCTTTAAATGTATAAAGGCAGCAGTTTCACCTCCAGTATGGATACAGTTCTATTCCTAAAACAACTAAAAGATGCATATAGAATGCTGGCAACGATAGCAGCTATTTCATAAATATGGGTTCCCACAATGAGTCTTATTTACGGCCAAAATGTAGCTTTAATATAGAGTTACACATCGTCAAAAAAAGTGCCTCCTACCCCTTTTATGTCTAGGGACAAGCAAAACCTTTAAGGCTATACCAAATTTTGAAGTTTTATATGCAACAGTTTAAATAAAAAGAACCTTTTCATACATGTTTTTTTTATAATATGCAAACGGGCAAAATAATAATAATAATAATAATAATGTTGTTTTAACTTACTGTAAAATCTAGATTTTCCTCGGGTCCATTGACGGACACAGGAATTCAGATACAATTGAAGTTTACTGCTGACTACAGGTTTGGAGACCGGTAAACAAACATCGCAAGCCAGCCTTCACAGAACCTCTCTTCCACCCAGAATTTCTCAGTTTTGTGAACCAGCACTAGCAGGGGGAAAGTAAAAAACACAGTCCCTCACTGACTCTCAATGGTTACTAAGGAAAAGATTTTATGGTAAAAACAAAAATTCAGACCCAGTTGGGATGCGCATTGGCTGCCTGCATGTGCGCCGATTGTTTCCACAAAAGCAGGACATCCAGATAGTCCACAATGGGAATCCCTTGGGCCCAAAATAGAGCTAGCATTGGGGCTAGCACCCTGAAGAAAACACATGGTACTCTAGAAAAACCAAAAGGCAGAGCCACAACTGAAAATGCTGCTTACCCTCCGCAACCGCAGATAATGCTGGTGGTACCACATAAGAGTGCACAGATAAGCATCCTCCATGTCCCCCGAATAAAGAGAGGCAATCACTAACCAGATACACTGCAAACAGAATGTTTGCACTAAAATGAACCCCATTAAGAGCTTTTAGATCCCAATGGGACATACTCCCCTAATTAGCTTGGGAACAGTAAAACAGGTTGGAAGAAAACCCTCAACCTTTCCAGACAAAACAGCGGCTCCCCTGCTGGAAGCAGAAAGGCACATTTGTGGGCATGAAGCAAGGTGGTGGCAAGGTGTGAAGTTCCAGCTTTTAGTCTATGGACACACACATCACAATGTGATGGACTCATTGGTCTCAGACATTCCAATTCTAACTGGGAAGAAGCCAGACAGAATCTCCCTGCCTGTCCACACAAGTGTAGGGGCCTCCAGAAGAACTTCAGGTGCAGAGAACCCAACAGGGCCTAGTAAATTACCATGGTAGTGACAGAAGGCTGCACTTACCAGGGACAACACATCTTAAGAGTGCTTTAACACTGGTTTCTGAAGGGGCTCTAAATACCAGAAACGCAGCCACAGCAACAGTCAGCGTCTAGTGATAGAAACTTGCTTTTACCAGGGAAAATAGGTTTTAAGAAAGCTTCAAGCCTCTTGCCTGACTGGTCCCCTAAATATCATATCCTTATCCACAGAACAGCCTAGTGCTGGTACGAGACAGCAGGATCTGCTGCAACAATAGGTTGTTGCTGCACAAACCTGACTGTTTCTGTGGATGAGGTTCTCGGAGCTCCCATAGACTGTAAACAGGTGACCTTAGGCAAGTTTGATACTGGTTGCTGCAAGTTAATATACACTGCATCTGTAAGGATCCCAATAGTAGATGTAATGGCCAGAAAGATATTTGCTGGTTGCTCATCCACCCGAGTGGAAACATTCGAAGCAACACAAAGCCTCCTCTCCCAGTACCTGTCCCACTCTTCCTCTAACAGCTTTAAGGAAAATTTAAGAAAATCCCTGGTTACCATGATGGCAAGGGCGAATGAGCATGCTTGCAGACACAACTGATCCAAAATACTTGAGCTTGACAAAGGAGCGCGCCCTCAGTTCCATCTACCATTGCGCATGCTCCGAAACGCCGTTGCAACCCACCAGTGACGTCATCACGCCCAGCGCCGCGTTCCAGCCCTCATCATCAGCCTGATCCAAGCCTCAGTTTCATCGCCGTGGTCCCAGAGATCCTGCTGGCTAGGACTTCTCCCCCACAGGCAGAAAAATCAGCTCTTCAGAATGCAGCTCTGCAGTGAACACCACCCCACGCCAGTGTGGATGGACTCGTGCCTTACTTCCTTAACCTCCATTAACCACTTAAGCCCCGGACCATTTGGTAGCTAAAGGACCAGAGGTGAATTCAGAATTTTGCACTGCGCTGCTTTAACTGTAAATTGTGCGGACATGCAATGTTGTACCCAAACGAAATTTGCGTCCTTTTCTTCCCACAAATAGAGCTTTCTTTTAATGGTATTTGATTGCCTCTGCGATTTTTATTTTTTGCGATATAAACGGAAAAAGACCGAAAATTTTGAAAAAAAAAATATTTTCTACTTTTTGTTATAAGAAAAATCGAATAAACTCAATTGTAGTCATACATTTAGGCCAAAATGTATTCAGCCACATGTTTTTAGTAAAAAAAATGTCAATAAGCGTATATTTATTGGTTTGTGCAAAAGTTATAGAGTTTACAAACTAGGGTACATTTTCTGAAATTTACACAGCTTTAAATTTATGACTGCCTATCTCATTTCTTGAGGTGCTAAAATGACAGGGCAGTACAAAACCCCCCAAATGACCCCATTTTGGAAAGTAGACACCCCAAGGAAATTGCTGAGAGGCATTTTGAGCCCATTGAATTTTTTATTTTTTTTGTCTTAAGTGATTGAATAATGACAAAAAAAAAAAAAAAAAAAATTACAAAAAGTTGTCACTAAATGATATATTGCTCACACATGCCATGGTTATATGTGGAATTTCACCCCAAAATAAATTTTGCTGCTTCTCCTGAGTACGGGGATACCACATGTGTGGGACTTTTTAGGAGCCTAGCCGCGTACGGGACCCCGGAATCCAAGCACCGCCTTCAGGATTTCTAAGGGCGCAAATTTTTGATTTCACTCCTCATTACCTATCACAGTTTCGAAGGCCATAAAATGCCAAAATAGCACAAAACCCCCACAAATGACCCCATTTTGGAATATAGACACCCCAAGCTATTTTCTGAGAGGCATGGCGAGTATTTTACAGCTCTCATTTGTTTTTGAAAATGAAGAAAGAAAATATATATATATATATTTTTTTTTTCAATTTTCAAAACTTTGTGACAAAAAGCGAGATCTGCAAAATACTCACAATACCTCTCAGCAAATAGCTTGGGGTGTCTACTTTCCAAAATGGGGTCATTTGGGGGAGTTTTGTGCTATCTGGGCATTCCATGGCCTCCGAAACTGTGATAGGCAGTGAGAAGTGAAATCAAAAATTTACACCCTTAGAAAGCCTGAAGGCGGTGCTTGGATTTTGGGGTCCCGTACATGGCTAGGCTCCCAAAAAGTCTCACACATGTGGTATCCCCGTACTCAGGAGAAGCAACAGAATGTATTTTGGGGTGTAATTCCACATATGCCCATGGCATGTTTGAGCAATATATCATTTAGTGACAACTTTGTGCAAAAAAAAAAAAAATTGTCGTTTTTCCGCAACTTGTGTCAACATATAAAATATTCCATGGACTCGACATGCCTCTCAGTATATAGCTTGGGGTGTCTACTTTCCAAAATGGGGTCATTTGGGGGGGTTTTGAACTGTTCTGGCATTTTATACACAACATTAGGAAGCTTACATCCACTCTTCTAACCACTTGAAGACAAAGCCCTTTTTGACACTTTTTGTTTACATGAAAACATTTTTTTTTTTTGCAAGAAAATTATGTTGAACCCCCAAACATTATATATATTTTTAAAGCAAAGGCCCTACAGATTAAAATGGTGGGTGTTGCATTTTTTTTTTCTACACAGTATTTGCGCAGCGATTTTTCAAACGCATTTTTTGGGTTAAAAAATACACTTTTTTTTATTTTAATGCACTAAAACACACTATATTGCCCAAATGTTTGATGAAATAAAAAAGATGATCTTAGGCCGAGTACATAGATACCAAACACGACATGCTTTAAAATTTCGCACAAACGCGCATTGGCGACAAACTACATACATTTTTAAAAACCTTTACAGGTTACCCCAGTAGATTTACAGAGGAGGTCTACTGCTAAAATGACTGCCCTCGATCTGACCTTCGCGGTGATACCTCACATGCATGGTGCAATTGCTGTTTACATATGACGCCAGACCGACGCTTGCGTTCGCCATTGGGCAAGAGCAGGGCAGGACAGGACAGGGGTGCTTTTTTTTTTTTTCTTTTTTTTTTTCTTATTAATTTTGCTTTTTTATTTTATTTTTAAATTGTTCCTTCCAAGTATTATTTTTTTTTATAATTTTTATTGTTGTTATCTCAGGGAATGTAAATATCCCCTATGATAGCAATAGGTAGTGACAGGTACTCTTTTTTTGAAAAAACTGGGGTCTTCTAGATTTTTCCTCTGCCCTCAAAGCATCTGACCACACCAAGATCGGTGTGATAAAATGCTTTCCCAATTTCCCAATGGCGCTTTTTATATCCGGGGGGGGGGGGGCATTCCCTCCCACTGCTTTTCCAGAGGCTAATTAGCCGCTAGGATTGCTTTTACATGAAAGCCGGCCGCAGGCTGAAAAGAATGATACCAAGATGATACCTAAATCCGCAGGCATCATTCTGGTATAAACATTCAAAGTCCAGCAACATACCAGTACGTTGCTGGTCCTTGTTGGACATGTATTGTAATCTTTTTTTTCATGCAGCCAGTTGGCTTCACGAAAAAAGAGATTGATCGGTGGGTATGCCCACCATTAGAATACCGCCCTTCATCCACCCACTTCCAATGATGGGCATACACGCACCATTTATATATGCCGAAGCATGGGGGCATCCTCCCGCAAAAAAGTTATGCCGCACACACATGGTCGGACTTTTCCACGGGCAAGCCTCCGTCGGAATTTCGACCGTATGTACGCGGCATTAGGAGCAAAATCGCTCCTCCGCCCCTGCTGCCCCAATGCTTCGGCATATTTGCTTTTTTTTTTAACCGTGGTGGTGAAATCACCTCCTACAGCACTGGAGTCGCAGGGATCAGGCCTGTCTCTGCGAACGCTGCAGTTATGTGTGTTTTTGTTTTGTAAGTGACAGTGATCGATCAATACTGCACTTGGGTGGCCTGGGCTGGACGGAGGGGCAAAACGCAGGTGCCAGCAGGTATCTGGGCTGATCCCGCTAACACTGCGTTTTTGGGAACCCTAAACTGCTGGGGACGCTAGTATAGATCTGATCAGATCAGATATTGATCTGTTCAGATACTATACCACTAAGGGGGGTGTATGCTTCACGCGTGGGTGTTAGCGCTACTGGCACTAACCTGACGCTGCCTGGGGTGTGACGCAGACCCTCTCTGACGCTAAAACCTAATTGATATCACCCGCCGGGCGATCAGGGGGTTAAACCTTTATTGGGTTATATACGGCGGGTGCCCTGACACTATAAAAAGCAAACTAACTAACCAGCGTCACCCGTAACACTTATATGGTGATCACTGGTGAAAGGGTTAACTAGGGGCAATCAGGGGGTTAAAACCTTTATTAGATAATATATGGGGGTACCTGACGCTATAAAAACCTGCGGCGAACCTAAAAAAAATTACCAGCTACCGATCTGCATCACCGACACTAAGACAGCGTTTAGAAAAACGATCGCTTAGCGACAGTGGTGATGGGGGTGAAAGGGTTACCTGGGGGGCGATCAAGGGGGTTAAACCTTTATTAGATAATATATTGGGGTACCTGACGCTATAAAAACATGCGGCGAACCTAAAAAAAATTACTGGCTACCGATCTGCATCACCGACACTAAGACAGCGTTTAGAAAAACGATCGCTTAGTGACAGTGGTGATAGGGGGTGAAAGGGTTACCTGGGGGGCGATCAAGGGGGTTAAACCTTTATTAGATAATATATTGGGGTACCTGACGCTATAAAAACATGCAACGAACCTAAAAAAAATTACTGGCTGCCGATCGGCATCACTGACGCTAAGACAGCGATCAGAAAAATGATCGCTTAGCGACAGTGGTGATAGGGGGTGAAAGGGTTATCTGGGGGGTGATCAGGGGGTTAAACCTTTATTAGGGGGGGTTAGGGGGCTACACTGGACCTAAGACTAAACTTTGGTGACACTTTTACAGTCACAAATGTCACTGATTGCAGTGATCACTAAATAAATGGTCACTGCAATCAGTGACACTGTGACTGGGGGCTGGGGGGGGTGATCTGGGGGGTGATCTGGGGTGTCTGCCGGGGGGCGATTTATGTCCCTATGTGTCCTGGTGTCAGTGTAGTGTTGTGTGCACTGACCTGATGTCTTCTCTTGTACGGCGCTCGGTATATGTGAGCGCCGCACCAGAGATGACATCACTTCCTCCTGCTTCCTCTGTCTGACACAGACAGAGGGGGCATTTCCATTCGCCGGGAGCGATCGCGAGGGGGTGGCCGGAAACGAATGGCTGCCCCCTCATCCCGGAACGCTCCCGGACACTTAGCCACCGCTCACTGTATAGGAGGGGGGTCCGATTGGACCCCCCAACTATACAAAGGCAATCACGTACACTCTACGTGATTGTGCCTGTCGGTGCCATTCTGCCGACGTATATATACAGTGAGCGGTCGTTAAGTGGATAATGCACCTGTATCATTAAAATGTTTACAGTTCTAACCTAGAGGCGCCTGTGTTTCTCTTCTCATGACCCAAAATACTAGCCACAGCAGTAAAACTGCCTCCTGAGATACAAAAGTATTAGAGGCAAGTGCCCCTGAAGGAGTAGATGTGGACCCTGAAACTGAAAATAAGAGTGTTCGCATCATGCAGAGGACTAGTACTATAAGGGCTCTTGGGATCCCTGAATATCTCCATGTATAAGTGAGCAGAACAGCCAAGGCAAAAGGTGCTGTTTGGTGCCGTGTCGCCCGTGGGCATTGGAAGGTGATTGTTCAGCAGCATCTGGCCCTGTGCCAAGAGTACTGAGATTGCCAACATGTCTGGCGCATACCCCATAACGTCCCTAAGATGAGTTCACATGAGCTCACTGAGGCCCTGCCCTGGCAGAGATGGAAGAAACGGGTACTGAAATTTTTATTTTATTTTTAAATATAAAGATGCTCCAGCGTTTTGTAGCCTGAAGCCTGAAGCTACAAAACGCTAGAGGGGAAAAAATCCATTATTCTCTATGGAGATGGTTCACATCTCCACTCCATGTCGCCTGAAGCCGAACGCCTGAAGCTCAAACAAGTTCCGGACCCTTTTTTGTCGCGCGAATCGGGCAGATTGGGCGTTTTAGGATTCATATAATGTAATGGAAACGCCCGATTCAAGCGTCTAGCGCGACAACGAGCGTTCCGACGGGCGCAAATTCGCGCGACAAAACAATGGTAAAAACGACGGTAAAAACGCCCGATTCGCTACGCTCAGGTGTGAATGCAGCCTAAGGCCTCATGCCCACGGACGTTTTTACAGCCGCGTTTTTGAGCGTTTTTTACAGCTTAAAAACGCCTGTCCATGTTAGTCTATAGCTTCATGCCCACCTAGACGTTTTTGAGCTGCAAATAGCATAGACGTTTTTAAGCTGTAAAAAAAACCCAGGACCAGTGCGTTCCTCAGTGTCAGAATTAGGCAGAAAAAAACGCGAGCGTCAAAAAACGCGCAAAAACGCGCACTAACGCGCGGTCGCGTTTTTTGTTTTTTTTTCAAAAAAATAAATAAAAAATAAAAAAAATATTTACAATAACATGGACAGGCGTTTCTAAGCTGCAAAAAACGCAGCTGTAAAAACGCCAGTGGGCATGAGGCCTAATAGAAAAAAACGGCGAAGCACCAACCAAGCAGCAACAGCACCCTGGGACTCAACAGATAAAAAAAAGGGCAATTAGCAGCCCAACTTCTGCGGCAAAGCTTAAAGTGGTTGTTAAGCCACTATATACTTCTTATATATTCTTCGGTTTCCTAATCCTGTGTGCGTTTTATAAAAAAAATACTGTCTATACCTGATTTCAGAGCGCCGCTCACGTGACCGGCCGCCTCTCGACATCTGACAATTGCAGTGGGAGGGGCCGAGAATCCCCCGCTGTCAGTCGAGAGGAGAGAGGTGCCTGGTCACGTGAGCGGCGCTCTGAAATCAGGCATAGACAGCATTTTGTTAATAAAACACACACACACACACACACAGGGGCACACAGGATTAGGAAAAAGAGGGGATTATATAAAAATGTAAATGTTATTTTAGGCACAGAAGTGGAGGGGCAGACAATATGACTAGCTGACAGGCAAGGAGGGGGGAGAGCAGAGAGGAGAGCTGCGGATGACAGAGGCACATAAACTGACCACGGGGGCATGGCCCAGCAGCCATGATAAACTGAGGTCAGTTTACAGGGGGAGGGCAGAACCAGGCAGGATCGATCAGCCAGCCATATTTCAGGTGTTACAGGGGGCCAAATGACACAGCACAAGTACAACATGCTTTAAATATACAGGATCCTTTTTTTTTTTTTTTTTTTTATGGTAACAAGCGCTTTGCAGGTCTGACTCAGCCTTCGCCTCATACCCACACCAGGGTCATAGGAGTCTGGACTTTCTTTACAGTCTACCACTGCCTGGGACCTGTACAGAACCCTAAAAGCTCTGCAATTCAGCCATTCATTGCAAAGGTAAAATCTCTCCACAGGATCCAGTTATATTAACAGCTTACAGGCAGTCCCAATTCTTCTGCCTGCAGGGTCCAGGTATAGTCCCCTTGAGACTAACCGTGAGGTTCAGAGGCAACTGATCCAGGTGACTGCTCCTGAGGGAAGCCTCCATGGCCATAGCAGTCAGACACCATTGAAAAAAACTTGCTAGGAGATTGGGAATTCAGTAAAAAACATTTCCCTTACTATAGAGAAGCACGTTCATCACCTATGAACACTAGCAAAACACTGAAGGCATGTTGGGAGTGGGAGGGGTTATGCAAGGCTGGGTTTTAGCTCTACAGTTTGCCAGTGTCCAATCAACTGGAGGTGGCGCAAAATCCTCAAATTACTTCAGCAGGTAGAGCTTGAAAAGTACCACATAGACAGACATTAGATAGTTGTAGTCGACCACAGTCAGTTTACCAAAGTATGATCTAAAGCCTACACACCCCTTAAGAGGGAAGTGTTGACATAGATACTTAAAGTGTTACTAAACCCAGTAATATGAAAATAGCTCATCCACCCACCCCCCCCCCCCCCCCCCACAGCTTATAGATCTTTTTACATTAAAATACTGCCACTATATACGTTTTCGGATGATCTGTATACCACGGTTACATCATAAACTGTAGTTTCTTCAGTGCTGAGAGTTCAGGAAGGGGGAGATTTTCACTTCAGCTTGAATACACGCCAAAATGTGTGATGTCATTATCATGTGACCTAAATAGCTCTGAGAACAAGAAACTGTTCTCTCCAGCATAAAAGACAACTGTGCATGTGCAGGTTGGCTACTCTGCCTGTGTTCGCTGGCTTTCCCCAGATAGACAGTGAAAGAAGTGGAGTGTAACGGGTGGGCCTGTGGAACCCAGAAGTTCGTAGAAAGTATGAGCCAGAAAATAATGGACATTGAGAATATGTCTTGGATTGCTTTAAAATGGGTCTGTAATATTAATCCACAATATTCCCCAGGATATCTGTAAAGAACTATTTACTGTGTGTTTGATTCTGAATTCAACATGTTAGTTGAAAGATGTTAATGTCACCACCTCCAACCAACCATGCCTGTTGTAATGTTAATGAATCCAGACTAGCTTCTAAAGACCTTTTCATTGTTGTTGTGGTGATGTGGATTGGAGCTTGGTAGACAATCTGGCTGCCTATTATGGGATGTTTAAGTGTCTTGCTGTGAGGAAAAGGGGGGGGGGGAATCACCCCAGCAACCCCTCCTGCTAAGACTGTTTACTGAAGGAGAAGTTTGAACACACCTGACCTGTATCATCATTGGACAGTTTAACCCGCCCTGTTTCCCAAGGATGGGAGGGAAGTGTTTTGAAGAGAAGTGTGTTACCATGTGCTTGCAATAAAGATTCATTCCCCTTTGAACCTCATACAGAGCGTTTGTCTCGTATCTGGGGGAGAATTATTCCTATGGGTCTCGGTCGCCTGACTGTGGAGTGTCGGTAGCTGATGTGTGTTCGGAAAGGGAATATCCTTAAACAGCGGTAACCCCTGCCATTACAGGGAGGATCTGTACATACAGAATAAAACAGCCTTTTTACACAATGCAGAGGATTAACCCCTTAATTTCCACAGCGAGTATAACAAGCATGCTATGCTGCATATACAGGCAGATTTTACTGTTGTGGGTTTAGTAACATTTTAAAGTTTGTCTAAGTCCATGAACTTAATTTAAACACACTGAAATGTACCAGTCCTAAGACATAGTGACCACATTATTTACCTACCTTTAGGCCAAGTAAATTTTCTTTAAGTGCAAAAAAAATTCTTGTTGATCCAGCTAGTAATCTTAGACAGCCACAACATCTATGGTCTGGCAAGCTGTAAAACAGCCACTTTTGTCCAAAAATTAATTAAAAAACGGCTGGCATGGGCATATAAAAAAAAAAAAAAATCTATCTGTAAAAATATCACATTTCAACACACTATAAATACACCACCGCTGTAAGGGCTACTATGGGATACATAGTAAGGTCAGCATTCTCCGTCAATAAGGAGGTATCAGGGGCTGTAATTTTCGAATCTTTGTTTCATTCTTTCCTCAGAGCCTGTGAATTCTTGTGAGACTTCTGACACACAGGCATCAGAACAGTCAAGGCTGGGAAGATTACAGGATGGGGTTGTGTTATCCATAGGCCAGTTACAAAATATGTGGAGTGGGCCAGACTCTCTACATTGGAAAGACAGCAGAGGTATTGGTCGTTCTAGAAAACTATATTGTGAGAAAAGGGTTGATCAAGGGTGGGACTTTGTGTGTGCCTCAGTGGAGTGAATAAATATAGACGTATCACGATATATAGAAAAATAAACAATTTTTATTATCCTGCCGAAGGCAGCAATGTAAAAAAAAAAAAACTTATATTTTTACAAAAGTATATATAAGAGAATATAAAGTCACATTACAGTTAAAATAATGGGTAACGGGATGTGCGACTCCCATTCACAGAGAGAAGTGAAGGCCTACGCGTTTCGCGGATTTCCGCTTCATCAGGGCCATTTAGCGTAGCACAAAGAGTTAATACAAGGGTTCTAGGAGCAAACAAAACATTGATAAAATATACATGCATATTATATCCTACATATTTAAGGGGGAAAAAAAACTAACATATATAGATCAACATTATACAGATATTAGATCCGATTGGAATAAGAAAGACTGTGGGTGTGCACATTGAGGCATATCAAGTATGTTATCCAATGGCACATCCACATACTACATTAGCATTTATTTTCTAAATATCAGTATCATTTGAATATTTACAGAGGAAAACATTTCTGATCATATGTATGGTCCTATACATGCGCAGCGGTGTCCCATATATACAGGGGAAATGTACCCAAAGCTTCTAGTGTACACATAAATAACATGTATTGATATAGTTTCATATGCATGTTTTATATATTAGTCTCAAAAAGAGAGATAGAAACTTACCAGAGAACTGTACAAGCACAGATGCAATGTGGCGGACGCCAGTCTTTCTTATTCCAATCGGATCTAATATCTGTATAATGTTGATCTATATATGTTAGTTTTTTTCCCCCTTAAATATATAGGATATAATATGCATGTATATGTTATCAATGTTTTGTTTGCTCCTAGAACCCTTGTATTAACTCTTTGTGCTACGCTAAATGGCCCTGATGAAGTGGAAATCCGCGAAACGCGTAGGCCTTCACTTCTCTCTGTGAATGGGAATCGCACATCCCGTTACCCATTATTTGAACTGTAATGTGATTTTATATTCTCTTATATATAAGTGTAAAAAGTTTTTTGCGCTAATTGTGAGTATAACGAAATGTGATTGGTAAGTGCAATAGTGGTCTTCTGCTGCAAATCTATAAGTGGTCACCATACACCAAAAAACATATGTTAAAAGTAATAAAGTGATTTGCGCTGAAAATAAAAACTCAAAAAAACACCACCACCAAAAAATTAAAACACATCTACTAATCAACTAAAGTGATATACATATTCATAGTGATATAGTAAACAGTGTGAAGCAATGTGAAAAAAGGGGTGAACAGTGGGCTAATTCAATGTGGCATGGGGTTATTTCTTAAGGGTCCTTAATAGAGTCCTCAATAGATGACGGCAGCATAGGTTAGGGTATTATTTTTCAATATTGGATACAGTGGTACTGCACTATATTGTAACCGATATCCCTCCTTTCTTTGCCCCGGTCTCCCAGAACTCTCACCTTAAGGCTGATCAAAATTCGCATGTAATCAAATTTGCTATGTGGCTAGTATTTCCGAATGTTTTCTCTCTCTTTTCTGTCTCCTTCTGACCCAGGATAGTGGAGCGATCTGCCTGTGGAATCTTCACCCTATTACCGGACTCCTACTCTCTTATCACTCACATAGGAGGATATACCTAGGGAAGAAAAATCTGGGGAGAGAAGATGGCGAGGGAGAAAAGGGAAAAAAAAAGGGGAGCCTCCAATAGCGTGATATTGTTTTTGAAGATGGAATAAATTTATTAAAAAAATTGGACTCTTACACTATGTTTAAAAAATGCAGGCATAGGTAATATACAAGACGCGGCTTTAGACAGCCGTCTTACTTCCTCTCCTGTCGCTTACGATCCGCGTCCGACTCACGTGATCCCTACGTCGTTACCCTGATGAAGTCACGTGAGAGGTGACGGAACGACGTAGGGATCACGTGAGTCGGACGCGGATCGTAAGCGACAGGAGAGGAAGTAAGACGGCTGTCTAAAGCCGCGTCTTGTATATTACCTATGCCTGCATTTTTTAAACATAGTGTAAGAGTCCAATTTTTTAAAATAAATTTATTCCATCTTCAAACACAATATCACGCTATTGGAGGCTCCCCTTTTTTTCCCTTTTCTCCCTCGCCATCTCCTCTCCCCTGATTTTTCTTCCCTGGGTATATCCTCCTATGTGAGTGATAAGAGAGTAGGAGTCCGGTAATAGGGTGAAGATTCCACAGGCGGATCGCTCCACTATCCTGGGTCAGAAGGAGACAGAAAAGAGAAAACATTCGGAAATACTAGCCACATAGCAACTTTGATTACATGCGAATTTTGATCAGCCTTAAAGGTGAGAGTTCTGGGAGACCGGGGCAAAGAAAGGAGGGATATCGGTTACAATATAGTGCAGTACCACTGTATCCAATATTGAAAAATAATACCCTAACCTATGCTGACGTCATCTATTGAGGACTCTATTAAGGACCCTTAAGAAATAACCCCATGCCACATTGAATTAGCCCACTGTTCACCCCTTTTGTCACATTGCTTCACACTGTTTACTATATCACTATGAATATGTATATCACTTTAGTTGTTTAGTAGATGTGTTTTAATTTTTTAGTGGTGGTTTTTTTGAGTTTTTATTTTCAGCGCAAATCACTTTATTACTTTTAACATTCTCTTATATATACTTTTGTAAGAATATAAGGGTTTTTTACATTGCTGCCTTCGGCAGGATAATAAAAATGGTTTATTTTTCTATATATCGTGATACGTCTATTTATTCACTCCACTGAGGCACACACAAAGTCCCACCCTTGATCAACCATTTTTTTTTAAATACACAGTCGCATATTCTTCCGGGATGGTGCCTCAGTAGGAGCCTCAAGACATTCCGCAGGCACCCCAACCCCTACACATATATTGTGAGAGTAATTTCTGTATAAAGCGCTGTTTAAAAAAACTCTATTTAAAAATAAGCTTTTCAAAATAAGAAAGATTAAAATTAAAGCAACCTTGGAAAGCTAAAGCTTAAACAAAGTTGCCAACATTGATCCAATGCCAATAAAACTGCACATGGAACATGCAGAAAAAAGTTTTTGTTTTTTTTAGACGCTAGAACGATAAGTAAAAAGCACATTATCAAACATTTTTAGGCATCTTGAAATTAATCTGCCATCGTTACAAGAAAAGCTATTTTCTTGTAACAATACTGGAGATAAGGTTGTAGGTTGTGGCAAACTAATGACTAATGCAGGGGTGCTCAATCTTTTGAAGAGCGGGGGGTCACTTAAGTGATTTGGTAACCGGTCACTATGAACTATGGTGTTTTACAGCACCTCAAACCATAAATGTAAACAAGCAATTACTGACCTGAGCTTTACCACAGACAAAAAAGTGCACCAAACCCAAGGGATATAATAGAAATCTATGGCTCAGTGCAGCTAACCTGCAGGAAAGCCGCAGGTGCACTGCACCCAAGAATTAGTGTTAAACAAGCCCAAACGTTTTTAATCCTTTTATAGGTCCTAATATGCCCATTGCAAAAGCTATTAAGCCCAGTGTATGTGTTGTTTAACGTACGTACCCCTTTATCTCTTACAGCTGCTGCTGGAACCACTTTCCAGTCTGCTAGAAAGGATTAGAAGCAGAGTACACTTGGTATCAATCCGCCTGGGACAGGAGCCAGTGCTACATAGGAAGCAGCATCTTCTGCGGCTCGTGGTTCCGCTGCTGCCAGCACCAGCTCAGTGCACTCTGATGCTCTGGGATGGCGGGTCAGCAAACCCAGATCATGATCAACAGGTTACAGATCTTAGGCATGCGCTTCCCTAGTTTGAAGTCACGGGCCACATTAGAGGGCACCACAGGTTGAGCCCCCCTGGTCTAGTCAGTAATGGGTAAATTGCAGGGAAATCTATGTCTATCAGACTTTATTGGCTTTTCATGAGTTCTATATATTGTAAAAATTTTTACTACATATACATATGATTAGAGGAGTCGTATAAAATTTAAGTGGTCTAGGAGCCCCCAAAGCTTTACTTTCATTAAGTTGAATAGGCCAAGCAGGGCCAACGATCCGATCCCTACCTTTGCCACACTACTGCCTAAACTCACATTTTCATACATCCAAGCTGTTCCATTTATCAATTAGACCCAAGTAAATAAAAATAGGATTTTTGTACTCACCGTAAAATCCGTTTCTCTGACGTCCATGGACTGACACAGCTCTCATACTGTTTACGTGTGGGTATATGTCCCTGCTCGCAGGAGAAGATCTAGGCAGAATGTTAGATAGATACATACATTCTAGAACAAAACCAGAGCTGAACAGCCCGCCCAGGGGGGCGGTCCCTCCGGACATAACCCTCCTACCTGCAGCCAGCAGCCTCAGTTTGTAACAAAGCAGTACAAACCTTAAAAGAAGGGTGGGTGCTGTGTCAGTCCATGGACGTCAGAGAAACGGATTTTACCGTGAGTACAAAAATCCTATTTTCTCTTATCGTCCATGGACTGACACAGCTCTCATACTGTTTACGTGTGGGACGTCCCAAAGCAGTATAAGAAAAGGGTGGGAGCAAATAGTAAAGGAACAACCAAAACTTCACTCCAAACCAGCAGAGCTCCTCAACGGAGGAGTTGCAACATTAGACAGCGGCCTGCAACTCATTGCGGCCGAAGGAAGCATCCGAAGATGCAGCCACATCAACCTTGTAGAACTTAGAAAAGGTATGAACGGACGACCAGGTAGCCGCCTTGCACACTTGTGCAACCGACGCTTGATGTCGGAAAGCCCAGGAAGCACCAATTGCCCTGGTGGAATGCGCTGTTACCGGAAAGGGAGGTGCCCGCCCCTTAATGGCATAGGCCTGTATAACAGTCTGTCTGATCCACCTAGAAATGGTGGCAGACGACACCACTTGGCCCTGTTTTGGACCAGAGACAGACACAAACAGTGAGTCAGACTTCCGAATAGAAGCAGTAGACGCTAGGTACACCCGTAAGGCTCGCACCACATCTAAGTTGTGAAGCGCAACCTCTCTAGGATGCGATGGGTGAGGGCACAAGGACAGAAGGACAATGTCCTCATTAAGGTGAAAAGCCGAAACCACCTTTGGAAGGTTAAGACGGTCGCGGTCGCAACAACGCCTTATCCTTATGGAGGACCAGGTAAGGCGACTTTGCATGACAGAGCCGCCAACTCAGACACCCGTCTAACAGAAGTGATGGCCACTAAGAAAGCCATCTTCTGAGACAAAGATAAAAGAGGAATATCTTTGATACTTTGAAAAGGAGGTTCCTGAAGAACAGAGAGCACCAAGTTCAGATCCCAAGGAGGGAGCGGAGGGGAGGCTTGGCAGGTGGAACCACATGGCGGACCCCCTGTACAAAAGTGCTAAGGAATGACCCTTCTAGGGGTCTTTGAAAGAAAACGGCCAAGGCCGAAATCTGACCCTTAATTGTGCTCAAAGCTAGCCTTTGTGCCACACCATGCTGCAAGAACCGCAGGATTCTGGGGACAGAGTACGTCCGTGGACGCCAGTATAGCTCTTCGCACATAGCGATGTAAGCTCTCCAGGTACGGTGATAGATCTTTCTAGAAGAAGACCTCCCGTGCCCTAAGCATGGTTGAAATTACCGAATCCGACAGGTCTCGGTCCTTCAGTACCTGGCTCTCAATAGCCATGCCGTTAAAGCCAGAGACTGTAAAGCAGGATGAAAGATAGGACCTTGAGACAGAAGGTCCTCCCTCAAGGGCAGGCGCCAAGGGACGTCCGCGATGAGACATACCAGGTCGGCGTACCAGTGATGCCGAGGCCAGTCCGGGGCAATGAGGATCACCGGAATGCCCTCGGCCGCTACCCTGCGCAGCAGACGAGGAGTCAACTGCAGCGGAGGGTGAGCATACATTAAGCGATACTGACCCCACGGGGCCAACGCGTCCGAGGCATCCGCCCAGGGGTCCCTGGACCTGGCCACAAACCTCGACGCGATTGAGTCGAGATGCCATCAGGTCCACATCCGGTGTGCCCCACCGCCGACAAAGGAGTTTAAACACCTCCGGATGCAAGGACCACTCCCCCTAATCCATGGACTGGCGGCTCAGACAGTCCGCTTGCCAGTTTTCTACGCCCGGAATGTAGACGGCCAACAGCGCCGGCACGCTTCTTTCCGCCCACCTTAGGATGTGGGCGACCTTGGATGCCGCAGCCGAGCTATGAGTGCCCCCCGATGGTTGACATACGCCACGGCCGTGGCGTTGTCCGACTGAATCCTGATCGAGTGGCCCTGTAGCCTCTTCGACCAGGCGGAGAGACAGTCTGATCGCCCGCAAATCCAGGACGTTGATTGGGAGATGAGATTCGTCCAGAGCCCTTGAGCTGACAGGACTCCCCACACTCCTCCCCAGCCCATCAGGCTGGCGTCTGTCATGACCACCGTCCACTGGATGGGGACGAACGACTTCCCGGCCCGAAGAGCCGGGGATCTCAGCCACCACGTCAGGGATGCCTTGACAGATAAGGCGACGCAGCACCACAGCAGAGATAGAGGCCCCGGATATTAGAGGGGCCGCATCCAAAGTGGCATCACACACAGACTAAACCCTGCGCAATGGTCTCAGGAGGGAAATTATGCTCCTGCACGGTCTGGTGCAAAATCTTTGCCCATCCTGTGAGTGTCTGAGACACAAGCGTTGCCACCACTATAGGGCGTAAAGCAGACCCCAATAAGGTAAACAGTTCTACTCACCACTTCTGACCTCCTGTCAGTGGGATCCTTAAATGCAGGAGTCCCTTCCATTGGGAGCGTGGTAGCCTTAGTCAAACAGGCGACCGGGGGGTCGACCACTGGGAGGAGAGTCCACTTCTTACCAGGTCCTCCTCAAAAGGGGTACCTTATGGCTAGGCGCCGCGGGACCGTCAAAGTCTTCTGCAGCTTGTCCCAGACTTGGTCAATGAATGCATCAAAAAAAGGCACATATGGAAAAACCCTTTTTGAAGAAACGGCTTTAAAGGAACCAAAGGATACAGCTTCCTCAGCCTCAACATTCAGCTTGAGAGTGTTCCTCACAGCATCAATGAGTTCACTAACAAGCACCCTGTCAGTTACTGGTTCAAGACAGGGGTCTTCCTCACAAAGAATGTCCTGTTCAAACACATCAAAATCCTCAGAGCTAGGGTCCTGAGCAACAGTAGCTAGGCCTATATCTGAGACAGAGCACTCCCCTACAGGAGAATGTGTGGGAAGGGGCACTTTACAGCTCCCTTGCGCTCGTACACCGCTTCCATTCTGACAAGAAATGATTCCAGGACTGCCGACAACTGGTCCATAGGGACCGCAGGTGCAGGAGCACTGCCAGTTGCCTCTGACAAGTGTGGAGAAGCAGGTGAACCAGACTCCATACTGCCACCCTCTGAGACCTTATTCACTATTACAGTGAATAATACAGTCCACCCACTGGCTGCGCTGAGGCTGAGGAGAGGATACCCGGAGGACTCACCAACCCTTAGGGACCACTCAGTTCCGCTGTATGAGCCGCGCTGCAGCGCGAGTGAAGCCTGAGGAGAGTGAAAAATCTGAGAGAAGACTGAGGAAATTTGCGCCGCTAGAGGCCGAAACCTTAAGCGCTGCGGCTTCATGAAAATGGCAGCCTGTATAACTGCGCCATTGAGCCACGGCAAGATAGCCGCCGAGCGCACTATTTGAATTAAAAAAAACAGTGCTAATGGCGCACGCAAAAAAAGGGATTTTTATAACAGCTTACCTGTAAAATCCTTTTCTTGGAGTACATCACGGGACACAGAGCGACTTAGTCATTACTAATGGGTTATATAGTTTACCTTCAGGTGCTGGCACTGGCAACTTCCAAACCGGAAGTACCCTCCCCTATATAAGCCCCTCCCATCCGGGATCACCTCAGTTTTGTAGCAAAGCAATAAGTGTCCCAAAAAGAGGGGTGGGAGCTCTGTGTCCCGTGATGTACTCCAAGAAAAGGATTTTACAGGTAAGCTGTTATAAAAATCCCTTTTTCTTTTTCGTACATCACGGGACACAGAGCGACTTAGTCATTACTAATGGGACGTCCCAAAGCAATGCCAAATGAGGGGAGGGATACACTATATATAAGCTGGGCGCCATCAGGCATGAGGCTCTTTTGCGGCCTGCAACACACTGCGCCCAAAGGCGACCTCCTCCTGACGTCTAACGTCTACCTGGTAGAATCTAGTAAACGTGTGTACTAAGGACCATGTTGTGGCCTTACAGACTTGAGCCAGGGAGGCTTGGTGATGCACTGCCCATGAAGTTCCAACTGCTCTCGTGGAGTGCGCTCTAACTTTGAACGGAGGCCGGTCTCCTTCTCAAGCCATAGGCTTGCATTATGACCTGTCGAATCCACTTGGCTAAAGTAGATTTTGATGCTGCCTGACCCTTTCTGGGGCCTTCCGGCAGAATAAACAAAGTATCCGTTCTGCGAATCTGAGCAGTGGCTTTTAGATAAGCTTTAACTGCTCTTACTACATCCAAAGAATGCAATAACTTTTCCTCTACCGAGCTAGGTTTGGGGGAAAAGGAAGGAAGAACCACATCTTGGTTCAAATGAAACCTCGATACCACCTTAGGAAGAAAGGCTGGATGAGGACGTAACACTACTCTGTCCTTATGGATAACCAGATATGGCTCCTTACAGGACAAGGCGGCTAATTCCGATACTCTTTTAGCCGAACAAATGGCTACTAAGAAATTCAATTTCCTGGTGAGAAGAACCAAGGAAATGTGCCGCAATGGTTCAAATGGTTGTTTCTGTAGAACCGACAGAACCAGGTTTAAGTCCCATGGACATATGGGAATACTAACCGGAGGGCTAATACGCATCACTCCTTGTATGAAAGCTTTGACTAATGAATGCAAAGCCAAGGGCCTTTGTAAAAATATTGACAAGGCCGTCTGACCCTTGATAGTACTCAAGGCAAGCTTCCTATGTACAGCCCACTGTAGGAAGTCCAGAATCCTACCTATTACGTACTTACGTGGATGCCATTTCTTGGCCTCACACCACGTGATGTACGCCTTCTAGACCCTATAATAGATCTGCCTGGATACCGGCTTCCTGGCATTGATCATGGTAGATACCACAGGATTAGAGAGCCCTCTCTTTTTTAGAATGTGGGCTTCAATAGCCAGGCCGTCAAACCTAGGGCTGGTAAGGAAGGGTAGTATATCGGTCCTTGCGAAAGCAGGTCCGGACGATGTGGGAGGGTCCCAGGACTTCCCACTGACATTTTTACAATCTCCGCGTACCATACCCTTCGGGGCCACGCTGGAGCCACCAGAATCACTGGTTTCTTTTCTACCCTGATTCTGCGGATTAATCGCGCTGGGATTAATATATCAGCTTGAACTGATCCCAAGGGAACACTAGGGCATCCGAACCGCAAGCTAGGGGATCCCTTGTGCGAGACACAAATCTGTCCACCTTTGCGTTGAATCTGGATGCTAGCAGATCTACATCCGGTGTTCCCCACCGCTGGCATATTGCTTGGAAAACCTCGGGGTGAAGAGACCATTCCCCCGGGCATAATTGCTGGCGACTTAAAAAGTCCGCTCTCCAATTTTCCACTCCTGGGATGAAAACCGTGGATATGGCTGGGACATATCTTTCTGCCCATTCCAGGATGCAATTCGCTTCCCTCTGGGCTGCACGTCTCCTGGTGCCACCCTGGTGATTGATATATGCCACTGCTGTGGCATTGTCTGATTGAATTCTGACAGGGGACCCTTGGAGTTTGGATGTCCATGCTACTAGGGCATACCGGGCTGCTCGTATCTCTAAGAGATTGATGGGCAGGGTCTTCTCTGCTTCTGACCACTTGCCCTGGAGAGACCATTGCTCCAGTACTGCCCCCCAGCCTATGAGGCTGGCATCTGTAGTGACCACCTTCCAAGAAACCGGACTGAAGGGTTTCCCTTTTTCCAGATTCTGGGGCACCAACCACCAATGGAGGCTCTTGCGAACGGAAGGGGACAGGGACATTGGTAAGTCTTAAGCCTGAACTTTTTTGTTCCAGGCTGACAGTATGGCCCTCTGCAAGTTCCTTGAATGGAATTGACCGTAGGGTACTGCTTCGAATGAAGCCACCATTTTTCCCAGCAGCCTCATACACAGGCGTATGGATGGTTTTCTTTTTTGTACCCACTAAGTGGGTCAAATCTTTCAAAGACGACACCTTCTCTGGAGGTAAGAAAATCTTTCTCTGATTTGAATCCAGTCTTAGCCCCCAAGTATTCCAGACTTTTGACTGGTTTTAGGGCTGACTTGTCTCGGTTGATAATGCAACCGTGAGATTCCAGATACTTGATTGTCTTGTGAACGACCACTTCTAGTTTTTTTCACTGAGTGGTCTATCAGCAACAAGTCGTCTAGATATGCCATTATCGTTACACCTTGTGTTCCTAGTTTGGCCAATCGTAGGGCCAGAATTTTTGTGAACACTCGTGGTGCTGTGGCCAGACCGAAAGGTAAGGCTCTGAACTGAAAATGGCGCCCTTCTACTGCAAAGCGTAGAAATTTCTGGTGGGCCGGACAGATGGGAATATGCAAATAAGTATCCCTTATGTCGATCGAGGCTAACCATTCCTGCCCTTGTAGGGCGGTGTCCACCGATCGGATCGACTCCATCCGAAAAAGTCCTGATATGTAGGAACTTGTTTAGCCCTTTTATATTTAATATGGGCCTCACGTCCCCATTTGGTTTGGGGACTGTGACAAGGTTCGAGTAAAACCCGAACCCGCTTTCTTCCAAGGGAACCCTCATGATTACCCTTGGAGCAATAGTTGTTCTAGTGCCAGAAGGAGGGATCCTCTCTTCTGGGGATCGCTTGGCACATTTGACCTCATAAAATGGGCAGGAGGAATGTCTTTTAACTCCAGCCTGTATCCCAGACTTACTGCGGAGATCACCCATCCGTCTCTGATGGTGTTCCGCCAGGTCTCTGAACAACTGAAGTCTTCCCCTCACCCGATTGAGTGGGGGCAACCCTTCATGACTTGGGGGGAGGTTTTGTACCTCTCTTGACCCAGGGTTTCTTGTTACCCTGTGATTGTCCCTGATTTCTGCCCCCTGGATTTGACCGCGGAGGCCGTCGGAACTGTTTCACAGCCGATGTGCCAGGGACTGGAGAAGTAGGCCTCTTAAAAGAAGGACTTCTACCCTTGTTCTTAACCGGCAAGAGTGTACCTTTACCGGCAGAAGTTTTCTGGATATATTTGTCCAGATCTTCTCCAGATAAGCGTTCTCCATGAAATGGGAAGCTAATCAGCAATTTCTTACAGGGAGCTTCAGCAGACCAGTTTTTGAGCCATAGAAGTCTACGCATATGTCTACAGACAGCGTAAAGCGGGAGGCCTGTTGGATTGTATCCTTTATGGCGTCCACCGCAACACAAGGCTCTAGGTAGGTCAGCTAGGGCAAGAGCCTGCTGATCTGGTAAGTCCTTTAAGACTTGTTTCAACTGATCTTTCATTGCTTGGCAGACTCCAATCGCTGCTACTGCAGGTTGTGTCACCATGCTTGCTGTAGAGAAAGCAGATTTTAGTAAAGACTCCAATTTTTTATCTATTGGGTCTTTGAACATTGGAACATTATCTACTGGACCTGTCAGTGATTTATTTACACAAGAGATGGCTGTGTCCACTGTAGGGACCCTCCATTTTTTTATGAACTTATCCTCCATGGGATAGATCACTGGAAATCTCTTGGGGGGGAGTAAATATTTTTTCAGGATGCTCCCAATCCTGGTAAATAAGCCCTTCCAATAAAGGGTGGATTGGGAAGGAACAGACAGTCTGGGGAGCTTTCAGCGACCCCAGGCGAGGAAACAGTAGTGGTTGATGGTTCCGCCAGAGGCATTTAAAATGCTGCTCGGACCATGTTAGTCAGAGACTGAACCCATAATCTTTCAGCCTGAGATGCTGAGAAAGGTTCTTCCACTGTTGATACCTCTATAACTGAATCAACCTCACCTGATCCCCTTCAGGTAGGTCCATCTCTGGGACTGTTCCTCCACTAACAGGCACTCTGCAGGAGGAGACGGAGATCGGACGCGTTTTTCCTGTGACAGGGAAGCAGCGATCAATGCTGTTAATCTCTCTTCCAATCCTCCCAGAGTTGAGGATAAAACCTCCTCTGTTATATATACAGGAGCAGGTGGACTGGAGACAGCCGCAGTACCAGGTACTCCTGCGGGGTTTCCTACGGCTACTGACCTCTGAAATTTCAGGGGAGATTGGCGCAGTACAGCATGCCCAAAATCCTCAGAGCCCGATGGAGACCCCTTTCGCTTCTTGGAAGATTTATTTCCAGAGCGTCTGGACGACATATCTATAAGCACAAAGCTGAGGTATTCCCGTCGTCATACACCAATTTTGCTGGTAATAGTCTAACACAGTTGCTGCTATATACCAGCTGGTGTCCACTAAAATGTCTATGGGGATGCCTGCATCAACCGCCTCTGTGTGCCACCGTTTTGTTGCTAGCTCTGCTTGCATCCAGCTGACACTTGTACTGTGTCTTTTACACATGCTGGGACGCCTGCACATGCGCAGAAGCGCCGCGGCGCGCATCGAGCGTCATCCACCCGCCCCTTTTTTTTCATAGGAGGCGCGTGCACACGCCCGTGCGCCATTGGCGCCCTTTTCGAAACCAAGCAGGGACTAGGAGCCAGGGCCCTTTTTGCCGGAGGGCCTGTGCGGTGGATGAGCGCAGCAACAGGGCAGAGGAAGTGGATTCCCACAGAGAACTTACCAACTGCCTGGATCTTTTGACTTGAGAAAACCAAAGATCCACATGACAAGAAAAAATGGACCACAGCGGCCTCTAGTGGTTTAACACAGGTACCGCGGTAATCTTTTTTTTTTTTTTTCTTGACTACTATTAAAATTTTACATTTTCCAGTAGTTACAGGCATACACAGATATTAGCGGGAATACCGTTAGGTAACAGACAGAAAGACAAATTAGGCTTGGGGGTCCCCCAATAGAACCAAGTTCCTGGGGGCCCCCACTTACCTGTTCCCCGCCGCAGGACTCTGTTTGGTCCACAGAAGCCCAAACTTCACCTATCACGGCAGGCATTGTAATTAAACCTTCAGGGACCGGGTTCCCAAGGATTCCACTCCCCTGGACCTGTATAGCACCCTGCACAGAAAACATCTTGGTCGTGGGTATGACCAGAGCTCTGGATCCCAGGGTCCAGCCCTCCTAAGAGAGGCATTACAGGCAAAACCTTGCTCTTCTGCTGCAAGGCCCGGGTACCGACCGTTTAGCTATGAAGCTTTTTTGGTGGGATCTGGAACAGCTTACTAAGGCCCGTAAAAGAACCTGTACGCAAGCCCAGTGAAAACACATGTTACTCTTTGGCCAACACCTTAGACACTGGCAAAAAACTGAGGTGCTCCCGGATGGGAGGGGCTTATATAGGGGAGGGTACTTCCGGTTTGGAAGTTGCCAGTGCCAGCACCTGAAGGTAAACTATATAACCCATTAGTAATGACTAAGTCGCTCTGTGTCCCGTGATGTACGAAAAAGAAAAGTCCCCACACTCCACACCAGATCACTTCTCCACTCCCAGAGTTCACCAACAGACATGAGCGCCCCCCGCCAGGACAGAGCGACCCCCCCAAGCACCCCCACACCGTACAGCACCAGTACAGGGTGCAGAGAGCAGCATAACAGGGGGGAGACAGGGAGAACCCCCCATATAAAGAAACACAGCCAGCATGTACTCACCTGCATCAGGAGAGACTACTTACCCGTCCCAGAGGGACCCACTGGCTTGTTTCAGACAGACCTATCACAGAGTAGTACTGCGTAGCTGTCGGCCCGGTCCACAGCGAAAGATACAGACAGGTACTGTTCAATCTTGAGAGGACTGCGGGAGCATAAAAGCAACCCGGCCAGCCCTGGAGTCATGGGGCATGTCGTGAACTGAGTCTCACGCACAGAAGGCGAGGATCAGCACGCTCGATGGTCGGACAGGGAAGACTACGAGGATACCAGTGTACCCAACCTATTGCCCAGCCGACAGTTAATCGAAGGTCTCAAGAATAAATTAATAAAATTCCCAAAGGAATAAAAATTAAAAAGTAAAATCTTCCAGGAGACTGGCTCCTGAGAGGGCCACGTCTTCTCCTTCTGCTAGGCAGAAAAAAACTGAGGCTGCTTGCTGCAGGTAGGAGGGTTATGTCCAGAGGGACCGCCCCCCCCCTGGGCGGGGCTGTTCAGCTCTGGTTTTGTTCTAGAATGTATGTTTCTAACATCTAACATTCTGCCTAGATCTTCTCCTGCGAGCAGGGACATATACCCACACGTAAACAGTATGAGAGCTGTGTTAGTCCATGGACGATAAGAGAAAGACCAGTTTTCACTTTGTTGCCACAGTGCTAAGGACTCTTCTTAACTACCGTATCTCCTGCCTGCCATATAGTAACATGACGGCATACAGGATGCCCGCATTCTATGGCAATGTCATAGGACATCGCCCCAGTGTCACCGCTCTCGCGTGCCTGACACTGATCTCAGTAAAGAGCCGATGACATGGCTCTTTACCCATGTTATAGGCTGTGTCCAATCACAGCCGATCACACGTAACCAAGGAAGTGCTGCTTATCGGCTCTCCTCGTCTCATACTGACAGTGTAAGGCCAAAAGAGCCGATTAGTGGCTTTTCATCGCAGGGGAGACTGTTCAGGTAATCAGGGCAATGATCAGTGCAGTGCCCATCCAGGGACGCCAGTCAGTGCCCATCCAGAGACGCCAGTCAGTGCCCATCAGTTTAGGAGAAAAATTACTTATTTACAAAATTTACTGACAAACGATGAAAAACATTTTTTTCTCAAAATTTTCAGTTTTTCTTTTAATTTAGCAAAAAATAAAAAACCCAGTGGTGATTAAATACCACCAAAAGAAAGCGTTGCATGACCGTGCAATTGTCATTCAAAATGTGACAGTGCTGAAAATTGTCCCGAGTGGGAAGAGGGTAAAAGTGCCCTGTATTTAAGCAGTTAAAGAGAAACTGGCTGCCCCCTCTCAACCTCAACCCATTATAGACATGCTAGCGAGCCTAGTTAAATTAACCAGCCAAAATCCTACTCTAGTTTAAGACCATGGGTTGTTAGTGGTCAAGTATAGAATAACACACATTAAAAAGCCGATCTGGGTGGTAGAAATGTTATAAAAAAAAAAAAAAACGAAACATTACCTGAAAGCACCACCTCAATGAGATCTCCCTCTTGAATATCTGCCTCAGATTTAACCAGCTGCAGAATGTTTTCCGAGTTTGGATCATGGCGGAATAGGAGGATCTTGTCATACATCCCATAGAATCCACATTCTGGAAACTGAAACACAAGAGGATAAAATGTGTTCATAGTACTTCTACAATAGGAACAGCAAAGATAAATGGCACAGTACATAAAAACATTGGAGGACAAATGAAATTAATATTCTTTAGCAGAGAGCTGGAGAAGTAGCAAGGCGTGCAGCATGGAATTCAAACAAAATACACAGTAAAACAAGTGAAACTGGTTTCCACTTACATTATACCATAATATTAGTTAAAGTCGTCCTCATACAGTTTTAGTGAAGAAGTATTAGTATCAGTCAAAAAGTAGAAAGTCTTTAATGGTACCAAAGCAGTGAAAACAGCTATGAATTGATTATTATATTGCTAACTGTAGTAAGGCATATGTGCTAGGATTGGCTGAACCCAGAGATCATGCATACAAAAACCTCCACTTCCATGTTAAGTAAGAACACATTTGAGCAGACAAATCTACAATATTTTGAATTTTAAAGCAACTCATACTTGCCATTAACAAAAAACAAGTTGCAGTTTCCTCACTCCCAAGCTAATCATGCTTGGTCGGTCACGTGTGCTTTTAGCTACAGTAGCAGTGAGAATCACCAAGACTTTCCCCATGAACACAGATAACAGATTGCAAAGTATAAGCTGACAGGTTTTAAAAGGAGTATTAGGGCCAAAGCTCTGCCATCCATACTACTCCTGAAGGTCACAAGAATGCACTTAGTTCTGCACTCCTGTGACCCATATTCAGCTGACAGTGGGCTAAAGTCCAGACTCTGAAGGGATCCCGACTTTAATGTTGGGATCCACCCAGATGCCCGAGTGGCAGCTGGCTCAGCCTCTCAGTGCACTGCTAAGAAACTGACCCAGCCGCTCCCGCCCCGTTCACAGCCCAGCACTCCAGTGAGTGATGAAGGGGCAGAGTAGAGAGCGTCAGGCACTGGCTCTCTACTCAGTTAAGACAGAGAACTGAGCGATCAGCCATCTTTGATTGTTCATCTCTCAGTCTTGGACGCAGCGGGGGGAGGGGGGCAAATGCAGCATCATGTATGATTGTCATTTTTAAATCCTGCACTTCTCTTTAAAGCCTCTCTATCCATAACTAGAAATACATAGAGAAAACCATTATCTGGCTTTAGATAGACTTAAGCCCTAGTACACGCAATGAGATTATCAGACAAATGATCGTCCATTTTTTATTTTATTTTTGCATGCTAGTTTTCATGTCGAAAACTAAATAGGTTACTAGAGTATGAAAATTATCGTACAACAGAATAAAAATTCAGATGTGATGTAATGTATTTGCATTGTATTTTTCAGAAAACTGTACAGACTAAACCAAAATCGTACAATCTGGCATCATACAATTTAATTTTTTCCGAGTTTGTCCCTTTGTAAAATTTTGGATGAAAGCGGTGTACCAACGTTCAGATTATCGTACGATCAATTTGAAAGCGGTATTTTTATTACAATATTCTGATCGTGTGTACGGGGCTTTAAAGTGAGTTCATGCACATAGATAACTGTACTTGCCCTTTTGGGCCATAATCGCACTGCTGCACTGTGGTAAAAAGTTATGTGCTGGAGTGCAATCCACTGCACCTGCATTGCAGCACCCCATAATGCACTACTTTGACAAATCATCGATTAAACAAGACTTTTTACTATTTGGTGGCTGAACAGTAGCAGTGAAGCAAAAGGTAGATATATACACACATATATGCTGTGGAGATCAGCATTAGGCCTCATGGACACGGGTGCTTTGAGGCATAAAAATAGTCTTTCATAAAGTGTTTTTACCCTCCCAGGGAGCCACAGGCATTACGTAAAGCTGGCCACAGAAGTGAATGGCTGTACTTAGCAGTTTACGCTGGTGCTATCATGATCTGGTGTAAACATGTGCATGCACACATGACGTATTGCATCATCACCGACTTTCTGCTTTCAGGGAAGAAGTCATATGTGCAATTGCATGTTTTGTGCGGATTAGAGCTGGACGATTAATCGAAGAATCGAAATCGCAATCTTTTTCCCTTCCCAATCTTCAAAACAGCATGCAACGATCTTCCTAACAAGAGCAGAGTTCTCACAGCTGGAAAAACAAAATCCAGGCAGTCTGCCAAGTTTTAATACAACACCCAAATAAGTGGAAACAAAGTATCTCTTCCTTCTTTTATCAAAGGAAAGAACTCCGGAGTGTAGATGAAGGAAGTTTAACCATTTAAAGACCAAACCTTTTCGAACATTTGCTGCTTACATGTAAAAAATATTTTTCGGCTAGAAAATTACTTGGAACAACCAAACATGATATTTTTTTTTTAGTAGAGACCATAGAGAATAAAATGGTGGTTCTTGCAATATTGTATGTTGCACCGTATTTGCGCAACGGTTTTTCAAGCGCAATTTAAAAAAAAAATACACTTTAATGAATAAAAAAAAAAAAAACTAAACAGCAAAGTTGTTAGCCCAATTTTTTTGTATAATGTGAAAGAAAATGTTACACCGCGAGAATCGTGATCTTTATTCTGAAAATTGTGATTCTAATTTTAGCCAGAATTGTGCAGCTCTAATGCTGATACATGAAAGCATCAACATAAACCCAGATACGGCCATGTACAGCTGATTTTTTACAAGAGAGAGTAGATAACAGTTTAACACTCCTGTGTAATAGAATATAATCAGCGCAATCGCAAATATATTTGTGCAAATATCACCCAACATGCATCATATGCCTTATAACCTAGGCTGAGATTGCTGCAACCTACTGAAGAAGCCCAATAGGAGGTCCAACGCGTCTGGGTTGGAGGAGCCAACACATCAGCCATTTGTGGTGAGCTGATCTAATGCATGTTTTTCACATAGCCCTGCAAGTGTTTTTAATCCCTTGTTCAGTTTTAAATAAAAGTTTGGAAGCAGAGAGCACTATGGTCTTTCTGTTTTATTCTATGACATGTCTCATTGATGATCGAGAAAAAGATAAGAAGTGAAGTAGCGTTACTCAGAGACAGGAGCAGGAAGAGTGTTGCAGTACCATCTAGAGTGGAAGTGCACCAAGGCCATGATGACTCTGTAATGAGGTCAGATACTGGAGGGAAGCAGGCACTTTATTTGGAGGTGGGGGGCACTGAATACACTGGAAGGAACTATATGAACTAGGGTTGTCCCGATACCACTTTTTTAGGACCAAGTACAAGCACCGATACTTTTTTTCATGTACTCGCCGATACCGATTACCGATACTTTTTTTTAATGCCATGTGACAGTTTGACTGATGGGGACTGACTGATGGCACTGATAAGTGGCACCTATGGGCACTGACAGGTGGCTGGCACTGATGGGCGGCACTGATAGGCAGCAGTTATGGGCACTGACAGGTGGCTGGCACTGATAGGCGGCAGTTATGGGCACTGATAGGTGGCTGGCACAGTTAGATGGCACTGATAGGCGGTACTTATGGGCACTGATGGCACTGACAGGTGGCTGGCACTGATAGGCAGCAGTTATGGGCACTGATAGGTGGCTGGCACGGTTAGATGGCACTGATAGGCGGTACTTATGGGCACTGATAGGTGGCTGGCACTGATAGGCGGCAGTTATGGGCACCAATAGGTGGCTGGGACTGTTAGATGGCACCGATAGGGGGCACTTATGGGCACTGCTGGCACTGACAGGTGGCTGGCACTGACAGGTGGCTGGCACTGACAGGTGGCAATTAACGACATGAGGAAATGCTATGCTGCAGCGCCCATCTTGGTACACCCTGCACTCGGCATCAGTAAGTATCAGCAGACATCTTGTTACACCCAGCCCGAACTATATGGGCTGGGTGTAACAAGATGTCAGCTGCTGGCTTACTGTGGCCAAGTGCAGGGTGTGCCAAGATGGGCGTTGGGATGTCCAAGCTGACGGCGACCGCTCCGCCCACTGAGGCCACTTTACCCGATCCGCCTGACGCCGGCCGCACTCCCCACCCACTGAATCCACTCATCCTCTCTCCCGCTCCACCCACCGAGGCGGCCCGATCTGCCTACTGACTCAGCCCTCCCACTGACGCCGGCCGCCCTCCCTCCCCGCCCACTGAATCCGCTCATCCTCTCTCTCGCTCCGTTCAACGAGGCGGCCCGATCCGCCTACTGACTTCGCCCGCCCACTGAGTTCGCTCGCCCAAGTATCGGGTCAGGCATCGGGAGCATTTGTGCGAGTACAAGTACTCGCACAAATGTTCGGTATCGGTATCGGGACAACCCTAATATAAACTGTCACTTATTGTGTACACAGCGGTGAAGCTCTGTGCATGGGACTTTTACACTATTTATTATATAGTTTATTGTAGTTGGTTGGTGTACTTTGTTTTTGAATTAGTTACAATTTATATGCGATTGATCTGCACTATAAAGTTTAAGGCTCCATGTACACAGAAGCTGATAAACTGCAGTTTATTGGCGTTTTGGCGTTTTTTTTAAAAGCCCATTAACTGCACTCTATGTTAGCCTATGTGTTCATGTACACAACGTTTTTTAGCTTTAATGAGCAGTGGAGTTAATGGGCTTTTTTCTGAACGCAAGAAATTTGCGTTCAAAGTGCCGTTTTTCGGCAGAAAAAAAAACGCAAAAACCGCAAAACGCCGAAAAAAGCTCAAAAACGCTGGCCGCGAGCGTTTTTTAGTCCATTGAAAAAAACAATTAATTTTATTTTTTTTTAAAAGCTAAAAAAAGCTACACTGAAAAACGCTAATAAAAGCTAGTAAAAAAACGCTGATAAAAGCTAGCTTTTTCTGCTGCTTTAAAAACAACCGTTTTTGAGCTTCGGTGTACATGGAGCCTTACACTCCTATCAGGTTTTATTGCTGTCTTTGCTGGAGAGATTATATTCCTGTTTTCCTGGTGACAATTGTCAGTGAGACAAAAAGTGATGGGAAAGCCACAAAAACAGAATAAAAAAAAACAGGGAGTGAGGGGGACAATAGGGGCACCTGTTCCAGTGACAACTATTTATCTTACTGTTATGTCACCAGGAGCCGAGTTACAAAAGCGATCAGGTGTGAATGCAGCCTAAAGAGCCAATTTTCCTAAAAACACTGACATGTACATGGGAAATGATAACCATTGCACAGCTAGAATAGGAGTCTCCAAACTTTCTAACCAAAAGGCCAGTTTATTGTGATTCAGACTTTAGCGTGGCCAGTGGGAGTAGATAATGCTCTGGCATCAGTGCCCCATCATTGGAATCAGTTCGTGGAATAGCGCCCCAAGGGCCAGTTAAATGAAAGCAAAGGGACACATTCAGTCCCCATGCCGCAGTTTAGAGACGACTGAGCAAGAAGAAAAAAAAAATGGTCAAAAAGAACTCTTCCTAATGGCACCTGTAACCCTCGTTTAGTGCCATGTTAATGCCCATATTGGTGTCATTTGAACTGTGCCTATTTGTGGGACACATTTTCCAGTGATGGAGACCTTTGGTGGTATAAATATCAGAAGTTTGGTTGCACAAGCTAATTTCAGAGGCAGGGATTAAAGTTGGCGGAGTCGGTCAGATTAGCCCACACAAGGAAAACCCATAAACTTTGTGAATCTAAATAAAAGGCTTCATTATAATGGCACACTTCATCATATTATAGAAACTACACAACCTCACAGTATACGCTTAAAGTCTGATTTGCAGTGCAAACAGAGAACATAAATTGCCCTTGCTGGCAGAAGCCCGAGGGTTAATATGGCCTGTATTTTTTTTTTTTTTTAAAGTGAATAAGGGTATGCCACGATTTCTTAACGAGGGCTCTTCTAGTAATTAATAGCCCTTGAATTGCATTCTCTGGACAGAAAGGGATCTCCATGACAGCGGAGTAGCATCCAGCGTGTGTTGCCATGGCTGCAAGCTCAAGGTATGTTTGGGGGGTAAATGCCACTTCATCAATTGAAAGGGAAGACGTGATTGTGAAGCAAATAAAATCTTATTACACTGTCCTGGGCAGAGAAAACAATGTGGACATTGACCAGGAGGAAAGATCAGAAATCCATAGCAAATTTACCCATTCACAGGCAACAGTGGTCTCTGCTACAGAAATATATAGAGCCTTCAAAATGTAAAGGTCATCTCCATGAGTGCATGATGCTATTAACAACCGTAAAACAGAACTTCTTTTCATCGTGTTACCCATACACTAAAAGAGATTGCCTGCTGTCTGAGAAAGTCAACACATTTTCTCATGATCTGCCTGTAAAGCCAGCAGTGCCAACATCTGTAATGACAGATTTATGACTGGTAATCTCAGCTACCAGTCTGCCAGACACAGGAGGGGCATCCGGTATTGAAACTGGGTTAGTAAAGGACAAAACTGGATGTCAGCTTCATGCCATCGCTTTCCAGCCTCAAGAAGACATCTTTACTAAACAAAAACATTTTGCCAGTAAAAAATTAAGCAGACTTAAAGGGGTGTTCCAGCCGAAATGACACTTTTTAAATAAAAATACCCCTATAATACACAAGCTTAATGTATTCTAGTAAAGTTAGTCTGTAAACTGAGGTCCGTTTTGTTAGGTTATTACAGCATTTAGAACATTTATAAACTAGAAATAGGCTGTGGCCATCTTAAGTGTGGGCATCTGAAGCCAGACTGCATGTCTTCCTGGATTTCAGACTTGCAAATCTCGCACATACTCAGTGCTGCACAAGCAGTGTAATAAGTTTCAAGTCAGGTTTCCATAGCAACGGCAGTGTCAGCGGAAGTTGTCCTTATCTATGCAAACCTCTCCTCCCCTCCCCCCTCCCCCCTCCAGGAACCAGTAAATATACTGCATGTAGAAGAAATATTATTCAAGAAATATATATATATCTTTTGTTATATATGCATCTTGTTCTGTGTCCCCTCCGCAGACCATCTCACCTCTGCACATCCCCTCCGCAGACCATCTCACCTCTGCACATCCCCTCCGCAGACCATCTCACCTCTGCACATCCCCTCCGCAGACCATCTCACCTCTGCACATCCCCTCCGCAGACCATCTCACCTCTGCACATCCCCTCCCCTCCGCAGACCATCTCACCTCTGCACATCCCCTCCCCTCCGCAGACCATCCCCTCCGCAGACCATCTCACCTCTGCACATCCCCTCCCCTCCGCAGACCATCTCACCTCTGCACATCCCCTCCCCTCCGCAGACCATCTCACCTCTGCACATCCCCTCCCCTCCGCAGACCATCTCACCTCTGCACATCCCCTCCCCTCCGCAGACCATCTCACCTCTGCACATCCCCTCCCCTCCGCAGACCATCTCACCTCTGCACATCCCCTCCCCTCCGCAGACCATCTCACCTCTGCACATCCCCTCCCCTCCGCAGACCATCTCACCTCTGCACATCCCCTCCCCTCCGCAGACCATCTCACCTCTGCACATCCCCTCCCCTCCGCAGACCATCTCACCTCTGCACATCCCCTCCCCTCCGCAGACCATCTCACCTCTGCACATCCCCTCCCCTCCGCAGACCATCTCACCTCTGCACATCCCCTCCCCTCCGCAGACCATCTCACCTCTGCACATCCCCTCCCCTCCGCAGACCATCTCACCTCTGCACATCCCCTCCCCTCCGCAGACCATCTCACCTCTGCACATCCCCTCCCCTCCGCAGACCATCTCACCTCTGCACATCCCCTCCCCTCCGCAGACCATCTCACCTCTGCACATCCCCTCCCCTCCGCAGACTATCTCACCTCTGCTCAACCCATCCACAGACTATCGCTCTGCCCCTCCACATGTCACCTCTGCACCCTTATCTACAGCTCAGCTTAATCCATATCTCCCACTGTGCCCAATCTAAATACACCCCCCCCCCCAGCTCTGACCACTGCAGAACAACCTTAGTGTCTCAACAGCTGTCTCAGGTTTCGTTCTGGCTGAAAAAAAGCCCTGCTTATATGAGAGAGAGAGAGAGAGAGAGAGAGAGAGAGAGAGAGAGAGAGAGGATCTTTCAGAAGTTATATTATAAGACTGAGCATGCTGGAAGCTGGTGTTGTGTGACACTGTCTTGTATTATAACTGTGCAGCGAGAGAGAGGAGGAGCTTTCAGAAGTCATCAGCTATGTGTGGGTGGGGACAGAGCAGCTATCGCACACCAGACAATTATTTGGCTTCTTTAGAAAAGGGGCGGAGCCGCATACACGTAGCAGCCCGCCCTGACCCCATCCTATTGGCTGGTGTGCGATAGCTGCTCTGTCCCGCCCACCCACACATCTCTGATGACTTCTGAAACCTCCTCTCTCTGCACACAGTTATAATATAGGACAGTGAAACACAAAACACGCGAGATTTCAGTAGGAGGCGATTCACAAGGAGTCATGGGATACATGACGCTGATATCCCAGGAACCCTTGCGAATTGCCTTGTGACATAATAGCCTAGGCTATTAAGACCAGGAAGTTAGGCTGAAAAACTGAAAAAAAGGTATTTACAATCCCAAAAAAATAATAATATTGCCCATTGTGAAAACTATGTTCTAAGGGCATGCAGCACAGTCAAACATAAAAAAATGGGTGGAACTCCACTTTAAAATACAGGGTCAGACAGAAATGATTTAGTTAGTATAAACAGCAGCACAAAATAACTCACCGTCCAATTCATTACAAAGCAAGCAGCAATCCGATTGGTTGTATGCCTCACTTCTCTATGCAGGGGTCAAAGTGTACAAAGTGCATTTGTCTTTTAAATCCGCTAGTGTTACTGCTTAACAGATTCTCAGCTCTAGCAATTGATGTCAATAACTGAACATGATTACGTAGATACTTAGTGAAGGTTAAATATAATATTAATAACTGGAGTGCAATGAAAGGGTGATACCTTTACTATGGCCTTGTTGCAAAAGGCAATGAGGGCCCAGCCATAGGAGTCTTTGTGCAGCTTGTTTCAGCATTTCTCACACAAGCTTTGGTTTGAAGTGTGTACAGCAAGTTTCCAGCAGTTTTGTTGAAGCATTTGCAGTGGAGTATACAGTCGGAGCAGGATTCTGTGCTGGGACAAATTAATTCCAGTGCATATATCTTAGGGCCGAAACAACTAATCGATTAATCGACAACTAATCGATTATGAACTTAATCGATTACAATTTTCATAATTGATTAATCGGCCAGTAACATAATGAGGTTAAAAAAAAACTAAATTTAACCCTTTATAGTACAAAAAGAGCAAATTGCTACTGTAAATATTACTTTCACTGTCCCACAGTAAAAAATTAACCCCTTACAGTAGCGATTATTTGCTCTTTTTTGTACTAATTTTAGCTTTAACTCCATGTTACTAAACATCTCAGGCCCGGGTCACACCTCTGTGTTTTTTGGTGCTTTTTGCAGAAACACACTACAGTTCATTTACATGGTTTCTATGGGACACGTTCACATCCATGATTTTTTCAGCTGCTGCGTATTTGGAAAGGGCAAGGACTTTAACGCAAAACGGTGCTATTTTAGTTTTTGGGTTTAATATACTTCAATGGAGAAGCTGCAGAAAAGCATGTAATGTGTTTTTGCTGCAATTTGTGTTTTGTAATCTGCCCAAAAACAAATTGTGGAAAAAAGTTTACGTGCACACCGTGCATGTACAGCGGGGGCGCTGACCACAGTGCTAACAAAATAGTGAAACACCTGTGAAAAAATATACAATATGCCTATATAGACTATATTGAAATATAAAAATAAATATTAATAACACCTGCCCAAATATGCAGTCAACCGTTGACTGCTGCAGCTCTAATGACAGAGCTTAATGTGATTGCGATATACCTTGGTGAATGGGCACATCTGCAATTAGTGTCAGAAAAATATCTTAAATAATACACATGAATGTCTTAGTTAAGTGTCCAAATAAATAGTGAACAGTGATAATCCAAAAAGTTCGTAAAAATAAGCTGTAATCTTGTGATCCAAAAATGTTTGTAGTGACAGCCTTCACCAGCTTAACAATAACACCCAGTAGTGCTTGAGGAAGATTAGCCGCTTACCAGACAAAGTTGACTCATTTAATTAAAAAGGAGTCAATATCGCTTGTTGCAAGCCTGAGGCGACGTTAGTTACGTACTGACGCTTTGACGCTACTTCCGGTCCCGCTGGTTCTCTCCCTGCAGTAGGTGGAACGCACGCCGGAATACTCCTTCGCTCGGATCCCTCACGCCCCGCTTGTTTAAGCCATCTAGCCTCAGTGCTGGGTCTGTAGCACCAATCAAGTAAGGGGGCATTTGTCTGTACTTTTGAATATAATTTTTAAATAAAACGGGATTACACTATTGCCGTTTTTCTCTCTCTTGTGTTCCGCATACCTACAATCGAGCCTCCAGGAGGTGGGGAATCTATCTATCTATATGTTGTGACATCTCTATCCATATTGGCAAGTGGTACTTGCAACAAGCGATATTGACTCCTTTTTAATTAAATGAGTCAACTTTGTCTGGTAAGTGGCTAATCTTCCTCAAGCACTACTGGGTGTTATTGTTAAGCTGGTGAAGGCTGTAACTACAAACAATCTTCGTTTGGATCACAAGATTACAGCTTATTTTTACGAACTTTTTGGATTATCACTGTTCAAATAAATAGTGGACACTTAACTAAGACATTCATATGTATTATTTAAGATATTTTTCTGACACTAATTGCAGATGTGCCCATTCACCAAGGTATATCGCAATCACATTAAGCTCTGTCATTAGAGCTGCAGCAGTCAACAGTTGACTGCATATTTGGGCAGGTGTTATTAATATTTATTTTTATATTTCAATATAGTCTATATAGGCATATTGTATATTTTTTCACAGGTGTTTCACTATTTTGTTAGCACTGTGGTCAGCACGGTGTGCACGTAAACTTTTTTTCACATTCTTGGTTTCAAAATATTACTTTGGAATACGGGGTTAGCAGCTCTATTATATATATATAAATTATAGTAATTTTTAGCGCGAGATTACCCATTTACCTTCCCAAAAACAAATTGGGCAAAAAAAAAAAAATGAAAAAATGCAAATCGCAGCAAAATTATTTATTTTTTTAACGGTAATTAACCGATTAGTCGATTAATCGAAACAATAATCGGCCAACTAATCGATTATGAAAATAATCGTTAGTTGCAGCCCTAATATATCTGGAAGGTGATGAGGGGGAATGCGGCTCTTGCATCACTGGAGAGGGGAATCCACAAGGTAAGCACTCCATAATGCAGATATGTTCAGCATAATAGCACACTATGGCTAAATCTCCTGGGGGCCACAACTTTCTAAGCAGTTTCCGCCCATCTTAAATTGGTTGTGCTTTTTTTTTTTTCTCTAACAAAAACAGGTTGCTCCTCTTCTCAGGTCCCCTGGCGGCACTCCTGACTCCTCCTCTCTGGTGAGTGTCCCCATAGGAGGCTGCTTAGTATGGGGCAATTGTGCAGGCTTGTTCCTGAACCTAGCTGAATCTAGACACCGACAGCGGGGCTCGACCCTGCCCCCCACTCCCTCATCACTGTCTGATTGACAGCACTGGGAGCCAATGGCTCCCACTGCCTCAGCAAATCCTGTGAGCTGTGGAAGTGAGGGAAGAGAAATATTGACCTTTAGTTTCAAACACCTTCTGAAAACCAGGCATATATCTGCAGTGTGAGATCATCAAGGCTCCCCTCACTTATCTCTAACTTTTCAGTAGGGGGGAGAACACACCAACAGACCAATTTTCCCAATGTGATCGAACACTACAGGCAGCGATTTTCTTTTGTGGTTGCAACCAACAGTTCTGGTACAGCACGAGGATTGTGTTGTTCACGCCCCCTTCCTCATCCATTCACAAAAAGCTGTGTATTCTTTTCACAGAGTCTCCAATCCTTTTTCAAAGGCTTAAATCTGACTAGGTTGTGAGCAAATAGATTGGCAACTGGTGTAAATGCTGGGGCTGATAGGCAGACTGATCTGAAACAGTAATTTACATTACATTGGAGCAAAGGCTTTGTCCCATATTGTGTTTGACACCAACTATTTCTATGCTTGCTGTGCCCCTAATAGACGCATAGCCAAATGAAGCCATAACAGTCTCCTTTAACACTCTACAATTATCAGAGAAGGTCTGTATTCTACACAAGGGCTGTATGGCATTCTAGGTGTTATCAGTATAGTGAGTAAAATAGGATTTTTGTACTCACCGTAAAATCCGTTTCTCTGACGTCCATGGACCGACGCAGCTCTCATACTGATTACATGTGGGTATATGTCCCTGCTCGCAGGAGAAGACCTAGGCAGAATGTTAGAGGTTAAAACATTCTAGAACAAGCCAGAGCTGAACAGCCCCGCCCAGGGGGGCGGTCCCTCCGGACATTACCCTCCCACCTGCAGCTAGCAGCCTCAGTTCGTAACAAAGCAGTACAAACTTAAAAGGAAGGGTGGGTGCTGCGTCGGTCCATGGACGTCAGAGAAACGGATTTTACCGTGAGTACAAAAATCCTATTTTCTCTTATCGTCCATGGACCGACGCAGCTCTCATACTGATTACATGTGGGACGTACCAAAGCAGTATAAGAAAAGGGTGGGAGCAAAAAAAGTAAGGAACAACCAAAACTTCACTCCAAACCAGCAGAGCCCCTCAACGGAGGAGTTGCAACATTAGACAGCGGCCTGCAACACTTTGCGGCCGAAGGAAGCATCCGAAGATGCAGCCACATCAACCTTGTAGAACTTTGAAAAGGTATGAACGGACGACCAGGTCGTCGCCTTGCACACTTGTGCAACCGACGCTTGATGTCGGAAGGCCCGGGAAGCACCAATTGCTTTGGTGGAATGCGCCGCAACCGGAAAGGGAGGCGCCCGCCCCTTAAGGGCATAGGCCTGTATGACGGTCTGCCTGATCCACCTAAAGACGATGGCAGACGACACCGCTCGGCCCTGTTTCGGACCAGACACAGATTTCCGAATGGAAACAGTAGCAGACAGGTACACTCGTAAGGCTTGTACCCATCTTAATGTATGAAGCGCAAACTCTCAGGGAAGCGATGGGTGAGGACACAAGGACGGAAGAACAATGTCCTTCTTAAGGTGAAAGGCCAAGACCATCCTTAGAAAAGAAGGACGGTCGTGGGCGCAACACCAACATATCCTTATGGAGGACCAAGTAAGGCGACTTGCCAGACAAGGCTGCCAACTCAGACACCCGTCTAACCGAAGCAATGGCCAATAAGGCCAACTTCCGGGACAAGGTCAAGAGAGGAATCTCTCTGATATTCTCAAAGGGATGTTCTTGGAGAACCGAGATGCATCAAAATCAGATCCCAAGTAGGGAAAGGAGGCTTGACAGGGGGGACCACTCAGCGAGCCCCCTGCCCAAAAGGTGCTAATCAAGGAATGGCCCGGCAGCGGTCGTTGAAAAAGAGACAGTCCGGGCCGAAATCCGACCCTCAAAAAAAAGGTATGCAAGGCCAGCTTTTGGGTCACACCACGCTGTAAGAACAGCAAAATCCTGGGAACGGAAAACATCCGAGGATGCCACTCAAGTTCCTCGCACATAGCGATGTAAGCCTTCCAGGTACGGTGAGATATCTTTCTGGAGGAAGATTCCCGTGTCAACAACATAGAAGAGATGACCGAATACGAGAGAACTCGGTCCTTTAGCACCTGGCTTTAAACAGCCATGCCATTAAAGACAAGGACTGTAAAGCAGGATGAAGTATGCTCTGCGAAGCCGGCGAGGCAACAACAGTAGCAGAGGGTAAGCATATATCAGGCGATACTGCCCCCAGGGGCTTCCAACACGTCTAACGCATCCGCCCAGGAGTCCCTGGACCTGACCACGATCTTGCCACCTTGCGAGTGAGTCGAGAGGCCACAAGGTCCACTTCCGGTGCCCCACCTCCGGTAAAGAAGGTGGAAACACCTCCGGATGCAAGGACCCTTCGCCTGCAATGCACACAGCCGACAGGACCGTCTTGCAGCGAGACGTATGAAAATCCCAAAGAGACTCCGCAATGTATCGGAGAAGGGAGGCCCCAGTGTACAGGGTGCCTCAAATGTTGGCCAATAAAGGCAACTTGACGGAACTTCCCTAGAAACCCGGTCAGAGGACTAGTACCTCAGCCTCCACAGGTGGCGCAAACCCACCCCGGGCACAGAGACCCTAAAGGCTAAAGCAGTTGTAGTGCACCTGCTAGACGACTGATGAATGAAGCAGAGGCTTTTGCCCAGTCATTGAGCTACAAAAAATGCCAGAGACGCAGCCACTAACGGGCGCAACGCCAACCCCAGCCTGGCGAACACAGTCCAAGCCAGCGCTTCTGATCACCACTGAAAGCAGGTGGAAAGTGATACCCCTGAAACCAGGGATCCTTGTGACAATGCTCCATCCAGCAGCTACCCATGGATAGGTGCTGATTGTGCAAACACATAGTTTATACTTTGTATTGCGTCAAACGCACAAATGGAGAGTGTGGGAGGAAACCCACCCAGCCACAAAGAGCATAATACCACCAGATACGGCGTATGTAGTTTAGTATTTGTGGATAAACCTATTAAACGCGTATATACTGTGCCAGCGACGAAGGCGTGCACATCATCGGGGCCTGGACGTAAACCAGCCACACAGATTGCGTACACAACCATGTAGGTATGTTAGCCTGCGAATAAAAAAATTGCACATGTTTATACTGTGCATAGCGCTGAGAATGCGCACACCATTGGAACGCAGGGGAGAAACCTGAGCACCCGGATGAAACCCATGCAGACTGCATACGCATACCGTGTATGGTATTATAGTATGTGTGCTAAACATTTTGCACAAGCCCATGTGTGCATAGCACCGAAGGCGCGCACACTGTTGGCGCGTGGGAGGAACCGAAGTACCCCACGCATACTCAGAGAATGCAATACCTACAACTACTGTAAATGTATAGGCATAATGTGTATGTTTACACCGTGTATTGCACCAAAGGCATGCATGTCATGTAGCATGGGCAGAAACCCACGCAGACTGCATACGCATACCGTATAGGTATTATAGTGTGTGTGCTAAACCTTTTGCACAAGCTCATGTGTGCATAGCACCGAAGGCGCGCACACCGTTGGCGCGTGGGAGGAACCTTAGTACCCCACGCATACTCAGAGAATGCAATACCTACAACTACTGTGAATGTATTTAGTGTAGTGTATAAACATAATGTGTATGTTTACATCGTGTATTGCACCAAAGGCATGCATGTCATGTAGCGTGGGCGGAAACCCACGCAGACTGCAAAGACATACCGGGTAGGTCCAATCGCACAAATTTAGACTGTGCATAGCGCCGAAACGCCCACTCGGAAGAACTCCACGCAGACAGCACACAGATACCGTGTAGGAATGATAGCATGTGAATCAACATAATATTGCACATGTTTATGCTGTGCATTTCCATTAGAGCGTGGGGGGAAACCGGAGTACCCGGAGGAACCCCACGCAAACAGTATACCCATACTGTAAACATGTATAATATGTGCAATAAACATATTGAACATGTCTATACTGTGCAGAGAGCCGAAGCGCACATACCATGAGAGTGCGGGAGGACACCGGAGCCCCCGCCAGCCCAGAGAGTATGATACATACATATACTGTGAATGTATCTGGAGTCGTGCATAAACATATTTTGTACGTTTATATCATGTATGGCACTGAAACACAGCATTGGAACGTGGGGACAGCCACGCAGACACAGAGACCAATAACACATACATACACTGTGAATGTATGCAGTGTAGAGGTATAGGATGAGTTTAAATTATGGCGCAGAGGCACATAATCTTCTCTGTATCATTCCAACCTGCTTGACAGTGCTGCTGAAGCAGCATGCAGGTAACAGGTAACCTCTGATCCTCAGACCGTGTGTCTGTCAGAGCTCAAACCATTCCCCAGGAAATGGCGGGAAATGTTACCTCAGGTATCACACACAAGGCTCACAGGGATTAGAGACATAAATGAATAAAGTCCTCCCTCATCCATGCTGCTCTTGAGGCAGCGTGTGAGGAAAACAGTGAGGAAACTGTGTAAAAGAAAAGCTTGTCACAGCAATTTCAGCCTGAGTGTGATTCTCACATCATCAATGAGATCACTTACAAGCGCCCTGTCATTCACTGACACAGAACTGGAGTCTTCCTCACAAGGGAATGTCCTGTTCATAAACATTAAATATTCAGAGGTAGGGTCCTGAGCACATTAGCTAGGCCCATATCTGACTCAGAGCACTCCTTCACTAAAGATTTTTGTGGGGGGAGGGGGCTTATAGCTCCTTTTGCTCGCACACCGCTTCCATTCTGACAGGAATGATTCCAGGACTGCTGACAACTGGTCCATAAGGACCGCAGGTGCAGGAAACATATGAACATTTTTTACTGTGCAGCACTGCCAGTTGCCCCAGGCAATGTGGAGAGCAGGTGTATCAGACTCCATAAACGCCACCCTCTGAGACCTTATACACTATACAGTGAATATACAGTCCACCCACTGGCTACGCTGAGGAGGGGACACCCGGGAGGACCCACCAACCCTTAAGGACAGCTCAGTCTGAGGAGATTGTGAGGGGATTCGCGCCGCCGCCAGAAATAAATGCGCGGCGGCCACAAGAAAATGGCCGCCGTCCGCAGCTATAACTGTGCCACTAAACGCCAAGATGGCCGCCGAGCGCAAAATTCAAAGCTCTAATGCGCGCCAATGGCGCACGCAATAACCACCTCAAACAGCGCCAATGGCGCACGCAATAATCACCTCACACACCAGAAAAAACTGCAGACATGAGCGCCCAACCAGGCCAGACTGACCCCCAAGCACCCCACAGCACAGCACCAGTACAGGGTGCAGAGAGCAGCATAACAGGGGGGGGACAGGGAGAAACCCCCACACACAAACACAGCCAGCATGTACTCACCTGCAGTAGGAGAGACTACTTACCCGTCCCTTTCAGGGACCCACTGGCTTGTTTCAGACAGACCTATCACAGAGTCGTACTGCGTAGCTGTCGGCCCGGTCCACCGCGAGAGATACAGTCAGTCAAGTACTGTTCAATCTTGAGAGGACCGCGGGAGCATGAAAGCAACCCGGCCACCCCTGGAGCCATGGGGTATGTCGTGAACTGAGTCTCACGCACGCAAGGCGAGGATCAGCACGCTCGATGGTCGGACAGGGAAGACTACGAGGATACTAGTGTACCCAACCTGTTGCCCAGCCGACAGTTGATTGAAGGTCTCAAAAATAAAATAATAAAATTCCCAAAGGAATAAAAATCAAAAGTAAAATCTTCCAGGAGACTGGCTCCTGAGAGCCACGTCTTCTCCTTCTGCTAGGCAGAAAAAAACTGAGGCTGCTAGCTGCAGGTGGGAGGGTAATGTCCGGAGGGACCGCCCCCTGGGCGGGGCTGTTCAGCTCTGGCTTGTTCTAGAATGTTTTAACCTCTAACATTCTGCCTAGGTCTTCTCCTGCGAGCAGGGACATATACCCACATGTAATCAGTATGAGAGCTGCGTCGGTCCATGGACGATAAGAGAAAAATATATATGATCAACACATGCCTTTCACTCCCCATTCTACAGCAACCTGGTTGTGCTCTATGGATATCATGTAAAAAAAATGAAGATCAAGTCAAGTACGGCAATGTACCAATGTTCCTGCAGTGAAGTTGCTTGAATAAATGGTATCAATAGCATCTTTAGTCCAAAGCTGTAACAGCAGTTGCTTAACCAATCATTCTCACTCCTTCCCATGGGTCTGGAAAGTATAATACACAGGTGTCAAACACATTCAACCTCTCATAGTGTACATACATCTCTTCTGTTATTCTCAGAGTGAATTTGATATTTTGTTACGTAACCATATAGCTGGTTATTTATAGTTACCACTGCATATACAGTGGGGATCGAAAGTTTGGGCACCCCAGGTAAAAATGTGTATTAATGTGCATAACGAAGCCAAGCAAAGATGGAAAAATCTCCAAATGGCATCAAATTACAGATTAGACATTCTTATATTATGTCAAAAGAAGTTAGATTTTATTTCCATCATTTACACTTTCAAAATTACAGAAAACAAAAAAATGGCGTCTGCAAAAGTTTGGGCACCCTGCAGAATTTATAGCATGCACTGCCCCCTTTGCAAAGCTGAGACCTGCCAGTGTCATGGATTGTTCTCAATCATCGTCTGGGAAGACCAGGTGATGTCAATCTCAAAGGTTTTAAATGGTCAGACTCATCTGACCTTGCCCCAACAATCAGCACCATGGGTTCTTCTAAGCAGTTGTCTAGAAAACTGAAACTGAATATAGTTGACGCTCACAAAGCTGGAGAAGGCTATAAGAAGATAGCAAAGCGTTTTCAGATGTCAATATCCTCTGTTCGGAATGTAATTAAGAAATGGCAGTCATCAGGAACAGTGGAAGTTAAAGCAAGATCTGGAAGACCAAGAAAAATATCAGACAGAACAGCTCGCAGGATTGTGAGAAAAGCAATTCAAAACCCACGTTTGACTGCACGATTCCTCCAGAAAGATCTGGCAGACACTGGAGTTGTGGTACACTATTCCACTATAAAGAGATACTTGTACAAATATGGTCTTCATGGAAGAGTCATCAGAAGAAAACCTCTTCTACGTCCTCACCACAAAAATCAGCGTTTGAACTTTGCAAATGAACATATAGACAAGCCTGAGGCATTTTGGAAACAAGTTCTGTGGACCGATGAGGTTAAAATAGAACTTTTTGGCCGGAATGAGCAAAGGTAAGTTTGGAGAAGAAAGGGCACAGAATTTAATGAAAAGAACCTCTGTCCAACTGTTAAGCATGGGGGTGGATCAATCATGCTTTGGGGTTGTATTGCAGCCAGTGGCACAGGGAACATTTCACGAGAAGGAAAAATGGATTCAATAAAATTTCAGCAAATTTTGGATGGTAACTTGATGCCATCTGTGAAAAAGCTGTACAAGATATTAACTCTGCAGGGTGCCCAAACTTTTGCAGATGCCATTTTTTTGTTTTCTGTAATTTTGAAAGTGTAAATGATGGAAATAAAATCTAACTTTTTTTGACATATAAGAATGTCTAATCTGTAATTTGATGCCATTTGGAGATTTTTCCACCTTTCCTTGGCTTCGTTATGCACATTAATACACATTTTTACCTGGGGTGCCCAAACTTTCGATCCCCACTGTAGATATTCAAAAATAAAATTGCTTTATTTATACTTTACATGTTAACTAAATTACATATCAAACAATTTTTTGGAGGTTTTTATCTGAATAATCGGCCAAGTAATAAATTATGAAAATAGCCAGTTACAGCCTTACTTGGTTCACAACAGTGCGGCTTTGAATCTGAGATTTCATGGCAGCTTGCGACTTTAGCTTAACAGAAGTCACAGAAAAGTAGCACAGGAGCCTTTTCATGAGTCGCAACGATTTGAATCATTCCATTGCCAAAAATAGGGTGCCACTTGTCATGTGATGTTGAACTTTTAAATCTCATGACAAATCGCATTGGTGTGAAAGAGGGCTAAGGGTTACGAGGAGACAAGGGGCAACATCATAATTGGCAAAAGCAATGTCAGCTAGGCCAGCCATAGGAACATCTGGCACTGCTTATTGTCATTATGATTTAATGTTCTACTGGTAAAGTAATAGTCTGTTCTTTACTTTGTTAATTTAATTGTTAAAATAAAGTAGGTTCAAAATGAACAGAATCTATATACAGTACTCATACAGGTTGCGTAGAATTGGCTCCTAGGTTTTTAAAGCCACACTGTTCAGTCCAGATTACATTTTAGAATTTGTTGGATTTGAAAAGGGCTGTTCATTCACTTTCTCCATGCAACCTCTCAGTACTGCAGCAGTTTTTCAAAGAGGAAGCGGGAACTGAATTGTTCAGCAATGGAACAAATGTGATGCCAATAACCTGGACCCAACAGAGAAGAGATTGGATTCTCAGTGATAAACATTAGCCCACCAATCTGCCCAAAACCATAATGTGAACTTGCGCAATATGAGTGTGGTACAAAATCAAAGGCATCTCAAACAATAGAATTATTCCTGACACTACCATCTTGTACATGTTTCACAGGATGTTTGTTTAATTCTGCTAATATACTTATGATACTTGGGGTGCCGTTACATTGGTTGGCAGCAGTGGGATTTTCCCTCCAGTTACTGGGACACTCCAAACCACCACCGTGAATGACCAGCTATGCAGCCTGCAGGAAAGCCATGCTGAAAGACTTACTTGAGAGACGTGGAGGGACCGGTGGGACAAAGAACAAGGCCACCTTGATCAGGGAGCTAGCCGAGATGGATCAGAGGGATGGTGATGCAGGACCCCGGTCAGTTGAAGACTTGTTTCAGCAACGAGTTCGAGAGCGGTTGGCATTATATGGGGCTAACCCATCAGAGACCGCCATACAGAAAGCCATTAGACACATCCAGCTGCAGGATGAGCGACAAGAGAGAGAACTGGAGCGACAAGAGAGAACTAGAGCGGCAACATGAGCGGAGAATGGCAGAAATACGGCAATCGGAGACAACACCTAAAGATGCAGTGCCTGTCCGTAAGTTGCCCTTTCAGGCGTTCAAACTATTTAAGGAAGGAGAGGAGGAAATTGAAGCGTCCCTGCAGGACTTTGAGAGACTATGCCAGATACATGAAGTACGGCCCCAAGATCGGGTCGCCTTACTGGTGAGTAATTTAACTGGCAGAGCGGCGGATGCGTATCGGGCCCTGGAGGATGAGGACGCTAAAGACTATGACCGGGTAAAAGAAGCTCTGCTAGTCCGATTTGCCATTACACCCGAAGCCAACCGGATTACGTTTCGAGAATCCCGGAAACAAACCCACATAACATACGTGGAGTGGGTACATTGTCTGCAGCGAGACCTTAAGGGCTGGTTCCAGGGAAGCCACGCTCATACCATAGAGGACATCACCCAGCTAGTACTCTTAGAACAGTTCTTTAACCACACCCCTCCGGTATTACGGGATTGGGTGCGAGATAAGCGACCACGGACTGTACAGCAAGCGGCTACTTTGGCCGATGAATATCTGGACTCTCGAAGGTCAGGCGAAAGCGAGCGCTATCCACCATCTTGGCCCAGTTTACCAGCCTCTAACCCAACTTCAGCACCACCTCCAGCGGCCACTTATCCTCAGCAGCCCAGGTTCAACTCCCAGGACTACTCACAACCCATCAGGTGTTTTTGGTGTAAACAGCTAGGGCACAAAAAGCCAGACTGTCCATTGGAGACAGCCAGCAAGGGGGAGCCCCCGCACATAAATGCCTGCGGCCCACTGCGTTGAGGAGGAAGAACATTGGAGCGTCCTGCACGAGGCTGATCCAATACAAGCAGCTAACCGGGACAACAGGCAGCAACACAGGCAGACTGTCTGTGTCAATGGAAAGGTAGCCAATAGCCTACGTGATACTGGTGCCACCATGACCCTACTACAGAAGGACCTCATCCCAGAGAGCCAACACACCGGAGACACTGTAACCGGAAGAGTAGCGAGAGGTACCATCTTCCGGCTACCCGTTGCCCGTGTTCACCTGGATTGGGGAGTTGGTTCGGGACACGTGAATGTGGGGGTGATGAAGGATTTGCCAGCGGATGTACTACTGGGGAATGATTTGCCCCCCCTCGTTTCTGCTTACGCCCGATGGGCCCCGCTGAAGCCAACCCAGTGACTACCTGTGCCCAGACCCATGCTGCTGGAACTGGCCCGCTTACGGCTGAGAACTGGGTAAGACTATCTTCCCCGACATGTACCTTAGATCAGGGAAAATATCACAGTCTAGAATTGGAATGTGACAAGTTGGCCAGGGAGAAATCGGAGATGCAACGACACTACGTCATGCATTATGAGATGTCCCATGGCTTGAACATTGAAATGCACAAACAGGCTGAAATTGTCAAAAGGTTAAATGGGATTTGCCTTACCTCTCCCAAGAGCATCAGCAACAAGTTTTGGGAGCCATTGAGAGAGCAAAGCAAGTGACTGTTCCAGAACTGAATTCCATTATTCGCCCTGCAACCTTACGTCACCATCAGCTACTGACCCGGTAAGCAAAACGGCCATGCTGATGGGTTTTCCAGGCATTAGAGGAATGGAACTATGGACTAACTTCGGAGTCAACCCGCCTGGGGTCTCCTCCTGTGTTAGTCTCCTGCCAAAAGGGGAGATGTGTGACCGGGGTCACTTTGGGCACAGGGTGAGCAAGAAAATAATGGACATTAAGAATATGTCTTGGATTGCTTTAAAATGGGACAGTGATATTTTTCCACAATATTCCTGTAAAGAACTGTTTGATTATGAACTCAACAGGTTAACTGAAAAGTGACTCCTTCATGATGTTGGGACACATACTGTTAGATGCTAATGTCACCACATCCAGCCCCCACCTGTGTCTGCTAAGATGTCAGATGTGTATTGGGAGACAGTGAGGCTAGCCTAAAGGTCATGTGTCTGAGCCATCACTGTAGTTAATTAGCTCATGTAAATTAGGTCTGGTCAAAGGTGTATTGTCTGAGGAGAATGTAAGAACCTCCTCTCTGTGTTTTTAAAACTGGGAGCTTGTCATTAAAGATGGTCAGTCCAGTTGGAAACTTCATACAGAGCGTTTTGTCTCGTATGTCTGGAAGCATTAATCCTATGGGAAGCGGTCGCCTGACTGTGGAGGATCAGCAGTGGATGTGTGTCCAGAGAGGGAATATCTTAAACGGCATTAACCCCTTTCATGCTTGGGGTGCCGTTACAGATATAGTATAAATTAAACACTAGGAAACCATTTTCTATGTGACTGAATCCATCTCTGGTGCTACTCTCCTGGACTGCTCTATGTGATGACCATACACCAGCAGCATATGTTCTCAATGCTGACTTGATGTCTGACCTGCGACAGAAAATATGACATTTCACAGGAGAAGGCTGTGCTACACCACAACCAATGTACGGGATAAAACCATGCATGATTGTGCTTAGATGTAGGGCTGCAACGGATCGGCGGTGATCCGTGATCCGAACGGGTCACCCTGTTCGGATCGGATCACCACTCGATCCGCGGAGCGACCCCGTGGCCTCAGCCTTAGGAAAGGCCGCGGCTTCGGCCTAGCTCCGGAGCCGCTGCCATCTTGGTACACCCGGCGGCGGCTGCATTGTGCGCGCTGACGTCAACACCCCTCGCTGCTCGTGGATCTGAACTGGCCAGCGGGAGAGACTAAAGTAAGTGGGGAGATGGCAATTACTGGGGGAGATTGTGTGGATATTACTGGGGGAGATTGTGTGGATATTACTGGGGGAGATTGTGTGGATATTACTGGGGGAGATTGTGTGGATATTACTGGGGGAGATTGTGTGGATATTACTGGGGGAGATTGTGTGGATATTACAGGGGGAGATGACGTGGATATTACAGTGGGGGGATGACGTGGATATAAGTATTATTATTTATTTTTTTGCCGATCCGAAAATGATCCGATCCGTGGCTCTGATCCGAGGATCGATCCGATCCGTGAGTTTTTTGATCCGTTGCACCCCTACTTAGATGTCACCTCTACAGTGTCCCCACTTTCAAGTCTCAAGGGCATCAAGTGTCAGCAAAGGTCACAGACAACTGACACCGACTACATTTGGAATTGGGAAAAAATAAAGTGTTCTTTTACGTTTCTGTGAATGAAAAAAAAAATAAAAAAAAGATGCCAAGGAATCTTTCCCTGATTATATGTTACAGTACTAATACCTGGCTATTGGCCATTCTGATACTTGGCACACATTATGAGAGGAAAGAGAAAGAGCTCCCCATACATTAAAGTGTTGGGTATTTTTCTCTCACTACAGGCAATGTAAGGACAGGGAAAATAGTAGATAAGTGCGGGTTGGGAATGGACATCTCAATCAGAAGGAAAGGCTCAAATATAAACCAAATTTTAAATGTGGTCTCCCATTGCTCCCCATGGCCCTGCATACATTTTCTAATACCTGCAATGTAAATGCCTGCTTTTGTTTTTCCATGCAGTTACGGGACTGCAAAGCTCTCCAGGATCTCAAGTTCCTCAGTGATCTGCACAAGGCATCTTTATTCCCCTAATCCTCCATCCCTCTACTGCTTCAAGTTGTGTTTTGTTTGTGTTTAATAAATAAGCATTGGAAAAAGACTAACCCGGTTCACACCAGGGCGACTCAGGATCTGACTTCAGGTCGCCCCGAGACGCCCCAAGTCGCGCTGTAGTGAGCCGGTTCACACTGGGGCAACACGACGAGCGCGACACTCAGAGGCAACTCCGAGGCAACTTTGCCAGTGGCCAATCAAACAATAATCAGCTCTGTGGGAGGGAGGGGTTTGCCTGAGAAAACTATTTTCTCTTCCTGTAAAGTTGCTTCAGTTAAGACACTGATCCGACTTTGGAGGCGACTTCCATTGAAATCAATGGGTACAAGTCGCCTAGAAGTCGCCTTGAAGTAGTACAGGAACCTTTTCTGAAGTCGGAGCGACTTCTGTAGTGTGCATAAAGACGGCTCCATAGACTAACATTACAGCGCGACTTGGGGCGTCTCGGGGCGACCTGAAGTCGGATCCTGAGAGCCGGTTCACACCAGGGCGACTCAGGAGCCGACTTCAGGTCGCCCCGAGATGCCCCAAGTCGCCCCAAGTCGCGCTGCAATGTTAGTCTATGGGGCCGTCTTTATGCACACTACAGAAGTCGCTCTGATTTCAAAAAAGGTTCCTGTACTACTTGAAAACAACTTCTAGGCGACTTGTACCCATTGATTTCAATGGAAGTCGCCTCCAAAGTCGGATCAGTGTCTTAAATGAAGCAACTTTACAGGAAGAGAAAATAGTTTTCTCAGGCAAACCCCTCCCTTCCACAGAGCTGATTATTGTTTGATTGGCCACTGGCAAAGTCGCCTGTCCTGGAGGAAACTTGAAGTTGCCTCGAAGTTGCCTCGTAAAGTCACGCTGGAAGTCGTGTTGCCCCAGTGTGAACCGGCTCTAAGTGACTGGTGCATGCATCTGTGGGCACATTACCCAATTTAGAGCCAAGCAAGTTTTGATACGGTGAACTGTGGGGTAACGGCAGGACCAAAAATAACCAGCAGCTCCTACGGGGGTAGTGCTACACGTGTATTAGATCTTGATGCATAATTCACATTAGAAACCATTCATCCTGTCCACATCATTGACAGACAAGGTTCAAGGCAGGAGGTTAAACACTACATTACTCTTCGCTATTACCTTCCAGTCAAAAACACTTATTTTTTTGTATGGTGTCTGCTTCTGAGAAAAGCCTCCAGGGCATAGCAGTCAGTCACCTGGATCAGTTGCCTCTGAACCTCACTGTTGGCCTCAAGGGGTACCTGGGCCCTGCAGGCAGAAGAACTGGGACTGCCTGTAAGCTGTTAATAAAACTGGATCCTGTGAAGAGATTTCACTTTTGCAATGAATGGCTGAATTGTAGAGCTTGTAGGGTTTTGTAAAGGTCCCAGACTCTTATGACCCTGGTGTGGGTATACCTGCAGGAGAGGCGAAGGTTGAGTCAGACCTTCAAAAGGTAAAGTCCAGCCTGAGCTCATTCGGCTATGGATCACAGGAGTGCAATTTGTTTTGTACCCTTGTGACCTGTTATCAGCAGAGAGCGGATGTCACCAAGATCAGTCCAGGCACCGCATCATTCTGACTCTGGAAGTCTGGATCCGCCAGGCACCTGGACTGATAGGCGTCTCAGCCTCTCAGCGAGCCGCTCCCCGACCCTCCACAGCTCAACGCTCCAATGAGTGTGGTGGAGCAGAGCTGCTGATTGACAGGCAGCAGCTCTCCACTCGGGGAGGTGAGAGAACCGAGTCATCGGTGGTGTTCGGTGGCTCGGTTTTCAGTGAAGAGGCGGCAGGGGGACAGATGCAGCATCCACCTAGGCAATTATGATTATGGGATAAAAAAAAAATCCCATATTTCTCTTTTAAACTAAATTTTAATACTGTAAGGCTCCATGCACACTAGCATTTTTCATAAGCTCAAAAAAAAAAAAAAAAGCTAGAACAAATGTTGGATGAAAAAAATGTAGAACATAGCATTTTTGTGCCAGCTTCTAGTAGCATTTTAGCAGCATTTATAAGCATTAGCAATTTTTTAGCATTTTAGCACTACATGAATAAAAGCTGTTGGTAACAGTTAATTGGCATTTAGACGCAGTTAGGGGCATTCTGCTGGAAAAACACTCAAAAAAAAAAAAATCTTCTCCTAGACGCTGAAGCTCAAAAAATGCTAATGGCCTTAAGTAGTGTGCATGGACACATAGTGTTATCCTATTTAGCCTCTAGGAGCAGAAACAAAAATGCTAACAGGGTTCTAGGAGCTTCAAAAAAACACTAGTGTGCATGGAGTCTAAAGGGAATGGGGCGCAGACTAGCCATAAACCATACAAAATCTCTGCATTCAACTGACTTGAAAAAGTCTTAATATAATGACTAAGTAAAAATATTCACAGCTATAAATGAATAACCTAAGGTGGATACAAAAACTTCATATTAGTAACTTTCTTTTCCACCCGGTGAACCTATGCAACATTAGTTCAACCCTGGGAATGCATTTGCATTCATGAAGGTATTGCAGGGTACAGAGCACAGCGCTAAGGTAATGTTTAATCTTCAGTTTGTGAAGGAAAAGAGCACAGCCTGAAACTGCTTCATACACTATTTAAAATAATAATAATGAATACAACCTTTAAATTATGTGCTTAAAAAAAACATCACCAATTGAAAAAGTCAAAATGATTTAAAACACAGTTTAAAAAATGACCAAAACGGGATAACCATCAGAAAAATGTAGCCAAGATGAACTGCGCACAGCTACAGCGCTGCAAAACTACACATGGAATTGTATGGTTGGATACAGGAGCTTGTTTTTAGCATTTAGCAACAGCCCATGATTAGATAAAACAAGATTTTTGGTCTTACCTGTAAGAAAACTTTTCTTGCAGGTCATTACGGGACACAGGATGAGCATCCTGGTACATTGGTTATACTGCCACCATCAGGAGAATTGGATATGGGTAAGCAAATCTGCAGGGACAGTAGTCTCACCTCTCCTGCCCCCAGCATGCCTCGCTTTAGCAGCAAGCAATGACAGGGGTTCATCATAACAACAGTAGGGACTTGTGTCCTGTGATGGATTTTAGAGGTAAAACAAAAATCCTATTTGCTTAGTCATAAATTATGGGACACAGGATGAGTATTCTTGTACATTGGGATGCCCAAACACAGTTTAACTCAGTGGAAAGTAACACAAAAGCTTGGAGGCCAAAAAACCAAACCGGTTAAGGATACATTATACACAAGTAGCTGTCACTGCCGTGCCTCCAAGATGTGATCTGCGGTTCGATCAAACTTTCAGAGATGTTTGACAGGCAGTAAGGAGATATTTTGCCTCCTCTCCACCTCTTTCAACTTCACAAATGCTGCAACACTTTGCCACAACGGCATCCATTGCACACATTTGTAGGGTGGTTACTAAGCAGCCCCCATTCACGTGAAACATCACATTTGGCAGCGGTTGATTATTGCATCTGAACAAAGTGTTTTTACAACCCCCAACCACACATCTAAAAGCGGAGTTCCACTCATTTTTGTGCTTATTAAAAGTCAGCAGCTACAAAAAAAAGTGTAGCGACTGACTTTTAACACACACACACACACACACACACACACACACACACACACACACACACTCACCTGTCCCATGGTCCAGCGATGCAGCCGCCCAAAGCCTCTCCACAGTGCCGGCATTGCAAGTGTGGGCACCAGGCTGTGACAGCTTGTGCACCTCCCCATTGGTCAAGAAAATCTTCTGGGACCTATGACCAGAAAATTGCAAGGAGGGAGGGGGAAAAGGAGAAATTGCGAGCGAAAGTGGGATCTGGGTACCTGTAAAAACTAGGTACCTGTCCCCCCCGTCCCCCCCCCCCCAAAACGACATGCCAAATGTGGCATATTTATAGGTGAGAGGGTAGGGAGTGCATAAAGCGAAACTCTCCCTTTTGGGTGGAGCTCCGCTTTAACGAGCCCTAAGAGGTCAGAACACAGCCGCCAGAAAAAGCTTAGGACCAAAGCAGGCATTAGCTGGGGCCTGAAAGTCCACCTGGAAAAACAACCTGGGAAACAAGACCAGGTGGGTAGTACAGAAAGTTTGAGATACAGATATCGGATGCTAAAACGTTAAAGTGGGTGTAAACCGGATTCATGAAATCTGACCTGGGCACATACAGTTAGGTCCATGTATGGACACAGGCACAATTTTAGTTTTTTTAAGGTATTTACCAAAACAGATTCAAGCTATAGTTATATAACGTACCGTATATACCCGAGTATAAGCCGACCCGAATATAAGCCGAGGCACCTAATTTTACCACAAAAACTGGGAAAACTTGACTTGAGTATAAGCCTAGGGTGTGCCTCACTTTGCCTCATTGCGTCCATGCCTCACTGTGTCCATGACTAGTCTGACGTTTAACATGGGAGTCTATGGAGGGGGTGCCCGGTTTTGAAAAATCAGTGCTCCCCGGCCGTAAGTCCCCCGGACAAGAAACTTTGCAAACTTGTAGAGGAAGAGTGGGGCTACATGTGTGCCAGGTTTGGGGTCCAGAGGACCCAAAGTCCGGGAGATCAGGCGGAAAAAAGTGACTCGAGTATAAGCCGAGGGGGGCATTTTCAGCACAAAAAAATTGTGCTTAAAAACTCGGCTTATACTCGAGTATATACAGTATATGGCCTGAAAGTACACCACTCAAAGGTTTAATTTGAGGGTAAGCACAGCCAAATCAGAGGAAGGGTTTAGGAATTACAGCTCTTAAGAATAGCCACCCCCCCCCCTTTTTCAAGGGGCCAAAAGTAATTGGACAATTAAATCAAGAACGGTTTCTTGGCCAGGTGTGGTTCATCAATTAAGCAGGTAAAAGTTCTGTAGTTGATTCTAAGTGTGGTATTTGCATTTGGAATCTATTGTTGAGAACCTACATCATACGTTCAAAGCAGCTGTCCATGCAAGTGAAACAGGCCATTGCAAAGCCCTAAGTCCTGTGTCTTTCTGCCGTTTCGTTCCTGTTATAACTTCTGACAAGTTCTCCGACAACCGAGATAAAACCAGCCTGAAATTTGTGTCTGGGTGGGTGCTATAAATAGATTAGCAGAGAGCTTGACTTTTCACAGCACAGCTCTGCACATTCCACATTGTGTGCCTTTCCCCCAATCAGCTGTCACACAGTGTAGTCCCAGACTTCCCTCCCACTGCTGAATGAGGAAGTAAAAATTCTAACACAATGTTGGAATTCTAAAGAATATAGCAAGCTGAAGACAGCAGATATACAAGTAAAACATATGAAGGGAGATTTGTTTCACCTCTGTATTATCTGAGGCTGTTCACGCCACTGGGTATAGGAGAGGGTTTACATCCACTTAAACCCACTTCGGGACCGCCCGTGTATATACGTCGCTACTTTGGCGTTAAATACCAAGGTTATGGCAGCAGATAGCTGGGGGGCGGACCTCCGCTTTAAGTGGTTAATAAAGCTACAACTAATCCAGAGGAGTGTGCTTTGACTTGAAAAGGGGGGAACTTGCCTTCAAAGTCATAAGCTTGAATGAAGCAATAGTGGAACAAGTGGCAGGCTGTGCCCTACAAGGACTTTCAGAACGAGAGTCAGACTGTAGAAAGGGATCTGTAGCTGTGAGACAAACTGACAGCATGTACCACACCAAGACAATTGATGGACACTTCCTTAGGATGTGTAGGAACAGGACAGAGAAGTGGTAGATTAATGTCCTGGTTATGATGAAAGCAAAAAAAAAAAAAAAAACACCTTGTGAACAACCTTGTCCTTGTGTAGCACAAGAAAGGTTCTTTACAGGGCAAGGGCACCGATTCGGAACCTTGCTTGGGAACAAGTGATAACGATGCGAATGGTAACCTTGTGAGTAAGTATAGACAGAAGAATATCTTAATAGGTTCAAAGGACAGTACTTGAAGAGCCGACAGAATGATTAGACTCAAGGAGTCACTGGAGAACGTACAGGAGAAATAATGTGAACACCATCCTGTATAAGGGCCTGCAAAGAGTGCAAGACAGGCAGTCTTCTAGAAAGGAACTGCTATGGCCACGAATACACAATATTGATGTTTAGAGCTCCCTCTGAACGACTCATTCATTTGGCCGTGACACATGCACAGAAAGACCTCAGTCTTTAGTCACTTATAATTGGCCAGGGTCATTCTGCACCTGCACCACCGCCATTAGAACGACTCACTCAAGGGGAAATGTAAAAATCAATAGTGTGTAATCGGTGGTGGTGGTGGTGGTGGTGGTGCCGCCGCCGGCTTCACATTGTTAATATTTACATGTCGTCCCTGAGCAGAAGTGGCATCCATGTACTGAAGTAAAGTGAGCACAAATGTAACATGCGAACAAACAAAATATTACACAGGATCATGCTACCAGCTCAATCTTCTGTACAAACAATATGCCTGACTGCATAGCCCAAACATTTACTATTAGTACCTTTTATCGATCAATATTTTATAATGTCACAAAGGTTTCATTTTACATTACCCCACTGTGCTGTCTCCAGTGACCACAATGGGTTAAACATGGGGTCACAGTAGAAGGCTTTTGACTCGGTAGAGTGGAATTACCTGTTCCGCCTTCTGAAAACCTTTGGGTTTGGCCCGGTTTTTATCTCATGGGTGAGATTATTGTATACAGAACCACTAGTTAGATTCTAAGTTAATGGAATTATTTCGGAGTCCTTTCCTATTTCCCATGGGACTAGACAGGGATGCCCACTGTCTCCCCTTCTGTTCGCCCCAGCCATAGAACCCCAGGTGGCCAGACTGAGAACTAGTGCTTCTGGTCTTCGGGTGGAGCAGTTGGAGGAGCGGGTCTCTCTATGATGACGACATGCTCCTGTATCTACAGGATCCGGGCCCCTCGCTCTTTGTGGCTTTTTTGGCTGATCCAGGAGTTGAGACTATTCTGGTTTCCAAATCAACTGCTCTAAATCATCCCCATTTCTCATTGATGATGCAGTGGCGGTCACCTCGGATTACCCCATGCCTCTGTTCAATTTCTTTAAATACTTGGGGGTGGTGGTACAGATCCCTATTTCTAAGTACTTGGATCTTAATTTGATGCCGATTATAGGGACTTTTTAGGAGAGGGTACAGAAATGGCAGAATTTGCCTCTTACGGTGATGGGACGAATAATAGGATTTTTTGTACTCACCGTAAAATCCTTTTCTCTGACATCCATGGACTGACACGGTGTCTCTTTACACTTTACACGTGGGTTATGTCACGGCTTGCAGGAGAAGACCTAGGCAGAATGTGAGATGTTATACATACATTCTAAAAGCCAGAGCTGAACAGCCCCACCCAGGGGGCGGTCCCTCCGGACATAACCCTCACACTACAGTCAGCAGACTTCAGTTCGTAACAAAGCAGTACAAACTTAAAAAGGAAGGGTGGGTGCCGTGTCAGTCCATGGATGTCAGAGAAAAGGATTTTACGGTGAGTACAAAAAAATCCTATTTTCTCTTACCATCCATGGACTGACACGGTGTCTCTTTACACTTTACACGTGGGATGTCCCAAAGCAGTGTCAAGAGGGATGGGAGCAGTATAAATGGAAAAACCAAAAACTTCACTCCAAGAAGGCAGAGCTCCTCAACGGAGGAGTCGCAACTTTAAACATCGGCCTGCAGCACCCTGCGGCCGAAGGAAGCATCCGGAGATGCAGCCACATTAACCTTATAAAACTTAAAAGGCATGAACAGACGACCAGGTCGCCGCCTTGCACACTTGTGCAACCGACGCTTGATGTCGGAAAACCCAGGAAGCACCAATTGCCCTGGTGGAATGCGCCGTAACCGGAAAGGGAGGCGCCCGCCCTTTGAGAGCATAGGCTTGAATGACGGTTTGTCTGATTCTCCTAGAAATGATGGCAGACGAAACCGCTTGGCCCTGTTATGGACCAGAGGCAGTCACAAACAGTGAGTCGGACTTTCGAATAGAAGCAGTAGCAGACAGGTACACCCGTAAGGCTTGTACCACATCCAATATGTGCAGCGCAAACTCTCTGGGATGCGATGGGTGAGGACACAAGGAAGGGAGGACAATGTCCTCATGTAGGTGAAAGGTCGACACCACCTTTGGCAAAAAGGAAGGTCACGGATGCAACACCGCCTTATCCTTATGGATGACTAAATATGGCGACTTGCAGGACAAAGCCGCCAACTCAGACACCCGTCAAACAGAAGTGATTGCCACTAAAAGGCCACCTTCTGAGACAAGACAAGAGGGGAATATCCCGGATATTCCCAAAAGGAGGTTCCTGGAGGACCGAGAGCACCAACTTCAGATCCCACGGTGGGAGAGGAGGCTTGACAGGAGGGAGCACATGGCGAACCCCCAACACAAGGTGCTAACCAAGAAATGACCCGCTAGAGGTCGCTGAAAGAAGACGGCCAAGGCCGAAATCTGATCCTTGATGGTACTCAAAGCAAGCTTTTGGGTCACTCCACACTGCAGAGGACGCAGGATTCTGGGGACGGAATACGTCCGAGGACGCCAGTCCAGCGCTTCGCATATGGCGATATAAGCTTTCCAGGCACGGTGATAGATCTGCTTGGAGGAAGACTTTCGTGTCCTTAACATGGTCAAAATGACCGAGTACGAGAGACCTCGGTCCCTCAACACCTGGCTTTCAACAGCCCTGCCGTTAAAGCCAGAGACTGTAAGCCGGATGAAACATAGGACCTTGAGACTGAAGGTCCTCCCTCATCGGCAACCGCCAGGGAACGTCCGCGACGAGACGTACCAGATCAGCGTACCAGTGATGCTGAGGCCAATCCGGAACAATTAGGATCACCAGAGTTTATATCAGGCGATAAGGACCCTATGGGGCCACCAACGCATCCGAGGCATCGCCCAAGGATCCCTGGATCTGGCCACAACCTCGACCCTTGCGATTGAGTCGAGAGGCCATCAGGTCCACATCCGGCGTGCCCCACCGTCGGCAAAGGAGTTGAAATATGCAAGGACCACTCTTCTTGGTCCGGCGATTGGCGAATCAGATAGTCCGCCTGCCCATTGTCTGTGCCCAGAATGTAAATGGCCTACAGAGCCGACACGTTTCTTCCGGCCCACTTCAGGATACGGACTACCTCGGAAGCCGCAGCTGAGCTCCGAGTCCCCCCTTGATGGTTTACATACGCCACCGCCGTGGCGTTGTCCGACTGGCTCCTGATGGAGCGACCCCGTACTCTCTCCGACCTGAGGAGAGACACATTCCGATGGCCCGTATTTCCAGAACAGTGATTGGTAAACGGGCTCATCCGGAGTCCAAGGCCCTGAGCCGACAGGACTCCCCAGACTCCACCCCAGCCCGTCAGGCTGGTGTCCGTCGTGAGTACCGTCCATTGGATGGGAGGGGAACGACTTTCCGGACCGAAGAGCCGAGGATCTCAACCACCATGTCAGGGGCGCCCTGACCAGGTGAATCACCTGGATCTGAAGATCCAAAGACAATGGGGATTTGTTCCAGGTGGACAAGATCTCCTTCTGCAATGCCCTGGTGTGTGATTGGGCATACGGAACGGCCGCGAAGGAGGCCACCACGAGTCCCGGGACTCTCATGCAAAAAAACGGATTGACAACCATTTTCGGGATGTCAGCACCCGCACCGCAGACTGAAGTGTCAGCAACTTCTCCAGAGGTAGGATACCTTTGCCTCCAAGGAGTCCAGAATCAGAACTAGATACTCCAGACACTGAGTCGGGACCAGGACTGACTCCTGAATGTTCAGGAACCACCCGAAGTCCCTGAGGGTCTAATTGACGATAGTCACCTTTCCTCTAAGTCTGAGCCACTTTCTGCTCTTAGCAGATCGTCCAGATAGCCCACGACAGCAATACCTCACTGTAACAGAAGGCTAGAACCGGAGCAAGCACCTTGGTGAACACCCTTGGTGCTGAGGCTAGGCCGAAAGGAAGAGCCACAATCGATAGTGGACTTCGCTGATCGCAAGCGCAGAAACTTCTGGTGACTTGCGCAGATCGGAACATGCAAGTAGGCGTCCTTGAAGTCCAAGGACGCCAGAAGAAAATCCCTTTGGTGGAGTGTAGCGATCACCATGCGAATGGATTCCATGCGGAATTTCTGCACCTTCTCGAAGGCATTCAGGGCCTTAAGGTCCAGGATAGGTCGAACCACGTCCTATTTTTGGGACGACAAACAGATTCGAGTAGAATCCCTGAAAACTCTCCTGTGACGGAACCGGCACAATCACTCCGGACCTGATCAAATCCTGTACAGCCCCCAAGAGGGCTGCCCGACAGGTAGGAAGGAGAGGAAGATTCGAGGGAAAGAATCTGTCTGGGGGCCAGGATCGCAATACTATCCTGTATCCTGAGGTGACCACCTCGCACACCCACCAGTCGGAGATTCGGGAGGACCACCGATTCGTGACCTGCGAAGTCGTCCCCCCACCCCAGAGTCGGGCGGAGGCAAGACTTCACGCGGAGGCAGGCTTGGGAGCCGCTTGTTCGGCTTACGCACCCAGGGGCACTTGTGCCCACCAGCCGCACTGCCGTCAGTCTGAGAGGACCTACCCGTGGACTCTGACTGACGAAAAAAACCTGTTTTGCTGGAAAGGAAGGCCCCTGTTTGCGGCGGGCCTCCTCACTCTTGCTAGTCTAAGGAAGAAGAGTGCTTTTACCTCCCATGACATCCATGACAATGTCATCCAGAGCAGCACCGAAAGGTCTACCACCTTTAAATGGTAGATCCGTCAGGAGCTTCCTAAGGCTAGGTCAGCAGACCAGCACTTCAACCAGATAAGACGACGCAATACCACCGCCGAGACAGAGGCCCTGGATATTAAAGGGGCCGCGTCCAACGTGGCGTCGCACACATAAACCAGGCCCTGAACCAGTTGGTGGGCCAGAGCAACTGTGTCTGGAGGAAGATTATGCTCCTGTACAGCTAGGTGCAACATTTTTGCCCAACCTGTAAGTGTTTAAGACACAAGGGTCGCCGCTACCACAGGCCGTAGGGCGGATCCCAACAAGGCAAACATGGCTCTGCTCACCACTTCTGACCTCCTGTCAGTGGGGTCCTCAAATGCAGGAGTCCCCTCCATCGGGAGAGTGATGGCCTTGTTCAACCGGGCGACTGGAGGGTCGACCCTGGGGGAGAAGCCCACTTTTTAAGTAGGGCATCTTCAAGGGGTATCTGATAGACAAACGCCGCGGGACCATAAAAAAATTCTTCTGCGGCTTTTCCCAGACCTTATCAATGAGCTGGTCAAAGAAAGTACATATGGAAAAACCTCTTTAGAAGGCCTGGCCTTAAAAGAACCAAAGGAGAGTGTATCCGCCTGAGGTTCTGCATCCGCAGCATTTTAGCTTGAGAGTGTCCCTCACCGCAGTCATGAGTACACTAACAAGCGCCCTGTCATTTACTGACTCAGAACTGGAGTTTTCCTCATAAGGAATGTCCTGTTCAAAACCATCCAATACATTCAGAACTAGGGTCCTGAGCGGTAGTGGCTAGGCCCATATCTGAATCAGCGCACTGCCCTCATGAAGTAAAGTGGGGAGAGGGCGCTTTTTTGCTCCCTTGCGCTTGCACACAGCTCCCATCCTGGTCAGAAATGATTCCAGGACTGCCCACAACTGGTCCCTAGGGACCGCAGGTGCTGAAGCACTGCCTGTTGTCCACTGACATTTAGGGGAAGCTGGTGACAGAGACTCCATATTGCCCCCCTCTGAGACTCCTCAGATAAAAAGTCCACCCACAGGCTGTGCTGACTGAGGAGGGGGCGCCCAGGGGACTCACCAAACCGGACCAGGGACCGCTCAGTTCCACGCTGTGTCAGCGCTGGTGAGCTGTGAGGAGATTGTGAGGAGATTTGCGCTGTTACAGCAGCGCTAGAGGCCAAAACTAGTGCTGAAGAGCACGCGGGCTACAAGAAAATGGCCACCGCACTTCACTGAGGCGATCCGCGGCAAGATGGCCGCCATGACTCAGTAAAAGTGAAAAAAACAGCACACACACAGCGCCACTCGGCGCTCAGGCCCCAAAACACACAAAAAAAGGCCCCAAGCATATCTGCAGACCAGCATTAGCCCCTCCAAGAACAGTGAGACCCCCAGGCACCCCACACAGCACAGCGCCAGCAATGGTGACAGAGAGTGACAATCAAATACAGGGGGAGACAGGGAAAATCCCCCACAGAGAAACACACAGCTTTTTGTACTCACCTGCAGGCAGGAGAGACTACTTACCCGTCCCCCGAGGGACCCACTGGTGTGTTTCTGACAGGACTATCACAGTGCAGTACTGAGTAGCTGTCGGCCCGGTCCACCGCGAAAGATACAGTCAGTCAGGAACTGTTCAGTCTTGAGAGGACCGTGGGAGCATGAAAGCAAACCCGGCCACCCCTGGAGTCATGGGGCCTGTCGTGAACTGAGTCTCACGCACACAAGGCGAGGATCAGCACGCTCGATGGTCGGACAGGGAAGACTACGAGGATATCTTGTACCCAACCTGTTGCCCAGCCGACAGAAGATTCTCAAAAATAAAATAAAAAAGAATTCCAGAAAAGGAATAAAAATAGGTCAGGAGACTGGCTCCTGAGAGAGCCACGTCTTCTCCTTCTGCTAGGCAGAAAAAAACTGAAGTCTGCTGACTGTAGTGTGAGGGTTATGTCCGGAGGGACCGCCCCCTGGGTGGGGCTGTTCAGCTCTGGCTTTTAGAATGTATGTATAACATCTCACATTCTGCCTAGGTCTTCTCCTGCAAGCAGGGACATAACCCACGTGTAAAGTGTAAAGAGACACCATGTCAGTCCATGGATGGTAAGAGAAAAATCTGTTTAAGATGATTTTTCTTCCTAAATTTCTGTATGTTCTCTCGAAGACTCCTGTTTTCATGTCGCTTAAACACTTTAAGAGCATAGACTCCATTGTTGTGGGATTTTTGTGAGGGTCCCGTGCCCCCCAGAGTCTCTCTGGCTGTACTTAAGTTACCCGTCGCAATGGGGGGACCGGCCCATCCCGATTTGAGATCCTATTTTTTTGCATCTCAACTCACTTTTCTACACTGGCAAATTTTTTCCCCAGATTCCTAATGCCACTACTTTACTGGAAGCGGCAAACACAAGAACAGGAAGCACCTCTGGGTGCAGACTGTATAAAAAGTTTAATCAAATAGAAAGGTTAGTATAAACACTCACATTTAAGTGGTAAGTTTGTGCATGATAAGGTCCCAAACAACCAGGGTCATCGGTCTCTATGGAGCCGATGGATGTGCCGTCTTTGCAGTCGTCTCTGTAGCCACTAGATGGTATACAGCCGGCAGCAGTGGATGGACATCAGAGCGAGGCTTGAGGAGCAGACTGTATTCCAGGCGAGGAGAGATGATGTCACTGGAATACACAACGTTTCTTGAGCTGGCGTGCCGCGAATGACGTGACGACCACGCTCATTCTTCAGGCACCAGGGCCTGAAGCATGAGCGCGGACGTCACGTCATTCACGGAACGCCAGCTCAAGAAACGTTGCGTATTCCAGTGACATCATCTCTCCTCGCCTGGATTACAGTCTGCTCCTCAAGCCTCGCTCTGATGTCCATCCACTGCTGCCGGCTGTATACCATCTAGTGGCTACAGAGATGACTGCAGGCAGAGACGGCACATCCATCGGCTCCATAGAGACAGATATCACTGATGACCCTGGTTGTTTGGGACCTTATCATGCACAAACTTACCACTTAAATGTGAGTGTTTATACTAACCTTTCTATTTGATTAAACTTTTAATACAGTGTGCACCCAGAGGCGCTTCCTGTTCTTGTGTTTTTCAGTGTTTGGAACATGAGTTCTGTTCCCCCTGGATGGCTGCCGTGAGCGCGGACCTAACCCTTTCCTCTCTTCATCCCTCACACACAATATCCCATTTATATTACCATCCAGCATACTGCACCTGCACTGCCAATGTGCATCAATCATTGACTTCTTCACAAAGAGTGGACTTGTTGGCTCTTTGTGTATATAATTGTATGCTTATTCAGTACCTTTTTGTTTGTTCACCATTGGATACTTTTTTTGGTTTTCAGTTTTGCGCCATTTTACTTGTATATTACTGGAAGCAGCGGTAGCTACTTCTCAAGAAACTCTATTGAACATGGTATACAGGAAAGAGGTCTCGGGTAGGACGCTGGGTTCAGTTCTGGCACTCCCTGGTAGGGATTTTCATCAATGTGCCCAAAGGATGGGTGATGAGCGTTTACGGCTGTCCCCCAATAATCCTTTATAGTGCAACCAATCAATGCAAGAGTTCTCTAAATTGGAGGATGGATATGTATGGGTTAGGTATGGCGTTAAGTATTTGCATCATATATATCAGGACGGTAGGTTGCCCTCCTTCGCGCAACTGAGGGAGCAGTTTGGCATACCCAGGATTTGGGATTTTAGATATGCTCAGCTGCATCATGCAGCGGTGGCAGTTTGGGGGGGAGGTTAGGGTCCACAATACGGCTCTGGAAAAGATCCTGCTTGATCCTGATACAACTTAACGCTTTTCCAGATACTATAAGCTAGTGGGGCCTAAGGACCCTGGGCTGACTGCCAGGACCAGGTCTCACTGGGTGGCCGTTGTACAGTAGTTGTCTGAGGAGCTGTGGCAGGAGGTTCTGTATACATATATCTGGTCCGTTATATCCTCCACGGATAGAATGATCCAGCTTAGATACCTTCACCAGATGTACTACATACCGGCCAGACTGTTTTGAATGTACAAAAGAGATTCTGCGGCGTGTCACAAGCGTAAGGAGGCGGAGGGAACCTTTATTCACATGGTATGGGAATGCCTTAGGCCTGGGCTTGACAAATTTGCTTGGAATCTAGGAGCCAGCTAAAAAAGCTAGAAGCCATGTTTTTTTTTTTTTTTAACGACCGATGCGTGCAGAAGCGAACGCATACGTGAGTAGCGCCCGCATATGAAAGCGGTGTTCAAACCACACATGTGAGGTATTGCCCCGATCAGTAGAGCTAGAGCAATAATTCTAGCCCTAGACCGCCTCTAACTCAAAACATGCAACCTGTAGAATTTTTTAAATGTCGCCTATGGAGATTTTAAAGGGTAAAAATTTGTCGCCATTCCACGAGCGGACGCAATTTTGAAGCGTGACATGTTGGGTATCAATTTAATCAAAAAAGTGCACTTGCAAGACCGCTGCGCAAATACGGTGTGACAGAAAGTATTGCAACGACCGCCATTTTATTCTCTAGGGTGTTAGAATAAAAAATATATATAATGTTTGGGGGTTAACTTCTAAGTAAAGGGAAGGAGATGGGTGGGCAGTGAAACAGGCAAGCATTGCTGGTTGTCTTGTCATACCAACGGCCACCACAAGAGGGCGCCAGATTGCAGAATGAATCATAGGCCTGCAGAAGGCCGCGGCCTCAATTACAGGCCAGCGCGGCCCGACGAGATTGCGTGATCGCGGGGGGGGGGTAAGGGGGAGACACAGGAAACCTCAGCTGTGCTGCCTGGCGCCCGGGTTTTGTCGAACCCTGCCTTAGGCTATGTCCCCTGGGGTGCAGGGTGACTGAATTCATCTCTGATAACTTTGCTCTCCCTAACATATGCTCTCCCTTAAGTTGCCTCCTGGGCATCTTTGACCAAGGGGAAGTAGATGTATATACCAAGTTGTTCCTCAGGATTCTATACTTTGAAGTGCAAAAACGTAAAGTCCGGAGATGGATTTACGACGAACAATTGACTTGAGGGATGTAGGTAAAGATAGTGAATGCGGATGTGCTTCTATATTGGATGACATGAGGCCAGGGGGGCTCCCAAGAAGTTCAGGAAGGTATGATTTATGTGGGTTGACTCGCAGAATACAATGGAGGATGGTGGGGATCAGAACAGCGAATAAAGTTAAGAGCGGGAGTTGGTTGGAGAGGTTACACTAGAGAGTGAGAGTTTCAAAGGTAGACGATCGCCTGTGCTGGGGTGGGATGGATATTTCTGGGATGGGGAAGGGACGTGTCACCTCTCTCTCTGAAAGGCATTGTTGGGATTTCAATTATTTGTGGTTTTGGGTTCAATAAAAAAAATAAAAAAGGAGCGTAAAATATTATGCAGGGTATGATTGAGATTCAGGACTATGTATCCACAGATTGATGGCGCCGACATCCTTGACTGAATCACTGTGAAATTTATTGTCCACTGTATGTATTACTTACCGGGTGTTCTGTATGTACAATTTTTGTTGTGCCAAATAAAAACTTTTTTGAAAAACAAAACATGAGGTCATAATGGGGTACAGGGCCATAAAGAGAACCTACAGATAGTGAATAAAAGACCCCAATCTGTCTGGAACTGAGGCACAGAAAGACAGTGCAGGCTGAGGCTCATCAGGGGAAATGGCCAACTAATTTTCTTTTAACCACTTCTAGGGCTGGGAAAAAAATCGATTTTAATCTTGAATCGAGTTTTGAGTTCAAATCGATTCAGATTTGAAGAAAATCGATTTTTTTAGATTTTTTTATTTTTATTTTTCCTTCAAAGTTTCCGTAGCAGGGCTGCAGGGGGCGTATCCAGAATGGCACTGGGCGGTGTTACCCCAATTACATCTACTCGCCTACCTGATCAGCGTGTCATGCAGACAGACGGCGGCCATTGCAGTGTTCAAAAGCCGCGCCTCCCGAGTCCTCGTCTGTTATAGGCGAAACACTCAATTTCACAGCAGGCAGTTTTCAGCCTATCACGGACATCCTCGTCTGTGTTATGAGGATGAGCGGATGTCCATGATAGGCGGCACACTGAATGCTGGGAAATTGAGTGTTCCGCCTATCACAGACGAGGAGGAGGCGCGGCTTTTGAATACTGGAATGGCCGCCGGTGTAGCAAGTAAAATCCGTATCCCATGAAAATCTGCATCAGGTACAGGCACAGTGATTGAAGCATGGGCGCAGTGAGGCATTGGGCACAGTGAGGCATTGGGCACAGTGAGGCATTGGGCACAGTGAGGCATTGGGCACAGTGAGACACGGGCACAGTTCAATGCAACTAAGAGTAACCTCAAGATTTTTTGTTGTTTTATTAGCTAAATCCAAATACAGTATTAATAATTTGGATGTTTAACAATCTTTGTTGCACACTGACTTTGCAGTTAGAGAAAGGGTTTGCCTTTGCAATTTTGTTTGTTGATGCACTTCAATATAATTAAAAAAAAATTGAATCGAATCGTAAATCGAGTTTTTTATAAAAAAATCGCAGATTTTTTTTTGGGGAAAATCGCCCAGCCCTAACCACTTCCCTACCTGCCCATAGTCATATGACGTCCGCAGGCGGGATCTCCCATCCTGGGCGGGCGTCATATGATTTCCTGGGCTTCCCGGCCGTTTAGGACAGGGCTTGACAAATTTGCTTGGAATCTAGGAGCCAGCTAAAGAAGTTAGGAGCCAGTTTTTTTTTTTTTAACGACCAATGCGTGCAGAAGCGAACGCATACACGAGTAGCGCCCGCATATGAAAGCGGTGTTTAAACCACACATGTGAGGTATTGCCGCGATCGGTAGAGCGAGAGCAATAATTCTAGCCCTAGACATCCTCTGTAACTCAAAACATGCAACCTGTAGAATTTTTTAAATGTCGTCTATGGAGATTTTAAAGGGTAAAAGTTTGTCGCCATTCCAGGAGCGGACGCAATTTTGAAGCGCGACCTGTTGGGTATCAAATTTACTCGGCGTAACATTATCGTTCACAATATAAAAAAAAATTTGGCTAACTTTACTGTTGTCTTATTTTTTAATTTAAAAAAAGTGTATTTTTTTCCTCAAAAAAGTGCGCTTGTAAGACCGCTGCGCAAATACGGTGTGACAAAGTATTGCAACGACCGCCATTTTATTCTCTAGGGTGTTAGAATAAAAAATATAATGTTTGAGGGTTAACTTCTAAGTAAAGGGAAGGAGATGGGCGGGCAGTGAAACAGGCAAGCATTGCTGGTTGACTTGTCATACCAACGGCCCCCACAAGATGGCGCCAGATTACAGAATGAAGCCCAGGCCTGCAGAAGGCCGCAAAGCCGCGGCCTAAATTAACGGCCGGCGCGGCCCGACGAGATCACGCGATCGCGGAGGGGGGGGCGCACGGAGATGCAGGTAACCTCAGCTGTGCTGCCCCAGGCACCAGGTCGCTAATTCTAGTCGCATTTGCGACCTGGCGCCCGGGGATTGTCGAGCCCTGGTCTAGGGAGCGTGCGCACCCCGCCGCATCACCCGGGAGCCGGTGCGCATGCCCCGCGGCCGCGATGTCTGCCGGGCACCCGCGATTACTGGCAACAGAGCCAGGGACGTGGATCTGTGTGTGTAACCACACAGATCCATGTCCTGTCAGGTGGGAGGACACTAGTGGTGCAACGGATCGTCATTGATCCGTGATCCGCACGGATCAATGACTTCGGATCGGCACACCAGTGATCCGCGGCGCGCCGCGGATCGCAGAGCAGTAAAGCATATATTATAAACAGTCTCCGCTCTGCTCGCACTCATACAGCCCCGCCTCCTCCTAACCCCACGCTGTGATAGACAGAATGCGGATCCAATGCTGGGATGTGTTCTGTCTATCACAGCGTGGGGTTAGGAGGAGGCGGGGCTGTGTGAGTGCGAGCAGACAGCTTCAATGGCCGGAACATACAGATAAGGTCCGGTGAGCTGCCATCCGTCCTCCCCTCTTTCCCCCCCCCCCCCCCCCACCACATACCTCTCTCTGCTGGCTGCCTGGCTCTGTCTTCGGGACTCCGTCCTCCTCCCCCCGGCCGCCGAATCTGTCTCCTGTCCCTGCCGCCTATGTACACAGTGAGAGAGGGGTGAGCTGTGCACTCCCCCTCTCACCTGTGACTCCTGTTTTGGAGGTGAAAGGGTCAAAAAAGAGAACCTGTCGCCTCCAATTGCCATCACACAGGGAATTGTTTTCTCCTGTGTGATAGCAATAAAGTTATGTGAATAAAAAAAAATGATAAAAAAATAAGAAGAAATAAAAATTAAATAATAAAAAAAAAGGGTATAAAACATAGGCATCTCAGGAAAAATTTGAAAGTTTGTTACTTCCCAGAGGGGCTTCTAGTAAAAGTATTACAAAGTCAGCCAAAATGTGAAATCCATCAGACTGTTTACATTTAAAATTTTAAAAGCAGCAGCAAACCTTACATAATGTGACGGAACACCTCTGATTTTCACATTTAACATTTAGTTAAATGTGAAAATCAGAGGTGTTCTGTCACATTAGCAAACATGTAAGGTCAGCAGGTTTGCTGTTGCTTTTAAAATTTAACATGTAAAGAGTCCGTCAGATTTACAAATACTGTATTTAAGCTGATAAGCTCCGTTTTGTGTTGAAAATAACTGTAAAATCGAAAATTCCGGTGGGTGTAATATTTTTTTTTTCATTTTTTTTTTGCCGATCCGAAAATGATCCGATCCGTGGCTCTGATCCGAGGATCGATCCGATCCGTGAGTTTTTTGATCCGTTGCACCCCTAGAGGACACAGATGGCGTTTTCCCAGTACATTGATCGGTCTCCTCCCCTTGTGAATCCCCTCCCCCTACAGTTAGAATAACTCCCTAGGTAACACATTTAACCCCTTGATCGCCCCTATTGTTAACCCCTTCCCTGCCAGTGACATTTATACAGTAATCAGTGCAATTTTATAGCGCTGATCGCTGTATAAATGTGAATGGTCCCAAAGCAGTGTCAAAAGTGTCCGATATGTCCGCCGCAATGTCACAGTCATGATAAAAATCGCAGATCGCCGCAATTACTATTAAAACATTTTTAAAAAATGCCATAAATCTATCCCCCATTTTGTAGACGCTATAATATTTGCGCAAACAAATATATATACGCTTATTGACATTTTTTTACCAAAAATATGTAGAAGAATACATATCGACCTAAACTGAGGAAAAAATGTGTTTTGTTTTTTTTTCAAACGTATCACTCTTGTTTATAGCGCAAAAAATAAGAACCACAGAGGTGATCAAATACCACCAAAAGAAAGCTATTTGTGGGGGGAAAAAAATCATAAAATTTTTATTTGGGTATAGTGTTGCATGACTGTGCAATTGTCAAAGTGCGACAGCGCTGAAAACTAAAAAAAAAAAGAGAAGGGATCTACAATCCTGAGATAGAATTTTGTTAGCTGCCATTATCGTCTTTAACACATTTTTTTCTTTAACTAAACATAGAAACATAGAAAAGTGACAGAAGAAAGACTGAGTAGTCCATTGAGTCTGAGAAAAGGGAAAAGGATTGCCACTCTCAAAGCTTCCGAACCTTCACAGGAAAGTGTCCCGCCCTATTAGGAGCTGACAGGTGCTGGCTCTGCACAAGTTTGAGGAGGAAAAATATCCTGGACGGCCGCACTCCGTGAAAAAGGCATCTTTATTGTAGAAAATAAAATCCAGTGTACAGCAGTCAAATCATATAGAGAAACAGGGCAGAATAGTTAACGCGTTTCACATCAATAGGTGCTTAGTCCACTGAGTCTGACCATTTTTTTTTCTTTTTTAGGTTTTAATTTTTTATTAGACATTATATACTCTTGCTTCTGTCAATCGTTTGACATTATTTGACCTCCCATAGTAACCATTAACAACAAATATTGTAATCACCATACTATTGGAAGGCATTCTCTATGGCCGGCATTGCTCCAGCTCTACATTAGTGAGCCCCATGTTCAGAGAGCTCAGGTCTACATTAAACTGCTTTATTGCAGACTGAGGGCAGCATAGTCCCTTCCCTATGGTCTTAAGGAAACAAAGAAAAGCATGACTTACTACAAAATAAATTTTTACATTTCCTGAATGCACTTGCAGCCATGATGAATGGATCACCAGACAGTGGCAAAAATAGATAAATACCGGTAAATACAGATTACCTGTAAAATCCTTTTCTTGGAGTACATCATGGGACACAGAGGCTTAATCATTACATAATGGGTTATATCCGTCAGGTGCTGGACACTGGTGTAATCAATTAGACAGGAAGTTTCCTCCCTATATAACCCCTCCCCTACTGGGAGCTCCTCAGTTTTTGTAGCAAAGCAATAAGTGTCCCAATATCCCCAAATAAGAGGGGCGGGAGCTCTGTGTCCCGTGATGTACTCCAAGAAAAGGATTTTACAGGTAATCTGTAATAAAAATCCTATTTTCTTTATAGTACATCACAGGACAGAGAGGCTTAATCATTACATAAAGGGACGTCCCAGAGCAATGCTCAACTTGAAAGGAGGGAGACACAAATAACACAGACCGCCATCAGACATGAGGACCCATACTGCTGCCTGCAGCACACTGCACTAAAAAAAAGCGGCGTCCTCCAACCGTGTTACATTCACCTGATAAATATTAGTGAACGCAAGTATCCAACGACCAAGTTGCGGCCTAGCAAATCTGAGTCAAAGGCTTGGTAATGCACCGTGCAAGAAATGCTTATTGTCCTGGTAGAGTGCATTCTAAAAGAAACAGGGGGAAACCTATTTCAACCACAAGCCTGAATAATAGCCTGATGAATCAACATCGAAACAGTTGGTTTAGACACTACCTGCCCTTTCCGGGGCCTCCTGGTTGGCAACAAACATCAGTTCTCCGTATCTGAGCAACCGCTTCAGATAGGCCTTGACTGCTCTCAATCCAACGAGAGAGCAATCATTATAATAGCTGGTTAGAACGCTGTCTACCTCTTTCTAGGGTCTTCTGGCAGCATAAAAAAACGTCAGTTTCCTGTATCTGAAACTTTCAGATAGACCTCAACTGTTCTCATCTATATTTAGAGAAAAGTAATAATTTTCCTTCCGTAAACCAAGTTTCTGGAAAAAAGGGGGAGGCAAGAAGTGTTTTGATTAAAAGAGAAACTAGATCCTTTGGAAAAAAGGCTGGGTGAGGTTTTAACATCACCCTAATAAATAAGTATGGCTCTATACAAAGCAAGTTACCAATACTGAAAATCTCTTGCGGAGGCTACCGCAACCAAGAACGCCAACTCCCTTGGAGGATGAAGGGAAATATGGTGCATCGGCCCAAGGAGCTGTCTCTGCCAGCCGACAAACCAGACTCAAATCCCCCCGGGCACAAGGGCCAACTAACTGGCGGATTTATATGCGTTACCCCTTGTAGAAAAACCCAGATCAAAGAGTGCAAAGCAAGCGACCCTGAAAACACAGACAAGGCCGAGACTCGACTCTTGATGGAACTTAAGGCTAGCTCCATCCCTTCCTTAGTGTAGGAAGGTAAGAATTTTACCTATGACATACTTCCGGGGATGCCATCCCTTGGTTTCACACCAGGAATATGGGCCTTTCAGATCCTATAATACATGGTCCTGGAGGCCCGCTCTCCTGTATGAATCAGGGTAGTCGTCCCTGATTATGAAACCGCCATCTTCAAGAATGCGGGCTAAACCAAGTAAACCATTAATTCCCATGTTTGCAAGATACGATGGAATACCGGCCCTCGGGAGGTAGATCTAGGCAAAATGTAAGGGACCCTGGGTCCTCCACTACCACCCTTGCGATCCCTGCACAATAAGGTTGTCTGGGTCATGCCGGAGCTATTAAGCCGGCTTCCGTTCCCCTCTGATGTAGCCTAGAGGCCACGGTAGTCGCAGCGCTGGGGGAAGAGAACGCATAAACCAGTGACAACTGGTCCCACGGGGTTACAATGCATCCTGTCCCGTGTGCGAGTGGATCCTTTGTCCTAGACATAAGCTGTTTAACGTCTTGTTGGACCTGTATGCCCATGACTGCAAGAAAACAAGTTTCTCTTGGAGCTAGACCACCTCTCCTGGGCAGTGGTTTCTTTCCGGACTGGTCTCCATCCCTAGAGACCAGCCTTTGTAGCCACTACCTCTCAGGTAATTGGCATGAAGGATCTTCTGCCAAACTTTTTGGTTAGGAAACACCCACTGAGACTCCATTGTATCCGTGGGATCAGACCCTTTGGATAATGCCAGGTTAGGATCTAGTAGCCTAGAATGAAGCTGAGCAAAATGAATCTTTTTAATGAAGCCACGATCCCTAGCACCTTAAGAAAAAAGGTGAATGTAAGGAACTCTTCCTTGCCTTGACCACATAGAGTCAACGTTATAAGAAAGCTGGTCTATCTGAAGCAAGAAAAAAAAACACTCCTTTTTTTGGGCTGCGTCCCATATGCTCCAAGCTATTTATTGGAACGTACGAATGTACCATTAGACTGGGATCCTGACCCAGGAGTTCCAAATGGTTCCCCATATGTGTAAGTAACAAATGTTGAAGCTAAATATTTCAATGGAAGCGTGCATTTATGGAAGCATGAACTTGTACAAATATGTTTTAAGCAAAAAACATAAAGTGTGTACTATAAACACGCGCATATATGTATGAATGTATGTGTGTATATTATATATATATATATATATATATATATATATATATATATATATATATATACACACACACGAACTTATGCTATGGACGTGTTTATGCAACATCACCCAACATGTATCCATGTAGACACGTATTCTTTTGCGAACATAAGGAATCTTGTATAATTTAAGGAATCCTTAAATTATCATGCCTTATTATGTAACCATGCAAAAATCTAGGCGATCATGCAACTTATATGTGATTCAGCATCTTGATGCGATCAATATCTAATGCATCTTAAGCATTATCGTGCGGACAAGTATCCTTGTGAGACCAAGGATTCCTGAGTGATCAGGCACCCTTGTGCGATTCAGCAATTTTTATGCCATCAAGCATCTTAAAGCGATTTCAGGCATCTCTGTGGAACAAGCCTCTTCGTGCGATTAAGTACTCTTGGGTAACCAAGAACCAAGGCCCCATTATGCAACCATGCAAAATCTAGGGGAACATGCAACTTTAGGCGATCATGCATCCTTATGAGATTCAGCGTTTTTTTATGCGATCAAACATCTTATGCATTTTTAGCACTACTGTGCGGCTAAGAACCCTTGTGTGACCAAGGACTCTTGTGGGATCAAACACCCGTGTGATCCAGCATCTTTATGCAGTCAAGTGATTTTATGCGATTTTTAGGCATCTTTGTGAAAACAAAGTGTGTGTGATCAAGTATCCCTGAGTATCAAGGACTCTTGTGCGACCAAGCATGTCTATGCAGCCAAACATCTTTATGTGACTAAGCACTCAAATGTGACCAAGGATCCCCATGCGACTATGTAAAAACCATATACCGTATATACTCGAGTATAAGCCGAGATTTTCAGCCCTTTTTTTTGGGCTGAAAGTCCCCCCCTCGGCTTATACTCGAGTCAGCGAAAGTTTTTACATGTAAATAGTACCTGGAAAAAAAGTTGCGGCTGCGGCGTCCATCGTTCAAATCCCGCGGTCTCTTCCTGGTCCCTTCCGTGATAGGCGATTCTCATCAGACACTCTCTGCCTATCACGAACGTTCTCTCATCCTCAGTTTCCCAGCAGACGTCTGTGATTGGCGGAACACCCAACACAGTGTCTGCTGGGAAACTGAGGATGAGAGAACGTTCGTGATAGGCGGAGAGTGTCTGATGAGAATCGCCTATCACGGAAGGAACAGGAAGAGACCGCGGGATTTGAACGATGGACGCCGCAGCTTTTTTTCAGGTACTATTTACATGTAAAATTTAAACAGTGAGGATAGGGAACAGTGAGGATAGGGAACAGTGAGGATAGGGAACAGTGAGGATAGGGAACAGTGAGGATAGGGAACAGTGAGGATAGGGAACAGTGAGGATAGGGAACAGTGAGGATAGGGAACAGTGAGGATAGGGAACAGTGAGGATAGGGAACAGTGAGGATAGGGAACAGTGAGGATAGGGAACAGTGAGGATAGGGAACAGTGAGGATAGGGAACAGTGAGGATAGGGAACAGTGAGGATAGGGAACAGTGAGGATAGGGAACAGTGAGGATAGGGAACAGTGAGGATAGGGAACAGTGAGGATAGGGAACAGTAAGGATGAGAACACTGAGGCATTGTTGTCCCTCGGCTTATACTCGAGTCAGTAAGTTTTCCCAGTTTTTTGTGGCAACATTAGGTACCTCGGCTTATACTCGAGTATATACGGTATATCCATACCAGCAAATATGTATCTTTATGTGATTAATCATAAACATGTTCTTGTTTTTACCCCACATGCATCTTTGTGTGATCAAGCACTCATGGGTAACCAAGGACTTTGTGAGACCAAGCACCTATATGCAAACAAGCATCTTTATACGTTTTTAGGCAAGGGATGTCAATCCATCAACACAAAAACATGTAAACATGTGGGCTGGTAAAAGAAGATCCTCTGCAAACATCCAATTTAGCTTTTTAGCAACAATGTGCCCAAGCAACTGTACACCCCCACATCTTTAGGAGGAAAAAAACAGCTTATGTGGGTGCCCAACCAGCAGGTATAAACTGTTGCAGTTAGGGAGTGGAAAGGTACAAGCAAACTATGGGAAAAAATATGTTTTTATTTTTTTCAAACCACAAGGATAAGACAGAGGCTTTCGGCCGTTGGGCTGAGGGGAAGTTATACGCAGCAAGAATCTCTTGTAAAAGATTGTAGCTGAAACTTCAGAGCTTGTGAGGTTTCTAATACCTCCGCCTCGTCAAATTGCACCTGTTCCCTTATCCTCTCACAGTGAACGAACTCTCCTTCTCAGGATTTAATCCTCTCGTTTGAGGTTAAAGAGCAGGGGAAGGGACACACCCAGCTTTCTGCTCTCTGTGATTTATAGCAGTTTAACCTCTCATATGGACTAATAAATGCAAAGAAGAGTCCAAAATGACATATGCAGTGTGGCTGCAATGTTTGGGGGAGGCTGCAATGCCTGACAGGGCTGATGGAAGCCTACAGCGCCTGGTATTCCCAGGCGGTCTCCCATCCAGGTACTAACCAAGCCCCGACCCCTCTTAGCCTCCGAGATCAGACGAGATTGGGCGCTTTCAGGGTGATGTGGCCATAGGCCTTAACCTGTGCGGCTGCCTCAAGTCTCTCAGGGGAGGATGGTATCATGCTTTCCTGCCCCTAAACCTTTTTTACAAGGAGACATAGTCCAATGCAAAAGCAGAGGTACAAACAATGCATATACTACTGTGGTAGTTTAGCTATCTACATAAAGTATGCAACTAATCACACAGTTTCATGCTGAGTAGGTGTCCAGGAGTGCCTGAATCCAACCACATAGAGAAGCTTACCCATGGCAGAGCTTGCAGCGGAAGAAGTGTGCTGTCCGAGAATGAGCTGACACTATACCTGGAGCATGGTGAGTGAAAAAAACGCAACTCTTTACTCCCTCTAGTGGTGGATACCGACAAGACATCCCACTCAAAAAGGAAAGTCCTTAAGATAATTCTTAGGATCTTTCCCAGGCTTACCTTGTCCCCGCCGCACCAATCTTCACCCATCACGGCGGGTATGTTGTGCCAACCTTCAGGGGTATAGGTTCCTACTTAAAGGAGACCTCTTCCCTGGACCTTGTAAAAGACTCTGCCAGAAACTTTTGCGCTTTTTGTGTATAGCAAAAGTACTGGATCCCAGAGCCCAGTCCTCCGAAGAGAGACATTACAGGCAACACCTCGATCTTCTGCGAGGCCCGGGTACCATCCATTTGGCATAATTAATAAGTGCTTTGGATGGATCCGTGTGTAGCTCCCTAACCCCTGGAGGGATTCTTAATAGAGTTTCTTCTTAGCATCTCCTTAAACTTGAGCAACACCTTAGACACTGGCGAAAAAACTGAGGAGCTCCCAGTAGGGGAGGTGTTATATAGACAGTAAACTGACGGTGGATATAACCCATTATGTAATGATTAAGCCTCTGTGTCCCGTGATGTACGATAAAGAAAAGGTGCAAAGGTTACTAAACTAGCACAGCTTTAAGCAAAGCTCAAGGTTTATATTGTATACTAATGTGGTCTTTTTTGTTTTATGTGCACTTAAAATTAACCTTCAACTACTCTTGCTTCCTTCCCCCCCCCCCCCCCGCCTAAAACTACCCAAGTCCTATATCAATCCAGTGATGTGCCCGTCTGTGGCAGGGCTGCTCTCTTCCTGGTCTTAGGCCCCATGCACACGAGACGCTGTTATTTGCTGTTGAACGCGCGTTCAGAGGCAGTTGGACGCTTTTTTCAACTGCTCCTGAACCCATTCAATGTTATCCTATGTGTCCATGCACACACTCTCGTTTTTTGGCGTTTACAAGCAGTTGCGTTTAACCTCGTTTTTCCAGAAGCAAAAAAATGGGTTCAGACGCAAAAAAGTTTTCCACGTTTCAGACACTAAACGCTGCTAAACGCTGCTAAACGCGGCTAAACGCGGTACCAGCGTTTTGCCGCGTTTGCGTTTATAAGCGTTTTTAAAGGTGACCTATTTTTTAACATTAGAAATCTCAAAAATGATGGCAAATGATGAAAAACTATTAAAAAATATAAAAGAAAACTGTAATTGCTTGCATTGCATTGTGGACAATCCACAACTTGTGGCAGGTGATGTGGCCAGGTGACGTGGCCAGGTGACGTGGCAAGTGGACAATCCACAGCTTGTGGCAGGTGACGTGGCCAGGTGACATGGCCAGGTGACGTGGCAGGTAACGTGGCAGGTAACGTGGCCAGGTGACGTGGCAAGTGGACAATCCACAACTTGTGGCAGGTGACATGGCAGGTGACGTGGCAAGTGGACAATTCACAACTTGTGGCAGGTGACGTGGCACGTGATGTGGCCAGGTGACGAGGCAAGTGGACAATCCACAACTTGTGGCAGGTGACGTGGCCAGGTGACGTGGCAGTAGAGCTGCACGATTAATCGTATGAGAATCGCGATCTCGATTCACCCCCCCCGCGATCTCGATCCTGGATTACCGCGATTTTTTGTATTTTTAGAAAAGACGTCGGAACCAGGGTGGAACGCACGCAAATGGCGCCGATACAGGAACTGACGTCGGGCGCACTGACGTCAGGCAGAGCAGAGAGAGCGTGATGCGTGATGCGCCGCGGTGATGCCTGGGCATGGGCGGCACCACGTTTTGTCGGAGAGAGCCGGGAAACACTGCAGTGACTACGCACTTGTGTTCCATCCACAGAAGCAGGACCGAGGCTCCGACCGACCTGGCTGGCAGTGGCTGGTTCTGGCCCGATCCTTTTAGGGAAGAAAATCCTGAAGCCAGGTAAACCTGAATGGTTTGTGGTGTGATGAGTAACAGCATGGCAGTTAGATGGTGAAATATTTGACATTTGGTGCTTTCATTCCAGGAGCTTCCAGGAGCTGAAACATGAAAACATTGTCACCTTAGCGCCTTATATGATTTTCCAGGTAAATGATAAAACCCATCTATTTTTAGTATCAATAATAAAACGATGTATTGTGTTCATATGATCTGGCAATGAATGAATGTGTCCTGTATTATTCCATGTCACCATGTGCAGTGCATCAAGTAAAACTCAACAAAAAATATAATATATATATATATATATATTTGTTGTTTTCTTGTTGAGTTTAACTATAGATTTTTCTTTTTTTAAGAGGAGGAGGGTGATCGGGGTGGGAGCTTTCTACTGGGAGATACATGTGGCAGAAGATTGATGTCTGTGGAACTACAAGTCTCAGCAAATACTACAGGGGCCAGACAGGGCAATGCTGGATAAGTCAGATCTTCTCCTCTGTTGCTTTGATCACCATTAGGAGACCAGCGTTGGGCAGCCAGCCAGGCATTTCTAGTCTGTGGAACTACAAGTCCCAGCATGGTTTATCCAGCAATGCCCTGTCTGGCCTCTGCAGAAGTCAGAGATCTGCTCCTCTATGGCTCTTATTCTTCCTCCCATACAATACATTCCCATTTAGTTTTATAACACTTGCCTTCTCCATTAGGAGACCACAGTGTTGGACAGGCATTTCTAGTCATTGGAACTAAAAGTCCCAGCATGGCATTGCTGGATAAAGTCAGAGATTTGCTCATCTATGGCTTTTATTCTATCGGGGCTTGACGAAAATGGAGCCTGGTGCCTGGACTGTTCCGCTGTTGTCGGCCTCGGTGAATAGCCTGAAGGGAAGCAACATTGCCAAGCAAAAAAAACAAAAAAAACACACTGTTTGATTCATTGCCTTTTAAATGTCAGTGCATTAGCTGCAAGTGTTTTAAACTAAAGGCGGATGACAGACTGTGCGCTCTCGTTTTGTTTTCTCTATAGGTACACACATGTCCAGTCAACCACACCCAGTTGAATATTAAGAGAACAAGAGCTGCAGCAGCACCTGGAGAATATACACGCAGTCACACAGGACTCTTTAGCCCAGCTGGGCTCGTTGTTCTTGTTCAGACAATATTTTCAAGGACACAGATGTACGTATGTACTTATGTTAGTTAACTGCATCAGAACAGCAGAAGTGTACCGTCGAGAAGTTAAAAACAAACTAAACCAATATTCTACATGAGTGAGGCAGAGGCCAGTGCAGACTCTGCAGAGGCCGGCGCAGAGGCCGGCGCAGAGGTAGAGCAATGCGCAAGTGAGTCTGATAAAAACCAAGATGTTTTTGTTCCAAAAAGAGGAGCTTATTCCGAAGTGTGGGCTCATTTCGGATTCAAACCAGATGATGACACTCAGCAAACCATCTACTGCAAGCAATGTTTAGCCGTTGTTTGTGCACCAAAGGGCAACACCACCAATCTGTTTAATCACCTGAAACGTAATCACATACAACAATATGAGATGTTACGGAAAAACAAAACCGCCGCCGCTCAATCACAAAGTACCTGCAGCCAGACAAAACAAATGTCAATTAAAGGAACATTATATAATGCAACACCGTACTCAACAACCTCTGTCAGGTGCAAAGAAATAACACAAGCAATCACATTTCACCTGGCTAAAGACATGGCTCCCGTGACCACTGTTGAAAAAGAGGGGTTTAAAAAACTAATTCAAACCCTTGATAAGCGCTTTCAAGTGCCCTCTCGTACTTATTTTTCCCATGTTGCAATCCCTGCTCTGTACACCAAATGTCGTGAAACAGTTGCAACAGAATTGCGAGATGTACTTAATTTTGCAGCAACTTCAGATTTATGGTCCAGCAGAGCAATGGAACCGTACATGAGCTTAACAATCCATTTCATCAATGACGATTTTGAGATGAAAAGTCGGTGCCTACAAACTGGGTTTTTCCCTGAGGACCACACTGGCGAAGCTTTGGCGCAGGGATTAAAGGATGCTCTCATAAACTGGAAATTGGAGGAGAAAAATCTTGTGTGCATCACTACAGACAACGGAAGCAACATTGTAAAGGCCATATCCATAAATCACTGGACTCGACTGCAGTGTTTTGGCCATAGGCTTCATCTCGCAATAGAGAATGCAATGAAGGACCCAAGAATTGAGCGTGCTATGGGTTTGTGCAAAAAGCTTGTCGGGTGTTTTAGCTACAGTTGGAGGAGGAAGAGGGAGCTTTCTGAGGCACAAAAACAACTAGGTTTACCAGACCACAAGCTCAAGACAGAGTGCCCAACAAGGTGGGGATCTAGGCAGGCTATGGTGAGGAGGATACTTGAACAGCAAGCTGCCATCACCCATGTCCTCTCTTCTGACCGCAAGGCTAGGCACCTCTTGCCAACATGGCAAGACCTAGAGGTCCTGGAGGCTGTGGACAAGACTCTCACCCCACTGGCAGACTTCACAGATGCTCTTTCAGGAGAGCAGTATGTCAGTGTCTCTTCTGTGAAACCTGCTCTACAACTATTTCAGTCTTCTGTTTTGGCTGTTAAGGAAGATGACTCTGATCTCATTTGCACAATGAAATCAAAGATCATCGGGTATCTGGAGGAAAAATATCAGGACCAAAAAACACAAGACCTTCTCGACATAGCCACAACCCTCGATCCCAGGTTTAAGATGACTTACGTTAATGAAGATAACAAAACTGTTGTCCAGAACAGACTAAAAGAGGAGATGTCAAAGCTAACAGTTAAGGAAAGCCCCACTACAACAACTACTAATAGTGGCACTGGTCCTTCAAAGAAGGCTCGAAAGAGCTTGGGTAGCTTTTTCAAAGCAGCACAAAGTGAAGGGGCACCAGATCCAGCCTCAGGCTCACAGCAACAACAATCCGAAAGCTTGTCCTTGGAGCTACACTCTTATCTGTTCTTAGGCAACACTGACAGTGAAGATGATCCGTTAGTGTGGTGGAAGGTTCACAAGGAGCATTATCCGAGATTGTCTGCACTGGCCAGAAAATACCTCTGCATTCCTGCAACCAGTTCCCCTTCTGAAAGGGTTTTTAGCACAGGGGGCAACATTGTCACTTGTCGCCGTTCTGCACTGAAGCCACAAAATGTGGATAGGCTTGTGTTTCTAGCTAAAAATCTTTAAATTGGTGTTTATCTTTATCTGACATGATACCTACCTCAATGTTTTTTGAATGTAATTGTTTTTCATTACATTGGCTTCAATCAAACTAATTTTAAAGAAATGACAGAGTATTATGGCTTATTTTAGAACAAAGGACTGTTCCCCAATCCCCCTTGGATGGGACTTTTAAGGCCACAAACACTGAAGTGCGTTAGAAATTAATTTATTTTTACATAAAAAGATAGTTTACCCAACAACAATGATCAATGGTTATTGGTTAAAGGCATAAACCACTAGATGTGGTGGTGGTAGTTTACATGTGTCACGTCACGTGACAAACAAAGCTACACAAATTATGCTTTTTAACCATTGATCATTGTATATGTGTGATCTATCTTTTCTTTATGTAAAAATAATTCAATTTTTTAACGCACTTCAGTGTTTGTGGCCTTAAAAGTCCCATCCAAGGGGGAAGGAACAGTCCTTTGTTCTATACAATGAGAATCCAGGGATGTGCCCAGTTAGTACATTCACCTTGGGTAGCTTTTTCAAAGCAGCACTTAGGCAACACTGACACTGAAGATGACCCATTACCTGAATGTTTTTTTGAATGTAATTGTTTTTCATTACATTGTCATTTCTTTAAAATTTGTTTGATTGAAGCCAGAATATTATGGCTTATTTTAGAACATAGGACTGTTCCCGAATCCCCCTTGGATGGGACTTTTAAGGCCACAAACACTGAAGTGCGTTACAAAAATAATTTATTTTTAACTAAAAAGATAGATCGCACAACAACAATGATCAATGGTTATTGGTTAAAAGCATAAACCAGATGTGGTTTACATGTGTCACGTCACGTGACAAACAAAGCTAAACAAATTATGCTTTTTAACTATTGATCACTGTATATGTGTGATCTATCTTTATGTAATAATAAATTAATTTTGTAACGCACTTCAGTGTTTCTGGCCTTAAAAGTCCCATCAAAGGGGGAAGGAACAGTCCTTTGTTCTATACAATCCAGGGATGTGGCCACTACATTCACATTCATGTCTTATCCAGTGTCATGGTGATGATCTCCCTTTTCTATATGGCTTATTTTATTGCCGTTTGGTTTGATAACCTAATGTTCAGAGGTTGTAAATTTTTCAAATAAATTATTTTTGGAGAATCGTGAGAGAATCGTGATCTTCATTCTAAGCAAAAGAATCGTGATTCTCATTTTTCCCAGAATCGTGCAGCTCTACGTGGCAGGTGACGTGGCAAGTGGACAATTCACAACTTGTGGCAGGTGACGTGGCCAGGTGACGTGGCACGTGATGTGGCCAGGTGACATGGCAAGTGGACAATCCACAACTTGTGGCAGGTGACGTGGCACGTGATGTGGCCAGGTGACGTGGCAAGTGGACAATCCACAACTTGTGGCAGGTGACGTGGCAGGTGACGTGGCAAGTGGACAATCCACAACTTGTGGCAGGTGACGTGGCCAGCTGACGTGGCAGGTAACGTGGCCAGCTGACGTGGCAGGTAACATGGCCAGGAGACGTGGCAAGTGGACAATCCACAACTTGTGGCAGGTGACGTGGCACGTGATGTGGCCAGGTGACGTGGCAGGTGACGTGGCAAGTGGACAATCCACAACTTGTGGCTGGTGATGTGGCAAGTGATACGCTAAATACAAGTACACTGCTGCTCTCTCAGCTGCTGCTACTCACTCTGGTCTCACAAACTGGCTGAAATGGTTAAAATTTACTGTTTTTTGAGCTTAGGGAGGGTCTATGATGAAACGCTTATAAAACGCAAACGCGGTAAAACGCCGCTAAACGCTGCTAAACGCGGCAAAACGTGCGTTTATAAACGCCGGTTTCAGCGTTTAAAAACGTGTGTTCAGCAGAGTTTGCACCTGCGTCTCGTGTGCATGGGGCCTTACAGAGCAGATAGCAGGAGCCAATGGCTGCTGTCAGTCCAGTGTGGAGGGGTGGGGTTGGCAATGTCTGGGTGGGGCCAAGCCACGCCATGTGTGTCTATGGACACCAACAGCCAGGCTTGGTAGTGAGCCTTCACATCTGCTCCCATAGCAAGCAGCTTGCTATGGGGGCAGCCAAAGAAGAGGAGGAGCGGACCAGCCAGCGGGTAAGGTGAGGTGCCTCTCTACGAAATACCAGTGCACAGAGCAGGTAATTGTAAACCTCTTACTTTTGGTTAAAAAAAAAACAAATGTGAGACTTTGGAATCACATTAAGCAAATCTTATTTAACAAAGGTGTATAGGATTTGCTTTTTCTAGAAGATTCAAATGGTATACATAGATAAAATATCCACTGACAAAATATTATGGGTACTTTTGAAATATTTAACAAAGGCTATGTACCAAAATAACAAAACAAAAAAAAGTTTATATAGTTATAAAATAGGCGTTACTCAACATTTTTTTTCCACAAAATAAGAACATTTTAAGGAATATTTTTTGACATTTCTAAAAGTCAGGGGATACTTGGCTGCAAAGCTTAAAACACCACCATGAGCAAAACATCTCATACACACAGAAAACCTTTGTTGTACAAAGAGAGAGAGAAAAAAGGTCTCACAGTAATCAGACCAGTCAACAACATCCAAGCAGACTAATGTTGCTGCTTTTCAACCTGCTTATAAAAGCACGGCAATTTGATCCTTTTTTTTTTTTACATGTAAACAATATGGTCAAGGGAAGTACAGAAGAGCAGAAAGATAGCAGTGAATATAGCTGGATTGCCGGAAACACAGGTATAACATAGGCCAAGCACTAAGCTTGAGAAAAGCTTAAACCATTCTTGGTCTCTATTTGTAAAATGTTCAATCCTTGAAATCAAGTCATTGACTTAAATTGGTTCCTGTATTGCATACAGAGCAGACCTGTCCACAAAGGGATCACTCAGGCAGCATGCAAGCAAGACAAAGTAGGTGCTATAGCAACAGTGTTCATGCATCACCCACCATCACCCACTGCTGCCATCTAAAGAGACAATAGAGGGGGGAGAGATGGAGAAGAGAGGGATTTATGTATTTCAAGGACTGCCCATTACAAAAACCTTTTCATGAGCTGAAAAGAAATATAAGGTTCCAATTAGAAATGGAAAAATTTTATTAACAGAAGTAATGGGGATGGAAAGAACAAAGTACAGTACACCAATACACAGAATAGTTTAGGAACGGTAAGGAACAAGTAATAGTAATGAACAGGTGACACACGGCTCCGGTAAATATGGTGGGAAGCATGCAATTCCACGGGACTTCAGCTGTGTCATGTGACCGATGACTGTCATATTGTACATACTGCAGGGTTGAGAGCTCTACAAATGGTGACAAGCAAGACGGAAAGATGGCAAATATGGTATGGACAGCTTTATTCTAGGCAGTAACTTTATCTATGGTATAGCTTAGCATTGCAACGATCCTCCCTGGTCTTTAAAATCCCAAATATTAAAGTGCTGTAACACTTAATCTTCAAAAGCCACAATTGTGGGATTTTTTTATTTCTTTTTCTTGGGTAACAAGTTTATTGTGGACGATCGGGTCTTCCCACATTCCAGGTTTAGACATGTGGGTCAGTCGTTTCTCAGGCAGATTAGTGTAATGACAGTTATTCCAGCCCTACAATTTTGACTTCGTGGATTTCAGTTCATTACTTTATGTCCTCTTTAACTGTTGGTTTTACCTTTAATGTCAGTGACTAATTCTAACATCTGAAGGCACTACAGCTTTCACTGGTTATGACAAACCTCAGGTAATTTGTTTTTGCGAATGATAAACTGTGGTTTGTTTGGCTGGATATTTGACAACAGGCTTCATGTATGTACCTATGGTCAAATTGGAATGGTCAGCTTTATTGCTTGCTTTTTCATAAACCTGTTGCTTGACCCTGGCCCCTAAATTTTATAAAGAGGTTTAAAGGAATCTGGAAATCACCACCAAATTCATTACTGTATCAATCAAAACCCAGCAAAATTGATAAAAAATTATTTTAAAGAACTAGGTAGAAGGAACAAAAATGAGTCTGGGCAATGATAGAAGGCAACTAAGGGAAGTGGAAACAATGTCAAAATAAATTATTAATAAGATTCTGCTAGTCACATATTTGTCTGTAATCACATTAACCAGTTTCACCATGGATTACCAAGCACCGCAGCCAGGAAGTATGTCAACCTAAAATAATTTAATATCCATTTGTGTTTTAATGGGGTTTCTCCAAAAAAACACTTTAAGAGAAAAAGTCCGCCATTAAACAAATGCTCAAAGTATGTCACAAGGAAGAAGGTGGCTTAAAATTGTACTCAATTGTAGCCTATGCTGCCGACAACTCCACAACCAAGAAAAGTGAGGAGTGGGTAGGCTCACGATACATGGCGGGGGGGCACCAAGAATTGTTACAAATAAACCTTTACCCCTTTTCTACTTACTATAAAATCTTTTTCTTGTAGCCCACTGAGGGTCACACAAATTCTGAAAGTCGGATTATACTTCCAACTTCAGGAGCTGGGGAAACTGGAAAATAGAAAAGTTGTAAGTCAGGTTCGGTAAACCCATCCCTACTAAGCCTGCCTCAGTTTTCCTTAAGGCACTACAAGAAAAATGTTTTACAGCAAGTACAAAAATGTAACTATCTACCGAGGGATATTGGAATTCAGAAATGTCTAAAAGCTGTCCAACTGAGGGGTGGGCAACAGCCACTGACAGATCCAAGAAGGGACCAGGAACCATCTGCAAGACAGGCTTAACAGTAGGAGCAATGCACAATACTGAACCAGATGAGATAAAGATCCCAACGAGACAGACAAGACTAACAACCACCAAGGAAAAGCCACAACCAACCTGATGCTTATAGCGGAGGTCCACCCAAATTTATTTATTTTTTTAAAGCCAGCAGCTACAAATACTGCAGCTGCTGACTTTTAAAAAAAATGGACACTTACCTGTCCAGCGTGCCCGCGATGTCGGCAGCCGAGGCCGAGCAATCGCTTGTCTCTCGGCTGCCCCCATCGCCATCCTCGGTGAGGGAATCAGGAAGTGAAGCATTGCGGCTTCACTGCCCAGTTACCTACTGCGCATGGGCGAGTAGCGTGGCGCACCCTCACTGGTCCCCGTCTCTCCTGGGACCAGTGTGTTAACTAGGAGACAGCAGGGGGTGACAGGAAGTGGCGTGACTTCCACGGGCATCTGCACCCCCTCCCCCTAAAAGGTGCCCCCCTAAAAGGTGCCAAATGTGACACCTGAGGGGGGGAAGGTTCCGAAAAGCGAAAGTTCCATTTTTGGGTGGAACTCCGCTAAAAAGATCAACTCCAGGAAGAGTAAAAATGTTAATTTAGGTCTAGTGGGGAAAAGCCGTTTTACTTACCACATCCACCACTTCCCTATACTCCAGAGGTAGACTGTTCCTATGTGCTCTGCACTGGTCTTGATAACGCTAGGGTCAGCAGAGGATCAGGTAAGTAAACCTGCTTTGTCTGGTCCCGAGATGTAAACAAGCATTCAGCAGTCGCACTGCAAAGGAGGATTTATACTTTCCCTGAAGTTCAGCTTTAAGATGAAGATATAAAGAGATCATAGCCAAGGGAATGTCTCCTGAAGAACACTGAGCCTGCACCAGCAGGTCAACCATGTAGGTCAGAGGAATGCTGAGGGGTGCCAATTACCGTGTGGGTGTCAACATTATCTGAGGTTATATTATTCCCTTGAATTGAGAAGTGCCAAGTTCCCACTAGAGCAAGAACAAGGGTGCAAGTAACCCAGGAGGACCCGACAAAATACACTAAGGTGCAGTGGCACAAGAGAAATGGTGAGGGACACCTAAAAGATAACAGACACAAGGGGTTAGCATGTGGGCTAGGAGGGGAGCCTAATCCCACGACACAAATTTGAGGCTGCTTTTATCTCCTGTGTCCGAGAACTTGTCAGGAGTCATCATGCTGATAGCAGAGCTATGGAGCAGGAGAAAGGACTTAGTGCTTTGGAGAGAGATAAGAAAAAACACTGCAGATATGTGTCCTGCTCAAATTTCACGAATTGGGTTTTTATCTACTTTAAGATAAAAAACCTTCTGTGTGCAGCAGCCGCCCTCTCCAGCACCCCCCCCCCCCCAAATACTTGCCTGAGCCCAATCTTCCTCCAGCGATGTCCATGAGTTCCTCGGCCATCTGGGACTCTCCTCCTGATTAGCTTAGACACATCAGTGGTGCCATGGGCTCCCGCTGCTGTCAACCAAAGTCGGTTAGCCAAATCAGGAGAGAGAGGGGGGGCGGGGCAGAAATGGGGCCCTCTGTCTGAATGGAAACGGGGAAATGTATCTTAGCTTGGGTGCCCCCATAGCAAGCTGATTGCTGTGGGGGGGCACTCTACAGGAGGGAGGGGCCAGAAGAGCTGAAGAGGGACCCGAGAAGAGGAGGATCTGGTCTGCCCTGTGCAAAACCACTGCACAGAGGAGGCAAGTATGACATGTTTGTTATTTTAAGAGGAAAAAATAAAAAAACACAAGAATTTAGAATCACTTTAATTACTGTAAGTTACGTCCTTTGAGCAGATTTTTCAGTTTATTATTGTGGCTTCAAAAAATATACCAAAATACAACTGATCCAAAACCAAACCATTAGGCCTCATGTACACTGCTGCTGGTAAACAGACGTTTAGGAGCAGTTGGGTGTTTTTTTTCAGCAGTCCCTGAACTCTCCTCTATGTCATCTTATCAGTACATGTACACAGGGTCATTTAGGCCCCTTTCACACTGGGGCGGGAGGTGCGCTGGCGGTATAGCGGCGCAATTTTTAGCGGCGCTATACCGTCGTATTTGCCGCGATTTGCAGCCGTAAGGGGGTGATTTTAACCCCCGCTAGCAGCGGTTTGCAGGCGGTATAGCCGCGTTGTCCCATTGATTTGGTCAGAAATGATTTCTTATTGAAAACGCTTTTAAACGAAAATGATCATTAACGCCCATAAACGTGGCATGTAAAAGTGACAAAATGGAAGTTTTTTTCTTCTCGGTTACTAGCTGTCAAGTTACATCGTTTAGAAGAGGTTTTCAATTTGCATCCTCTCTCAATGAGATCATAGTACTGTCCCTAACATTGCTTTCATCTGCACCCCTCTTTCCTAGAAGAACAGTGTCATTATTTGAAGCATCATCCAGGGCCACCATCTACATCCTAGCCTGGGATGTGGTTCAGAGATGACACAATCATGTCTGTGCAGTTCCTTGTAAGGGCCCTTTCACACTGAAGCATTTTTGCTGTGGTTTTACCATGCTAAAAAAAAACGCAACAAAAAAACAAAACAAAAATATTTCCCTTTAAATTCTATGGGACTCTTTACAATACTGCACTACGGGTGCAGTGCGTTTTAAAAAGTCCTGCATACTTTTCAAAACCACACGAAAAAAAACACACTGCGGTTGCGTTGCTAGGGCATTTTTTTAGTCACATGTCCATGTTTCACAGATGCTTGCTGGGAGTCATGCACCCAGAAACACATCAAAAACGTATATGCATTTCTTTTTTAATGGAGTATTTTTTTTTAATGGAGTACTGTGAAAGCAGCCTAAGGTTTCATGGCCTACCAAGGGGTTATGCAAGAGTTAAGAGAAGGACTTATTAAAAAAAATAAAAATTCAAGTTTGCTTTTAGGGCTCATTCACGCAATGCACAAAAAACACACATGCATTGACATTTTTATTTTTTTGCCACTTTGGACAGCATTTTATAGCCTGTCCACATGGTAAAACAATCTGTTTTAGCTACTCAAGCCGCTTTCAAGGTAAAATTACAGCTATAGGTTGAGGACCAATGACAAATGGAAATGTATTAATGAAATGTCAACTGAAAATATGCCTGATATAAGAAGATGCAAAGAGTGCAGGAAGAAAAAAAAAAAAAAAAAAAAACTTGTTGCACCTTTCAATATATGTCTATGATATGTAACCTGTACAAACAGAAAATGGATCAGTAACAGCATTTGTTATGTCAGTCTTCAAATCTTTTGAAGAATGGAAGAACAGAGGGTCCTTAAAAAAACGGGAATCAAAGAGGCAACCAATGCTCTTTGATCTGCTATACATATTCCGCCTACACCACTCACACAATTATTCCATACTGATGACAACATAGCAGCAATAAGCCCAACATGGGGCACATGAGCAGCAACATGAAACGATTGAAGTCTTTCGGTAGCGATTACTCAATCATAGGGAAAAGCAGCAAATAAAGCAAAGTGAACCTGAAAACCCCAATATATCTAGGTTACTACTTCCATTCCAATAATGTATATTATTTCAAGTGCACACAAACCAGGGCAGCATTAGTTGACTAAAGCGAGGCTGCAAAGCATCTGGAGCATGTACATCAGGTATAAACAAATAAAAAATGAACACATTTTAGGCTTCATTCACATGGAGAAGTTTTAGCCTCCATGGTGCTCCGTGCATACCAGTGCAGGTCGTACCATTCAGGTCTACCAGAACACAGCAGTTGCACAGACACTGCGTCCCAATATGACATCTGTGTGGGTTGCGGGTAGTGTATGCCTGATCACACATGCTGTGTCCCCAAAGACAGCTATGGGGACTGCCAGCACTTGGGTGCACCTCTGTGCCAGTAAAACATGGCCCTGCACCAGGTACAGATGTAATCGCCCCGTGTGAACGAGACCTTACTGTAAATAAAGGCAACTAACCATTGACTAAACAAAAAGATTGATCTAAACAATACCTGATTAAAGCAGAAATCAAAGGATAAGAATAAATTCATAGTTCAGTAGAGAAACTACCATAAAAATCCTCTAACATCTCGGTCACTGATTCATTTGCATTGGTTAATATTTTCAAAAGAGACTGAATAGAGAGTGAGAGCTCTGTGAAGATTCAATTTGGTAACAAGATATAGGGCACAATTCCATAAGCGATATGTTACCACATCCGAGCAGGACAAGCACATCCAGGTCCTGTGAGACGCCACATCCAGGTCCTGTGAGACGCCACATCCAGGTACTGTGAGACGCCACATCCAGGCCAGAAAACTGAGTGCGAGGCTTGGAACGCACACCAGCTGTATGCTGGTAGAGGCGGCGAGATCCCATACCATACATGACGTTTATGCAGCTGCCGGCTTTCAGGCACTGAAACATATGAGTGTACTAACTTCTTTTACTTACCAACCAATTTTAAATACTACACTAGGATACTTTGTATACATCTACCGTTTTGATCATTTGATATAGGAATAACCTCATAAATACTGGAGGAATTACTGGAGCTCATTCCAGGGGGGTACTTTGCTTGTGAGAGCCACAAAAGCATTTTTTGACCCACCTAAAAAAGGGGTGCACACCCACTATATGAGAACATGCGGTAAAGGATTTGAAAAATGGCTATGGAATTTTTTTTTTGCGGTGTTGGGATTTTATCACATTTGACTGATTTCTTTATTATAGGTTTAGACCCCTTAAACACTGAGGCGCTTTTCATGCGCTATAGCGCTAAAAATAGCGCTTGCAAAGCGCCCTGAAAGAGCCGCCCCATTCACTCCAGTGTGAAAGCCCGAGGGCTTTCACGCTGGAGCGGTGCACTGGCAAGTGGCGTCAGAAAAAGTCCTGCCAGCAGCCTCTTTGCAGTGCATTAGGAGCGGTGAATAAACCGCTCCTAAAGCACCCCTGCCCGTTGAAATCAATGGGCAGCACCGCCGAACCACCGCTGTAGCGGCGCTTTGCGGACGGTTTTAACCCTTTTTCGCCCGCTAGCGGGGGTTAAAAGCGCTCCGCTAAAAAGCGGCGGTTTACCGCCGACGCCCGGGCACTGCGAGTGTGAAAGCACTCTTAGATTCACATGTTATTATGGATTTTTAAGTTGACTGTATTCACTTCATATTTTTGTATATCAGTGCCACACCTTTATTGTATGTTTACCATGTTAGGAGGGACAATACAGTCAGTCTCTATGGGTTGGAGGGAAAGTGGAACAGCCTTGATGTCACTGGACAATTTTATTGTGCATTCTCAAAATTAAACTGTGGTAGCACCAGAGTGGGCGAATAGCTGCCACTTAATGAGGTGTCAACTTTACAGCCAATAGGAACTGCTAACCAGATCAAAACCAAAATTTAGCATTTGATATATCAAGAACATTTGCTGCATAGCAATGCTCTAAAACAGTGGTCTCCAAACTGCAGCCCTTTTTTGCCGTTATCCAGAGCCTTTGGGGCACAATTTATCCCACTTATACATGGCGCTTTTCCTCCAACTGATACCAACAGTGCGGTATAATTCCTCCCATTCATACCAGCAGTGAGGCACTTGTACATATATCACTGCTCCTCCCAATGACACCAAATGATGGCGCACCATTCCCCCTACTAATGATGGGGCACCATTCCCCCTACTAATGATGGGGCACCATTTCCCCCTTATTTTCTCCCTTTAACCATTGCTTACTACCACCGATGCCTAGACATTTTCTACTCCCACTGGCCAGAGTGGTCTGAAGGACAATAAACTGGCCCCTTGTTTAGAAAGTTTAAAGATCCCGGATTTAAAAGATGAGACAATGATTAGGAGTGAAGGGTTGCTACATATAAAGGAGTTTAAGATGGCATGGATACCAAGGTGCACTGCATATCAATGCTTTGCCCATACAGGCATCACACCAGTAGCAAATATCTTCCATTTGTTCCTCCACCAATTTTTATTTTTGCTGTTGTTGGAAAGGGAAAAAAAAACAAAAAAAAAAAAACCCTGCCACTATGCAGAAGAATGAGACTCTTTTCTCCCATGTGAAAATGATGGTGCTCAGTGCTAGCCTCTTTAGCCCCGTACAAACGGGCCCATTGCCGGCCGACCTCGGCCGGCTCAAAAAATGAATAGTGTGCAACAGGCTTTAGGCAGTCAGGTTGCATTCACACTACAGCGTTTTGAATCGCGGGCAGATTTGCTGGGGATCTGCCCGCGATTTGACAGCGCTGAGGTGTGAATGACAAAAAAAAAATAAAAATAAAAAAAGAAGGGGTTTTTCACATTCGAGATGCCATTCGAATGACACCTCAAACTGCGGTGTGGGTCTGCCGGCATTGTCGCGCGATAAAACGTGCTGGTATTGCGGGACGCATGTCACCCATAAATAGTTTAGGAGCTACTTTTGGGCGACATGCGTCCCGCGATGCAGTTTGCCACCATTGCAGCACGTTTTATCGTGCGACAATCGTGGCAGACCGGCACCGCAATTTGAGGTGTCATTCAAATGGATGGCATCTCGAATGCAAGTACCGCGTTTTGTCATTCACACCTTGGTGCTGTCAAATAGTGGACAGATCCTTGGCAAATCTGCCCGCGATTCAAAGCGCTGTAGTGTGAATGCAGCCTCAGAGCTGTCGCATATCTTTCAGACTTGTATCAAGGACAAAAAAATGCAAGGTGGTAACTTTGACGCTCCTTCCAGTGGTTACACAAAAGGATTATGATCTACGGGGGACGAGTGTGGAAACCTGGAGGACACAATGCTTTCTAAAAGTTGGAAGCAATACTTAAAGCAGACCTTCACCCTAATAGGGAAGTTTTGCTTTATGCCCCCCATTTTAGTGGGTGCTTTATTTTGACAGGTACCCACTCCCAGTTGGATCACTGTGGCAGTCCACTGGAAGTTCTAACCATGGATAAGCTCTTGAGGAGTTAAACCAAAATTTGATAAAATTATAAGCTGTTGTCGATATACGCAGGAGTTTACACTTTTCCTTCCCAGCGCACGATTTGTTATGAAACCCGCCTGTGATATTCTGTTTTGGAAAAAGAGGGTGAAATAAGTTTTTCCATTGCTACATCACAGCACCATTAAATCTCTCCAGTGTTACTAAGCCTCCTAGCTCCATCTTCCATCAGCCTTTCATAAAAGCTGCATGTATTTCATATTCCCAGGTATTCAGATCTGTTCTCTGTGAAATGAGTACTGTCAAGCTGTCAAAGCCTGGCTTCGTGCATTTAAATCATTTTGTGTTGCTGCTATAAAGCACCTATAAGGTGGCAGCGAAGAATTGCACACCTTGGTGTCACACATCCAACAGCTGCCAGGTTACAAAAAGTATTTACAAGGCATATAAAAGATTTAAAAAAAAAAACATTCAATTAAAAAATAAAAATAAAAAACCCGATAGTGGCAAAACAGTCTTTCGGCAGACAGACAGACTGAAATAATGTCCAGACTACCCAAGCTTAAAACCAAGGTCAGTCTCTCTACATCTATTCAAATCCTGTTTTCACACTCTACCCACAACACACACACAGCAGCAAAGCCCTGACCCTTTGTGCACCAATTATAGCACAGCAATGACAAATACTAGAATTTACAATAAAACCAAGCTGGAGATGACTTGCCTTATCAAGCACTATGCTCTCACAAGAGAAAAAAAGAATTGTTATCAGATGGATGATGGTCACGTGAATTTTTATACAAAATACAAAGCAATCTGCGGCATCCATTTTACTGCAGTGCGGTACAATCCCTAATACTTACAATGTCAAATTATCTATACTATTCCATATATCAGCCCCAGGGACAGATTTCAAGTATCTAAAATTCTAAAGATGTTTTAAAAAGTGAATGAATAGGAGGATATATTGTGTTATTTTCCGATAGGCAGCCTAGCCATTGTTATATATAAATGCTCTGCAAGGTGCTGAAATTCTATTTATTGCCACTTATCAAAATGTATTTCTACTTCTTAGACCAGGGGGTAGGCAACCTGGGGCCCTCCAGCTGTTGCAGAACTACAAGTCCCATCATGCCTCTGGGAGTAATTGTAACTGCCAGCCTTGCAATGCCTCATGGAAAATGTAGTTCCACAACAGCTGGAGGGCCCCAGGTTGCCTAGCCCTATCTTAGACAATGTACCGTATATACTCAAGTATAAGCCGACCCGAATATAAGCCGAGGCACCTAATTTTACCCCAAAAAAAGGGAACATTTGACTCGAGTATAAGCCTAGGGTGTCCATCTGCATGCCTCACTGTCCCTCACTTTGCCTCACTGTGTCCATCTGCATGCCTCACTGTGCCCATGACTAGACTGATGTTTAACATGGGAGTCTATGAAAGGGGTGCCCGGTTTGAAAAATCGGTGCTCCCCGGTCATAGGTTCCCCAGACGACAAACTTTGAACACTTGTAGAGGAGAAATGGGGCTACATGTGTGCGAAGTTTTGGGTCCAGGGGACTTACGACCAGCCGGTACCGGGTCCCCAAATCACTGGAGAAATTACCATTTAACATGGGAGTCTATGGAAAGGGTGCCCGGCTTTGAAAAATCGGTGCACCCCGGCCGTAGGTCCCCCGGACAACAAACTTTGTACACTTGTAGAGGAGGAGTGGGGCTACATGTGTGCCAACATCGGGGTCCAGATGACATACGGCCGGCCAGTACCGGGTCCCCAAATTTCGGGAGATCAGGCGCAAAAAGGTGACTCTAGTATAAGCCGAGGGGGACATTTTCAGCACAAAAAAAGTGCTGAAAAACTCAGCTTATACTCGAGTATATACGGTATGTTCTATATATTAGTGCCAAAGGGTAAAGAAAGAGGCGCCTTCTAAGTATGTAAAAACTTTATGGTACAATAAATAAAAACACTGACATTGAGGTTTAAAACGATCTACATGAGGAAAATTCTGCAGCGGTGCGTCTCCTTGCTCGCTGGTTCAACATGCTGTGTCACTCAGAAACCTATAGAAAGCCGTCCTTTGTCCAGCTTGACAAAGGAGCGCACCTGTCCATTCCAATGACAGTGTGCAGGCTCAGAAACGGCGTTGCAACACTTCCGGTGACGTCAGACGCCACTGTGGTCCACGAGCGCCTCAGACCTCTCCTCTGTATTACCATCTAAGCCACAGAGTGCACAGAGCTGGCGGACGGCTTTCTATGGGTTTCTGAGTGACACAGCCTGTTGAACCAGCAAGCAAGGAGATTGAGTGAGTGAATAACTTGTATAGCGCTACAAATGCGAACTAAATCGCCTCAAGGCGCTTTGCATCCAGTGACGTCCTGATCTTTCAGAAGAGGTGGGTCTTGAGTTTTTTCCTGAAGGCCCGATCACCGCTGCAGGATTTTCCTCATGCTTTTAACCTCAATGTGAGTGTTTTTATTTATTGTACTATAAAAGTTTCTACGGTTCATACTTAGAAGGCCCCTCTTTACCCTTTTTCTAAATGTTTTGGAGCGTGCTTCTGCTATTCTGAAGAGGCCTGCCCTGAGTTATGGACGGTTTCTTCTTCACCCCTGGATATCACCATCTATCTTGCAAGGTTTGTGCTTTCCACTGATCCACACCAATTACAATAACACAGACTCAGGTTCTCTGGCATCATTTGAACTACAGTTAGTGCCAGAACCAACCCCATGTCCACTATATATTAGTGCCAGCAATAGGCGGCTCATATGGCCTTCTACGTTTATCTGGTAAAGTGAAAGTAAAATCTCATTTTTAAAAATGGTAACAAGCAAGTTTGTTTCTGACAGAGATAGTGTAAGTCTCTACTGTCAGATGCTTCTACCCGCCTGTCGCCCTTTTATCTACTGGAGTACATGAAGCCGCTGATTCGCAGCTGAATGTGCAGTCTTGGTACAATTTTGAGATCGCAGCACTGGAGGGAATCACCACGGACGGTAAGTCTGCTGTGCATACAAGCACATTATGGCTAAAAGCGCAATTTTTTATTTTCCGGGTGGTTTATTTCTGGCAAATTTAAAAAAACAAAAACTGGAGCGGTCATAGCAAATTTTTATGTCTTAGAATCAAAGTGGATGTATGATAAATGTAAAAATGAAATCTTCTACAAGCAATAACTTTTATTTAAGTTGCATTCACACTGTGGAAACACAATATAAGCCACAGGTGTCAAACATAAGGCCCGCGGGCCGAATTAGGCCATTTCATGTAGCCCTCGCACCTCTCCTGCAGCTGCAGGAGAGCTCCAGCCCTCCTCTGGTCCTACTCCAGACCCTTACTTTCTGCTTTCAAGCAATGCATCCAGGGGCGTGGCTTGCGCGTGCACAGAGATGGCCGCTTAAGCAGTGAGCTCCGCCATCCAGACCGGACAATCAGCGACTATCGAGCACTGACTACCCGCTACTCTGCCCCACAGCACAGCGATCGTACCTGCCAGGCTGCGCCATCATGTCGTCCCGCAAACGCATCCAGGATAGAGGCTTAAAACGCCTGGAATCCTTCTCCTTCCAGCCCCGCCGGCGAAACCAAGATGGCGGCGCCGGACCCTCAGCGCACCACTCTCTGCAGTTCTCGGAACCCCCGGGGGGCCATCCACAGAACATACCAGCTGGAAATCATTCCTCCCTTCCTTTGGATACCTCTCCTGCAACCCCGGTGTCCCAGAGCCCGGCGAAATCGAGGATGCGGATGATCTCTCGGACCAGGCCTCAATCACAGTGAGTACAGGCCTGCATAATAACTCTGCTGTTTCATCATTACAATCCTCCATAGCACAATTCCCAACATCAGGACAACCGGTGCTAGATACCACTATGAAAGACATGCTCCTATCGCTGCAGTCTTCTCATGTCCAACTTCTCATCCCTGATTAATACTTTCTCACTAGAAATGAAACACATGGACAATAGGGTGCAATGTGTGGAAAACAAAATGGAGGAATGTACTGACACTGTTAATGAATTAGTGGATGCATACAATGATCAGAAAGAGGAATCTCTCTGGATCAAAGCGAAATTAGCGGACCTCGAGGACCGTTCCAGATGCAATAACCTTAAAATACGCGGAATCCCTGAGTCCGTTCAACCTACAGAATTGCACAATTACGCCACCGCTATGTTTTCCAGCATGCTCCCGGAACTCTCCCCGATTGAGCTTACGTTTGATCGTATACACAGGCTGCCTAAACCACGCCACCTGGAAGCAGAGGTACCCCGTGATGTACTTCTGCGAGTACATTTTTTCCAAGCGAAAGAACAGATACTTAGGAAAGCTAGAGAACTTTCACCACTCCCTGCACCATACTCTGATATACAACTGTTTGCAGACCTATCCCAACATACACTCCAAATGCGTCGGCAACTTAAAACTATCACTAAGGCGATGAACAATCACAAAATTATATACAAATGGCGCCACCCAGCGACCATCTTGGTCACTTACAACGGCATTCCTCACACCATCTCCACCCTGGAAGGGGGCTTGAAACTACTTAAAGCATGGGGAATCCTACCAGATCCTCCCCTCAACCAAACTGACGATGACGGTACACCAAACCCGTTCACCTTTGGAAGTAACAGGGAGAACCGCAGAAACAACCAACGTTGATCTACTAGCTCAAATTGCATCATTATGCGACTACCTTAGTCCGGTCTGGTCGCGTGCTTAACACCAGCTTACTGAACTTTCCCCCATTAGTTGTCAGGTGCTCTGAGGAGCTGGTTCATGCTGACACACCTGTGAGATTAGTTTGTTCACTTAGTCTTTACTAAAAAGTGGGGTCTATTTTTTTTTTCTTCTTGACCCTGTTTTTTTTTTTTTTTTTTGTGTTTTTGTGTTTTTCTTTCTTTTTGATTGCGCTTCTGCAAGTGCCTTCACCTGCTTCAGACATCTACAGTTCGTTCACGCATGAAGTTTGTTGATCTTCAAATCTAACTTGTTTTATACCGCTATAGATCCAAGGACTGAATTTACTACTTCCTTCTCAAATCTCCAACAGAAGTACTCTCGCCCACATCGACCGGTGGATTGATTATTCCTCCTTCATTCTTCCACAACTGTAAGTAGTTGCTTCACGGACTCACCACACCTCCTTTCAGCATGGGGATCACTATCCTATCACTCAATGCGAATGGACTAAACCACCCAGCAAAAAGGTCCTCCCTATGGAAATCAGCCATTACCCAGAACTGTGACATTCTTTGCGTACAGGAGACGCACTTTGTTGCGACTTCCTCTCCTGCCTGCCAACACAAACAATTCCCCCATGTGTTTCGCTCCTCCTTTGATAAAAAACAACGCAGAGTAATGATAGCGATCAGAAACACTGTTGCTTTCACCCTGCAGAACTGTGTCATTGACCCGGGAGGGCGATATATTATCCTAATTTGCACAATCAACAATATCTCCTTTACCCTGGTCTCCATTTATGCCCCAAACCATGGCCAAATGACTTTTCTCAGGAAGACACTTCGGGCTGCCCGTAAGATCCAACAAGGTCATTTGCTCATTTGTGGGGACTTTAATATGGTCCCGAACAACTCAATAGACTCCACTGCGGGGACTCACAGAAATACCTCTCCTTTAGATCCGTTTATTAGTTCCAATGATCTATTTGACGTGTGGAGGTGTTGTCATGCGAGCGAGAGGGATTTCACGTTCCTTTCGCCGTGTCACAATACCTACTCACGGATTGATTTATTCCTAACTGACAGTCGGTTACTGCATAAAATTTCAAACTCTACCATTCATACCACCACCTGGTCAGACCATGCCCCCATTAGCATTACCATATCTGACGGCTCTTGTCAACCCAATAACTTTATTTGGAGAGTCAATAACTATCTCCTAACTACACCACTCTATTCTACCCATATTGAACGCCAATTGGAAGAGTACTTTTCAATCAATCAGGCATCGGTATCTGACCCGCTGGTGATATGGAACGCACACAAGGCAGTCATGCGAGGAGTGTTCATCCAAATGGGAGCTAGAGCCAAAAAAAAAAGGACCCAACGGTTAGATGAACTCACAGCTGAGATAGCCAGATCCGAATCACTGAATAAATCCAACCCATCACCACTTCTCCAATCTAAAATATTCACCCTTCGCCACGAGCTAAGGGCCCTTCTACTTGAAAAATGTGCTAAATCATACAGAATTCTCAAAGCCACTTCATACACTACAGGGAACAAGGCAGGAAAGGCAAATGTCCCTTCGAGTTAAGGGTCATAGAACCAAAACAAAAATCCCGTACATACATCACCCTCACACGAACGAAAAACTTCTTAAACCCCAAGACATAGCGAACTCCTTTAGTACCTACTATGAAGATCTATACAACCTCAAGGATGATGCCTCCACTACCCAACCCTCCCAGGCGGGGATTGGATCCTTCCTAGGAGGTTTGAATCTCCCGAATGTGTCCCCCCCAACAACTTGAGAAATTAAATACTCCCTTCACAGCTGAGGAAATACTTGCAATAATAAATAATCTACCTAACTCCAAATCCCCTGGCCCTGACGGCTTCACTGGGGAATATTATAAGAAGTTCAAGCATGTATTAGCTCCCACTCTGTGCCAACTGTTAAACCTAACAGCAACTTCAGCCTCTTTCCCTACTGATATGCTCAATGCCATGATTATAACCCTCCCTAAACCTGGCAAAGATCCCACATCTCCAAAAAACTTCCGACCCATTTCACTGCTCAACCTTGATTTAAAAAATTACGCCAAATTGATAGCCAACAGACTAGAGGACATACTTCCTTTCCTTATATCAATAGACCAATCAGGATTCACTAAAGGACGCCAAGCGTCGGACGCCACTAGAAGAATAATCAATATCATACATCATGTAGAAACGCAAAAAATCCCGGCCCTTCTATTATCACTAGATGCCGAAAAGGCCTTCGATAGGGTCCACTGGGGATATATATCGGAGGTTCTATACAAGTTCGGTATTACGGGTACGATACACAATGCCATAATGGCCCTATACTCCAATCCTTCGGCCAAAGTATTTTCTGCAGACACCCTTTCCTCTCCATTCCAAATTACCAATGGTACAAGACAAGGTTGCCCACTCTCACCCATTATATTCAACCTAGTCATGGAACCCCTTGCCGAACATATCAGAAATAACAGCGAAATCTCAGGTATACCTATTGCTGGTTTAGACCATAAGATAAGTTTGTTTGCAGACGACGTGATCCTCATGATCATGGACCCTGACAGATCCCTTCCTGAGGTCCAGAGGACGCTAGCCTGGTTTAGTGAAGTATCATACTACAAAGTCAATGAAACTAAATCATACGTGCTCAACTTAGGTCTGGACACGCCCACAGAAAACCAACTCAAAATGAAATTTCCATACACTTGGGCTAAAAATAGCATAACTTACTTGGGCATCCAGCTGACTACTACAACAAAAGCACTATTTGCTTCTAACTATTTACCAATCAGATCCACTCTTCAAACGCATCTCACCAGGCTGGCGTCCTTTGAATTCTCGTGGATGGGTCGATTGGCAGCATTTAAAATGTTCCATCTTCCCCAAATCTTGTACCTATTTAGAACTATACCAAGTCCTATACCTCTTTACTACTTCAAATCATTGCAATCGATCCTGACCAAATTTCTTTGGAAAGGCAAAAAAGCTAGATGCAGCCATGCTCAACTAATCAAACATCGCTTAGCAGGAGGGACTGGTTCTGTTGACTTTCAGGATTACTACATGGCATCTATACTCACACAAGCTAAGGAATGGTTTCTAGAATCCCCCCCCAACCACGTTGTGGGGGAAGATATAGGCATCTATGGTACCAGGAGGCAATTTAGCTTCTTGGCTATTCATCTCACCACTAAGGACAAGGCCCCACATCCACGTCTCACCGACCATGAAGGCGACTTGCAAGGTTTGGTCCAGATTCTCACAGCTCTCAGCACTCTACCCCAATCAAGCGACCATCCCCGTCACCATAGACTCCCTGACCCACATACTAGAAACAGCCTCCTACACACATTGGAAACACAAGGGCATTATATATATCTCAGATCTACTTTATAATAATCGCATCAAATCCTTTACCAAACTTCAGAAAGAATACCAACTCTCGCACTCTGATTGGTTCTTATACGCACGCACCCATCATTGCCTCACTTCACTTAAAGCATGGGCATGGAAAATACCCCAAATAGCGTGGATTTTTTTTAGATCCCCTGCACATCATCGGAGGGGAATTTCTCGGTTCTATTCTTTACTAAGACAAAAATCCACCTTTACTACTTCAACAGCACTATTGCGCTGGGAAAATGATTTAGGACAACAATTCACAATTCTACAATGGGAAACAGCGTGTAAATCCACATACAAAGCTACTTGCTGCTCAACATTGTGGGAACTTGCGTTTAAACTGACGTACCGGTGGTACTTGACTCCTGACAGATTATCCAAATTTAACTCATCACTCCCTAGCACACGTTGGAGGAACTGCGGACAAAAAGGTGATCTATTGCATACATTTTGGAAATGTTCCAAACGTAAACATTATTGGTACTCCGTTTTCCAATTAATTTTTGAGGTCACTCGTCTGCCAATCATAGCCTCACCATCCTTAGCCCTACTATCCCTGGAAATAGAAAAAATCCCAAATCCATCAAAACACATTATAATTCACATACTACTAGCAGCTCGCCTTAGTATAACCCGTAAGTGGAGAGACCCAATTCCCCCTACGATTAAAGATGTAGTTCAATCCACTCATGAACACTTTACACACAAAACTTCCCTAGCACTAAAGCAGAATAGTAGAATGAAGATTGCCCAACTATGGGAAATGTGGAAAGAATGGATTAAATCTCCCGGTCTCACAACAGCGTTCACTCTTTAACTTGGTTTGTTAACTTGTCTGTTATTCTGTGGGTACAGAGGGCACTTAACGAGGGGGGGGGGAGGGGGGTCAACACGCGGGCACAGTTTTGCTCCCTATAAGGGGTGCTTAAGTGGGGTCTCCCCTCTCCACCCTAACTTACATGAATAGCTTTACCTGTCCTCTGTACCAACCTCCACCTTGGTACTAGAATTTGACCAATGCACTATCTGTTTGCGGATGAACCCGTAATACTTATGTAACGACAGACAGAATATTATTGATTGTTTTCTTTTTGTACAATCCAAATCTTATGTGGACGGTCATGTTACATTTGTAGGCACTTTCTTATATTATATTCTTATATTTTTTGTTTATGACTCTGTAACATTTGAAATATGCCAATAAAAATCCATTGAGGAAAAAAAAAAGCAATGCATCCAGCTTCTTCCCAGCAACAGCATAAGGAAAGGGGGTGCACTGTGATGTAAGGGAGAGTGGGGGTCTCAACTTCTGATGGTGGGGTGGCTCTTGACATCTAATGTAAAAGGGGATGCGCTGGACATCTAATCTTACAGATACAACCGGCCCTTTTGTGGGCAATCATAATGCTAATGCGGCCCACAATGAAAGTGAGTTTGACACCCCTGATATAAGTGCTGGTGTGCTGCAGTGCCATTCATTCTGAAAGGCACCCCAACACATCTGCCTTGCAGTACACAACACTAGAGGTCGACCAATATGGGATTTTCTCTGGCCGATGCCGATATTTAGAAATCGGGGCGGCCGATATATGATGCAGATTATTGCGGCCGATATTTTATTTTTTTGGCAGGTGGCACTGGCAGGCACTGACAGGTGGCACTGGTTGGCACCACTAATTGGCACTGGCAGGTGGCACTAATTTGCACTGGCAGGTGGCACTGGCAGGCATTGGCAGGTGGCACTGGATAACACTGATTGGTACTGGCAGGTGGCACTGGATAACACTGATTGGTACTGGCAGGTGGCACTGGCAGATGGCACTGGTTGGCATTGGCAGATTGCACTGGCAGATGGCACTGGTTGGCATTGACAGATGGCACTGGTTGGCATTGACAGATGGCACTGGTTGGCATTGACAGATGGCACTGGTTGGCATTGACAGATGGCACTGGTTGGCATTGACAGATGGCACTGGTTGGCATTGACAGATGGCACTGGTTGCCATTGACAGCCGATAGTGTAACTGTGAAACTGCTCTCTGCAGCGCCGCGGTGTGTGAAACAGTATGGAGAGGAGCTGAAGCATTCAGCATGATGTCGGAGGTGGGCGTGACACAGCAGCTATCCAGCCAATGATTGGGCTGTTTAAGAAAGGGGTGGGACCACATACACATAGCGGCCCACCCAGATCCTATCCCATTGGCAGGTGTTGGATAGCTGGGTCCCGCCCACCCCCGACATTCCACCTCAATTTTGACAGCTCCTCTCTCTCTCCCTACAGTTTAACACACCGCTGCGTTGCTCTGCCAACAGTGTGGAGAAGGAAGGAGGATTCTTCACACTCTGCTGGCAGAGGTGCGGTGACTGCGATGTTATATTGGCCTAATTTGGATAATAATCGGCCGATGCCGATTTCTCCAAAATGGCCAAATATCGGCCGATATATCGGTCGACCTCTACACAACACTGCAGAGAATGTTGTCCCCCGTGTCATGGTGCGCACTGTGCGGCTAAAACTGGTGCAGTTTGGTGTATAAGGCAGCACATTTATACAAATTGTTTGCCTTCATACACAGCATGTTAAAGCAGAATTTAAACCCAAAGGGGAAGTTTCGCTTTATGCCCTATTTTTGGCACATTTTTGGGGGGTGGTGGTAGGAGCAGGTACATGCTCCCACTTCCAGTCAAATTGACATGGCAGATCCGCCAGAAGTTGCCCTCCCAGCCCCCTTATCTCGCACATGTGCAGTGGGTAGCTGGCTGTGAAGCCACAAGGAATCACAGCCAGCTGCCCACAGTAAACATGTCAGCGCCGGGGCCCAAAGACTGGCGGAGAACCGGTTCAGCTGAGGATGGAGCTGGACCCCTGGACAGGCAAGTGTCCTTTTATTAAAAGTCAGTAAGTACAGTATTTGCAGCCAATGGCTTTTAATTATTTTCAAACAGGGTGAAGAACCGCCTTACGGCACGTTGTAATGCTCATGAGTTAGGTTTGGTTCACATTTGTGCAATGCCAGACATCGCATGTGATTGGCAATGCATTGCTGTGCAGATCACAAGCAATGTCTGTGTGATGCGAATGCAGCCATACACTTTGTATTTCTGCATTCGCACCAAAATGGTGCAGGGCTTTTTTTAGTCCACACTGGAATCAGATCGCATAGGTGTTCACAACCATGCAATCAGATTCCTGCACCATTCACAGTTCACACACTGTTATCCGATCTGGGGGTATTCATTAGGTTTGTAGTGACACCTGCAGCGGTTTGCAGAGGGCAGTGTGAACTGCCAGCGATTCAGTTGCGATGCAGGAACCCACACCGGAATCGCACTTGTTCCCGCATCGCACAAGTGTGAACTGAGCTTAAAACACAATGCACTAGATGGGGATTGTGATAGGAGTGAATGGGCCTTTACATAAGTCTACCCCTGCTTCCAACCCCCAGTGTAAAGACACCAAGTCCTACCTTGACCTCAATTGTAATAGTTTGCTTTCCATTCACTACTATTGTCAAGCCTGCAGAGTCAAAGGTTAAAAAAAGCCCAAAACCCTGGGCAAGATTCCAGATTTATAGTTCTCTGCATTTCCATGTACATTCCTTTGGTCTCAAGTATAACGTTTAGTCCTCCAAGTATCTGCATTTCATAAAAAAATTAAAAATGGGATTTTTGTACTCACCGTAAAATCCTTTTCTCTGACGTCCATGGACTGACACAGCTCTAATACTGAAACACGTGGGTATATGTCCCTGCTCGCAGGAGATCTAGGCAGAATGTTAGAAACATACATTCTAGAAAAAAACAGAGCTGAACAGCCCCGCCCAGGGGGGTGGCCCCTCCAGACATAACCCTCCTACCTGCAGCTAGCAGACTCAGTTCATAACAAAGCAGTACAAGCCTTAAAAGAAGGGTGGGTGCTGTGTCAGTCCATGGATGTCAGAGAAAAGGATTTTACGGCGAGTACAAAAATCCCATTTTCTCTTACCGTCCATGGACTGACACAGCTCTAATACTGAAACACGTGGGACGTCCAAAAGCAGTATCAGAAGGGTGGGAGCAGTAGTAAAGGAAAAACCAAACTCCACTCCAAACAAGCAGAGCTCCTCAACGGAGGAGTTGCAACTTTAAACAGCGGCCTGCAACCCTTACAGCCAAAGGAAGCATCCGAAGATGCAGCCACATCAACCTTATAGAACTTAGAAAAGGTATGAACGGACGACCAGTTCGCCGCCTTGCACACTTGTGCAACCGACGCTTGATGTCGGAAAGCCCAGGAAGCACCAGTTGCCCTGGTGGAATGCGCCGTGACCGGAAAGGGAGGCGCCCGCCCCTTAAGGGCATAGGCCTGTAGAACGGTCTGTCTGATCCACCTAGAAAAGGTGGCAGACGACACCGCTTGGCCCTGTTTTGGACCAGAGACAGACACAGTGAGTCAGACTTCCGAATGAAAACAGTAGCAGACAGGTACACCCTTAAGGCTCATTCCACATCCAATGTATGAAGCGCAAACTCTCAGGGACGCGATGGGTGAGGACACAATGATGGAAGAACAAAGTCCTCATTAGGGTGAAAGGCGGAGACCACCTTTGAAAGGAAAGACGGTCGTGGGCGCAACACCGCCTTATCCTTATGAAGGACCAAGTAAGGTGGCTTGCGGGACAAGGCCGCCAACTCAGACACCCGTCGAACAGAAGTAATGGCCACTAAGAAAGCCACCTTCTGGGACAAGGTCAAGAGAGGAATCTCCCTGATATTTTCAAAGGGATGTTCTTGGAGAACCGAGAGCACCAAATTCAGATCCCAAGGAGGGGGAGAAGGCTTGACGGGGGGGGGGGGGATCACATGGCGAACCCCCTGCACAAAGGTGCTAATTAAGGAATGGCCCACTAGCGGTCGTTGAAAAAGACAGCCCGGGCCGAAATCCGACCCTCGATGGTACGCAAGGCCAGCTTTTGGGTCACACCATGCTCCAAGAACAGCAAAATCTTGGGAACGGAATACGTCCGTGGACGCCATCAAGCTCTTTGCACATAGCGATGTAAGCCTTCCAGGTACGGTGATAGATCTTTCTGGAGGAAGATGTCCGTGCCACAACATAGACGAGATGACCGAATCCGAGAGACCTCGGTCCCTCAGCACCTGGCTTTAACAGCCGTGCCAAAGCCAAGGACTGCAAAACAGGATGCGGTATGGGACCATGAGACAGAAGGTCCACCCAAATAGGCAGTCACCAAGGAACGTCTGCGACTAGCCAAACTAGATCAGCGTACCAATGTTGCCATCCCGGAGCAATGAGGATCACCGGAATGGCCTTGACCACTACTCTGCGAAGCAACAACAGTAGCGGAGGGTAAGCATACATCAGGCGATACTGCCCCCACGGGCCACCAATGCGTCTGACGCGTCTGCCCAGGGATCCCCGGACCTGGCCACGAATCTCTACATCTTGCGAGTGAGTTGAGAGGCCAAAAGCTCCACATCCGGTGCCCCACCTCCAGTAAAGGAGGTGAAAACACCTCCGGACGTAAGGACCCTTTCCCCTGGAATGCACACGGCCGACAGGACCGTCCCTTGCGGTAAGGCTATGTAAAACCCAAGGAGACCCCGCAATGTATCGGAGAAGGGAGGCCCCGGCTCACGGGGTGCCTCAATTGTTGGTCAAGAAAGGCAACATGACAGAGCTTCCCTAGAAACTCGGTCAGAGGACCAGTAACTCAGCCTCTACAGGTGGCGCAAACCCACCCTGGACACAGAGACCCTAGAGGCTAAAGCAGGTGCAGTGCACCTGCTGGTCGACTGATAGATGAAGCAGAGGCTTTTGCCCAGTCATTGAGCTTCAGGAACGCCAGAGACGCAGCCACTACCGGGGGTAACGCTAACCTCAGCATGGCGAACACAGTCCAAGCCAGCGCTTCTGCTCCATTGATAAGTGCTGATTGTACAAACACATAGTTTATACTGTGTATTGCGTCAAAACGCGCAATTAGAGCGTGGGAGGAAACCCCCTCAGCCCCAAAGAGCATAGTACAACCACATACGGCGTATGTAGTTTAGAATGTGTGGATAAACATTAAACACGTTTATACTGTGCCAGCGACGAAGGCGCGCACATCATTGGGGCGTAGGCGGAAATCAGCCACACAGACTGCGTACACAACCGTGTAGGCATGTTAGCATGCGAATAAACAAATTGCACATGTTTATGCTGGGCATAGCGCTGAAAATGCACACACCATTGGAGCGCGGGGGAAAAACCGGAGCACCCGGATGAAACCCACGCAAACCGCATACGCATACCGTGTAGGTACTATAGTATGTGTGATAAACATTTTGAACATGTCTATGTGTGTGCATAGCGCCGAAGGCGCGCACACCGTTGGCGCGTGGGTGGAAACCGGAGGAAACCCACGCAGACTGCACACACATACCGTGTAGGTATGTTAGCATGTGGATAATCAAATCGCACAAGTTTCAGACTGCATACACATACCGCGTAGGTATTATAGTATGCGTGATAAACATATGGAACATGTTTAAACTGCGCAAAGAGCCAAAGGCGCCCATACCGTCAGAGCGAGGGAGGAAACCGGAACACCCGGAAGAAACCCACGCAGGACAGCACACAGATACCGTGTAGGAATAGCATGTGAATAAACATATTGCACATGGTTATGCTGCGCATTACCCTTGGAGCGTGGGAGGAAACCAGAGTACCCGGAGGAAACCCACGCAGACAGCATACACATACTGTAAGTATTTATAGCATGTGCAATAAACATAGTGAACATGTTTATACTGTGCAGAGAGCCGAAGCGCACATACCGTAAGAGGACACCGAAGCACCCGGAGGACACCCACGCCGACCCAGAGAGTATAATACATACATATACTGTGAATGTATTTAGAGTCGTGTATAAACATATTGTGTATGTTTATATCGTGTATGGCACTGAAGACACAGCATTGGAATGTGGGAGGAAACCCACGCAGACAGAGACCAATAACACATACATACACTGTGAATGTATCCAGTGTAGAGTTATAAGATACGTTTTAATTATGGCGCCGAGGCGCATAATCATCTCTGTTATCATTCTAACCTGCTTAAATGTGCTGCCGAAGCAGTATGCAGGTAAGAGGTAACCTGACACCGCAGACCGTGGTCCTGTCAGAGCGTTCCCCAGGAAATGGCGGGAAACCACAGGTGCAGAGACCCTGTTGTTGCCTCAGACATCACACAGAAGGCTCACAAGGACTATAGAAATAAATGAATAAAGTGCCCCCCCACCATGCTGCACCGACCGGGGGGGGGGGCACGGTGTACCACTGTATCATCCATGCTGCTCTCGACGCAGCGTGTGAGGAAACAGTGAGGAAGCTGTGTAATAGAAAAGCTTGAAAAGAACCAAAGGAGAAAGTGTCCGCCTGAGGTACCACAGCCACAGCATCCAGCTTGAGAGTGTCCCTCACAGCATCAATGAGTTCACTTACAAGTGCCCTGTCATTTACTGACTCAGAACTGGAGTTTTCCTCACAAGGAATGTCCTGTTCAAAAACATTAAAATATTCAGAGCTAGGGTCCTGAGCAGCAGCAGCTAGGGCCATATCTGAAACGTGTGAGATTGTGTGGGGAGAAGGTGCTTTATAGCTCCCTTGCTCGCACACCGCTTCCATCCCGACAAGAAATTTGTTCCCAGGACTGCCGACAACTGGTCCATAGGGACCGCAGGTGCTGGAGCACTGCCAGTTTCCTCTGGCAAGAGTGGGGGGAAGCAGGTGAACCAGACTCCATATTTTCCACCCTCTGAGACCTTATACACTATAAAGTGAAAAATACAGTCCACCCACTGGCTGTGCTGAGGCTGAGGAGGGGATACCCAGAGGACCCACCAACCCTTGTAAGGACCGATCAGCTCTGCTGTATGTCACCGCGCTGCCAGCGCGAGTCAAGTCTGAGGAGAGTGTGAGGAGATTCGCGCCGCAGCAGCGGCGATAGAGGCCAAAACCGAAAGTGAAAGCGCCGCGGCTTCAAGAAAATGGCCGCCGGCCGTGTGTAAGCAGCGCTATTGATCCGCGGCAAGATGGCCGCCAAGCGCAGCTTAAACAGTAAAAGCCATGCCAGCTAGTGGCTTCTCCAAACACTCACACCTCACAGCCCCAGCACACAGACATGAGCGCCCCCCGCCAGGCCAGAGTGACCCCCAAGTACCCCCACACAGCACAGCGCCAGTACAGGGTACAGAGAGCAGCATAACAGGGGGGAGACAGGGAGAAACCAGACAGACAGAGAAACACAGCCAGCATGTACTCACCTGAAGCAGGAGAGACTACTTACCCATCCCATAGGGACCCACTGGCTTGTTTCAGACAGACCTATCAGAGTAGTACAGAGTAGCTGTCGGCCCGGTCCACCGTGAAAGATACAGCAGGTACTGTTCAATCTTGTGAGGACCGCAGGAGCATAAAAGCCACCCGGCCACCCCTGGAGTAATGGGGCATGTCGTGAACTGAGTCTCACGCACACAAGGTGAGGATCAGCACACGCTCGATGGTCGGACAGGGAAGACTACGAGGATACCAGTGTACCCAACCTGTTGCCCAGTTGGCAGTTGATTGAAGGTCTCAAAAATAAAATAATACAATTCCCAAAGGAATAAAAATAAAATCTTCCAGGAGACTGGCTCCTGAGAGAGCCATGTCTTCTTCTGCTAGGCAGAAAAAAACTGAGGTCTGCTAGCTGCAGGTAGGAGGGTTATGTCTGGAAGGACCGCCCCCCCTGGGCGGGGCTTTTCAGCTCTGGTTTTTTCTAGAATGTACGTTTCTAACATTCTGCCTAGATTTTTTCCTTCCGAGCAGGGACATATACCCACGTGTTTCAGTATTAGAGCTGTGTCAGTCCATGGATAAGAGAAAACAAGATTTACAAGGAGCATTTTGTTTCTCCTGATAAATGCACTTATTAAAAAACAAGGCACTGGTCATTTAAACTTTAAAAGCTGACCCCACCTTTTATGGTTCAGATAGGGAACACAGTGACCTCATTAAAATCAAAGAGCAGCAGCAGAGTGATGAGGTCATCTTCCTGCTCACGCATCTTTCCTACTATTATGTTCCCTGTCAGAACACTTGCAAGCAGCACCATTGAATCCCAGTAAAAACTCTCCCAGTCTTATGGTGGCCATACGCCAAGCAATTTTATATACGATCGAAAGTATGATCGAAGGTTGTTCGATGCGACATACACCCAACAATTATATGGATCTATTTTCCTACAATCTAAAAGGTTTCCATCCAGATCAGAAGAATTTTGATTTAAACAGATTTGTATCTATCGATCGAGTTGTGTACAACCAGCCTGTCGGGTTTTCCCCGAATGATCAGTGCCTTCAGCTATAGCAACACTTTCTCTTTTGGCTCCCGCTGCCTCAGTCAATGAGGGGGAATAGTCTCCGGGGAGCCGATGCTCTCGTGCACATCGCTGGATTGAGAGGGCTGGGGGGACTGCTGCACACAAGGTTTTTTACCTTCATGCAAAAAAACTTCAGCCTTTAGAACCACTTTAAAGTCCATATAAAACTACATTCCCATCTAGGAGTACCTTATCCACTGGGTGACAACACTACTGTCTGATTACACTGCAGAACCAACAGACTTGTCACCCTATTAAAGGACATGGGGAAAATGCATCTACTGGCAGAACTCACAGATAACAACTGTGAAAATGGAAAAACACAAACTGCGGTGTTCATTCAATTGGCAGAAAGCAGCATATATGTATTTTCTTTATCTTGCCCATAGTGCTATACATGTTCAAAGGATGTGTAGGCTTTTTACTCCTTATGTGTCCCTTTATCACCCCATTACAAAACTGTTGGGAAACCAGACAAACTGGGTGCTTAAAGCGGAGTTCCACCCAAAAATGGAACTTCTGCTTTTCAAAATCCTCCCCCCCTCCGATGTCACATTTGGCACCTTTCAAGGGGAGGGGGGAGCAGATACCTGTGTAATCCAGGTATTTACTCCCACTTCTGGGGCATAGATAGCTGAAGTAGCTGCAGATATCTACGCCGTGTCAGGCCCCTCCTCCGTCCCCCCAGCTGTCTTCTGGGAGACAGGTCCAAGAAGACCGCAGGGACCAGTGAGGACGCGCAGCGCGACTCGTGCATGCGCAGTAGGGAATCAGGCTGTGAAGCCGCAAGGCTTCACAGCCTGATTCCCTTACCGAAGATGGCGGCGTCTCCACCCGAGCGCCGAGTGACAGATCAGCTTCGTGTGCCGACATCGCGGGCGCTCTGGACAGGTCCATATTTTAAAAGTCAGCAGCTGTAGTATTTTTGCTGGAACTCTGCTTTAAAGTGGTTGTAAAGTCACATGTATCAATTACTTTTATTCTCAGATTTTGGTCCCTGTTCAGTACAGTATGAGTGTTTTCCTAAATTATAAGGCCTCATACCCACTGACGTTTTTACAGCTGCGTTTTTTAGAGCTTAAAAACGCCTGTCCATGTTATTGTAAATAATTATTATTTTTATTTTATTTTTTTTAAATAAAAAAAATAAAAAAACATCGGAGCTAAAAACGCGACCGCGCGTTAGTGCGCGTTTTTTTCTGCCTAATTCTGACGCTGAGGAACGCACCGGTCCTGGGTTTTTTTTACAGCTTAAAAACGTCTATGCTATTTGCAGCTCAAAAACGTCTAGGTGGGCATGAAGCTATAGACTAACATGGACAGGCGTTTTTAAGCTGTAAAAAACGCTCAAAAACTCGGCTGTAAAAACGTCCGTGGGCATGAGGCCTTAGTCTAAAAACCGCCCTGCTGTCCTGTCATGTGACCTCCCTCTGCTTCCCTTCTCAAGTGAGTACAGTGGGAGGGGCTGAGATTCCACTATGATGAATGCAAACTGGCAGAGGGAGTTCACGTGTCTGCACATCAGGAATCTGCAAAGAAGATATTTAGCATTATAATTTTAGAAATACACACACACTGGGCCTAAAAACAGAGGATCAAATGTTGAAAATAGACAAAAATCACTAGAAAATTGTCCAGTGTATGGCTAGCATGAGTATTTCCTGGGGTCAATCACAACATCAATAATTTACTGATCTTATCAACTGTATACAGAAAGTTAATCAAAAGAAAGCAATATAGTATTGTGTGGATGATTTGGGATAGCACCACCATCAATGATGTAACTGTCCACCATTGCAGGACAGGGACCCCTCCAGTCTGCTTGGAAGAAGGGCAAAGTAAGTTCTATGCAATCCTCAAATGTATGTTATCGAAATGCAAGATGACAAAACAATACAGTGCTTACAATTGTATTTGCTCTGCATTGCATATTGTTAGTTTATAAAAGATAATTATTAGTAATTCACTGGGTGGGAGTGCCTGTATTGTATAACGTATTTTAGTACAATTAAAAAAATGTAATACACAGCTGCAGTTATCCAGGGAGGATCAGAGGGATTTCCCCTTGTATATTAGCTATGACCTTGTTTTACCAGTTACACCTGTTTATGAGCAGAACTCTAGATTAAGGTGTTCTAATTAAAATGTTTTTTCTTCTATCATTTTACAAATATAGACACAGCATTGTCTCCCTCACGATATCAGTCAGTAACCAGACAGACAATCCATTGGCCTGTACTGCCCAGTATGGTAAAAGCTCAGCTCTTTGTGCCATAATCAGTCAAGCACCAGTTTCAGTAACTCGATAATGTCAATATTCCCATTGCACACATTCCCGGATTGGGCTTAGAAGTAGCCGATGCTGCAGCAACAACCAGCTGGAGGCTGGCAGTATCACAGGAGAAGGTAAACCTTTGCCAGTATACCACAGATCATCAAGTATCATCCAAATGTTTCATGATCACAATGGACAGAGTGCAACGTTTGAGAGCCACTCAGAACCCCTTTATCAGGCAGGTTATGTAACCAAAAACGGGCATACAGGTTAGTAACCCGACACGGCCAGACACAGGTGACAAATTCAGGTACTGTAATAACATAAAGGCAGAGACAGATTCTTTAAGAATTACCAGTTTGAACATTAGCAACCTGGGGATAAAGAACACTAGCCCTGAGCTGGCAGACAGCGGTACGCCAATACACAGGGTGGGACATGTCTGTGCTGGAATATGGTCCTGTACATGACACCTTCCCCCACCCACCGGGCTCTATCCCTACCTCTTTCAACTGCCTGCTGAGATCTTTCCTGGCCAAAAACTAAATGTAATTAAAAGGGTTTTTTTATAGGTTCGATTTATTTTTATTTTTTTAAATAACAAACATGTTATACTTGCCTCCACTGTGCAGTTCATTTTGCACAGAGTGGCCCCGATCCTGCTGTTCTGGGGCCCCACGGCGGCTGTCTCAGCTCCTCCCCGCTAAAGGCCAACCCCCTCTGGGAAGCGCTTTCCCGAGGGGGTTAACTTGCGGGCACGCTCCTGTGTCATGCAGTTGGCGTCCATAGACGCTGGGGGACACGCACAGCAGGTGAACGGGCTCAGGTTAGTAAAACGAGGGGATATGGGGGGTGGGGGGGGGTGCGGTTCTCAGAATTGAAAATATATTGATGAAATATATATAGATATAATCCAGTGAAAATTACAAAAACATTGCAATGTATATCACAGTGGTGGCAGTTAATGAATAAAAACGGACATGATAAAGTGAGAATGATTATGCCTAGAGGCTAATAAAAATAATTAACATGTGATGTCCAATACAGTGAAGCAAAACAGACAGCTGATAAAGTCCAAATAGACCAAAAAGTGAAATAAGTAAACACAATGGTGATGGTAGAATCTATTAAGAGTCCAGAACAATAGTGCATGTAAATCCAAATAATCCAAGGTGAATATGAAAAACGAATAATATGTTGTCTGCAGACTATCCACAACCTCATGGGTCTAAGGCTTACCAGATAGGGTGGACCCAACGGAGCATATGCCCAGTGGGTCAGACAGGCTTGGTGGTGTGACACACCAAAAGGGGAACACAGCAGGCACAGCTTCCAATATGAACCAGGAAATCACATCAAGGACAGCAGTGAATATCCACCATGGAGATCATCAGCAGTACTTCGCACAAAACCTCATCCCGAGGTATAAGGTATTATAAGGAAAAGAAAAGGGGCCACATAGTGTAATTCAATATAAAAAAGTGAACATTTATTAAAATAATATAAAATGGTCACTCACATCATCTGGGGTGAGATGATGCCTTATTAGGACGAAACGCGTCGGGAAGGGCTCTGCTGATGCCACTGCATCATTTATGATCTTATATGCTTTTACTTGGCTCATCAAATGTGAGTGACCATTTTATATTATTTTAATAAATGTTCACCTGTTTCTCATTGACAGACACAGCACTCACCCTCTATGGGGTTTTTTGATACTTCTATTACTGCTTGCTACTAAACTGAATACTTAGAGCAGGAAGGGGGTTATATACTGACTGAGGACGGCCCATGAGCGTAGCCAGGTGTTTGTTTTTTGTTCTGCCTAGTCCTACTCATATGGAGGCGATAGAAGCCACCAGACTAGGGAAACTCTGGTTCCCTGATTCAGCCGAATCCAATTGTCCAGAAACCTTGGGTATTTGTCCCATTATGCCAGGATCTCCTCGAAGGGAGCTTGTATGGAACTGTGCAAATGAAATCGCCTAAAAAAAAATGGTTCTCCATAAGAAGGCTGTGTCTGTCAATGAACGAATGAGAAAGCTGCTTTTAGACTGAATAGCGGCTATGGATCAGCCCACTGCCGTACGTTGTCAATCACCAGCAAGGTGAACCTGATGAGCACTCGACTAGTGCCTGTGAATGTGATTAGAACAGTGGCCAGGGAGGGAATGGATCAGTACACACACTCTGACCTCAGTGCCCAACACCAGCACAGAAATTCATGTACATTGTCTATGCCACAAGCACTGGTCATTTTGGCACAGCCTTCTAAAGGCTTTCTATGACACCCTCTATGGATTTACCCTATACATTTTAACTACAGTTTAGGAAGGATCACTCTTGAGAACAGTAGATTATTTTATCTGTAATGAACACAAAGAAGTTACTAAATCCAATTTCTCAAGGAACACTTGTTACTTTAACCTGTTTGTATTACAACATTGCACTACAAAGAAAAAAAAGAATAGCAAACTTATTTTTTTTCATGACGCAAATATGCATAAACGCATGCAAGTGTGTAAAAAAAAGACGTTTGGCTTTTCTTTGACAACCTGACCTTGCCATTCCAAAACACAAACCGAACTGCAATGTCATGCATGTCAAATGCACATGTGGAAATGCATAAAACACATGCAGCTTCTGGAGGGAATGGATCACTGCCAAAGATCCCATGTGTTCAGTTTGGTTCTTCCAACCTCTGTTGATATTAATAGGTTTGCTAATCACTCGACATGCATTTATGTGAGCAGCCAGAAGAACTTTTAATTCCTTAAGAAAAAAAAAAAAAAAAACCTCCAAAGAAATCATTCAAGGCATACAGGACAAGCCAGCTGGAATACTATAAAGCAACTCACATAGCTGGCACACCTGGGCTCCTGCTATGAATCACTGGCTGGCAGGGATGTTCCCGGAGTATCAGGTTTGACATCAATATGACACCACCCCAAAATCTTGGCACATGACAAAAAAAAGATCTTGAAGCAACTGCTAAACACTTGGTAGTGGACTACTAAGCAAAGCTTCATGTCCTGAATATGTAGAATACGTATGGTACAAAATATGTTAGAATAATTGATAAAATTCACATTGTATTTTCTTACATTGAAAAAATTCCTGACTAATTATTAACTGAGTGGTCAGCTAAGCAATTCATCAGCTTTCTAATAAGCCAAACTCTCTCACCACCCCAATATCAGAAATACACTGTGAATTATTTGTTCTCTCTGCAGCAACATAACGCAATTACATGGCTATTGCTACCTTTAGTTGAGACCCCAGAATGTGGCTCATCTATACTACTCACAGTAAACTAGTAGTCAAGTAAATGAATGTTCTTAGCCATCATTAATGTTACTATTAGTCATCCACACATTCATCAGTATACTTTACAGTGACCTGTGTACAAGGCATCCCTTAAAAGACCCACTCTAATAAGTCTATCTATTGTATTCATTCTAGGCAAGCGATGAGGTCAGTTTTTCAGGTATGTCAAAGGCTCTCATGACTATAGCTGGCCATACATGGATTGAAATTCAGCTGGTTCAGCAGGGACCACCCACATTTCCATCCATGTACTGCTTGTCTGTGGTTGAACAGAAGTCATTCTACTGTGCAACAGTCATGTTGGAAAATTTCCACTCGATCAATGCTGCAAGCTATAGACTACAGTTCTGATCAATGTATTCTGACAATGGGGAAGTTTCCCTGCTGTCAGAATACAAAGACACAGCGGAGAGGATTCCCCCATCCACCTTGAATGTGCCTTTGTTCCACCCACCAGCTTTACATGCACAAAGCACAAACATCCATCTTTTTTTATCTAGTCAAATGACGTCCACAGATGGGATCTCCCATCCTGGGTGAACGTCATATGACGTCCTCGGCTTTGTAGGGGGATATCTGAATGATGCCTGCAGCTAGAGGCATCATTCAGATATCCTTTTCTTGGGCCGGCGATTCTGTGCACCATAAGAACGATCATAGCGGCGGTTCCGCCGCTTGATCGTTCTTATAGGCAGCGGGAGGGGACATTCCCCCCCCTCCCGCCGCCATCCGATGCTTCTCCGGGCTCTCCGACACCGTTGGTGGGTCACGTGACGAGCATAGAGATGACTGGTGACCAGATGGTCACCAGTCATCTCTATGATCGTCGGAGGCCCGGGCACGATGTGATGACGTCACGCCCAGGCCTCAAAATGTAAACAAAGCCGCCATTGCGGCTGTAAGTATGAGATCAGTGAATTTTTTTTCACTGATCTCATGCTTTCCAGCCTGGAGGAGAGATGTGGGGTCTAATTGACCCCGCATCTCTCAATAAAGAGGACCTGTCACACACATTCCTATTACAAGGGATGTTTACATTCCTTATAATAGGAATAAAAGTGATCAAAAAAAAAAAAAAAAAGAAAGTAAAATAATTGTAAAAAAAAAAATAAGTAAAAAAAAAAAATTAAACCGCCCCTGTCCCCGGTAGCTCGCGGTCAGAAGCGAATGCACACGTAAGTCGCCCACATATGTAAACGCCGTTCAAACCACATATGTGAGGTATCGCCGCGTGCGTTAGAGCGCGTGCAACAATTCTAACACTAGACCTCCTCTGTAATTCTAACCTGGTAACCTGTAAAAAAAATTAAAGCTTTGCATATGGAGATTTTTAAGTACCGAAGTTTGGCGCCATTCCATGAGTGTGCGCAATTTTAAAGTGTGACATGTTAGGTATCTATTTACTCGGCGTAACATCATCTTTCATATTTTCCCCAAAAATTGGGCTAACTTTACTGTTTTGTTATTTTTTAATTCATGAAACCATTTTTTTTTTTTTTTTAAAGGCGTTTGAAAAATTATTGCGCAAATATCGTGCAAGAAAAAAAGTTGCAATGACCGTCATTTTATTCCCTAGGGTGTCTGCTAAAAAAACATATGTTTGGGGGTTCTGAGTAATTTTCTAGCAAAAGAATGATGATTTGTACATGTAGGAGAGAAGTGCTAGAATAGGCCCGGTATTGAAGTGGTACAAAAAGCCCGGTGTTGAAGTGGTTAACTTCCAATATCTTGTGATTTTTTTTTTTTATATCCTATAAATGCTATCCTAGCAGTTTCCATTCACTTCCTGCTCTGTTTTATCCAACAAGCTGTGTTGTCATCACACAATCATCCCTCAAATCCCAGCTGTGTAGCATACACGTGTCATGAGGTCATGTCTGGCTGCATGTTTATCTTGACTGTTATTTGCAGGCAAATATTTAAAAAAATAAAAAAAAACACAACAAATGTAACCATATTTGCATAATCATCTTCTGACACCAATAGAAATCAATACTTAACTCCAACTATTGGTCCTTACAACCTCTCAGATTAATAATCAGCTGTAGTATCAGACCAAAGAAATTTCTGTCAAAGTTCAACCACAGAAATGAGCTTTGATAACCACAGTGTTAGGTAAAAATCTGTGATGAATGACAGATGTCAAAACATAAAAAGCTAGTCATAGACACGAGGTAGATGCTTCAAGAACAGTGGACATGGCTACATCTGTTGGTCTGCAATGCCAGAGAACCTGCTGATGCTTTGTGTGCATTTCACCCCAATGTCTACAGCAGCTTATAGTGTGTGTGTATAATTATATATATATATATATAGTCACTCTGGTCTCTTACAATCTGTTGCTGGATGCTCCTGTCATTGCTTCTATTTTGCACCACTGAAAAGGCCCAGGTGCTGTATTTTGATGTTAAATAGCAGCAGGATCAGGCCTTTTACATCAAAAGTCTACACCACCTTCCCCTCTTATTTACTCATCCCAGATCTGACTGGTCCTTCAGGGCTACGTCTACAAGAAAATATCAAGAGCGTCTGACATTGAAGAGCCAGTCCAGCAAGATATCTATACGTAATAATGAGCACTTCCTAAAGCTGGCCGTACACTAGTAGAGTTTTGTTCGAATTTTTTTTTTTTCTCCAGAACATTTGTTCAATCTTCTGACCATAAGTAAGTGGGGTCAAAGCAAGGTTTGTTTTTAACTGCAGTGATGAAAAAATCTGAATGAGTAGGATGGAGACAGTGCACAGTATGTGGTTTTCATTCCTGACAGTCCATTCATTCCAAAATTGCAACCAAATTTATAGTCATTTCAAATGACATTAGTCATTGAAAGTGCTGAGAATTTCCACAAAAACCTTCATATGAACATTCTGTTGGTGTATGGAAGAGTTGGGCTGAACACACCCAGTTTAGTTTGCGCCAGAACTCGAGAACGTTGCAAAAGTTTGGAGCCGAACCCCATTGAAGTCTATAGGACCCGAACCTGAAAAATCTAAAATTTCCCATTTTGAGGGCTTATATGCAAGTTATTGGGCATAACAAGGGTATGGGGGCTCGGGTACTGCCATGGGGGGCATGTAGTGATTACATTTTTTTAAAGAGAGATCGTTTTTACAAAAGCAGCGATTTTAATGGTTCTTACACCATAAAAATGTAAAAAACTCCTTTAAATATAGTGCCCGAGTTGTCCCCTAATGCCCCGTACACACGGTCGGACTTTTGACCGGCCAAAATCACATTGACGGAATTCCATCGGAGTAAAAGAGAACATGTTCTCTATCTAAACTCTGATGGAATTCCTCAGAATTTCCGATGGAAAAAGTCAGATGGGGCATACACATGGTCGGAATATCCGATGGAAAAAGGCCGTCTGACTTTTTCCATCGGAAATTCCGATCGTGTGTACAAGGCATTAGTCTACTTGTAAAGTGGTGCATCTGTACCGTGTATAGAACCTGCTGCAGCAAAACTGACATTTAGCCCTGGTTCACACTGGTGCGATTTGACTTGCGATTTGACATGGCAAATCTGCGAAATTTGCCGCAAATTGCGGGCAATGGCACCGTCCTAATCGGTGCGACGCCACATCTGCGGCGCTGCACCGATTACAAAAAGTAGTTTCTGTACTACTTTTTGCGATTTCAGCCGCGATTTACATTGACATCTGTTTCAGATGTCTTTGAAATCGTGGCTGAAATCGGGACTGCCAGCGGGAGTGAAATCGTGTGAGTTCAGCTGAACTCGCAGGCTTCACTCCCGCAGCCCCAGTGTGAACGTGGGCTTATAAAGAAAAAAAAAAAAAGAGACATTTAACTTGCCAGCAATACAAGAATGTTAAAAAATTGGCATGGGGGTCTATCTGCAGCTTTTGGACTTTTACACAGATCAGAACTGCAGTCTATCGCCTTCGGCACCGATGAAGCAAAAAAATAAAATATATATTATAACGGCAGGACGGTTGAACAGAAGTCAGACCCTGCTAAACCGGCAGAATTTTGATCCGTGTATGGCCAGCCTCTTTATTCACACAATCGGCCTGGAATAGTAAAAATGGGGAATCGAACCACAATTTTATCACCCCCCCCCCACCTGAAGGCCTATGCAGGTGCGATGATGCGCATGTGGTTTTGTCTGTGGTGTTTAGGGCAGCCAAATCATCTCAATGGGCTGCCCAACGCATGAAAATCCCACAAAAGCAGTGCATGACCCTTTTTTAAATTGCACTGCACCAAAACAGTACTTTATTCCAGGTTCATTAGCAAAGTACATTGGGCTGCAATTAGGAATTAAGGGCACCGCTGCACTCCTTCAAAAAGGATACGCTTTTTTTTTGTGTGTTGTGGGAGTGTGCAAGATTCTGCATGTGTTCCTGCATTGCAAAAATATGAACCTAACCTAAAAAAGGACAACAAGCAGCCGCTCAGGTCTATACCTAAAATAGTAAGCCCTGTTGGGTTCAGTGGACAGGACAACCTTCGAATGTGGGCCTTTGTGTAATGCGGCTGCCTGCTTGGTTGTGGTGTGAGCTTTTCAGGTTTAAAAAACAGGAAGTGGGTGACACATCGCCTTCCAGCCACCTGTTAACCACCAACTAATAAGTGATCTGCCACAAATTGCTTTTTAAAGGGGGGAAAAAGGGAAGCGGCCTGTGTGAACGAGCCCTAAAACAGCTTAAAAATACAGTTTGATTACACAAAGTCTCAGGAAGTTCGCCAGCAAATTACTGTAACCGACAGTATGTTGGTGCCTAAAATGTATAGCGAAATGAGATGTCACTGCTGCACTGACAGGTAAGAGCATTAGTAACAAACTGTCCAGGGTTTTTTATTCATCGCGGATAGAATAGGGGATGGTTAAAACCTCTAAGTTAAAGGGGTTTGTCATCTGTCTCTCATTAGGAGATTTCCCTTCACTTCCTGTCCTGTAAACTCAACAGGAAGCGAGATGATATCTTTCCAATGTGAAGGAAATTCCCATCAAAAAACACTTGTCATAGGAACAAATACTCCCCTTGGAAGATTTCCCCTCTGTTGGCAACTCAAATATTTGGATTTTCCTCACATTTATTTCTGGTGACACTGGTGATGAGAGCAAGAGAAAGCAAATCCCCCCAACAGGGACACAGACAGCTGTAAAAACCTGGCAATAGTTTTATTGTCATCACGCTACCCAAATCTATAAAAAAAAAAATTGCCTTTAGGTATATGTTAAACCCACAGAATAACTAGAATAACTACACAGTACTAAATGAAGTGTCTGGGCAAAAAAAAACAACATTTAGTTTATCTGTGCAACACATACATATTTCCACATGTTTTGTGTCTTCAAAACTTCTGCAATTACAGTAATTTACTTGATCAATTCCAGAATTCAGCAATCTAAAACTTTCTGTAGCGAGCTGACAATGCTACACTGAAATCCAAACAAGTCTTCCAGTCCTGCCCGAGTTCTCGCTGATGGACTACAGAACACCTCCACAAACATGAGAAAATCTTAAGAACGAGCTGTACTGTAAATATTAGGGAAGAGATTATTGTGATTGTAAAGGCTGAAAAAAACCTTCTGTGTGCTGCTCCCCCCCCCCAATACTCACCTGAGCCCCTCCTCAATCCAGCGATGTGCATGGAAGCCTCAGCTGTCCTGGGTCTCTCTCTCGCCTTAGTGGCCGTTGGCACCCACTGTTGTCAATCAAAGCCAGTGAGCTAATGAGTAGAGAGCAGGGGGTGGGGCAAACTGCAGGTCCATCTGTCATATGTCTGTCATAGCAAGCAGCTTGCCATTTGGGCACTGGTCAACGGGGAGGAGCCAGCGGGGGACCCAAGAAGAGAAGGATCAGGGCTGCTCTGTGCACAACCATTCCACAGAATAAGGGGGGGGGGGGGGGAAATCGCACGTTTCCCCACCCCCCCTCTTGATTTTTGCATTCTTTGTAAAATGTCTGGTTTGTAGTAGGTTGTGTACATTCCACAGATGACCAACTTCAAAAAGGTAGGGTCAGGGTATCTATCCCCCGGGCATATAATTTCTTATTTAAAAATATTTTTATTTTGCTTTAATACATGTTACCCAAGGCAGTGTCTAGCCCCCTTACCAAGAATGCCATTTGTTTAATAACCCCTTGCCTATCAGCCTTGAAAATTGTCATTACTGTTTTTTTTTTAACTCGGCCCCCGCTGACTTTAACGGGGTTCGGATAATGTTCGTTCATTGAATCTGCCCCAAACCGAACTTTGGTACAGCTCATAACTTGTGAAGATCTCTGCAGAGCTCCGATTAGGAAGCAGGACTGGTTAAAGGGAAGGGACTATATGCGGTCAGGGTCACTCAAATTTGCCTTGAATAGACAAAACAGCAGTGTCTCGTGGACACAAAATCAAACAGGTATGTGGGACACAAGCCTCTCGTGTCCAAATCCCTGTCGGCAGTTACAATGAGGACTGCAGACAAGCTGAATGTAAACAATGCAATGTATATACTCGCCAGGGCCTGTGACAATTACTCTTAAAAACACAGAAAAGGTATGAGGCTATATTAAAGTTACCTTGGATCTCGGGCTGAATTAAAAACGTATGTTAAAAATTGTCTCAGTAAAAAAAAATTATTATAATATATATATATATATATATATATATATATATATATATATATATATATATATATATATACACACACACACACACACACACACATACATACATATATATATATATATATACACACACACACACACACATACTTACCTTGCTATATACTTACCCGAGTTCTATATCAATCCAGCGCTGTGCCCATTTGCAGCCTGCGCGGCTCTCTCCCCCTCTTCACATATGCACAGAGCCAATGGCTCCTGCTGCTGTCAATCATATCCTGTGAGGAGGGAACAGTGGGCAGGGCCGAGCAGGAGTGAGCAAGCACATGCACTCCCATAGGAATCAGTTTTCTATGGTGGCACACCAAGAAAAGGAGGAGCAGAGAGCATCAGCGGGGGACCCCAGAGCAGGAGGTTCCAGGCTGCTCTGTGCAATACCACTTCACAGAGCAGGCAAGTATAACATGTTTGTTATTGAAAAGCAATAGAATCCTTTACCATCACTTTAAGTTATGCAACATGCCAACAATACAAACAACCCTTAATAATGAATCCACCAAAGCAAACAAAGTCATTTTAAAATTGGACCTACTCAGTAAAACACCTTGTGTATCTTGTCATTTCTTTGTATCCATTAGTAATGTCTAGCACACGTGCTGAGAAAACTGGACGAAAGACACTACTTTCAGAGTGATCATCCAGTAATTTGATCGTTCGTACACAGCTTTCGAGAGTCGATCACAACAGTTCATGAGAAATTATCTGAAGGGACAAGCACGAAAGATTTTCTGTCATGATAACAGAAACAATTTTTGTTTAATCAGTACAGTATTTGTCTGTAAAAAGTCAAGTGAACAAGACCGCGCATGCTCAGAAACAAATGAATACATTACAACACATTACATCTGAGGCTCAGAAGACGTTCAATACGAAACGTGCGTAAGGCGGAACCACGCACATCACGCTGTTTCCACCCGGGTACCTGAAGCTGGAACGCAGCTGAGGCGCAAGCTGCGATCACGGCATTACGGTTACCGCGGTGCTGTGTCCCTTGTACTAGATTTCTGTATAAGGTTATATACGCCTTTGGAGGCTTAGCATTTTATTGTTTTAATTACTATTTTTTTAAATAAATCACCCATTTTTTACCGCACTATGGGAGCCTATAATTTTTATTACTGGAGGTTTCTGGATAACCCGCTGCTTGCCATTTAAACCTCCCTGGGAAGTGAGGAGCCGTGGACACTGGAAGCGTGCTGCAGCCTTAGGCTCCATGTACACAGAAGCTCAAAAACGGCCGTTTTTAAAGCAGCAGAAAAAGCTAGCTTTTATCAGCGTTTTTTTACTAGCTTTTATTAGCGTTTTTCAGTGTAGCTTTTTTTAGCTTTTTAAAAAAAAAAAAAAAAAAAAAAAAAAAATTTTTTTTTTCAATGGACTAAAAACGCTCGCGGCCAGCGTTTTTGAGCGTTTTTCGGTGTTTTGCGTTTTTTCTGCCGAAAAACGGCACTTTGAACGCAAATTTCCTGCGTTCAGAAAAAAGCCCATTAACTCCACTGCTCATTAAAGCTAAAAAACGTTATGTGTACATGAACACATAGGCTAACATAGAGTGCAGTTAATGGGCTTTTAAAAAAAACGCCAAAACGCCCATTAACTGCAGTTTATCAGCTTCTGTGTACATGGAGCCTAATACTTCATCCTGGTAGCAACCTGGCTGGGAAATCATGTGACCCAAACACAGACCTCACCTGGATCCAGTCTTACATGCTGTCTACCCCTGTGGGGGTGCGAGGAGCTGGTGAGTGGGGACCCTTGTGGGGGAGCACCTATGAAGTTTTTGGAAGATTTGTCGGCACAGATTATTACTCACTTTGGAATCACACACATTATTTTATATATATATATATATATATATATATATATATATATATATATATATATGTTTTGTGCACCATAGAAAGTGGACTCTATACACAGGCACACATATACGGTTATATGTTTTTTATAATTTTTTATTATTTTGTTATTACAGTTATTTATATGCAACGTATCACTACGGTGGTATACACTTGGAGGAATTTTAGTACTTTCCATTTTTTACTGAATCATTCACTGTATTTATTTCATATCTTTGGATCACTAACAGTAACTAGGTTGCTGCTATTGTATTAGCACTTCAGAGCACCACCCCCCATTGGTAGCATTAGGCCATCTGTGGCCATGACAGTGATGGGCTTTTGAGTTCCTTATTTTTCACTATATAAACATTATTGCTCAGCCACATGTCTACCTGTGCACCAAGCGGAACCCACCTAATTAGGGGAGGGGTCCAATCAGTTCCTGTTCTCCCTTTATATACTTTTTATTTTACTTTGAACCCTCTGGCTCACACCTGAGGGGTGAGCAGCGCCGTACCCCACAGCAATTTTCTTATTTGTATAGGATCCCTTTATAGGATCTCACTAGGGGGGCTGCAGCTCTACAATATTCAACATATATTCCCTCCTAAGCGCAGGAACAGTAATTTTCCTTTTGAAAAATGGCTTGGGCAGGAAGGGGGTGAAAGTGCCCGGTATTGAGGTGGTTCAAGACATCTGGAAAGTGCACTGCAATCAGTTTTAATGCCCAGTAAACAAGATGTCACAAATTTGGAGCCCACTGTACTGCACCTCCATACTTTCATTATTGAAAGTGATGCTCTTCACAATCTGGCACGCACCATGATTTGTGTTTCAGATTACCCAGAAATTGCTAAGCCCTAGAGCACTTCCAGATGTGCTTTGTGGGGAGCGTTCAGAAATGTGATTTCTATGATAACGATTTAACCCCCAATTAAAATGGTGGTCAACACTAAATGGACTACAGTTTTAAAATAAAAATAAAAAAACATTCTTCTAGCCTGCAAGCTTATTGTCTCAGTTCTTATATGCCACTTAAATGACCTGTTATGTATGTGATTTAAGTTGTGACCCTCACAGAAACTCAAGTATCAACATGGTAAGGTAGGGCATGACCTCTGCATGCAGGCTGTGCTGAGCACCCAATGAAGCCTGTGCTGAGGGTATAGAATAGCGAGGTCTATTAATACATCACACAGTTGCTATGCTACCTTATGCTCTGCATACAAAAGATGCTCTCCTTTATGCTAGCTACTATATAGGCACACCTGATCCCCTCTTACACAGCTCAAGGCTCTTCGCCTGGTCACAAATTAATGTTGGTAACCTAAAAGTTTAAACAAAAAGATGTAGTGTGTTTATTTTTAGCTTGTATGTGCTTTAGAGAACTGCAAATACAAACAAAACCATCAATGCTGAATAAAGATTTGTCATAAAAAGTCTATTTATAAAGGTTCTTGTTACAAAGAACTTCTTCAGTTATTTGCAGCATATGGCAGGTAACATTGAGGGGCTCTGTACTGGGTCCTGTTCTGTTTCAAAGTGGTATATCTGAGGGTTTAGTGAGGCATCTTTTTACGGATGACAAGAAGGTGCGCAATTGTGTTATATTTCAGGAGATGTTTGTAACGTGAAAAAAATTTAACATTGTTGGTCAGTGCAGCGAAAACCTTGGTCCAACAAATTAATGCACCTAGGGAGAAGGATTCCCTTGACAGAGTAGACTATTGGGTACAGTGATTGCCAGAATATTGGTCAGAACTACAGAGGAAAAAGATTTTGGGGGTACTTATTTCAGAAGACTGCAAAATAAGCAAACAGTGTGGCCAGGCAGTGGAAAAAGTGTGAAGTAATCATCAAGTGAATCACCAGCAGGAGGAGGAAGGCCCGATAGCCCTATATCGATCTTTGGTTATCACTAGGAGGATCATCAGCATGAGGAAGGAGGTCCCGATTCCTCTATATGGATCTTTAGTTATCACCAGCATGAGGAAGGAGGTCCCGATTCCTCTATATGGATCTTTAGTTATCACCAGCATGAGGAAGGAGGTCCCGATTCCTCTATATGGATCTTTAGTTATCACCAGCATGAGGAAGGAGGTCCCGATTCCTCTATATGGATCTTTAGTTATCACCAGCATGAGGAAGGAGGTCCCGATTCCTCTATATGGATCTTTAGTTATCACCAGCATGAGGAAGGAGGTCCAGATTCCTCTATATGGATCTTTAGTTATCACCAGCATGAGGAAGGAGGTCCAGGTTCCTCTATATGGATCTTTAGTTATCACCAGCATGAGGAAGGAGGTCCAGATTTCCTTATATAGATCTTTAGCAATCACTAAAAGGATCACCAGCAGGATAAAAGGAGGTCCCGATTCCTCTAGAGTAGGAGGGGCTCAACCAGTGGCCGTGACCTTCTCTGCTCTGGGGTGGTTTCGAATAGAATACTGTTATTAAAGGTCAGTTTATTACTAAAATCACATTGTATATGGGCATATCTGTTCTGCAGTGGTTACTGGGCTGCTTTCAAACTAACCCACAGATACAGAGCAGCACACCTGCGGGTTACCTGCACTGAGCCACAGACTTTTGTATTTACCTGCGAGTTTGGCGAGCTTTCTGAAAATGCACCAAACCTGCAGAATATAATAGAAGTCTATTGCAAAGTGCAGGAAAGCCAAAAAATACACTGTGTTGGTAAACCGCAGCGCATCAGTGTGAAAGCAGCCTTGGGCCTCTTTCACACGGTCAGTCTGACCCAATTGGACCCTCCATTCACCCCTAAGGAGTGGCAGATGTAAACCAACTTGTGTCCTACCTCCAATCCGAAAAAAAAAAAAAGGGAGGATAGTGGGCTGTGTCCGTATCCGCTCTGCATATGCAGAGCAGACATGGACCTGCCATCCGCCTGCTCCGTTTATTGTGGCCCACGACCGGTTACAAGCCGCTTAATTGGCCCTCGCACTTCAAAAAGGTTGGGCATCCCTGCTCTAGAGCTTGAGGTATCACTAGAGGATCAGCAGCAGGAGGAAGAGGGTCCCGATTCTAAAATAGATATATATATATATATATATACATACATACATACACACACACACACACACACACACACACACACATACACATACACACACACACACATCTCTTCAGTTAGACCTAATTTAGAATATTGTGTCTAGTTCTGAAGACCTCACTTAAAGTGGTTGTAAACCCACTTTTGCAACTTGCACCTACAGGCAAGCCTAGATTAAGGCTTACCTGTAGGTGCAAGATATGTCTCCTAAACCTACACGGTTTAGGAGATATTTGCTAAAAATGACATGCACCGATGTCTACGGCGCATGCGCGCCGTAGACAACGGCGCATTCATAGGGTTAATCCCACTCACAAATCCGGCTTAGCCGGATTTGACGGCTCCCGCGCGCATGCGCGTTGTCATGTCTTCGCCGCTCCGGCCAATCACAGCGCCGGAGCGGCGCTGTGATTGGCTGGAGTGGCGATACCCGGAAGTAACCTTGCGGCTGGAGAGGGAGACGAGGACGCCTTCGGGGGCCCCGATCTAGGGTAAGTGATGCATAATGAGCTAGTATGCTAGTCATACTAGCTCATTTTGCCTTTGTCTTGCAGGTTAGTTTAAAAAAAAAAAAAAATGTTAAAAGGGTTTACAACCACTTTAACGAAGTTAGAATGAGTCCAGACACAGGCAACAAAATGATGAAGGGTCGCTGGTTCGAATCCCGACCACAACACCATCTGTCTGGAGTTTGCATGTTCTCTCTGTGTCTGTGTGGGTTTCTTCCGGGTACTCCAGTTTCCTCCCATACTCTAAAGACATGCAGGTAAGTTAATTGGCTCCTGTCTAGATTGTCCCTAGTATATGTATGAATGTGTGTTAGGGACCCTAGGTTGTAAGCTCCTTGAGGGTAGGGACTGATGTGAATGTATATGTAAAGTGCTGCGTAAATATAATAAAACATGTCAGGAAAGATTTCATATCGATGCTGCATCTACCCCCCCCCCCCCCCGACTCTACGGCTGCATTCACACCTGAGCGTTTAGTTTTCGGGCAGAAAGTCGCATGTTTTTACAGCGATTTTGCCACGATTTTTTACAGGTCAAATGGTCGCCAATGTAAAAAGAAGAAAACCGCCTGTAATCTGCCGAAGCTCCAGAAGTTGTTTGAGCTTCAGGCGTTTTGGAGCAGAGATGTGAACCATTTCCATAGAGAATTGATTTTTTTTTTCCCCTCCAGCATTTTGTAGTTAAAGGGCTTCAAGCTACAAAAGGATCAGGCGTCAATGGAGCCCAAGGCTGAGAACTGAGTGATCAAAGACCGCCGATCACTCGATTGCTGTATTCTATCCCAATTAGCAAAAGAGCAGAGCTGCTTTTTAGATCACAACTGAGATCAGACTTTATTAACCACTTGTCCCCCGCCCACTGTCAATAGACGGCGGGCGGAGGATACTCTCGTTCTGGGAGGACGTCATATGACGTCCTCCCTTTAAAACGAGCTAGGAGGCGCGCGCCCGCCGCGTTCACAAGGCCCCGGTGCGCCTGCCCGGCGGCCGCGATTGCCCGGGAAACGAGCAAGAAAGTGGATCTGTGTGTGTGTAAACACAGAGATCCACGTCCTGTGAGGGAGAGGGGACCGATGGTGTGTCTCTTGTACATAGGGACAACCATCGGTCACCTCCCCCAGTCAGTCCCCTCCCCCCACAGTAAGAACACTTTGAGGGAACATATTTAACCCCTTCCCGCCCCCTAGGGGTTAACCCCTTCCCTGCCAATCACATTTATACAGTAATCAATGCATTTTTATAGCAGGGATCGCTGTATAAATGTGGATGGTCCCAAAAATGTGTCAAAAGTGTCCGATGTGTCCCCCGCAATATCGCAGTCACAATAAAAAATCACAGATCGCCGCCATTACCAATAAAAAAAATAAAATAAAAAAAATGCTATAAATCTATCCCCTATTTTGTAGACGCTATAACTTTTGCGCAAACCAATCAATACGCGCTTATTGCAATTTTTTTTTTTTTTTACCAAAAATATGTAGAAGAATACGTATCGTCCTAAACTGAGGAACATTTTATTTAAAAAAAAAAAAAAAAAAAAAAAGGGTATTTATTATAGCAAAAAGTAAAAAATAGTGTTTTTTTCCAAACTGGACGCTCTTCTTTTGTTTATAGCGCAAAAAATAAAAACCGCAGAGGTGATCAAATACCACCAAAAGAAAGCTCTATTTGTGGGAAAAAAAGGACGCAAATTTCGTTTGGGAGCCACGCCGCACGACCGCGCAATTGTCATTCAAATTGTGACAGCGCTGAAAGCTGAAAAATGGCTTGGGCAGGAAGGGGGTTTTCGTGCACAGTAGAGAAGTGGTTAAATTGACTAAAATGTGAAAGTTCATCTTTTGATTTTACTACCTCACAGCTTTGTACAGTATGTAATGGAACAGGCATTGTACACACAATATAGAATGAGCTTCATGTAAGCAAGTGGGTGGAAATCAAATATTCTCATAATATTCCAGGCCAGAGGGAAGCGGGAAGCCTGAACTAGCTGCTCTGTTCTTTATAGACCTTCTTTCAGGATGTGGGGATGGAAAGTTTCTGCCACTGGTGAAGTGTTTGGTTTAACACTGTGTGTGCCTCTTAGGCTCTAGGAAAGAAATCTGCATAACAGCACAATCAGACCAATAAATACAGATACATATTCTACTACCGAGTACCATTATAAATGTGAAGATTATTTCACTTTAGTTTAAAACAAAACTGCCATGTTGCAGACCGCAGACAGAGGGCTGCAGCTGCTGGAAGAGGCAAGTACAGACCTTGGCCGTGGCTTCAGGTGTTGGTTTACGAGTAGCGTCACGGGTCTCATTGCCCTGGATGCACCTGTGCAATACAGTCACAAAGGCTTTGCTGGGGCTGTGTCCCACCACCAGATAGAAGTTTATAGGGCTGTAAAAAAAATCACCAAAGGCCATGCAGGTTGGCTCAAGGCAAGTATACGTCCGTGGGAGGAGAAAGGTGGGAAAAGATAGCTCAGGACAAAAAGGGGCAAAAAGGATAAATGCACTTTGCTTTAAAAAAAAGTGCACTTATACTTTAAAGTGGTTCTAAAGGCATGAAGGTTTTTTACCTTCATGCATGAAGGTAAAAAAAACTTTCAGTGTGCAGACTGATCCCAATCAAACGACGTGCACAAGAGCAGAAGCTCTCTTGGGTTTCTCCTTCCTCATTGGCTCCCACTGTTGTCAATCATAGCCAGTGAGGAGGAAGCAGGGGGCTGGGCCTCGCTCTGTTTATCCCAGACACAGAGGTGGCTCAGGAGAGATCACACACACAAGTGCCCCCAGAGCAAGCAACTTGCTTTGGGAGCGCTCAGCAGGGGGGAGGAGCCAGGTCATAAGACAAGTATGGAAACTTGCATTAAAAAAGCTAGATGCCCGGCTGTGTATGAGTCAGCATGTTTCAGTCACAGTCCCAATAACAGCATGCTGTAAATAAGTGCCAGAACTAACTCATCTCTATATTTGTTTCAGGTCAGCAACTCAGCAATGAAGTCAAAGCATTAGAATGACAGCCAAGGAAATGGCATTCTCAAAAGGCAGTTCAGTAATACCAGCCTATAAATCTCTCATGACAATGTTCCTTTAAAGCAGTGCAAACTAATATCTGATGAACTTCAAGCTACTGCACTGCTGTGCTCAGTTCTCCAACAGATGAATGTAGCTCAATGCTAATATCATAACATCTAAGTATCCTTGTACATGAGCTCTTAAAGGACATCAACGTCCCCCCTAAACAGTAGTTCAGCAGTTCATTTATCATCGAAATGTGTTCCAGCTCTCCAGAGGAAGCGTGCATGTGCATTCAAAAGGGGCATTGGTGGCCGAGGAAACTGCATCTATAGTCTATGAACTGATTAGGTTTCAATAACCACTTAAAACCCGGACCAATACGCAGCATAAGGACCAGGCCCATTTTTGCGATTCGGCACTGCGTCGCTTTAACTGAAAATTGCGCGGTCTTGCGACGTGGCTCCCAAACAAAATTGGTGTCCTTTTTTTCCCATAAATAGAGCTTTCTTTTGGTGGTATTTGATCACCTCTGCGGTTTTGATTTTTTGCGCTATAAACAAAAATAGAGCGACAATTTTGAAAAAAATTCAATATTTTTTTACTTTTTGCTATATTAAATATCCCCAAAAAATATATATATATATATATATATATATATATATATATATATATATATATATATATATATATATATATATATATATATATATATATATATATATATATATATATATAAAAAAAATTCTCAGTTTAGGCCGATACATCTTCTACATATTTTTGGTAAAAAAAAAAAATATATATCGCAATCGGCGTTTATTGATTGGTTTGCGCAAAAGTTATAGCGTTTACAAAATAGGGGGTAGTTTTATGGCATTTTTATAATTTTTTTTTTTTTTTACTAGTAATGGCGGCGATCAGCGATTTTTTTCGTGACTGCGACATTATGGCGGACACATCGGACACTTTTGACACTATTTTGGGACCATTGTCATTTTTACAGCGACCAGTGCTATAAAAATGCACTGGTTACTGTAAAAATGACATTAGCAGTGAAGGGGTTAACCAGGAAGGGCGCTGTAGGGGTTAAGCATTCCCTGACTTGTGTTTCTTACTGTGGGGGGTCGTGGCTTCACATGTGACGTCACTGATCGTCGTCCCCTATTACAGGGAACAGACGATCAGTGACAGGCACACTAGGAAGCACGGGGAGAGGTTTGTTTACACTTACCTCTCCCCGGTCTTCCTCTCTGTGACCCGATCGCGGGACACCAGCGGCGATCAGGTCCGCTGTTCCCGCAGGGATGGTCACGGAGAAGAGGACCGGGCCAAGAGCGCACCGCCGCCGGCGCGCTCCCGACCCATGGCTGGGTTCCTAAAGGGGACGTACCTGTACGCCCATGTGCCCAGCCGTGCCATTCTGCCGACGTACATCGGCGTGCGGCGGTCCTCAAGCGGTTAAAAGCCTTGTCTAGCAGTGGAGTGCAGGGTTGAAGTTTTCATATCTAAATTATTAAATTGGAATTTTGCTATTCAAAAAATTCCTGTACCAGGGAGAGCAAAGTCGCAAAATGCAGTTGTACAGACTGCCGATTGGCAAGACACACAGCTCTCCTTATACCTACACTTGTGCAATGAGCCAGCAGTACATAGGTGAAAGTTTTTTTCACAGTTGGTTAGAGCAGAACTATACCCATTGACTTAACCATTTCTCCAGACAGTTCTATTCAAGGAACGATAACTGTGACGTTTGCTTGTGCTCTCAACTGAACTGTCAAGCCGTCAAATGACTGGTGGTATAATGGATCACATTGCAGCACCAAGGCAACTGCAGATCAAACTGGTGGCAGCTTCCTTGCCTGGTGGTAAGGTGGCAGCTGGTGGTAAGGTGACAGTTTCCTTGCCTGTAAAGAATAGGAGGGTTTCATTCCACTTTATGCCATCTAGCTGGCCAAATGTGCCATTTTTTGGCCAATTTCAAGTACTAGCCAGAAACCAAGCCATCTACTTCACACAAGGTCAATAGAATTCAGTCAATGGTAAAGTCAAAACTGAGCAGTAAACTGATTGCTTCAATGCAGTTTACTGAAAGAACAAACTGAAATGGAATCTGAAAATATATTGCAAATTTGTTGAGCTTGATTCGATTTTTTTTCTTTGCTTCTGGCAAAATTTCAATTCCATCTCCTTGGGGGTTCATCAAAACTACTACTGCATGCTTTTGATTGTTTTGCGATTTCAACAAAAAAATGGGATATAAAATTACTCTATCAAACAGCCACATGTATGACCAGCCTTTGGGGCCTGTCAATGGCATCAGTTTGAGATGCCACTGAAATCATTGACAGGTACATCTGACCTGCATTTGGTCTGCTTCAAGCTGCTTTTGCATTCCCATAGACTTATAAGGAAATGCAGTAAAGTGAGCAAAAGCCCTTTGTGTCATTGTAATAGCCAAGCTACCCTGCATCTCATGGCTTACATACATATCTTTGCAGTCAATATAAAATGTAAATAGGTCACAAATGCTATAAAGTAGAGAATGCCAACTGAACCACACTGAGTTAAAAAACACACTGAGTATTATACACAAGTGTTATTTTTCTTTTTTTAATTAATTTTTTTTTTTTTTTAGTACCTTGGTTGCATCTCGGTACTGCTGATCTCCTGCCATCCCTGTGCAGTCACATCCTGTCTAGATGCATCAACTCCAGTAATGGCTGCATGGCATTTCTCAGAGATCCCCTAATAGTGACAGCTGAGGACCATGCCTAAGTAATGTGTCTTTAATCGACTGTTTTACTTGTAGTACAGCCCTGGCAAAAAGTTTTGAGAATGACACAAATAATAAATTTTCACAGTCTGCTGCCTCAGTTTTTATGATGGCAATTTGCATATACATTAGAATGTTATGAAGAGTGATCAGATGAATTTCAATTAATTGAAAAACTCTTTTTGCCATGAAAATTAACTTAAAGGGGTTGTAAACCTTCGTGTTTTTCACCTTACTGCATCCTATGCAGTAAGGTGAAAAAACACACCTTGCAGTGTCTGCCCCCCGTTTTATTTACCTGAGCCCCAAAATTCCATGGGCGCGTCCCCGCCGTCGTCCTCTCCAGAGACCCGGCTTTGATTGGATAGATAGCAGCGCAGCCATTGGCTCCCGCTGCTGTCAATCAAATCCAATGATGCGGGGGGCGGGGCCTAGTCATACACTCGGCGTCTATGGATGCCTAGTGTATCACTCAGGAGCGTGCCCACAAGGTAGCCCCCTCGGGAGAGCGCTTCTCCTAGGGAGTTATCTAATGCGGGGAGGAGCTGCGAGAGCCGCCGAGGGCCCCCAGAAGAGGAGGATTGGGGCCACTCTGTGCAAAACGAGCTGCACAGTGGAGGCAAGTATAACATGTTTGTTATTAAAAAAAAAAAAAAAAAAATACAATTTCCACTGCATTTCAGACCTGCCAAAAATAGACCAATTGACATGTCAGTGATTCTCTTGTTAACACAGGTGTCCGTGTTGACCAGGACAAGGTTGGAAATCACTCTGTAATGCTGATTGATTTAGAATAAGGCCCCTTTCACACGGGACAGATCAGTAATGATCCGCCCCATGAACCTCCGCTTGCTCAGCGGGGATCGCTCCGTTGATCCCCGCTGAGCCGGCGGATAACAGGGCGGTACCCGCACACTGTGCAGGGACCGCCCTGTCAGATCTCCGCTCTACCCTATGGGGGGGGGGGGGGAAATCGGATGAAAATGGACCGTCTGTCCGTGTTCATCCGATCCGCTCCGCAGACGGATAGAAAAATAGGAATTTTTCTATCCAGAAAAACTGAGCATTGCGGACACGGAGGAGATTGGGTGTCAGCGGATGTTTCATCCGCTGACAACCGCGATCTCATAGGGACCAATGTATGTCCCTTTTTCATCCGTAAACGGATGGATGAAAAAGCGGCCTAAGACTGGAAGATTTAAAAAGGAAGGTGGTGCATGAAATAAATGTTCTTTCTCTGTTAACGATGGCTACTGCAAGGAAACGTGCAGACATCATTGCTTTGCACGAAAAGATTCACAGGTGAGGATATCGCTGCTACTAAAATTGCACCTAAAAACAACCATTTATCGGATCATCAAGAACTTCAAGGAGAGATGTTCAATTATTGTGAAGAAGGCTTCAGGGCGCCCAAGAAAGTCCAGCAAGCTCCAGGACCGTCTCATACAGTTGATTCAGCATGCAGGACCGGGGTACTACCAGTGCCAAGCTTACTCAAATAGCAGCAGGCAGGTGTGAGTACATCTGCACACACAGTGAGGCAAAGACTTTTGGAGGATGGCCTGGTGTCAAAAAGGACAGCAAAGAAGCCAATTCTCTCAAGGGAAAACATCAGGGACAGACTGATATTGTACAAGAGGTAAAATGTATAGGGACTGGACTAAAGTCATTTTCTCTGATGAATCCCCTCTCCGATTGTTTGGGGCATCCGGAAAAAACCTTACCTGGAAAAGAAAAGATGAGTGCTCCTATCAGTCCTGTGTCATGCCAACAGTAAAGCATCCTGAGACCATTCAAGTGTGTGGTTGCTATTCAGCCAAGCTATTCACTCACATTTTTGCCTATGAACACAGCCATGAATAAAGAATGGTACAAAAACACCATTCAAGAACGGTTTGGTGACGAACAATGCCTTTTGGGGAACAAAACTTTGAAATTTAGGGTCCTTTGCCAGGAAACTCCCCAGACCTTAATCCCATTGAGAACTTGCGGTCAATCCTCAAGAGGCGGATGAACAAAAAAAACACACAAATTCTGACAAACCCCAAGCATTGATTATGCAAGAATGGGCTGCCATTAGTCAGGATACGACTCAGAAGTTGATTGACAGCATGTCAGGTTAAAGAAATTTATTTGAAAACAGAGGACCACGCGTTTCATATAAAATGCTTGTTAGACCCAAGTTATCTGGGGGATTGTCTTTACCAGACTTTGAGAATTATCACAAAGCGGCAGTCCTGGTAAGATTAGTTTATTCGGCGCATAGTGCCCCTTTAAAAACTGGGTACAATTAGAGGATATCCTAAGCGAAACATCCCTGGGTCAGACCATTTAGCTGCTGAGGCAATACAGAGGCCTTTTCAAGGATTTATCAGCCATTACAGTATAAACCATAAGATCAACCGAAACATCTACAAAAATATGAAGTGGCAGTAGAATAGTCCCTTACAAACTATTTCCCGCCAGGGAAAGAAAATACGGTAATTCCTATTTAAATTGGAGAACCTGTCTGAGACTAAAGGGATGTTTTGAATGGGAACATCTTTTGCTCATTATCAGAACTGAGAGGTAGATAAGGCCCCTCACCATGGGATGCCTGGAGATAATCGACAACTCCAGCATTTCGTGGTTTCTTTGCCAAAACCTCTCTGCTCAATCCGTTGGAGACGCTCATAGACCTGGGGGGGGGGGGGGGGGGTGACTAGAGCATGAATTAAATCTATCCATCCCTGAAGCATTAAAACAAAGTTGTAGATTATGTACATTCTACCTCAAAAAACATGAGGATAAAAGAAATTTAGAAAATTACAAACTTTTAGCCAGGTGGTATTATGTGCCAGCCAAATTACATAAGATCAATTCAACACTGCCATCTGATTGTTGGAGAGAATGTGGGGGAGAGGGAACGCATGCCCATATTTGGTGTCATTGCCCAATGATTCAGCATGGGTTTCAGTTGGGCAAGACCCCTGGCACTGCTTATTTCATGTTATGAATGAGATAAGGAAAAAAAAAGAAAAAAAAAAAACATTTTTGCTGAATATAGCAAAAGTATTGATCCCGAAATTTCGGAAAGCAAAGAAAATACCAACTATGTTGGAATGGTTTAGAGAGGTAGACAGAACAAAATTAAAAGAGTTTATACATTTACAAAATGATTCCTATTGGAAATTCTATGGAATTTGGAAAAGTTGGTTTAAGTTGAACCTCCCTGGCGGTATTCCCGAGTGTGGCTCAGGGTTAAATTTCAGTACCATTAGCGGTAACCCCCGAGCCACTCGGGATTGCATTGCAGAATCCTGGTACAGGGTACTTCCCTTGCCACCAGGATCCTGCGATGCCCCCCCCCCCCCCGCTGTTTCCTCCCCTGGATCATCCGCCCGATGCTCTGTGTTCCTGGCTTTGTTCCCTGCGAGCGCCGCACGGTGGCAGATTCAAAAAGTACAAAAAACAACACATACCGTACACTGTAATCTTACAGATTACATTACTGCATGAAATCATTTCACCTCCCTTTTGTCCCTAGTGCTTTGTCCAGTGCCCTGCATGCAGTTTTATATTATAAATACTGAACACTTGCAGAATGGAGCGATAGTGATTCGTGGGGAAATTCATTTTATTATTTTTTATATTTATAGTTATTTATTATATTATAATTTATTATTTAGTGTTTCAAACTTTATCATACCCGGGATGTCTACTAGACTCTGGTTTGGACAGATTTAAGTGTCATTACTAAATTACAGGCCTACTATATAAAACGCCAAATTTCTATGCAAAACAATGTAGCCCTTTGTGATTCAAAAATCTGACATAATAATACCGCCAGGGAAAGTCTTTAATTACATAGGATATGTGGGTAACGAAAATGTATAGGAGGGGAGAGAGGGTGTGGTGGAGGAAACCCCATAATATGTAAAATAGCTAGATAAGTAGATGGGAAATGGAATGAGCCCTATTTGGGCACTTGCTTCCCATTACCCTGAACCCCCCCTTTTTTTTCTCGCTTTCTTTTCTCCCTTACAATAATTTTGAATTCATGAATAAGAGTTAGATAACACTGGGATTGAATGCGTTATCATGAGAGGGGGATATAAGGGGAGAGGCACAGGAAGGTAATGGCGGGACCTGGGAGGTACAATCCTTCCAAGTTTTTGCCCCTAAATTATCACAGTTGGTCTCTAGCACGTTTTTATAGGATGGGGGAAGGAGGGAATGAAAAAAAATAGAATACAATTTTAATTTAAACAAATAAAAAATGTTGTGAATGTGTGCACGGGTTAACCACTTCAATACCAGGCACTTACACCCCCTTCCTGCCCAAGCCAATTTTCAGCTTTCAGCGCTGTTTAAATGACAATTGCGCGGTCATGCAACACTGTACCCAAACAGAATTTTTATCATTTTGTTCCCACAAATAGAGCTTTTTTTGGTGGTATTTGATCACCTCTGCGTTTTTTATTTTTTGCTAAACAAATAAAAAAATAAATTATTTTGTTTCCGTTATAAAATGTTGTAAATAAGTATGTTTTCTCCTTCACTGATGGGCACTGATAAGGCGGCACTGGTGGGCATTAATAGACGGCACTGGTGGGCACTGATAGGCGACACTGATGTGCACTAAAAGGCTGCACTGATGGGTACTTATGAGTGGAAATGACATGCGGCACTGATAGATGGCACTTATAGGCATCACTGATGGCACTGGCAGGTATTGGGGATGGGCACTGATTGGCAGCTGCCTGGGCACAGATTGGCATTTCCCTGGTGGTCTAGGTGGCATACCTGGTGGTCCAGTTTGGATGGCCATCCCTGGTGGTCCATAGTGGCATCCTGGTGATCCTGGGCAACAATCAGCACAGACCCCTCGTCAGGAGAGCAGCTGATCGGCTCTCCTCTACTCGCGTCTGTCAGACACGAGTGAGGAAAAGCCGATCAACGGCTCTTCCTGTGTACATCGTGATAGGACACGGCTGATCACGTGGTAAAGAGCCTCCGTCGGAGGCTCTTTACCGAGATCGGTGTAGCGGTGCGTCAGACTGACACACTGCACCACCGATCGCCGCAATGCGCGTCCCCACAGGCGCACGGCGGCTGTTATCCTGCTGGACGTCATATGACGTCAAGATAACTGAACCACTGCCAGGCCGCCATTCTGCTATAGGCCGGACGGGAAGTGGTTAAGAATGCCCAAATTGGGTTTATTGGATCATCACAAGAGAGGTGAAGGAAGGGAAGGGTAGAACCAGAGAGGTTTAAATTTCCTAAGTTTCTCCCTATTAAGTTAGGTTGATGTTGTTACGTCACAAGCACAGGGAGTTAGGGGAGTTGGGGGATGATGAAGGGGGGAGGTTAAGGGAGCAAGGATTAGAATTTAGATTTTTTTACGTCTCTCCCCCCTCCCGCCTTTGTTTTGTTTGTTTTTTGAGGGGAAGACTATGTGGAGTTCTTGTATCTGGATGCAAGATACACCCCCCACCTCCCGCACTTGCCTCCTTCCTGGGGAAGAAACTCAATACATATTGCTGTTTTAATGGGATCCGAAGAGATGCACCTTTTATAAAAATTTGTTTGTGCATTTATGCTGTCTCATGTTATGTTAGTCTATAGGTAGAATACTGTATTGGCTTTTTTAACCACATCAGCCCCGGAAGAATTTGCCCCCTTAATGACCAATTTTTTGCGATACGGCACTGCGTCACTTTAACTGACAATTGCGCGGTCGTGCGACGCTGTAGCCAAACAAAATGTATGTCCTTTCCCCCCCCCCCCACAAACATAGCTCTCTTATGGTGGTATTTGATAACGTCTGCGGTTTTTATTGTTTACGCTATAAACATATCGAAAAAAAATATATATAAAAAAAAAAAATGTATTTATCAGTTTAGGCCGATATATATTCTACATATTTTTGGTGAAAAATTAAAAAATCACAATAAGCGTATATTGATTGGTTTGTGCAAAAATTTTTGCGTCTACAAAATAGAGGATAGATTTAGAGACTTTTTTATTGTTTTTACTACTAATGGCGGCGATCTGTGATTTTTAGCGGGACTGCAACGTTGTGGCGGACTAATTTGACCCCAAATTACACTTTTTGGGGACCAGTGACATTATTACATTGATCAGTGCTAGAAAAAAAAAATGCACTGATCAATGTAAAAATTACACTGGCAGAGAAGGGGTTAACACTAGGGGGTGATCAGGGGGTTAAGCGTGTTCCCTTGGTGTGTTCCAACTGAGGGGGGGTGGGCTACCAGTGACATGACATAGATCCCTGTTCTTGATCACTGGGAACAATAGATCTCTGACATGTCATTAGGCAGAACAGGGAAATGCCTTGTTTACATAGGCAGTTCCCTGTTCTGTGTACATGCAATCGCGGGTTGCCAGCGGAGATCGAGTCCACCCGACCCACGGACACGCTCTCGCAGCATACCCGCCGGCATGCTCCTGCAACAGCGCCTGCGCAAGCCGTCGTACAGCTACGGCGATTCGTGCAGGAGTGCCATACTGTCTCTGTATAACGACGGTGGGTGGCCGGGAAGAGGTTAAAGTAATGTTTTAGGTTTTGTAATGTTTTTCTCTTAAATTAATAAAAAGAATTTAAAGCGACAGCATGCCAGGGTGAATTGCAGAGGTCTTGGGGGGGGGCTGGGGACCAACACTGCAAATATTGACTCTTTGCATAAACCTAATGTAAATTGTCAATAAAAGCCTTTGACACTTCTGAAATGCTTGCAATTATACTTCACTATACCACAGTAACATCTGACAAAAAGATCTAAAAACACTGAAGCAGCAGGCTTTGTGAAAATTAATATTTGTGTTATTCACAAAACTTTTGGCTACGGCTGTATCTGTTGGGAGTCTGTGTGCCTAGAAGAAATGGAAGGAGCAGAACTGGGAGACAGACAGTCTGTGTCCAGGGAAGTAAAATGTAAAATCCATGTGTTTAGCTAATTGCTAATCTTCAACATCAATAAGTAAGCAGTAATCCCTAGACAGAGCTAACCGATATACATCCAAACACAAATATAACACTGTTGAAAGTTACCAATTTAGTTTAGGCCTCAGGGCCAGTTCACAACACTTGCAGTCCAGTGCGTTTTTATTCTGCATCAAAAACACATGGAAAGTAGGTTATATGGTTTCCAATTGCATAGTTCACACCAGTGCTTGCAGTTTGTGCGTTCCAAAAAAAAAAAAAACAACAGTAGAATTTTTTTTTCTGCACTGGAACGTTGTAAAATGCATCAAAAATGCACTGGAATGCACCTAAACTCACTTGAACACACATATCATTATTTAATGCTAAGAGCTCTTTCACACGGAGGTCCGTTCAGGTCCACCTGTCAGTTTTTTAGGCGGACCTGAAACGGATCCTCCATGTACCCCTATAGAGGCACGGATGTCAGCGGAGACATGTCCGCTGACATCCGCTCCGCTCCGCCCCGCTCCGCCAAAGTGTGACGGAGGAAAACCCTATTTTTCCTTCCGTCGGCGGAGCGGATGACGACGGACTCTACGGTGCTCTGACAGGGCGGTCCCTGCACAGTGTGCGGGGACTGCCCAGTCATCCGTCGGCTCAGCGGGGATCAACGGAGCGATCCCCGCTGAGCAAGCGGAGCTTCACGGGGCGGATCTGCACGGATCCGCCCCGTGTGAAAGGACCCTAAGAAAAAAAAGGAGGGGGAATATGCACCGGACTGCAACAAAAACGCACAGGACTGCATCGAAAACGTGTCAAAACCGCGCATGCAGAAAAGCATCTGGAACGCATCCAGACTGCGTTTCTATGGTGTGAACTGGCGCTTAAGGTTAAGTAAAAAGATGGGGGGGAAATTGCACTGGGCTGCATCAAAAACGCATTAAAAAAGAAACCAAAAAAACGCATGCACAAAATCATCCGGACTGCATTTCTATGGTGTGAACTGGCCCTCGTTTACATGGGCGAGTACTTTCTTGCCCTATGCAGGGCTGTGTTTTGCCAGCACATGGATGCACAGGTGTTCCCTGCATTCCCATGCCGGCAGTTACATAGATGTTTATTGGGACATGCGGCTGCACGAATACAGCCAGTGTGTCCCAACGTCACATCCGTGTGGGTGGGTGTCCTGCATGAATGTCACACTGGGACACAGCATCTGTGTCCTTGCAGATGCGTATTCCAATTATCATCTATGGAACAGCCCGCACGGGCATGCAGGGATCACTGTGCTGGCAAAACATGGTCCTGCATTGGGTACACAAGTAAAATGTCTAAAGCTGAACTCTAGAATCTGACAAAATCTACATTTACGTCTAGGGGTGCCCCGTTCCAGCAGGCTATCCTTGATCCATGCGACTGGTAAGGCATTGCCTCTTAAGGCTCCATTCACACCAATGCGTTTTTTAATGTTTTTTGCAGAAACGCAGGACATTTTTTTTTAACATGGGTTCCTATAAAACACAATCACATGAATGTATTTTTGTGCCTCTACATTTTTGGAAAGGGTCAGGGACTTTTTTTAAATGCACGACGGTGCATTTTTAACACGATTTGCGTTTAAATCTGCCCTCCAACAAATCCCCCCCACCAAAAAAAAAACCTGCAAAAAAAAAAATAGGATTTTTGTAATTACTGTAAAATCCATTTCTCTGACGTCCATGGACTGACACAGCTGGATACTGTAAATGTGTGGGTATATGTCCCTGCTCGCAGGAGAAGATCTAGGCAGAATGCTATAAACATACATTCTAGAACAAACCAGAGCTGAACAGCCCCGCCTAGGGGGGCGGTCCCTCCGGACATTACCCTCCCACCTGTAGCTAGCAGACCTCAGTTTGTAACAAAGCAGTACAAACCTTAAAAGAAGGGTGGGTGCTGTGTCAGTCCATGGACGTCAGAGAAATGGATTTTACGGCGAGTACAAAATCCTATTTTCTCTCATCGTCCATGGACTGAAACAGCTGGATACTGTAAACGTGTGGGACGTCCCAAAAGCAGTATCAGAAGGGTGGGAGCAGTAGTAAAGGAACAACCAAAACTTCACTCCAAACAAGCAGAGCTCCTCAATGGAGGAGTTGCAACATTAAACAGCGGCCTGCAATGCTTTGCGGCCGAAGGAAGCATCCGAAGATGCAGCCACATCAACCTTATAAAATTTTGAAAAGGTATGAACGGACAACCATGTCGCCGCCTTGCACATTTGTGCAACCGACGCTTGATGTCGGAAGGCCCAGGAAGCACCAATTGCCTTGGTGGAATGCGCCGCAACCGGAAAGGGAGGTGGCCGCCCCTTAAGAGCATAGGCCTGTATGACGGTCTGCCTGATCCACCTAGAGACCGTGGCAGACGACACCGCTCGGCCCTGTTTTGGACCAGAGACAGACTTCCAAATAGAAACAGTAGCAGACAGGTACACCCGTAAGGCTTGTACCCATCTTAATGTATGAAGCGCAAACTCTCAGGGATGCAATGGGTGAGGACACAAGGACGGAAGAACAATGTCCTTCTTAAGGTGAAAGGCCGAGACCATCTTTTGAAAAGAAGGACGGTCGTGGGCGCAACACCACCATATCCTTATGGAGGACCAAGTAAGGCGACAAGGCCGCCAACTCAGACACCCGTCTAACCGAAGCAATGGCCACTAAGGCGGCCACCTTCCGGGACAAGGTCAAGAGAGGAATTTCTCTAATATTCTCAAAGGGATGTTCTTGGAGAACCGAGATGCATCAAATTCAGATCCCAAGTAGGGAGAGGAGGCTTGACAGGGGGGATCACATGGCGAACCCCCTGCACAAAAGGTGCTAATCAAGGAATGGCCCGGTAGCGGTCGTTGAAAAAGACCGCCCGGGCCGAAATCTGACCCTCAAAAAAAAGGTATGCAAGGCCAGCTTTTGGGTCACACCAGGCTGTAAGAACAGCAAAATCCTGGGAACGGAATACATCCGAGGACGCCACTCAAGTTCCTCGCACATAGCGATGTACGCCTTCCAGGTACGGTGAGATACAGTATCTTTCTGGAGGAAGATTCCCGTGTCAACAACATAGAAGAGATGACCGAATATGAGAGAACTCGGTCCTTCAGCACCTGGCTTTAAACAGCCATGCCATTAAAGCCAAGGACTGTAAAGCAGGATGAAGTATGGGATCACGAGTCAGAAGGTCCACCCCAATAGGCAGTCACCAAGGAACGTCTGCGACTAGCCGAAGAAGATCGGCGTACCTATGTCGCCGTTCCGGAGCAATGAGGATCACCGGAATGGCCTCAGCCCCTACACTGCGAAGCAGGCGAGGCAACAACAGTAGCGGAGGGTAAGCATATATCAGGCGATACTGCCCCCACGGGCTTCCAACGCGTCTGACGCGTCCGCCAGGTCCCTGGACCTGGCCACGATCTTGCCACCTTGCGAGTGAGTCGAGGGGCCATTAGGTCCACTTCCGGTGTCCCCCCTGCGGTAAAGGAGGTGGAAACACCTCCAGATGCAAGGACCCTTCCCATGCAATGCACACGGCCGACAGGACCGTCTTGCAGCGAGATGTATGAAAATCCCAAAGAGACTCCGCAATGTATCGGAGAAGGGAGGCCCCGGTGTACAGGGTGCCTCAACTGTTGGCCAATAAAGGAAACTTGACGGAACTTCCCTAGAAACTCGGTCAGAGGAATAGTACCTCAGCCTCCACAGGTGGCGCAAACCCACCCCAGGCACAGAGACCCTAAAGGCTAAAGCAGTTGCAGTGCACCTGCTAGACGACTGATGGATGAAGCAGAGCCTTTTGCCCAGTCATTGAGCTGCAAAAACGCCAGACACGCAGCCACTAACGGGCGTAACGCTAACCCCAGCCTGGCAAACACAGTCCAAGCCAGCACTTCCGATCACCACTGAAAGCAGGTGGAAAGTGGTACCCCTGAAACCAGGGATCCTTGTGACAATGCTCCATCCAGCAGCTACCCATGGATAAGTGCTGATTGTACAACCACATAGCTTATACTATGTATTGCGTCAAACGCGCAAATAGAGTGTGGGAGGAAACCCACCCAGTCACAAAGAACATAATACAACCACATACGGCGTATGTAGTTTAGTATGTGTGGATAAACCTATTAAACACGTTTATACTGTGCCAGTGATGAAGGCGCGCACATCATCGGGGCTTGGACGTAAACCAGCCACACAGATTGCGTACACAACCGTGTAGGTATGTTAGCCTGCGAATAAACAAATTGCACATGTTTATACTGTGCATAGCGCTGAAAATGCGCACACCATTGGAAAGCAGGGGAGAAATCTGAGCACCCGGATGAAACCCATGCAGACTGCATGCGCATACCGTGTAGGTATTATAGTATGTGTGCTAAACATTTTGCACAAGCCCATGTGTGCATAGCATCGAAGGCGCGCACACCGTTGGCACGTGGGAGGAACCGAAGTACCCCACGCATACTCAGAGAATGCAATACCTACAACTACTGTGAATGTATTTAGTGTTGTGTATAAACATAATGTGTACGTTTACACCGTGTATTGCACCAAAGGCACGCATGTCATGTAGCGTGGATGGAGACCTGGAGGAAACCCACGCAGACTGCACAGACATACCGGTAGGTATGTTAGTATGTGGATATCCAATCGCACAAATTTAGACTATGCATAGCGCCGAAGCGCCCATACCAATGGAGTGTGGGAGGGAACCGGAGTACCCGGAGGAAACCCACACAGACTGCATACACATACCGTGTAGGTATTATAGCATGCGTGATAAACATTGAACATGTTTAACTGTGCAGAAGGCCAAAGGCGCACATACCATCAGCGCGTGGGAGGAAACAGGAACACCCGGAAGAACCCCACGCAGACAGCACACAGATACCGTGTAGGAATGATAGCATGTGAATAAACATATTGCACATGTTTATGCTGTGCATTTCCATTGGAGCGTGGGGGGAAACCGGAGTACCCGGAGGAACCCCACACAAACAGTATACCCATACTGTAAACATGTATAGTATGTGCAATAAACATATTGAACATGTCTATACTGTGCAGAGAGCCGAAGCGCACATACCATGAGAGCGCGGGAGGACACCGGAGCCCCCACGGCGGAAACCCGCGCCGACCCAGAGAGTATAATACATACATATACTGTGAATGTATCTGGAGTCGTGCATAAACATATTTTGTACGTTTATATCATGTATGGCACTGAAACACAGCATTGGAACGTGGGGGGCCACCCACGCAGACACAGAGACCAATAACACATACATACACTGTGAATGTTTGCAGTGTAGAGGTATAGGATGAGTTTAAATTATGGCGCAGAGGCGCATAATCTTCTCTGTATCATTCCAACCTGCTTGACTGTGCTGCCGAAGCAGCATGCAGGTAACCTCTGATCTTCAGACCGTGTGTGTCTGTCAGAGCTCAAAGCATTCCCCAGGAAATGGCGGGAAACCACAGGTGCGGAGACCCTGTTGTTGCCTCAGGACATCACACAGAAGGCTCACAGGGACTAGAGACATAAATAAATAAAGTCCCCCCCCCACCATGCTGCACCGACCAGGGGGGAGGGAAACACTGTGTAACCACTGTATCATCCATGCTGCTCTCGACTCAGCGTGTGAGGAAAACAGTGGAGGAAGCTGTGTAAAAGAAAAGCTTGAAGGAACCAAGGGAAAAAAGCGTCCACCTGGAGGTACCTCAGCCACAGCACCCAGCTTGAGAGTGTTCCTCACATCAATGAGTTCACTTACAAGCGCCCTGTCATTCACTGACACAGAACTGGAGTCTTCCTCACAAAGAAATGTCCTGTTCATAAACATTAAATATTCAGAGCTATGGTCCTGAGCACAGTAGCTAGGCCCACATCTGAATCAGAGCACTCTTTCACTAAAGATTTTTGTGGGGAGAGGGGGCTTATAGCTCATTTTGCGCGCACACCGCTTCCATTCTGACAAGGAATGATTCCAGGACTGCCGACAACTGGTCCATAAGGACCGCAGGTGCAGGAAACATATGAACATGTTTAACTGTGCAGCACTGCCAGTTGCCCCAGGCAAGTGTGGAGAGCAGGTGTATCAGACTCCATAACGCCACCCTCTGAGACCTTATACACTATACAGTGAATATACAGTCCACCCACTAGCTACGCTGAGGCTGAGGAGGGGATACCCGGAGGACTCACCAACCCTTAAGGACCGCTCAATCCTGCTGAAGAAACCACGCTGTGAGCCTGAGGAGAGTGAAGAATCTGTGAGGAGATTCGCGCCGCAGCGCCGCCGCTAGAGGCCGAAACCGAAAGTAAATGCGCGGTGGCTACAAGAAAATGTCCGCCGGCCGCAGCTATAACTGCGCAATTGAACCACGCCAAGATGGCCGCCGAGCGCGAAATTCAAAGCTCTAATGGCGCACGCAATAACCACCTCAAACAGCGCTAATGGCGCACGCAATAATCACCTCACATACCAGAAAAACTGCCCCTCTCTCCAGAACCCACTACAGACATGAGCACCTAGCCAGGCCAGAGTGACCCCCAAGCACAACCACAGCACAGCACCAGTACAGGGTGCAGAGAGCAGCATAATAGGGGGGAGACAGGGAGAAACCCCCCATATAAAGAAACACAGCCAGCATGTACTCACCTGCAGTAGGAGAGACTACTTACCCGTCCCTTTCAGGGACCCACTGGCTTGTTCCAGACAGACCTATCACAGAGCAGTACTGCATAGCTGTCGGCCCGGTCCACCGCGAGAGATACAGTCAGTCAGGTACTGTTCAATCTTGAGAGGACCGCGGGAGCATGAAAGCAACCTGGCCATCCCTGGAGTCATGGGGCATGTCGTGACCTGAGTCTCACGCACAAAAGGCGAGGATCAGCGCGCTCGATGATCGGACAGGGAAGACTACGAGGATACCAGTGTACCCAACCTGTTGCCCAGCCGACAAGTTGATTGAAGGTCTCAAAAATAAAAATAAAATTCCCAAAAGGAATACAATTTAAAAAGTAAACTCTTCCAGGAGACTGGCTCCTGAGAGAGCCACGTCTTCTTCTGCTAGGCAGAAAAAACGGAGGCTGCTTGCTGCAGGTGGGAGGGTAATGTCCGGAGGGACCGCCCCCTGGGCAGGGCTGTTCAGCTCTGGTTTGTTCTAGAATGTATGTTTCTAACAATCTAAAATTCTGCCTAGATCATCTCCTGCGAGCAGGGACATATACCCACACGTTTACAGTATCCAGCTGTGTCAGTCCATGGACGATGAGAGAAAAAAAAGCACAGCAAAAAGCACTGACGAAATGCTCAAAAGCAAACTGCATAGGTGTGAATGGAGCCCAAGACACTCATGGCCAAGGTCATAATCCAGCTTCCTCCACATACAATACAGGGTTAGAAGCCCTGCATTGGATGTTCCGATTCTGCCCACAGCCTTGGGGAGAGGGGGAGAGTGGTGGAGGTAATAAGTTAATACAGCCTCTCCATCTCCACATAGACTTGAAGAGCAGTTCACCCTTACAATGCAAGTGGAATAAGTTTTGCCTAATTCCTGGACTTCAGCTTTAATTCTAACCTTCAGCAGTAAAAGATAAACATTTGCTTTTAAAAGAGATCTAACAGAAATTAAAACCTCAATGTATTAACGGAATATAATCCTAATAAAATGAATTGACATACGAAGATAAATGCATGAAGTGGATTTCGTTTCAGGGGTTTACTTTGTGAAAGGGACAAGGTCCTGCTTTAATGCAGCAGCAGGTTCCGCATTACATTCCACAGCAATACAGCATGGCCCTCCGGCAGCAAAAGGATTAAAAGTCCCGGATGGAGGGGGAGGAGTGTAAAATGAGCCGTTCTCCACCCCTCCTAAATTCCCGGAGATTCAGGAGGAGGCGGCGTGGGGTGCATCTGAAAGCAGTGCTTGACATCAGACACAAAAAAGTGGGAAAGTTCTGAAGTATAAAGAAAAAAAATTTCAAAAATAAAATAAAAAAAACACACAAGAAACATAGTACAGTATTTCCCTATTCCTCACGACTGTCAACTCATCTGTTACTGAATTTTGTGTTTTTATTGTCAGAGCCAGGGGAACATTTATTACGATCAAATATATTCTATTCATGTAAATGATGTTGATAATTTAAAGCTTTCCACAGGTGAAGCAAGGGTTAAAAAACATTTATTTAGAAAACAATGAAGGTTGTCATCACAGACTTCTCACTACTTATGCTAAATGCCTGGATGTCAGTCTACCCTCCGACATGCACACTTCTCCCAGGTCAGAGTACTGAAGCCAGAGGGTCAGCATGACAGACAACTACAAATTTGAGGATTCGCCCAACAATGGCACACACGTGTTTCTTTAAAGCCGGCTATAGATGTTTTGAGCATTTTTCTTTCCTGCAACGTGTGCTTTCAGGAAAGAAAATCGCTGTGTCAGTCAGTCAGCAGCAGGGTGGATAAAAGGAAAAAGAAAAAAAAAAAAAAAAAAAATGTAACCACTTCAACCCGGACCATTTTGCTGCTAAAGACCAGGCCACTTTTTTCGATTCTGCACTTTGTCGCTTTAACTGACAATTGCGCAATCGTGCAACGTGGCTCCCAAACAAAATTCCCGGCCTTTTTTCCCCACAAATAGAGCTTTCTTTTGGTGGTATTTGATCACCTCTGCGGTTTTTATTTTTTGCGCTATAAACAAAAATAAAGCGACAATTTTGAAAAAAAACGCAATATTTTTTACTTTTTGCTATAATAAATATCCCCAAAAAATATATTAAAAATAGGATTTTTGTACTCACCGTAAAATCCGTTTCTCTGGCATCCATGGACTGACACAGCGTGTCTTATACACCTTTACACGTGGGTTATGTCCCTGCTTGCAGGAGAAGACCTAGGCAGAATGTGAGATGTTATACATACATTCTAAACAGCCAGAGCTGAACAGCCCCGCCCAGGGGGGCGGTCCCTCCGGCATAACCCTCCCACTGCAGTCAGCAGACTTCAGTTCGTAACAAAGCAGTACAAACTCGAAAAGAAGGGTGGGTGCTGTGTCAGTCCATGGATGCCAGAGAAACGGATTTTACGGTGAGTACAAAAATCCTATTTTCTCTTGTCATCCATGGACTGACACAGCGTGTCTTATACACCTTTACACGTGGGATGTCCCAAAGCAGTGTCAAGAGGGATGGGAGCAGTATAAATGGAAAACCAAAAACTTCACTCCAAACAAGGCAGAGCTCCTCAACGGAGGAGTTGCAACATCAAACAGCGGCCTGCAACACCTTGCGGCCGAAGGAAGCATCCGAATATGCAGCCACATCAACCTTATAAAACTTAGAAAAGGTATGAACAGACGACCAGGTCGCCGCCTTGCACACTTGTGCAACTGACGCTTGATGTCGGAAAGCCCAGGAAGCACCAATTGCCCTGGTGGAATGTGCCGTAACCGGAAAGGGAGGCGCCCGCCCCTTGAGAGCATAAGCTTGAATGACGGTTTGTCTGATCCACCTAGAAATGGTGTCAGACGAAACCGTTTGGCCCTGTTTTGGACCAGAGACAGCCACAAATAGTGAGTCAGACTTCCGAATAGAGGCAGTAGCAGACAGGTACACCCGCAAGGCTCGTACCACATCCAAAGTGTGAAGCGCAAACTCTCCGAGATGCGATGGGTGAGGACACAAGGACGGGAGGACAATGTCCTCATTTAAGTGGAAGGCCGAGACCACCTTTGGCAGAAAAGAAGGTCGCGGACGTAACACCGCCTTATCCTTATGGATGACCAAAAAGGGCGACTTGCAGGACAAGGCCGCCAATTCAGACACTCGTCTAATGGAAGTAATGGCCACCAAGAAGGCCACCTTCTGAGACAAAGTCAAGAGGGGAATATCTCTAATATTCTCAAAGGGAGGTTCCTGGAGAACCGAGAGCACCAAATTCAGATCCCACGGGGGGAGAGGAGGCTTGACAGGGGGGAGCACATGGCGAACCCCCTGCACAAAGGTGCTAACCAAGGGATGACCCGCCAGCGGTCGCTGAAAGAAGATGACCAAGGCCGAAATCTGACCCTTAATGGTACTCAAAGCGAGCTTTTGGGTCACGCCACGCTGCAGAAAATGCAGGATTCTGGGAACGGAATATGTTCGTGGGCGCCAGTCCAGCTCTTCGCACATGGCGATGTAAGCTCTCCAAGTACGGTGATAGATCTTTCTGGAGGAAGACTTCCGTGCCCTTAACATGGTCGAAATGACCGAATCCGAGAGACCTCGGTCTCTCAGCACCTGGCTTTCAATAACCATGCCGTTAAAGCCAGAGACTGTAAAGCAGGATGAAATATAGGACCTTGAGACAGAAGGTCCCCCCGTATTGGTAACCGCCAGGGAACGTCTGCGACGAGACGTACCAGATCGGCGTACCAGTGACGCCGAGGCCAATCCGGAGCAACGAGGATCACCGGAATTCCCTCGGTCGCTACCCTGCGGAGCAGGTGAGGGAGCAACTGCAGTGGAGGATAAACGTATATCAGGTGATACTGACCCCATGGGGCCACCAACGCATCTGCCCAGGGAACCCTGGATCTGGCCACAAACCTCGACACCTTGCGATTGAGTCGAGAGGCCATCAGGTCCACATCTGGTGTGCCCCACCATCTGCAAAGGAGTTGAAAGACCTCCGGGTGCAAGGACCACTCTCCCTGGTCCAGCGTCTGGCGACTTAGATAGTCCGCCTGCCAATTGTCCACGCCCGGAATGTAGACGGCCGACAGAGCCGGCACGCTTCTTTCGGCCCACCTCAGGATGCGGGCGACCTCGGAAGCCGCAGCTGAGCTCCGAGTCCCCCCTTGATGGTTGACATACGCCACTGCTGTGGCGTTGTCCGATTGTATCCTGATGGAGTGACCCTGTAGTTTCTCCGACCATGAGGAGAGGCACAGTCTGATTGCCCGTATCTCCAGCACATTGATCGGTAAGAGGGCTTCGTCCGGAGTCCAAAGCCCTTGGGCCGACAGGACTCCCCAGACTCCCCCCCAGCCCATCAGGCTGGCGTCCGTCGTGATCACCGTCCATTGGATGGGGAGGAACGACTTCCCGGACCGAAGAGCCGGGGACCTCAACCACCACGTCAGGGACGCCCTGACCAGGTGACTCACCTGGATCTGAAGATCCAAGGACAACTGGGATTTGTCCCAAGTGGACAAGATCTCTTTCTGTAAAGCCCTGGTGTGCGCTTGGGCATAAGGAACGGCCTCGAAGGAGGCCACCATGAGTCCCAGGACTCTCATGCAAAAGCGGATTGACGACCATTTTCGGGACGTCAGCACCCGTACTGCAGACTGAAGTGTCAGTAGTTTGTCTGGAGGTAGGAAGACTCTTGCTTCCAAGGAGTCCAGAATCAGACCTAGATACTCCAGACGCTGAGTCGGGACTAGAACCGACTTCTGAACGTTCAGGAGCCACCCAAACTCCCTGAGGGTCTGACTGACGATAGTCACACTTTTTTCCAATTCTGAGCCACTGTCTGCTCTTAGAAGGAAATCGTCCAGATAGCCCACGATAGCAATGCCTCGCTGTCTCAGCAAGGCTAGGACCGGAGCACGCACCTTGGTGAACACCCTCGGTGCCGAGGCCAGGCCGAAGGGAAGAGCCACAAATTGATAGTGGACTTCGCCGACCGCAAAGCGCAGGAACTTCTGGTGGCTTGCGCAGATCGGAACATGCAAGTAGGCGTCCTTGATGTCCAAGGATGCCAGAAAATCCCCTTGACGGAGTGTAGCGACCACCGTGCGAATGGATTCCATGCGGAACTTTTGCACCTTCACGAAGGCATTCAGGGCCTTGAGATCCAGGATCGGCCGAACCCCGTCCTTTTTTGGAACAACAAACAGATTCGAGTAGAACCCCTGAAACCTCTCCTGGGACGGAACCGGCACAATTACTCCGGACCCGATCAAATCCTGTACAGCCCCCAAGAGGGCTGCCCGACGGGCAGGAAGGAGAGGGAGATTTGAGGGAAAGAATCTGTCTGGGGGCCAGGAGCGGAACTCTATTCTGTATCCTGAGGTGACCACCTCGCACACCCACCGGTCGGAGATCCGGGAGGTCCACCGATCCGTGAACCTGCGAAGTCGTCCCCCCACCCCAGAGACGGGCGGGAGCAAGACTTCACGCGGAGGCGGGCTTGGGAGCCGGCTTGTTCGGCTTACGCACCCAGGGGCGCTTGTGCCCGCCAGCCGCACTGTTGTCAGTCTGGGATGGCTTACCCGTGGACTCTGACGACGAAAAAAACCCTTTTTGCTGGAAAGGAAGGACCCGGTTTATGTCGGGCCTCCTTACCCTTGATAGTTTGAGGAAGGAGAGTGCTTTTACCTCCCGTGACATCCTTGATGATGTCATCCAGAGCAGCACCAAAAAGTCTACCACCCTTAAAAGGTAGATCCGTCAGGAGCTTCTTAGAGGCTAGGTCAGCAGACCAGCATTTCAACCAGATGAGACGACGCAATACCACCGCCGAGACAGAGGCCCTGGATATTAAAGGGGCCGCGTCCAACGTGGCGTCGCACACATATATCAGACCCTGCACCATCTGGTGGGCCAGAGCAATAGTGTCTGGAGGAAGGTTATACTCCTGCACAGTTTGGTGCAAAATTTTTGCCCATTCCGTGAGTGTCTGAGACACAAGGGTCGCCGCTACTACGGGCCGTAGGGCGGATCCCAACAAGGCGAACATGGCTCTACTCACCACTTCTGACCTCCTGTCAGTGGGGTCCTTAAACGCAGGAGTCCCCTCCATCGGGAGAGTGGTGGCCTTGTTTAAACGGGCGACTGGAGGGTCGACCACCGGGGGAGAAGCCCACTTTTTAAGCAGGGCGTCTTCAAAGGGGTATCTAATAGACAAACGCCGCGGGACCATAAAAGTCTTCTGCGGCTTTTCCCAGACCTGGTCAATGAGCTGGTCAAAGAAAGGTACATATGGAAAAACCTTTTTAGAAGGCTTGGTCTTAAAAGAACCAAAGGAGACTGTATCCGCCTGAGGTTCTGCGGTCGCAGCATCTAGCTTGAGAGTGTCCCTCACAGCATCAATGAGTTCACTAACAAGCGCCCTGTCATTTACTGACTCAGAACTGGAGTCTTCCTCACAAGGAATGTCCTGTTCAAAACCATCCAAATATTCAGAGCTAGGGTCCTGAGCAGCAATAACTAGGCCCATATCTGAAGCAGAGCACTCCCCTTGTGGAGATAAAGTGGGGAGAGGGCGCTTTTTTGCTCCCTTGTGCTCACACACAGCTTCCATCCTGGTCAGAAATGATTCCAGGACTGCCGACAACTGGTCCATAGGGACCGCAGGTGCTGGAGCACTGGCTGCTGCCTCTGGCATGTTAGGGGAAGCTGGTGACTCTGACTCCATAATGTCCCTCTCAGACCACCCACAGGCCATGCTGACTGAAGTAGGGGAATGCCCAGGGAACCCACCAACCTGACCAGGACCGCTCGGTTCCGCCGCTCTGTCTCACTGCGCCGCGCTGCTCAGCGTGAGTGAGCTGAGGGGAGATTCGCGCCGTTCCCAGCGGCGCTAGAGGCCAAACTAGTGTCAGAAAAGACGTGCGGCTACAAGAAAATGGCCGCCGCAATGTGCTCCGGCGGGCCCCGGCAAGATGGCCGCCAATGTAAAAATCAGCACACACACAAAACATGGCGCCGAACGGCGCCCAGGCCCCTCACTTCCAAAAACAAAACAGCCCCAGCGAATGCAGAGCAGCATGAGCCCCCCCCCCCCCCCCCCAGGACAGTATGGCCCCCAGGCACCCCCCATAGTACAGCGCCAGCACTAGTGAACAGAGAGTGACATTGAAAACACAGGGGGAGACAGGGAAATCCCCCCACACAAGAAACACACAGCATGTACTCACCTGCAGCCAGGAGAGACTACTTACCCGTCCCCTGAGGGACCCGCTGGTGTGTTTCTGACAGAACTATCACAGTGCGGTACTGAGCAGCTGTCGGCCCGGTCCACCGCGAAAGATACAGCCGGACTGTTCTATCTTGAGAGGACCGCGGAGCTGGAAGCCCACCGGCCACCCCTGGAGTCGTGGGGCATGTCGTGAACTGAGTCTCACGCACATAAGGCGAGGATCAGCACGCTCGATGGTCGGACAGGGAAGACTACGAGGATATCTTGTACCCAACCTGTTGCCCAGCCGACAGTTGATAGAAGATCTCAAAAAAAAAAAAAAAAAATAATAGGAAAAAAATTCCCAAAAGAATAAAAATAGGTCAGGAGACTGGCTCCTGAAAGAGCCACGTCTTCTCCTTCTGCTAGGCAGAAAAAAACTGGGGTCTGCTGACTGCAGTGGGAGGGTTATGCCGGAGGGACCGCCCCCCTGGGCGGGGCTGTTCAGCTCTGGCTGTTTAGAATGTATGTATAACATCTCACATTCTGCCTAGGTCTTCTCCTGCAAGCAGGGACATAACCCACGTGTAAAGGTGTATAAGACACGCTGTGTCAGTCCATGGATGACAAGAGAAAAAATGTTTTCCTCAGTTTAGGCCGATATGTATTCTACATATTTTTGGTAAAAAAAAAAAAAGCGCATTAAGAGTTAATTGATTGGTTTGCGCAAAAGTTATAGCGTCTACAAATAGGGGGTCGTTTTACTAGTAATGGCGGCGATCAGCGATTTTTATCGTGACTGCGACATTATGGTGGACACATTGGACACTTTTGACACCATTTTGGGACCATTGTCATTTTTACAGCGATCAGTGCTATAAAAATGCACCGATTACTGTGAAAATGACCCTGGCAGTGAAGGGGTTAACCAGGAGGGGGCGTGTTAAGTGTGCCCTAGGGAGTGATCCTTACTGTAGGGGGATGGGCTGTGTGTGACATGACACTGATCTCCACTCCCGATTACTCGGAGCAGAGATCAGTGTCATTGTCACTAGGCAGAGCGGGGAGATGCTTGTTTACACTCGCATCTCCCCCTCCGTGAGACAATTGCGGGTATCCCCACGGCGATTGAGTCCGCGGACCCACGGAGAAAGCGGCAGGGTCGCAAGCGCAACCACACTGCGGCATCTTAAAGGGAACGTACCTGTACGTACGTGCGTGCGTGCGTACGTACGTACTTATGCCTGTCCGTGCCATTCTGCCGATGTAAATATACAGGCAGCTTTCCCTAAGTGGTTAAATCAAATATATTTTAATAAAATGCATTTGGAGTAAAATGCCATCTAAAGATAGTTTTCCTTTTAGGATACATTAATCATTAACGTTTATTCAGCATAAAATGGAGCTTAGTTATGTAGCATGAGGCTGTATATTCTGCAATATTTAAATTTTTGGTAAACTCATTTAATTAATCCAAGCTCTGCAATCAGGCGATAGCATGCACTGCATTGATGCATTCACACAAATTCACAGTAACCATGAGATAAAACAAAGTTCATAAATATTCCTTCATCCCATTGTTTTTCAAATCTATGTACACTACAAACTGTATGATTGGATCGGTTCTGATATCGCTGTTTTACCAACCTGACAGCTTATTATTCTAAATAGGAAACCTTCATTTTGTTTGCAAATATTAAAGATCCTAACTATCAGCAAGAATAAGTCCTTACATTTAAAGAGCACCTGTCATTTCAGATCCATCATGGCAGCGCCTGTTAGCGGGCATCCACTCACCTGCTACCGCCATTCACTGACACAGGGGATCACTTGACCAGATTGGGGCAGATTACAAATAGATAAATATACACATCTTTGCACAAAGGATATGCAGTATAGGTAGCCAAAGGGTTGAGAAAACATATTGGTGACTAGTTAGCATTAACATATAATAGCAATTACAGTACCTGTAAACATTATACTGAGGGAACAATTAAAGACACCAGTAACAAACCTGGCCTATTCAAAACCAACAAATATTAGCGAAAAAAAAAAAAAAAAAATGCAAACCCTAGCTACCATCAGAGGGCCCTTTGTCTCCAAATCATTGGTATCTCTAATATCCAATATTGAGACTTGGGAAATGGGATAGAGAAGACCCCAAAATCAGTAAAGAAAAAAAAATTGTTTTTCCACAAGACCGTGTGAATGTAAAATACAGTATCTCACAAAAGTGAGTACACCCCTCACATTTTTGTAAATATTTTATTATATCTTTTCATGTGACAACACTGAAGAAATGACACTTTGCTAAAATGTTAAGTAGTGAGTGTACAGCTTGTATAACAGTGTAAATTTGCTCTCCCCTCAAAATAACTCAACACACAGCCATTAATGTCTAAACCGCTGGCAACAAAAGTGAGTACACCCTTAAGTGACAATGTCCAAATTGAACACAATTAGCCAATTTCCCTCCCCAGTGTCATGTGACTTGTCAGTGCCGGTTCAAACAAGGAGCGACTTGTCAGGTGACTTAGCCACCTGACAAGTCGCGCTCTGTTTTGTACAATGGAACCGTTCTAATAGGAGCGACTCAAGACGCTCCGACTTAAAAAAAAAAAAAAAAAAAAAAAAAAAAAAGTTCCTGTACTACTTTGGGACGACTTCAGGGTGACTTGCACTGACTTCTATACAGAAGTCATTTTGCAAGCCACCAATGAATTTGTGTGTAGATTGCCTTGCAAAGACGGGCTGCCCCTGTGTGAACCGGCACTTCGCGTTACAAGGTCTCAGGTGTGAATGGGGAGCAGGTGTGTTAAATTTGGTGTTATCGCTCTTACTCTCTCATACTGGTCACTGGAAGTTCAACATGGCACCTCATGGCAAAGAACTCTCTAAAGATCTGAAAAAATAATTGTTGCTCTACATCAGGGATATGCAATTAGCGGACCTCCAGCTGTTGCAAAACTACAAGTCCCATCATGCCTCTGCCTCTGGGTGCCATGCTTGCTGCTGTCAGAGTCTCGCTATGCCTCATGGGACTTGTAGTTTGGCAACAGCTGGAGGTCCGCTAATTGCATATCCCTGCTCTACATAAAGATGGCCCAGGCTATAAGAAGATTGCCAAGATCCTGAAACTGAGCTGCAGCACGGTGGCCAAGACCATACAGCGGTTTAACAGGAAAGGTTCCACTCAGAACAGGCCTCGCCATGGTCGACCAAAGAAGTTGAGTGCAAGTACTGAGTGTCATATCCAGAGGTTGTCTTTGGGAAATAGAAGTATGAGTGCTGCCAGCATTGCTGCAGAGGTTGAATCGGTGGGGGGGGGGGGGGGGGGTCAGCCTGTCAGTGCTCAGACCATACGCCGCACACTGCATCAAATTGGTCTGCATGGCTGTCATCCCAGAAGGAAGCCTCTTCTAAAGAGGCGGCAAACAGTTTTCTGAAGACAAGCAGACTAAGGACATGAATTACTGGAACCATGTCCTGTGGTCTGATGAGACCAAGATAAACTTATTTGGTTCAGACATTTTCACTTAGGGGTGTACTCACTTTTCTTGTCAGCAGTTTAGACATTAATGGCTGTGTGTCGAGTTATTTTGAGGGGACAGCAAATTTGCACTGTTATACAAGCTGTACACTCACTACTTTACATTGTAGCAATGTGTCATTTCTTCAGTGTTGTCACATGAAAAGATATAATAAAATATTTACAAAAATGTGAGGGGTGTACTCACTTTTGTGAGATACTGTATACAGTGGAAGCTTGGATTATGAGCATAATCTGTTCCAGGAGAATGCTTGTAATCCAAAGCACTCGCCTATCAAAGCGAGTTTCCCCACAGAACTCAATGGAAACAAAGATAATTCGTTCCGCATTGACTTCTATTGCATGCAATACCGCATGTGGCCAGAGGTGAGGGTGGGGGCGCCGGAGAGCCTTGGAAATACTCTGGGACAGCTCAGCTGAACTTGGAAACCCTTGGAAACACTCGGGAACGGAGTATTTCCGAGTGTATCTAAGTATTTCCGAACGGCTCTGATCCGTTCAGAGTATCACCTCTGGCCAAATGCAGTACTGCACACCCCATTGGCTTAAATCCTGCTCGTTTTGTGAGACACTCGCAAACCAAGTCAGGATTTAAAAAAGAAAAAATTTCCTCGTCTTTCAAAGCGCTCGTTAACCGTGTTACTCGTTAACCAAGGTTCCACTGTATATAAAATATCCTATATAAATTATCCAACATATACCAGTAGAATTGCCTGCTCCAGTCAACAAAACTATGAAAGATGCATGCAGCAGGCAAAGGCTAATACTTGTTCCAGGCCAGGGACTCAAACTATTAGAGCCATTTAGCTTGGTATGATGGTCTGGCAACTAGCATTTTCAGAGGAAGTCAGCAGTGTGGCCCAGGCACGTTTCCTTTAAGTGGTTGTAAAGGTTTGTTACCCCAATGCATTCTCCATCCCCCCTCCTTTACCGGAGCCCGATCTTGATGCAGCGATGTGCACGACACCAGAGGCTCTCTCCGGCTCAGATAAAGCGGCGGGAGCCATTGGCTCCATCTGCTGTCAATCACAGCCTGTAAGGAGGGAGCGGGAGAGCACTGCCAATGGACACACAGAGCGGGTCTTAGGAGCGAGGACACATGAATGCTCCCATAGCAAGTGGCTTGCTAAATGGGCACTCGTGGGGCAGGAGCGCCAGCGGGGGACCTCAGGAGGAGGAGAAGGGCTGCTCTGTGCAAAACCATTACACAGAGCAGGTAAGTATGACACGTTTATTATTTTAAAGAAGAAAAAAAATTGAGCATTTACAATTACTTTAAAGGGTCAAAGGGATTATTAGTGTTGTTGTTAAATAATGGAAGGTAAAACAGTGTAAAAATGTCTATATCTAGTTCACAGGTGTCAAACACAAGGCCCGCGGGCCAAATCCGGCCCTCCAGGCCATTTCATGTGGCCCTCGCACCTCTCCTGCAGCTGCAGGAGAGCTCCAGCCCTCCTCTGGTCCTCCTACAGACCCTGTACTTTCTGCTTTCAGGCAATGCATCCAACTTCTTCCCAGCAGCAGCATAAGGAAAGGGGGGTGCACTGTGATGTAAGGGAGAGTGGGGGACTCAACGTCTGATGGTGGAGTGGCTCTTGACATCTAATGTAAGGGGAGGGAATGCGCTGGACATCTAATCTTACAAATACAACCGGCCCTTTTGAGGGCAATCACAATGCTATTACGGCCCGCAATGAAATTGAGTTTGACACCCCTGATCTAGTTATATCTATTGCATTCCTGGGTCTAAACACATGCCATGGTCATTCTTAAGGGGTATACAATTATATATTCAGTTTTGAGTAGAAACTGTCAAAACTTCTAAGTGCATTGGACAGGAATGTCAGGAATTATGGCGGAGATTTTTTTGTCATAGCATCCAAGCAATACTGGAAGCCACAGCCTGGCTCAGGTCATTGGGCTTCAACTAGAATATTATTTTTGGTGGCCTCAACCTTTAAACCATGGCCTACCTTCAGCAACTTCAAGCAACTTGTTCAGTTGTGGGTTATGTGCATCCAATATGATCTGTTTATCTTTTATTCTTCAAGCAGAGCAGGTACAAGAGCCACAAGTCTGATCCGGAACTGCAGCTGGTGTTCAATTTACAACTGGTCATTCTACAAAGTTGAACAAAAATTTGTAGCATGTTGCAAGAATACCAAATGCAAGATCTATACACTTGCTCTTCCAGATTTTAGCTAAAACTAAAATCACTTACGGAAGCACAGACCCATTAACACAAGCAAGGTTACCAGCTTTGCTTTTAGATAACTCTTTGAAACTTTTTAAGGCTCATGCATACAGCCTTCAGAGCCTCCGTGATAACGATCCTGGGACATGCAGCTGCTGCATACAGCCGTCCATACAGGCAGTTCCCGAGTTACGAACGGCCTCAAATGCCGGACACTTGTGCTCCACGCTGGTCCTGGATACCTCCGAGCACCTCCGGACACATCCCACACTGCAGTACTACATGTACTGCATGGCCAGAAGAGCCCCAGATAACGTAACAAGCTCCCGGAACTTCCCACATCCATGCACAGGCAGAAGTTACACTTACAAATGCAGTGTTCTGACTTACGAACAAATTCCACTTACGAACAAACCTACAGTCCTTACTGTGTTCGTAACTCGGGGACTGCCCGTAATCAATTAGAAGATGAGACTAAGACAGGGGTAACGTAAAGCACCCGCATCAGCATGGGCGCATGATCTGAACGCACACTATCTGGGTTGGGCGCATATGTGCACATGCTTTACGCAAACTGAAGTGCATAACTGCATACAGCAGCAACTTCCAACTGAAGTCTATGGGTGACTGTATGCAGCAGGTCATGTGCATGAGCTCTTAGGACACTAAATAAAGCTCAGTTAAGTGGCATTTCCTATTGTTATTTTTTCTTAAATTTTAATATCCCTTCCCTCTTGTCTATCAAACACCCATTTTCTACATGATACAGATCAGAATAGTGTAGTTTCCAGCCCACACTCATTCCTCTTAGGCCCCTTTCACACATGCGGACCGGACCGTATGTCTGCTTTTTCATCCATCCGTTTACGGATGAAAAGGGGACATACATTGGTCCCTAAGAGATAGAGGGTGTCAGCGGATGAACATCCGCTGACATCCGATCTCATCCGGGTCCGCAATGCTCCGTTTCTGCAGACGGAGGAAAATCCTATTTTTCTATCCGTCTGCATAGTGGATCGAATGAACACGGACAGACGGTCCTGAATAATAATAATAATTTCTCTGTACATAGAAAATGACGCACGTCATATTTGAACATCTCTAAATATATACTTTCATCTTTCATTTTCCTCACCAATGATTGCACCTACAGGGTTTTTATTTTGTTTCATGACGGAGGTTTGATCCAATCACTTTTTCTACATAAACCTGTAACAACATATGACATGAGCACAGTGACGACGACATCAAACAATGCCCTGGGAAATACACCAGCGGAGTTCAGGAGAATGTGAAGTGCTGCAATCACAGCCGTGACTGGTGACATCAGCAGACATGCCCAGATCTCTGCTGGTTGTCATCCAAACTGGTCACAGATAAATGACAAGTGCATGCGGAAGCTCAGTGCGTCCCAGTTACTGACAATCACGTCACTGCACTAGACTTGGCATTCCAAAGGCAGTAAATGATATAGATTTACATAAATAGCAAGACTGTAAATGTGCCAATAAACAAACAGCAGCCTGCAATATTACGTACTGTTGAAAGTTAGATCATCAGCAAGGTCAGAATGTAGTATTTGTAATAAATAGCAGAGCTTTGGAAAATCCCTGTTACTATCTTATGTATAACTAAACTCATCAATAAACGATGACGAATGATAACCTAACATACAGCAAAAGATAATAAAAAAAGTGATTGTTAGTAAAACAAAAGGAAAATCAAGTCTTTCAAATTAAGAGAACATATACAGAGCAAACAATAAGAGCACAATCCATTGACAGGGATGAATACAAGAAGGTTTATAACCAATACCCTGTGTTATCAGCCATCTATTGCTGAGTAATTTCTACATGTGTATTTCTCCACAAAAAAATAATCATATTTGGACATATCTAAAGTAGACCTAAGCCCACAATACAGTGTCACCTTGGCCATACTTATTCCCAGAGGCTTAGCTTGAAGTTTATGGGCCCCCGATGCAAAAGTTGTCCTGGGGCCCCTCACTACCAACTGCCCCTTCCACTGCGCAACAAGATACTCCAAGTGGCTTAAAGGAGTAGTAAAGTTACATGTTTTTTCACCTTAATGCATCCTATGCATTAAGGTGAAAAAACATTCGACAATACCGCCCCCCCCGAGCCCCCGTTTTTCTTACCTGGCCCCTCGAAAGTCCCATGCTCGTCCCCGTCATCCTCTTCGTTTTTCAGCCTGGCCGCCGATTGGCTACACTGGATAGATTGAAAGCAGCGCAGCCATTGGCTGGCGCTGCTGTCAATCACATCCAATGACGCGGCACGCCGGGGGGCGGGGCCGAGTGATACAGTCGGCGGCTATGGCCGCCGCTGTATCACGGGAGCGCGCCCGCAATCACTCCACACCATGCGAGCTCACTCGCATTAAGGTGTGGAGTCCTTGCGGGGAGGAGCCAAGACAGCCGCCGAGGGACCCCAGAAGACCAGGATCGGGGCCAGTGTGTGCAAAACGAGCTGCACAGTGGAGGTAAGTATAACATGTTTGTTATTTTTAAGCAAAAAAAAAAAAAAGGTTTAGTGCTCCTTTAAGAGTTATTTCAGAGATTTATGTACATATTGAGAGGATAATTCAAAATATTTTGTAGAAACTATCCTAGTAATTTTAACATGACCTTGCCCCCTTCCTACTAATTACATGACCTTGCCCCCTTCCCCCCCATCCTATTAATCACATGACCTTGCCCCCTTTCCCCATCCTAGTATTGACATGACCTCGCTCCCCATCCAAGTATTGACATGACCTCGCTCCCCATCCAAGTATTGACATGACTTTGCCGCCCCCCATCCTATTAATCACATGACCTCGCCCCCCATCCTATCACATGACCTTGTCCCCCCCCATCCTAGTATTGACATGACCTTGTCCCTTCTTCCCCCTCTATCCTATTAATGACATGACCTCACCTCCCTCCCCATCCTAGTAATGACACCAGCCAATGAGAGCAGAGGAAGAGTGTGGACTGGGGAGAAGGAAAACAACTGGAAGCCGATTACTGGATTATAGAACTTGGCTTGGGCCCTGGGGGACACAAGGCTGATCGGAGCTGACTCCAGCTCTGGGATTTTGTGGAGGAATTGAAATGTAATATGACAGCAAGGAGCAAAGCTGTGGGCCCCCTGGAGCTAGGGGTCGGGTCACAATTGCAACCCCTGATGCTACGCCCATGCTTATTCCATAATCAGTGTGGCGCAACCCATATAAATTATAATAAAAAATAATTGAAAAAAAACCCAATAAGAAACAAAGTCCCAATGTATATAATATCCACTGCTGTGTGCAACTCAAAGTGACAGTTCAAAATGATATTCAGAAAATAGTGATCCAGTGACCACCACTTATGGCTGGAATGCCTGCTCACCTCCAGATAACGACTAGAGGTCGACCAATACATTGGCTGGCCGATATTTGTCCATTTTTGATAAATCGGCATCGGCCGATTATCAAAATTAGTCCGATATTTTACAATTCCAGTCCTTCCTTCTCCACACTCAGCAGCATCAAGCGCTGCGCTGAGTGTGTGAACAGAGAGGGGAGAGAGGGGAGAGAGAGAGAGAGAGAGCGCGAGAGAGGGGGGAGCGAGAGAGAGCGCGAGAGAGGGGGGAGCGAGAGAGAGCGCGAGAGAGGGGGGAGCGAGAGAGAGCGCGAGAGAGGGGGGAGCGAGAGAGAGCGCGAGAGAGGGGGGAGAGAGAGAGAGCGCGAGAGAGGGGGGAGAGAGGGGGGAGAGAGAGAGAGCGCGAGAGAGGGGGGAGAGAGAGAGAGCGCGAGAGAGGGGGGAGAGAGAGAGAGCGCGAGAGAGGGGGGAGAGAGAGAGAGCGCGAGAGAGGGGGGAGAGAGAGAGAGCGCGAGAGAGGGGGGAGAGAGAGAGAGCGCGAGAGAGGGGGAGAGAGAGAGAGCGCGAGAGAGGGGGAGAGAGAGAGAGCGCGAGAGAGGGGGAGAGAGAGAGAGCGCGAGAGAGGGGGAGAGAGAGAGAGCGCGAGAGAGGGGGGAGAGAGAGAGAGCGAGAGAGGGGGGAGAGAGAGAGAGCGCGAGAGAGGGGGGAGAGAGAGAGCGCGAGAGAGGGGGGAGAGAGAGAGAGCGCGAGAGAGGGGGAGAGAGAGAGAGCGCGAGAGAGGGGGGAGAGAGAGAGAGCGCGAGAGAGGGGGGAGAGAGAGAGAGCGCGAGAGAGGGGGGAGAGAGAGAGCGCGAGAGAGGGGGGAGAGAGCGAGCGCGAGAGAGGGGGGAGAGAGCGAGCGCGAGAGAGGGGGGGAGAGAGCGAGCGCGAGAGAGGGGGGAGAGAGCGCGAGAGAGGGGGAGAGAGAGAGCGCGAGAGAGGGGGCGAGAGAGGGGGGCGAGAGAGGGGGGCGAGAGAGAGCGGGGGAGAGAGAGGGGCGAGAGAGAGCGGGGGAGAGAGAGCGGGGGAGAGCGGGGGAGAGCGAGAGCGAGAGCGGGGGAGAGCGGGGGAGAGAGAGAGCGGGGGAGAGAGAGAGCGGGGGAGAGAGAGAGCGGGGGAGAGAGAGAGCGGGGGAGAGAGAGAGCGGGGGAGAGAGAGAGCGAGCGAGAGAGAGGGGGGAGAGAGCGAGCGCGAGAGAGGGGGGAGAGAGCGAGCGCGAGAGAGGGGGGAGAGAGCGAGCGCGAGAGAGGGGGGAGAGAGCGAGCGCGAGAGAGGGGGGAGAGAGCGAGCGCGAGAGAGGGGGGAGAGAGCGCGAGAGAGGGGGAGAGAGAGAGCGCGAGAGAGGGGGCGAGAGAGGGGGGCGAGAGAGGGGGGCGAGAGAGAGCGGGGGAGAGAGAGGGGCGAGAGAGAGCGGGGGAGAGAGAGCGGGGGAGAGCGGGGGAGAGCGAGAGCGGGGGAGAGCGGGGGAGAGAGAGAGCGGGGGAGAGAGAGAGCGGGGGAGAGAGAGAGCGGGGGAGAGAGAGAGCGGGGGAGAGAGAGAGCGAGAGAGCGGGGGAGAGAGCGAGCGAGAGAGCGGGGGAGAGAGCGGGGGAGAGAGCGGGGGAGAGAGCGGGGGAGAGAGCGGGGGAGAGAGCGGGGGAGAGAGCGGGGGAGAGAGAGAGCGGGGGAGAGAGCGGGGGAGAGAGCGGGGGAGAGAGAGAGCGGG